>WNWU01000001.1:79057045-79105854 GCA_012654045.1 Ptyas mucosa
TCGACTCCCAGAATTCTCCAGCCAGCATAGCTGGCTGGAGAATTCTGGGAGTCGAAGTCCACAAGTCTTAAAGCTGCCAAGTTTGGGAACCCCTGTGCTAACTTGATACCAAGTTCCAGTTTGTTTTCTCCATTTCCGCCAGGCCCAGCATATAACAAGGATTGTTATTTTTTCTGCCTCGTTGTCAGCTGAACGTAATAATGGAGCCAGCTCATTATTTCCTTGCCATTCAAGTTAAACCCTCCAATGGTTTGTGTCATTCAACTTCCATTCTAGAAAAATCCATAAAGAATGGATTTTAATTACCTTGATTCAGGCTCCTGGCAGACTGATATCTGCCATATAAGTGATATTCCACTCCCAGGTAGCATTGTATTCTAGAAATTAAATCAAAGCTCAATTTATGGGAGGATCCTAGCCCCTGGCATTAAACGGTATCCTTTAGTTCTATGTAGTAAACTGAAAAATCCCAGGCTCAGACTATTATGCCATTGTTCTCCACATCTTATAATGTTTTATTTTTATGTTACTGGTGATTTTAAATAAAGCAAGAACCATTTTTATTTTGGCTGTTGAACACTTTATTTCCATTTTCCACATCTTTCACTGGTAGTCCTCACTTAGTGACTAGAATTGAAACGGGCAACTCCACTGCTTAATGTTGTGGGGAGAAAATCACTTTCCAATAAATGCAGTGGCTGCAATGGACTTAGAATATCACTTTCCATTTGATTGTTAGGTAGGTCAGCGCAATCATTAAGAAAAACATCACACAACAAGTTATGATTTTACTTCTATATTCTTCATTAGCTCTGTTTGTCACAAGTCAGTTGGAAAGAACAAAAATGGCAGTCACATGACTGGGACACTGCCAGTTGTAAATGTGTGCCAATTGTGATGTGTTCAAGTGCAGCAGGGATAGTATTAACAGTCATAAATGTGAGGGATTGATCACAATTTCTTTTATACTGTTCCAATTTTAAATGGTCACTAAACAAGTTGGTAAACAAGGACTACTAAAACTTTGAAATTCCCAAATTCCTCCAAAATCTCTTAAATCAGCCTATAATTGTCTTTGCTGCTAGCCACCTGAGAAAGCTGAGACTACATTGATAATGCCAGATGTTCCCTCCACCTGACCCAAAGAATAGTGTAAAAACACAGTTCAGTGAATGGGCTGGGGCAAGATTTCAGTACTTACTACTTACACACATAGCAACCCTCATACTAGGAAAGTTTAAAAAAGGAAGTATGAATAGGTATAGAAACCAACTAGAAGGGTTAACATATGATTTAATGACAAGTTTGTGAGTCTCAGAATTGCTTAAGATTTGGGCCATCTAAATCTGGTTTTAGTCGATTTTTTAAATTTTATATTATTTATACATATCAGTGTGTGAATGGTGTGATACCTGGGTATCATACATTTCAATACAAATAAACATAATATTGTTACTCATAATTATTACATTTCATTTTCATTATTTCATATTATTTACACATACCCTTAACTACCACCCTTCAGTTCCTAAACCACCTTCTTTCATATATCTTAATATGTTAATATATACTGTATATACTATTATTCCCTTCTTATTTCTATCTCTTTTTTAATTTTCCCCCATATCACTATAATATTCAAAGATGGTTTTTTTCTATTTCACATCTTTCATCTGTTTTATTATTCATATTTCCCTTATTTAGCTCTTCACATCTACTTATATTAGTTTTATCCTTCATTCTTTCATTATTCAATGTCTCAATGTGCACTTCTAATACCAATCATTTAAACATTTGAAGTACATCTATTCATGTTTTTCCAATCTTCCAATCTGTGTAATTCATGTTTATATTAAAAATATTCTTAATTTTTTTTATAATTCCCCCATTTTATTCTTCACATCTATTTTCTGACTACGGTCTAACTTTTTCTCCCCTCTCTACCCTTTCCCAGTGTCTAGTTTTAAAGCTGTCTGTTCTAGCCCCTATCTTTTCCCCCCAAACATCTTCCTGTTCCTCCCATTTCCTTTTTAAATTTTTTAAAGTGATTTCCCCCCCTGTTTTAATTCCTTAATCATTATCGATTTTGGTGATATCTCCTCCTTGTTGTCTTCTTTTTGCTGGTTTCTCAATTCTGCTTTCCCCTCCATTCCTTCTGATGGCTCCATTCTTTCCTCATTCTGGTCTTTGTTCATTGTCCCTTGAATAATATTTTCCAGTTTTTGGTCTATGCAATCAAATATTTCCACCATCTCCTTATGTTGTTCCTGTCCTTAATGTTGTTCCAAAGTCCTTAATACTTTGAAACATTAACTCCATTCCGTTTGGATCTCTACTCACTTTCGCCTTGCATTGCTCCTTTGTTTTAGAGGTGTCTTTAGCCAATTGTCCAGGAATTGTTGATTCAAAAGCAGAGCTTCCAGGTCACAATTTTAATGTCTCATCAGTGTGAGTCAAATCAATTTTAATACACCAGGAGATTATCCACGCCTCCTCTAGTCACTTTTATACGTTCAATAATATTCAGGGGACTCTTAGCTAAAATTTGTGTTTGATATTCAAATCTTCAGTGGTCTTAAAGTAGATACACGTAATTCAATAAATGTTTTCAGTCCTTTCAATGGTTTTTCCCAAGTTGCATAGTTCTTTCATCAGCAGATGGCACTCTGCAACCTGCTTCAGCCTCTGCTTTGTTTTTGACAAGTCCAATTTAATTATTTTCAATTATAAATCCAGTAAATGAACAGTATTAATAAGAAAAAGTTTGAAACCATAATTCCAGCATTTTAATATGTCTTCTCGGTACCACGCCTTTTTGCTTTGAGAGTTCAATTTTCTATTTATTTTTTTAACAAATTTTCTCTTGTTAAATTCTCCAGTATTTTTTCAAAGTGTTTGCATGCCACTATGACAAATAGTTCTAAATATATTCCCTTTAGATTTCTTGGGGTCCAATTTCAACAAAAAATATTCTCTCATCCAGTTCGCAAACCATTCACCGTCTCTTCGCTCCTGCACTGTCTTAGGTATTCAGACTATCCCCAGTTTCATGGCAGCCATGTTTGCTGCTGCTGCTCCCCCACTTCAGATGAGGGGGCTTTCCGAGTCAGGGAGGAGAGATGCGGCTCTCCTCGACCTGCAAGGTGGTCCCCCTTTACTTCATCACCCTCCAGGGTGGTTATGGCTGCAATTGGAGCCCTCTGACAGGATGAATTCAGAATGGGGCTGTGGAGCTTGTGGTCCTTGCTTCTGATAGCACCGGAAGTACAGCCGGAAGTCTGGGCCATCTAAATCTTTTAAATAAGTAAGATTGTGAAATATACAAGTTCAAGCAACAGAAGGCAGTGAGGCAAGAAAGTTTATCAATGGGGAAATAGTCTGTCACCAAGCCTGTAGAGTAAAGCATCCATTTTGCAATTTCAGCTAATTTCAGCTAGCACTGACTGGAAAAAACATCAGATGGGCTACACAGAGTGGAAAACGTGGGAATTCAGCAGTCCGTGTGCTCAATAGAGTGAAAATGTCACACGTGAATGTGCTCTTGCAATGTTCTCAAAGCAATAGCTCCATGTAAACCACAATTATGGCACAGGGTTTTTGTTTATTTTCTTCTTTTATTCTTCTTTTATTTATTGGTTATATGGTTGTTGTAAACTTCCCAAGTTACTTAAGATTAGGCGGGCATATAAATCCTAAATAAATAAAACTAAATGGGAAGCTTGAACTTAACAAAATAGAAATAGAGAGCAAATAGCCTGCAGTAAGAGTTCAGCAACGTATCTTCATGTATGAGAAAAGCATTTTTGGATTTTTCAAGCAGGAACTGGAAAGATTCCCTTAAAGTATCAGAGAGCCTCAGACAAGTCATGGGGGAGTACATGTATTAATCAGTGCTTCAACTCAACAGAAGGCAGTTTTCAACTGACACACGAACCGTAACCAATACAGCTTTATAAATTCCTTTTAAGAAGCAGTTTGGGAATATTCTGTTTATTCTTTTTTGCATCATTAAAACAGGAGATGCATATTTGGGCAAATGAATAATGAGTAGTATACATGTAAAAAGATTTATTTATTATTAGATTATCCTGCCTTTTGTTACTTTATAAGTAACTCAAGGTCATGAATATATATAATTCTCCTTCCTCTTTTTCCTCACAACAACAACTCCATGAGGTGGCTTGGGCTGAGAAGAGAGTGACTGGCCCAAAGTCACCCAGCTGGCTTTTATGTCTGAGGGAAGACTAGAACTCACAATTTCCTGGTGATTGGCCCAATATCACCCAGTCAGTTTTCGTGCCTAAGGAGGAACTAGAATTGGCAGTCTGCTGGTCTGCCTGAGCCTTAACTGGTAGTTCTGCCAACCTAGATAGGCTTTAAATGTACAATGGAAATCAAAACCTCTTTTTCTTCCTGAGTTAGCCCCTTAGTCTAGTATTTTTTTAATGCTGAAAGGCTCCAATCTTGAGGAGCATCGCTTTTACCTAATCGATAATATCTAACAGCAATTTTTGCTGGATTGAAGTAACCTAGGCATCTGTTATAAACAGTGTATTGAAGTATAAATCACTTCATCAATACCAAAATTATATGTCCAAATATAAACAAATAAGGAAATGCATGAACACAGCTGCGTTGATCCATAAATTGAAAAGCAGGCCTTTCTTTTTTTATATATTTATTTTCTTTTTTTTCTTTATTCAGAGGAATTTTCAGAAGATGGTTGTTTCAAAAAAAGCAGGAGTCCTTTGACTGTTTAGCAAAACTGAATAGGCTCTACGCCAGAAATGTTAAATTCCAATTTCACCTGTATTGTAAATGACTTGCTTAAGGCCACTGTTGTGCCTGCTGCAAGTTCTCAGTATAAAATATCTCACCCTACTGTGGTAATATACCACACTGGGATGATTACAGATGAATACTTTCTGTTCAAGTGATATACAAGTATAAACATTTTTGTAGCCAACTGAAATATTCAGTTGGAAGTGGAATTCTGGTCTTAATTAAAACTATATCAATATTCATGATTCTATTTTTTTTTTTTTGCATCTGTTGGTATGCAAGCCTTATTTTTCCAGATTAATACAAGGAGAAGGAAGTTCCATAAGACAGGGGCTACCACAGAAAAGGCATCCTTCCTAGACCCTGTAAGATGGCAGCATTGAAGGGAAGGGACTTAAGAATATCTGTCAGGGATACTTTAATTTGGATTTGGTAACTGACGTTCTATTTTTAAAACAGGCCGTATTTAACCAATAGATATTAGTAATTCAACAGCCCTCTGAATAGCATTTGATCATCAGGAATTTTCTTTCCTTGAAGCAATAAGATACACTGGACCTAGAAACGAAAGTCTTTTAACATTAGATAATGACCTTTGCCTTGGATAAACATTATAGAAGAAATTTGGCCATGGAGACAGGTATTATTGACTAATGCTGGCTGAGAATGCTAGAAGCGGTTGTAGCACTTACGATTCCCGGAATGGGGAGGGCAGGACGCTAGGGAGAGGGAAACTTCAGAATAAAGCAAAGCTTAATGTTTGGAGAAGTTCAATATTTGGGGACTGGAGCCTTCTGTTTATTGTTTAAACAAGGTTCAGTAATATTTGACCTTAAAGCAGCCACTACTCAGAACCCGAGGTCAAAAATCTGTTACATCACAATATGCCAAGTTTCCCATAAGTCACTAAAGAAATGTATAATGCAGTCAAACTCACAATTTGAACTGACATAGTTCAAATTATGAGTTCAACTGACACAGGTTTGATATGGTGGTTAAGGTGCTGGCCTAGAAACCAGGAGACTGTGATTTCCAGAGGCATGAAAGTCTGCTGGGTGATTGGGGCCACTCTCCAGCCCAACCCAACCCCACCTCACAGGGTTGTTATTGTGAAAACAAAGAAGTGTTTAAATGTTTGCTGCCTTGACTTATGGTACTTATGAAACAATAAATGTAGGATAAAAATCTAATAAACAAATGAATTAAATAAATAAATAAATACATATCTAGGATTGATATCAAAATTCTTAGCAAACACATACCTCAGTAAATGACCTGGAAATAATAAATGCTGCAGCTTTACTGAAATAGTCATTGAGGTAGTGATATTTGGGTGGAAGATGTACTAAGGCTCCTAACAAATGTTTGTTTCTAAATTTGTAGCTAGTATACTACTAAGGTCTCATTGTGACTACCGAAAACATAATTATGAAAACAGGAAAACAGCTGAAAGAAGTCAATTTTGATTTGGGGAAGATGGAAATAAAAAGGGTAAAAGTAATCAAACACCTTTTAACTTCTAAGAACAGGCTGGATTTTGCTACTGTATGTTATCACTAACAAGAATCATGGGCAAGGACAATATTAATTATTTCTGTAACAGTTCCTGCTGTAGAACATTCTTTCTCTGCATTGTGAGAGAAGGACAGAGAGAGAACATGCTTAATTTTAAAAATGAGATAAATAAGAATCCTATATATACTTCTCAGAAGAAATCTAGTTGCAATTCTGATTGATTTTCTCATTATTGGGCAACTGTTGACAAGGTTAGAAGCAAAGGACCAGAGAACAGACCAGTCCCTTACAATAACAATTCCCAGGTGACAATCTCTTCTCCCATTTTGTCATGACAGGAAGGCAGAAGAAAGTAATGCAAAATTTTAACTTGGGGATTGCTCTATGCAGGCCTTGAATCCCAGAATTCAAAGTGGCTGCTTTTCTTCATGATTAAGGACTTCCTTAATATCTGTATTAGAAGTATCTTATCAGAGATGTGCTTTTGAATATCTGGCTGAGAGCTTTCTAGTTCACATATTGATGTGAGAGAAGCCTGACATTCTTCTGTTAGTAGAAAACTACTGGCATGAAATTTGTTGTCCCCATTGACAATCCATAATCTGTTTCTACTGCCTCCTATTTCTAGTCATTTCCAGTCACTTGACTTCTCTAGGTGACAAAGCTTACCAGTCTTGAATGTCAAGGCTGACATTGAAGCTATTTTAGTATAGTGTGAGATTAAGGAGAAGGAGTAGTATTTTAATACCAATACAGCTGAAGGGGATTTCAGCCTGTCTCATTCATGGACCTGAGAATGTGATAGGCAATATCATGATTGATTGGTTATGTTGCAGTGTCCCGGGGTCATGTGATCACCTTTTGAGACCTTCTGACCAGCAAAGTCAATGGGGAAATCAGATTCACTTAACAACCGTGTTACTAACTTAACAACTGCAGTGCTTCACTTAACAACTGTAGCAAGAAAGGTCATCGAAGGGGGCAAAAATCAGTTAACAATTATCTTGCCATCTAGAATATGACATCTAGAACATCTAGAACATGACATCTATGGGTTTTTTTAAAATCCACTTTGCTTCCCCCCCCCCTCAGGAAAAAATATGATAGCAGTAGTGCTGAGTTTTAAATGGAGAGTTTGGGATAGGGTATAGAGGGCAATCAGCAGAGTTTCTCTCTGGCTTAGAGCATTGGTAGTAATGAGCAGGACATCAAATAGCTTGTTACTGCAGTCATTGTTATCATTATTACTGTTGTTTCTTCCCTGCCGAAATAATTTAGCCAGCCATTGGTATTCTGACTGTTATCTTGACTACGTACAATCTGATTCTTAGCTCTATGTACAATTTGATTCTTAGCTCTTATTATTTTATTCATTTTTCTTTCTTAGCTGTTATTCCTTTGCAGCACCATTAACTTCAGCTGCAGAATGATTGCAAACTTTCCTGAATCTCAAGCTGGCCAGTTGCTGTTATTTTCTTTTTTTCTTTTTTAATTCTATTAGTGACTCATTTCCTCACCAGCCTTGGGCAGTCATATGCATTTGTGACATTTCATTGACTCTGCCTTTTTGACAACCTACAATTTCAGCTCTTCCATGTGGCAGCCCATAATGCTGACCATGATTGATGGGCAAGAGCTATAGAAGGAAGGATTCTCTACTGTTGTTTTTAAAGGTGTCATGATTTCTTTTAAGTTTGTTATGATGCTTCTGTAGAAAAAAACCCACTTGCGCCTCAAAATAAAGATTCAGTTGTGATGTTCTGATATATGTAACACTGAAAAAAGATTTCAAAATTAAGCAGTAAGAAAGTATTTAGTGGCATTTGTAGGGGAAATTTAAAAAAAAAGGCAAGATAGTGATTGTGGCAATGTGACTGAAGTTCACTCTTTTTGTAGGTGCATGTTCAAAAGTGGTGGGGGTTTGATCTTCTAGCCGTGACCACTAACTCAATTTTTTTTAACCTTCCCACCCACCATCCACCCTGCCCCCAATGCCACAGAAAGTGTTCTACATTGGATTGAACTATTATCCACAGATGATCCAATGACTCCTATTTGCTACAATGGCCAATTAGACATTTATGGCAAGTCCACAAATAGAATATGAGCCCAATTGTGTGGAGTTGTTCTTGTTCCTTCGATCATAGATGTAAAGTTAGTATCATTTTGAATATTTCCCATTCACTGTCTTATGCTCTCTATGAATTTTTGTTCTTTCTAAATTGGTGATTATCATTTCTGATGGATATGAGGATTATAATTCTGATCATATGATCAGATACAATGGACAAAGAGAAGAACTCGAGAGCACCTGAGGTCAAGACAAGAAGTAACAGATTGAAAATGATTAAAGAGAAATCCAACAAAGAAGTAAGAAAAATTAAGAAGAATTGAGAACAATTAATGGCTTGCCTTCAGAAGTTGTGGGTGCTCAAACACTGGAGGATTTTAATAAGAATTTAGACAGTCATTTGTCCAGAATAATATAGAATCTCCAGCAAGAGGTTGCAGTAGATCTCCAAGGTCACTTCCAACTCAGTTATTCTGTATGCAAAAAACTAAGCCATCACAGAAGCAGAAGAAATAAAGGCCTTTAAATTTCATCAAATTTGAAATGACCAATGGAGAACTAAGTTGAGTTCCAAGAATATCAACAGGTTGTAAACATTATTAGATTTCACTCAGCTGAAGCTAACATACTTCTAATGCAAATTGATGATGATGATGATGATTTGCAATGGTATTTTCCAATGACCCTCACAGGACATAGGATATATACATTAGTATTCCCCAACATCACCAATTTTAAGATGTGTAGATTTCAACTCTGAGTGGCGTAGCAGGCTAATGCCTCCTATTAAGGCAGCATTTAACATCCAGCTGCCTGCAATTACTGCAAGTTCTAATCTCACCAGGCTCAAGGTTGACTCAGCCTTCCATCCTTTCTAAGATGGGTAAAATGAGGACCCAGTTGGTGGGGGCAATAAGCTGACTTTGTATAAATATACAAAAAGTATGAAGGCTATTGCTTAACACATTGTAAGCCGCCCTGAGTCTCCGGAGAAGGGCGGCATATAAATATAAATTAAAAAATAAATAAATTTAAAAAAAAAACTCTCAGGATTCCTCAGTCAGTATCTTAAAATTGCTAAGATTGAGAACTAATCATTCTCTAAGATTAGGATTTGTTAGGATTTGCTTGGTTTATAATTTATAGTATTAATGAAATTTAGTGTGAGATAGTTAATAAGTCATCACATTTCCATTCAGGCTGTGTCTAGTCAAGATACATACAGATCGTCCTTGACTTATGACCATATTTGAGCCCACAATTTTGGTCATGACAGTTGTAAAGCGCTTCTAGGTGACCACCCTGATTTTGTGACCTTTTTTGCAGCAATCGTTAAGCAAATGAAACTGGAATTAAATGCTGGTTTCCAGCAAAAATGTTACAAACTGCAGTCACACACTGCACAAGGCTGTAAAGGTAGGTCGAACGCTGAGCACCCAAAATGCAGTCATGTGATCACAGAGGGGAGAAAGGATATTGGAACATTGAATCCAGGTTGTAAGTCCATTTTGGGAAGTCTGTTGTAATTTCAAATGGACTTACCTGCATTCTCCCAGGATGAAATTTGGGTGCACATTTCAGGCCTGAAACATCAGGAAAGAGTATGTGATAAAAGTAGAATAGCAATTGACATACTATCTTCAGCTGAGAGATTTTTATTTTCAAAAAAATAAATAATTATGTATTTACCTGGAGTCATTTTACAAATAAAATAATTTTTAAAAGTATGTTTGTTATTCTAATATAGGTAAATAACTACATCTCAGGTACACATTACACATACATTTCTTTCTATCTGTAACCAGGCTGGAAAAACACTTGAACAGAAAATGTAAATGCAACTTCTTACAAGGAAATTATAATTAAGTGGCAATTGCCAGGTTAAGCTTTGGCTAAGGCACTTTTTAAAAAAAATGTTGGGTCCCTCCCTGTCAGCCTCTATGATGCTTGTTTGCTATCGGCTGCCATAGTAATGGGGGGGATGTATAGGTATTTGGGAGGGGGAAGCAAGCTGGTGGAGATGTCGTCTGATGTGACCGAAAGGAAGGAAAATTCTCATCATCTTCGGCACAGCTGAATGGACTTGTTGATAGCCAGTCAAAGTCAACCAATCTGGCATACCAGATGGATGGGACCATCTGAAGATGCACCTCACATGATGTCTTGGGGAGCTGGGGATTGGACATTCAGCCAAGGTCCTTGAGGGGAGGGATTTGGGAATACTTTCAATATGTAATTTTTGCACCTATTGCCTCAGATCTTGCTTTCTTTTCATTGCATTCAGTTCATGCTCAGTAAAAGTACCTTTCTTTATAAACATGGAGTTGGGGTTTTCCTTTCTTAAGTTTTGAATGGAGGCATATCTGACACTCCCATTCAATCTTGACTCCTGATAACTGCTTGGCCCTGGACAAATCCCTGTAGTTTTCTTGGTAAGATTTTGGAAGTTGTTTCAATCAATCATTCGTTATTACCATCACAGACCACATTGGAAGTAGTTTACCATTGCTTTCTTCTTCCTAAGGGGGAAGAGACTGCCCAAGGTCACTCAGCTGTTTTTATGCCTATTGCAGCTTTGGAATTCATAATCTCATGGTTTCTAATGCTTTAACCACTACCACAAAGTGATCATCCTTGGCTAAGCTGCTGCTTAGTGCCTATTTTATGAATGTGTAAGTCAGTTCTACAATTGCCACTGAAACATTTTCAAGCTTTCAGTATAATATTGTAGAAAATCAAGCTAAATAGTTATGACATTATGTTTCTCAATGACTCTTTGTCAACTGGGAGAACAAGTGAGGGTCCTATCAAGTTCTTTTCTGTTGTAACTTATTTAAAAATTATATATACAGAGGGGTGCTCATTCAATCTGCAGTTGGTTCCAAACTTGAGAAGAGAGAAGCTAAGACGTTAAGAACAAGATTAATGGTCAGAAGGGCCCAAAATCAATAAATAAAATGACACCAGTATATATATAGTATTTTGCAATATACATTATAGGTGTACAATGGGTGACATCTGAATTTACAGACGCATAGGAGAAAAATGATAGATAGGATGAAGGAATCCTCAACCATCCTGTGGCAGCAACCTGAAGAGCAAAGACAAAATTATGCCAGTGTATGAGGCATAACTAATGCTTCCATTTACCTTTCCGCTAAACCACAAACACAATTACAGATTAACAGAGTTGGAAGGGACCTTGTGGGTCATCTAGTCCAACCTCCCACCCCCACCCAAGCAGGAGACCCTACACCCGGGATGGCGAACCTATGGCACAGGTGCCACAGGTGGCACACGGAGCCATATCTGTGGGCATGCGAGTGTTGCCCTACCTCAGTCCAGCACGCATATGCGTCCTGGCCAGCTGATTTTTGGGCCTTTTGGGCCCACTGGAAGTTGGGAAACGAGGGCCCCCGGAGGGCCTGGGGGGAGGCAGTTTTCGCCCTCCCCAGGCTCCTAGAAAGACTCTTGGAGCCTGGGGAAAGGCTCTTGGAGCCTGGGGAGGGCAAAAAATGGGCCTACCGGGCCCACCGTGCCATTGCGTGCCAAAAGTAGGGGGAGAGCGAGGGAGGGTCACACACGCATACGTGGGGGGACAGGACACATTGAATTATGGGTGTGGGCATGTGCACGTGCAATTCCCCCCCACTACCCCCGCTTTTGGCACGCAACGGCAAAAAGGTTAGCCATCATTGCCCTACACCATTTCCGACAAATGGCAATCCAATCTCTTCTTGAAAGTCTCAAGTGATGAAGCTCCCACAACTTCCGAAGGCAAAGCTGTTCCGTTGGTTGATTGTTCTCACTGTCAGAAAATTTCTCCTTATTTCCAGGTTAAATCTCTCCTCGTTTTAGTTTCCATCCATTATTCCTTGTCTGGCCTACAGATGCTTTTGGAAAAAATATTGACCCCCTCCTCTCTGTGGCAGCCCCTCAAAATATTGCAACACTGCTATCATGTCTCCCCTGGTCCTTCCCTTCACAAAATGGCTCGGGTCAGTGTTGTCACATAACAACCCGGTGACGGTCCTAAAGGTTGACTAATTATTTAAGTACTTTCCCAGAAGGGAAAGTGCGCGGCGGTCACGCTTTCCTATAACTCAGCCAATTTAAAGCAGCTCTGAGAACCATCTGCCACCCCGCGGCTGTGAGCCCGGGGCGTCTCCTTCTCCCGGCTACCGGCGAGTTCTCTCGCCACAGGAGAAGCGCTCACCAAGCTTTATGCCGCCTGCGGCTTCCGGCGCTCGAGCCTCTGAGAGGCTGCCGGGCGGGGTGACGCACGGGCAGAGATGCCCAATGGAAGAGGCGCGCCATGCCCGGGACCGAAACCAGGCGATGTATAAAGTGAGGCGCGCCGCCTTGTAAAGAAGGAGCCAGAGGGTGTGGAGCGCATTGCGAGGGTCTCTGTGGGGCGCCGGCGGCCTTTTTGTCCTCTTTCCCTGCTTGTCAGAGCGGGAAGAAGAAAACCTTTTGGCCGCGGACAGCGCGGCAGACACGGAGGTCGGCCGGTGCATTTAAACGCGATTTTTTTTAAAGTTATCGGTTCCCACTTCGGCCACGGGACCCGCGCGACTGAGGCCAGACGTTTCCTTTGACTCCAGGCTGGGCGCACGTGCTGCTGCCGGGAAACGCCCCTTCCCACGCCAACAAGCCTCTCACCCCTCCCTATTGCTCCATTAGTTACTTGGCGAGTGGGTGACCGACCTCCCCCCCCACCTCACTTTTAACTTCTAGCAGGGTCCGCTTCTGGTCTCTGCTCCTTTTCCAGCGTGCCCGGGAATCTCTTGCGGAACACCGGCTCTCCAGGGCTGGGCGCACGCCTTGACCAAATGGAGAAAAGGAAGCCGCGGGCCGCGACGGAGCAGCCTCTGCGAACCGCTAGCTGCAATGGATACGCGCTGGCAGAGAAGCAGCCGCCCCTTCAGCTGAGTCGCTCGGGAGAAGCGCCGTCCCGTAGCTGGAAGAGCGCGGCTGGCGGGCATCCCTTAGAGAGCTGGAAGGAAGAGCGGACCCGCAGCGAAGAGGACAACGAAATGAACTTGCCCGGCCTGGCCGCCGCTTACACCACCATCCTGCGTGCCTTGGGCGAGGACCCGCAGCGCCAGGGGCTGCTCAAGACGCCCTGGAGGGCGGCCACGGCCATGCAGTACTTCACCAAAGGCTATCAGGAGACTATTACAGGTGGGACGCGCGATCCGTGGTTCTATAAGGCTCCAAAGCATTGAAATGGGGAATCTTCACAACAGTCCTGTGGGGTAGGCCAGTTCTTACAGATACCCGGGATGAGCTGGTGTTAACAGTGGGGTTCAAATGAATGATCGCGGTTTCTGGAGCCTTGCTTACATTTAAGGTATACATAGTGTTCAGAAGTTTAACAACTTTACTTGTAAGGCAGCTAGCTAGTGCCTACACTTTGTCTATGGGAGATAATGGATGTGAGAGAAGTGAGAATCAAAGTTTGGAGTAGACAAAGGCCGGTTGGAGGCTGGTGCACCCAGCTTCCTTCCAGTGAAATAGGGCGTGACTTAAAAGAAAAAGTATTCCTTTCAGTCTTAGAATGGCCTGTTAACTTTTTTGTAGTTTTTTTACAAAGCTGAAAGAGGGGGCCATGCCAGGAGGATGCTATCGCCCAATTGCTTCATAAATGATAGTTAAAGGTGGTGGATTAAGAGCAGACAAACAAGCTAGAGTTTTCATCTTCTGAAAAGCCAGCTGAGTGATTTTGGGCTGGTTATTTGCTTTGAGCCCTAGACTGGAAAATTAAGAAATATCGGGACTTTCGCATAGCAAATCCCTTCTGAAAATCTTGCCAAGAAAACTGCATGGACCTGCCCGTGTAGTCACTTGGTGTCAATATTAACTCTTACCAACAAGGGTGGAGTTGTTACCAGTAGGATCCTTTCCCTCAGTTGCATCATAAATAATAAGGCTGCCTCTGCTTTTCATAATCCTGACCAATACAGCAGTACTGAAGGCCTGGGTTGCATCTTTGCCTTAGTCCAAATTGTGGTTTGCTTGTTTATGGCTTAGTACTGAATTATTTGGGTCCCTGTGATGTGCAAATCATTGTTTGTGGGTTAGCATGAGGAAGGGAGGAAGGAATGTTACGTATATTTGTCACCCTGAGTTACTTATGAAGTAATAAAGGTGGGATAAAAATATAATAAATAAACTATGCTTTGAATAGAATAGAATAGAATAGAATTCTTTTATTGGCCAAGTGTGATTGGACAAACAAGGAATTTGTCTTGGTGCATATGCTCTCAGTGTATATAAAATAAAAGATATGTTCATCAAGAATCATAAGGTACAACACTTAATTGCCAAATAAACATTAAACATGATTAAACAAAAACATGGCTTACTGCCTAGTATGAACATAGCCAAGGCATTTATAATACTGGATACTTTACAAAAATAGCATTAATGTTTTCAAATATAATGAGATGATAGAAGTCATAGTCCAGTACAACAGAAGGAATATCGGTTGTAGAAAAACATTCATTAGCATCTCCAATTACTCTAATTATTTCCCTTTCTCTCACATCACTTAGATTTAAATTTAGGTCTAGATACAGGTTTAGATCCTGCCTTTCCTGCAGGAATGGATAACGTCTGATGTATTCCTATTTTCTCCGCACAAAAGCAACCTGATGAAGAATTGGTTGGACCAATTCTTTCTCAACTCAGCCAGCCAGTGAGTTTCGTAACTGAGGGTCAACCTGAATCTGCATCACTTTGGTCTTAGACCAATAGTTTAATAGGACCCAGTTTGTGGGGGCAATAAGCTGACTTCGTATAAATATACAAAAGTATGAAGGGTATTGCTTAGCGCATTGTAAGCCGCCCTAAGTCTCCGGAGAAGGGCGGCATATAAATCAAATTTAAAAAAAAATAGTTTAATCACTCCACCACACTGTCTCCTTGAGAATGAAACAAAAATCCTCCTAGCTTAGCAAATATGACTTTTCCTATTTAGTGAACAGACTCTAGGTCTCAAACTTTTTTCTATGTGATCGGAGGCAAGAAATTTATGTTCTGAGCTAAAATTTCTGTTAGTCTAATAGTTAAAATATATCCAGGCCCTAGGAAAGGAATCTACGTGTCATCTATTCTAGTTTTTCTCAGCTTTGGCAACTTTATGATGTGTAGACTTCAACTCCCAGAATTCCCCAGCCAGTATGCTGGCTGGGGAATTCTGGGAGTTGAAGTCCACACATCTTGAAGTTGCCAAGGTTCAGAAACACTGATTTATCCTATTAGGTTGACAAGATTAGGCTCCCTCTCCCGTAACCAACAGTTTTGAGGCAGAAACTTTAAAGGAAATTTCTCAACATGCTACTATAACTTTCGCCACTGATTAAATCACAGCCATACTGGAAAATCACAAAGTCAAAGAATTTTTCCTTGGCTTTGTTATCTCTGACTCAGTCATATTCAAAATCCTTGTGGGAGAGTAGAGACACAACATTAACTCTACATAAAAGATTGCAATTGATGTATCCATTTCAGGAGTGATTGTCCTAGATCAAACGTGGACTTTGTGGTACTGATTGATTTTTATTTTATTTTTTTGTATATGGTGTTTTTCCATAGAAAAGCATGACTGAGTATTTTTAACTCCCATGTAATTAGCATATCAATAAAATGAGAATGGGGTGGCCAGTTTCTGTCCAGCAGTTCCTGTGATCAGAAGCTGTTGAAGAGATAAAAATGAGCAAGATGTTCATGCAAAATTATGGAGCTTCACTAGGTTGAAATCATTTAGATGAAACTTTTCCTGCTGCATCTTTATGTAGCAGATATCTCGCAATTGCTTTGTAGGAACAACGTGAAGATACGGTAGCTTATCCCATTCTGCAGTCCAGGGTCACTGGACTACAGCCCCCATCACATTCAGCCATTGAGATATGGTTCACAGGAATTGTGGGAGTTGCAGTTCAACAGGTCTGGAAGGATGGTTTCATTCCAACTTAACCTACATTTTCTTTAAAGTTCATATGCAGTAGCTGGTACAGTAGTGTATCTTACGTAGCACTGCATTTTTGTGCAGCGTTTTTATTCAAGCACTATAGCTGGGATGTCAAATTCAAGGCCCCGGGGCCAAATTCGGCCCATATGGTGCTTAAATCTGGCCTGCAGGAACATCCTGGAAACAGCAAAGGACCGGTCCGCGGTGCCTCGGCCCCGCCCAGGCTGACCGGGTGCTGATCTACAACCTAGTGGCAGCTGTTTTCATTGGAAGAGTGCTGCAGGAAGCCATCGAAGCCAAAACAGAGCTCGTGAAGGGCACACATGACCCTCCTGAGCTCCATTTTCGCTGGCAGAGTGCTAGCAAAACAAACTTGCTTGCCCTCTACTGCCTAGGGCACTGGACTGCCTGTGCCGCTGTCCAGGGAACCTCCATGTGACCTGAGTGGGATGGCGAGGCTCCTCTGGAGGACAAGGGTTTGGCACTCTCTCTGGTCTCGCCTTCCTCCACTGGAGACAATGGATCCCCCCAGGCCCGCCTGGGCCACCACAGGCGGCCCCCGACATGAGTGATGTCAATTTGACCATGCCCACCCAGCCTCCCGAGGTCAAACACAACCCTGATGCACCCCTCAATGAAATCGTGTTTGACATCTCTGCACTATAGCAATAATATGAAGATAAATATGGGAATCTATTGAAGTGGCTGACCATCATAAATTTAATAAAATAAATAAATAAATTGGCAATCCTGAGGCAGAATGAAGTGATTATGTCATCACTTCCTTAGAGCCACTATTCCCATGTGATACCTTCATGTGTATTTAATAAACTGTCATCCCAGCCAGAATAAGGAAAATAGAAATAATAATCTGGTGGATATCAATTTAGGAAAGTCAGGAAAATTTTAAGAAGCCAAATGAAAAATGATCTTAATTGCAATTTTCTAGTTTTTTATTATGCAGTTTTTTAGATTTTATGGAATAGCAGACAGGGAATCATACTGATATCATATTCCATTTGTAATTTTTGTATATAATTATGTCTTTTTTCCTTACTGAAAAAGAATATAGTTAACAAGGCAAAAATGGGAAGTCTATGAAATATGAGTTAGCATTTTCATATTTGGGCTGAAAATACGGGAATGACATCCAGATGACAGCAAAGAGTTGGTCTTCTGGATCTCTTTGCCTCTAAAAAGTGATTATAAAGTTTTTTTGTAGAACAGGTTTAGTAGCCCTAACATCAATTGCCATCTCTCTAAAAAGAGCTTACTCTATTCAGAATTGTGTTTCTCTTGAGTTAAGTGAACAATGGGTTAATATTTTCTAGACAAAAAGCCAATATGAACATAGCACAACTATGCCAATGACTCATGAGATCTTGCTAATTGAATGATTATGTACCATCAAATTATCAATCACATAAATGGACCTGACCATTCAAGACTTCCAATGATGCACCAATGGTGATCAAGTCAATATATCGGTATCTAACAGCTGATCATCCTCTTCTCTTTTCTTCCACCTTTCTCATCATTATGGACCTCTCAATGGAGCTAAGTCTTCACTCAATGTATCCAAAATATGATTGTTTGAGCCTGGTAATTTGTGTCCCAAGTGAGAAAACTGGATTGATTTATTCTATAAACCATTTTGCTTTGTTTTGCTGTCTACCAAGAGTCTTCTCCCAACACCAAGGCTCAGAAGCGACAGTACTTTATCCCTTTTCTTCAAAGTCTAACTTATTTGACGTGTCTCTCTGCCAATTTACTATACTTCTCTGAAGGGAAGATGACCCTGCAGTTATTAAACCCCTCCAAGAAAATTTAACAAAATACAATTTAAAAAATTGTGCAATATGTTGCTTCCCTACCCTAACCCAATTCTAATTTAAACTAATCCTGGAGAATCTTTTTCCACCCCTACATGTCCATATATGTATTTTTTATTTGTTTGTTTTTTAAAAAAACATTCT
Source organism: Ptyas mucosa (assembly GCA_012654045.1). Taxonomy (NCBI): domain Eukaryota; kingdom Metazoa; phylum Chordata; class Lepidosauria; order Squamata; family Colubridae; genus Ptyas; species Ptyas mucosa. The sequence continues at coordinate 79,075,365 of WNWU01000001.1, forward strand.
CAGAAAGAAAAAAAGAAAATATAAAACATAACAAAATTGCTAGATCTAATGGAAAAAGAAAGCATTAAATTATATTCATGCTAGCAATAGCACTTAGACTTATATACTGCTTCACAGTGCTTTACAGTCCTCTCTAGGTGGTTTACAGCCTACTACAAACTATGAATAAAACCTAGCCAATAAGAAATACATTAATCAACCATATTAAAGAGAATTAGTCAGACTTTTCCTTCCATCAATATGAAACAAGTAAGGAAAATAAGCAAATCTTATAATTCCATGATTTAACTTTGGGTTCAAAGTAAAGCCATTTTTTGAGTAACAGTCCATATACAATAAATCCAGAGTTCTTTATACATCATTAAATTCCACATTTTTGATAATATATGTCAACATGGTGTTACATCTTTCAACCTTATTTCTTTTTTCAATTTCATATTAACTTATGTGCATGTATTACTTCAAAACAGGACAACTATTTCCAAAACATGTATCCATATCTCCTTCACCATTTACATTTCCAACATACTGAAGTTGTCAGCCAGCCTTTAAAAATCCTTTGAGGTGTTCGACATAATTTTAAAAACCCAATATTTTGTTGTGTTAAATGCATTTTAAGACCAGAGACACATATTTAACATTTTAAAAACCTTTCCACATTGTTTTGCTAAAATAGGATATTCCAGCTCTTTGCATACTTGTCAGATTTCCAGAAGATGCCCTAATTAAATTGACAATACTTCTAATACATTGCATACAAATTATATGATCAAAATATATTTGAACTGTATACATATATCATTCAGTTATTTTAGGAAGAATGTGTGACATACTTGCATTTCATATATGCATGAGTGTATATGTTATGTGTATGTATTTCTCTAGTCCTCCCAAAAATGATAGAGCTAGGAACAAAAATGATTTGAACTCAATGAATACAATAATAATTGTTTCATAATAATTACCTGTATAATAAAGTGTCTCATTTATAGAAGTGATTGAACTCCTCTCTATTAATACACTGAACATTTTTTAAACACAGACACATTTTCCACTGTGGAAAAATCCTAGGAAGGAGGTAGAATATGGGGAAAGAGTAGATGTTCTCTGGGTAGAGATGATAAAATATATAATGAACCTGGATGGAGATGAGGTTTAGGGAAGAGGCAGCTAGACAGAACTTGCTGGCTAAGTTCACAAAACGCACCACATAAGTTAATATTAGATTTCCCCAACATACTGAACAATAAGTTCACATTAGCTGAGTCTAGTGATGTGAATATAGCAGCTAAACAGCTTCAGGCAAGTCTACTTCCTCGCATACTATTTCAACCTCAGTCTATATCAATTGTATTAACTTACCTTGTAGTGTTATTGCAATATTATAACCGGCCATCAAGGGAAATACTTTGAACACTGAAAAGCACTATACAACGGTTAAGCTTTATTAACTCCAAATCTTTTCTGAACGTGATAAAATGTCATCAACCTCAGTACAAACCTTTGTGTTGCCCTTTCACTTAACTCCCATCGATTGTGACAATAACCTTCTTCCCTGGGTCCCATGTCTATTTCTGAAGAGGCGATTATTAAATCCAAAGTGGGCCTTGTAGCAGTCCAAGAGTGCAAAGGGATCATGTTTGTTCTTGTAACTCAAGAGGACAGCAAGAGAGATGCGTTTGCAAGCATTTTCCATCTTCAGATTGCAAATTCAGAGAAGTGCAGGCTGGGGTTTACCATGCTCTAGTCTAGAAAATTGCGAAATCATCACCACAAGTCAGCCAAGGATCCTTTTCTTTTAAGTTTTTTTTAAAGTTCATGCTGAGAGTTGGTTTATTTTATTAAATTGGCATCTTATCCAGCAGTTTTCTCCCATGAGCATCCAACTAATCTCTTAAAATGGGGACTTTTCAAAGCTCTGCCTAGCTCCTCCATTGAGCTGTTGTCTCTTCAGAAAAATTACTAGTGACCTATTAAACTGAACAATTCTGTGTCAGCCTTCCAAGTAATCCACCCATTGAAAGCAGAACTCCAAGGCAGGTAGATTCCTCAAGGAACGATTTATTGGATACATCATATTGGCACAACTGGTGAAGACCAACTCTGAAAGTTCCCACGGTTTTCACCAGATTAAAAAATGAAAGTTTTTTAACTTCCCCCAAGTCATCAGTCACATTGTCCAATAGAAGTGCTGGCCGGTTGCTTAGTTACTCCACTCCTCCTCTCCCCAGCCACCTGTTGGAATAATCTTGGTTCCCACAGGAAAACTTTTTTTTATTACAACCCCCCCAGCTATCTATCTATCTCCCCGCTCCCTGTATCTTCCTTTTCCTTGTGGCAACCCTGAAGCCTCAAAGATGGCCTCAGCCAGGTTCGCTTCAGAGTTGACACTCTGCCTGGCCTTCTACCCACTCTCGGATATGTCACTGATCTTTGCCCTCTGTATCTGCTACCTTCAGAACTTTCTAAATCTATAGCATCTACGGGCTACAGGCATTGTATGAGTGGCAGGCTGTTTTCAGTATAGTACATTGGTTTGTAAACTTTGCAAGGCTGCCCATTGTCTCTTGTTTAATGGCTGTTCTTGTGTTAAATGTTTTGCATAGTTTTAAAATTGCTTGATCTGAATCAATTTTAAAAGTGGCAAAATTTAGCTAAGGTTCCACCTCTCCCCTGCTTTCAGTCTGAATTTTCCTTGGTAACATAGTATGCATTAAATTGTACCCTTTTTTTCCACTGTGTTGGTGACGAAATTACTAGATATTTTCCAAACAATTGATTCCACTTGGGTGAGAAGAGACAATGTGTGTTTGCAGACCTTGTTAGTGTTGGAAAATTACTGTGGGTAATTTCCGATGTAGTTTCCACCCAGCACATTCCCAGTCACATACCCTGTATCCGGATTAGAGCAAACAAGCAGAGCCATTCCATTCAGTCAGCAAGAATATTGGTTGGTGTGTATTTATTAAACAGCAATAAACATTTAAAAAATCCCCAGTTAATCGGTAAAATGGGATGAAAAGCAGGCAAAGGCAGACATGAAAAATGGACAATAATTTACATTCTTTACTTCTACTAAAATGCACAAAACGTTCTAGAAAGGCTGTGTAATTAGCAGGAAAAACTCAACGGGAGTGGTTTTAAGTTATTCCAGCCTTAACCCTTTTATGTACATAACAATAACACAATAGAGATGGAAAGTAGGATGCCAGGTGATCCTTCCTCCATTCTGCATCATTAAGAATGGCAGGGATGTATTTGATAATTAGAGATTGTGATTACAGAGCCAAATTTTGTTGCTCTCTATTTGTCACTCTTAGAAATACTGTTTTCACAGGTGCAGCAACTTGGACCTGTTATCACTTATAGTATTTTGTTTTATTTAATTTCCATGTTTATTCAATTGCAATAAAGAGATAATTTTGATACCAAGTCACTTATAATCCTATGTTATCTCTGAAAAATTTGTATTCCAAAAATTGCTTCTTTTTGAAACTGCATTCCTTATTTTTGGAATTTAGAATTTTATATTTTTCATATAAATAGTAAGCACTCTTCTGGATGTTAGAATATTGTGGAAAATGCAAGATGTTAATGCCTTAGTAAATGTTCTCCGCCATTATGAACAGGCAGGAAATTGACAGGTGAGACTCTAGTACGGTAGGAAGGGTGCATAGAAGTATTTTATTTCAAGTGATAACTCAGAAATATTGCCAAATTAATTCAACTTCTTGATGGGTGCACATTTTTTTTCCTTGGGAGCTGCTGAGTGAAATACCAATGAAAAGATAACTTGTCATTGAAGAATATATTAATAAACCTATATCCCATCTTTCATTCATATTTAGAGATTCAGGGCTATTTACATGTTCGCTCACTTCCCCCAACTTCTGTTGTCATTGTAACAATATTGTAAAGTAGGTGCATGTGAAAATATATTGGCTGTGATACAATATTTTGCATTAGCACAATAGCCAATTATTGTATCTTTAAGAGGAGTTAATACTATACAACATGAAACTAGGGTGCAGTTATCCATAAGAAAACCTGACTTGCATTAATATGAAATATAAGTTGGAGAGTGCAGAATTTAGTTACAGCAATCTCGAGTTTGGCTTAAGGTTCTTGAACTACAATTGGTTCAGAGATCTCTTCTTTCCATTGCAGCTTTCCTCAATTTGGTCCTTGTAAATTGCAATTTTCAGAGTTGTCAACCATGCTGGTAGGGATTTTTGCAGTCTCAGTATACTTAGGGACTATTGCTTTGGAGAAGATTACATGGTTTAGATCTTAAATTGTTTGCTAAACTGTTTTTATCTACTGGAGGGAAATACCAAATTGGTCAAGACAACAAACAGGCAAAATCCTAACCTTTGCTCAACAGCCTTGCCCTACACCAACTTCATAAAACAGAAAGCAGATTTACTTTAAGCTGCATTTACCCCGAGATCTTCCAAAGTTTGGAAATATGGGATAACTCCTAAAATTTTCAACAATGGCTATGCTTGATTTGAGTGCCGAAGTCCACAATCTGAAGGTTCCTCTAGGGTGGGAAAAGCTCCTTGAAAAAGCAGTTGGGTTGGATTTGCATCGAGTAGACTTGATTCAAGTGGAGTTGAATAGCTTTGGCTCAGCCTGTTGTGGGGACCCAAACATCATTTTTTCATATTGTGTGAAATATGAATAATCAGATTAAGCCATAATGTTTTTTGGGCATGCCCTACTATATGAACACAACTGCATTTTGTTAATTTGGAATTGCCTGTTGAGTGAAAACCAAACCAATTTGGATTCTCTTTGGATGAATTCTCTGTCCCACAAGCCAGTGGTGAAATTCAATTTTTTTTACTACCAGTTCTGTGGGCGTGGCTTGGTGGGCGTGGTGTGGTGTGGCTTGGTGGATGTGGTATGGCTTGGTGGGCATGGCAGGGGAAGGATACTGCAAAATCTCCATTCCCACCCCACTCCAGGAGAAGGATACTGCAAAATCACCATTCCCACCCCACTCTGGGGCCAGCCTGGTGTAGTATTTGCCGTTTGTCCAAACTACTCAAAAATTTATGCTACCAGTTCTCCAGAACCTGTCAGAACCTGCTGGATTTCATCCCTGTCACAAGCCCTCTTTGGCATACTAAGTACATCTCTTACTTCTAAACTTTAAGCAGAGACAGTAAAAAGCATTATTAAGCAGTACAGTCTTCTTAAAAAGTGTACTAATAGTGACAACAAAGCAGGTAGAGTACAAGTGAATGGCTATTTCAGCTTTAACCTTAGGCCCTATGTACATAACACAGAGAAATAAAGACTAGAGATGAACAGTAGGATACCAGGCAAACAGTAAAGAAGCCATTTGATAGATATGGATGATGTGTTATCCAATGATAAGAAAGAAAGAATTGAGCTGTTATCAACTGCCTAGCAGTTGGTGCCTAAAGTGATAATCTTAGTCTGTTAATTCGTGGGGCTGACTCTGACAGTCAAGAGTTTTGTGGCTCTTTAAAGACTAGTAATTTTAGTTCCTGAGCATTGAAATAAATTTGGTAGCCTTTAATATACTACAGGTCTCTCTGTTCTTTAAAAAGTTCATGATTCTGTTTATTCTAGGAATGAAGTAAATTCTCAGTTGCTCAGAGACCATTAAATATATCTTCTGTATTTTGTTGACCTGCCTTTTGAGTATCAAATCAACGATGCTTCTGAGAGGTTACCCAAGTGACATTAAAGCCATGCAAATAGTTTCTATAGCAACAGGTTCCCTTATCTCTGACGCAGTCTGTGTTTCCCTTCATTTAGGTTTTATCTTTTCTCTCTTTCTTCCTTGCTGTGCTCCTTGCTTTTATCCAGCATCACTTTCCTTGACTACAGGTAATCATGTTCCACCTTCAGCATCTTCTAAACCTTTCAACTCAAAAAGGACAGACACCTGATATGATTACTAGGTGTGGAGATTCCACATCCCTTTAGTTATGGGTTAAAAGAGATTGTGTCCATACAAAGATTTAAACTTAGATTAAACACTCAGCCAAGGACTTGTGACTCTTCAAACAAGTTTTTTTGTGGTTTAGGAGCAATCCGTTGGCCTAGATGTGACACCTATATTGTTATATATGCAAATTCTTCTCCTTATCTATCAGACTTAGACATATGCATAAGTAAATCTCCTGTGAAATAAATTATAAAGTTGGATTGTAAAATAAATTGTAAATGTAGCAATTAAAGGCAAAAGACTGAATCTGTGATAATTTGGTCAATCTTAAATTTATGTAAGATGAGACCAATTTTCTTTAATGACAGTAGCAACAATATACAAAATAGTCATATTCCTAGATTAACATTTGTTCAGATCATATTGGGAGAAAAGGCAAAAGAAAATTAAGTAATCATATAGAGACACAAATCTTACTGAAGCTTGATTCTGCAATATAAATCCTGCCCTGCCAACAACAACTTTTTTTTTTGAGAGTGTCAGCTGGCACCTGGATGGAGGAGATCCCATCAATCATATAGACTTGGATTTTCTGTTCATTAAGTTCTTCCTCAAGGATCTTGAGTAAATATAATAGTTGTGGGTTGAGAAAGTATATGTCTCTCTATGGATTGCAATCTAGTTAAAATAGAAAGCAATGCATAAATGGGCAATTTTATGGGAAATACGAAGTGAATTGCCTAAGAGCTGTGTACTTGGACCAGTGCCTTTTAATTTGTTGATACATGTTCTTTAGGGATAAGCAGTAAGCTAGGAATTATTGTTCATAATACTAGGAAAGTGATGATGTGGTTACAACAGGGCATTTTTGTGTTGAGGATTATTAGGAAAGGAATTGAAAATAAAAATGCCAACACTGTAATGCCCTTTTGTAAGTTTGAGAAGGTGCATTTGGAGTGCTATGTACAGTTCTGTTCACAGATTTGAAAAAGAATATGGAACGAGTGAAGAAGAGCACCTCAAAGGATTGAAGGATTGAAACACCTTGTAAAAAAGGTGGAATGTCTGTAATTCTTTAGCTTGGAAAATGACAATGGAGAGAAATTTTTCTTCCTTCCTTAAATCAAAGAACCAGGGGTTCTTTGAGGCTCTCCAAAGGAGACCAAACAAACTCATCTTATTACCAGTACTATGGAATTTATTACCAAAAGATGTGGAGATGATTTCTAGTTTGGAGGGCTTTGAAATGAGAGTGGATAAATTCATGGAAGACTGATTCATCTGGAGTTTTATTTCTTTGATTCAATGTTATTTTGATGTTGGGGACAGAATAATGGGACAAAGATATGTCTCAGTCTCCTCCTTCAGCACACCAGAAGCATCTGCATGGCCATTGTGAAAAATAAATTGTTGGACTGGTCTTGTCCTGGCCAGCAGTGCTATATTTTTATGTTTTCTCTCACAAAAACTACTATGTGAGGTAGGCTGGAGAGAGAATGACTAGCTCAAAGATACCTAGAGAAGTTTGCAAGTAAGTAGGGAATTGATATGGATCTCCTTAGTGCAGGGCTGTCAAACTCATGGCCCGCGGGCCGGATGCGTCATTCACTGGCCATGCCCATGCATAGTTTAACGAAGGGGGAAAAGTCACGATGCATCCTGTAACGCCACTGTGACACTGCATGTTTGACACCCCTGCTTTAGAACAAGCTCATCATGAATATCTTAGCTATCTATGCCACACAGCCAGGATCCTATATCATTTTTTGAAGTGGCAAATGCTGACATTTAGATCAACAGATCAAATATTCTGGGTGATTTGAAATATTTTTACTAGGTTTTTTTAAACAATATACAGTAGATGAATGTCAGCTCTTTTTAAAATATGGTATAGAGACTGATAGCAATGGTTAGTGGAACTTGTTCTGTTGACCTCTACTCAGAAGTATAAAGATAATTGAATTCAGTGGGATTAATGCTCAGGAAAGTGTCATATAGTTGTAGCATCTGTGATCCTATATATCAGCCTTCCCCCTACCAGATGCTGCATACGTGGTGAAAGTCAGCTTCCATAATCATCCAGCCAACATAGACAAGAAAACTGCCTGGATGTAATCAACCAGGAGTCAAACCTGATTTAAAGGGGTGTTTACTATTTAGGGGCAAAATGTTTTATTACCTAAAACTTATGCAACTTTTCCATGGCAGCCTCATTTTTGAAACAAAGCTTTTGGCATGCCTAATGTGTCCATTGCATTGACAGTGTTGTCCTTTCCTCATAGTTGAAAAAGGCATTTACAAAAATCAAGAAATATGACATTGCTGTGGGAATAAATAGGTGAATACTGATTGCATTATTCTGGGAAACAAAGCTAAAAATTAGTAGAGCTGCTTGGTGGGTTGAGTGAGCTAATCCAGATAATTCCCCCATGCACATGCTATTGGAATAATAGATGTATATCCTGAACTAGATTTTTTTTTATCCCGAGAAACCAGATTATTGCTGGGTTGCATGTAACCCGTGACTTGAACTGCATCTCTCCTGAGATTAGTGGTTGCCTCACATTCTATTGCCTGGACTGAATTTAGGAGGAGAATTTGTTAATACGTAGAGATTTTGGTAGAGGAAACTGACTTATGGGAAGGGAAGGGCTGAAAAACCCAACTGAGTCACAGCTGCTCTTTTGAGCCTTTTTGTTGGAACAATATTTTATCTTTCCTCTCCCCCCTGCCCTCATCTCTTGTTTACATGCCTGGCTTCCTTAAGACCTTGCCAATGATGGACAGTACGTAACAAAACAGTTGTGTGCCTCTAAACTCTGGTTGTCAGGGATACCTGCGTCTGTCTGGCAGCACACAGGAAATTAAAATCACCTCTGATAGCATATCTCGCCTGGCCTAAAGGGCAGTTCATTGGTATATGTGTCTGTGTTCATAACTGGAAGGGATATATCTCAGCAGAAGCTAGAAAAGGAAAAGTGGCTGGCATGGATGTTGATTTTGTTTATATTAGCTTTTTGGTCACCTGAGGATGAGAAGGAAACTTTTCATGGCATCAAATCCCTTGCCTTTATTCAGATCAATTCTTAAAAATATCTAGAAGTGTGAAAAAATGTAACATGAGGTTAAGTTACACTTTTATTTATAGCCTATCTTTCTATTCCCTTTTCTTTTTTATCCCACCTGCTTTGGATGAATAAACTGGTAATATAATAAATTATAGGGAAATATTTTATGTTATGACTACCATATTAACTAGGTTTCCAGGTTGCTGTTGTATCAGTTTCCATAATATATGGAAAGGTTGTGATTGTTCAAATTTTTGATAGAGGAGAATGGATACAGAGATATCTTTACATTATAGTCAACAAGATCCTTGCAAAGTTGAGTTCCAAACTTGACGAGCCATGTCTTAAGTCTGGGTTCACATACTAAGCCATTAAGTTTGGACCAAATGAATTTCATATGAACTCCATCATGATAACGTAACCTTAAAATGTGGTTAACTGTGGTTTTCTTTGCACATGGTTTGACTAACTCCAGGGCCAGTTTGGCTACTATAAATTAAGTCTAGACATTTTAGAATTTGGGAACAAAAGCTGCAGGTTCAAAGAGTAAATCCTGTGCCAGCTGGAAAAATATTTCTGCTACAGAATTACTGATGCATAGGATATGTATCTTCATAAAGTCTTGTTCTTAAAAACAAATATAAATATAAAATGTTAGTTCTCAGTAATGTAACATTGTAATTTGGATGATGAATTTGCACTTTCTTTGAAATCCATATTTGGATAATGGTATAGCCTACACATTCAAATAAAACAACGTAGAAGGAAAATGACAAGTAATAGTTGCATTGTATATACCTCTCTTGATTTCAGATGTACTCAATGATGCCATATTTGATGAAGACCACGATGAGATGGTGATTGTGAAGGATATTGATATGTTTTCAATGTGTGAACATCACCTGGTTCCATTTATTGGAAAGGTAAACTTTTGATTTCCTTTTCTCCGCTATAAAGTAGAATCAATAGGCCAATCATTGTTAAATGCTTGATTGCAAAACTATGCAAATCATCAACTTTTGCAAATCATCAAAAATGTGTTTAAAGGAAATACATGTTGCATACAGAGCAATCAAGCCAGATGTTAGGACCATCAAACAAGGTATAAAATGTAAGGTGGGCAAAAGAAGCCCAACTGTTAACATCACAAGCTAGTGTTTCAAAGTGCAGCTTTTGGGGAGTTGTGAATAGGCAACCCAGTCCATAATTTATTTGTTGCTATTCAATTTTTAAATATGTTTCATTTGTACTTATATGAAATAAATATCTTTATTTCATAAAGGAGCAGGTGTTCATGGCATTTAGTGCATCATCTCTCCAAATACCCTAATCAGTTGTCAAAGCTCTGTACCTTGACTGAGGTGACGTCAAAGGATTATTTACTACTCCATTCAGGTAGCAAAATGTTTTAAGCATATATGCTACCCAGTTTAATAAATAGAGAGTCCACTTATAACCACGAATTGATATGTAATAGATACGTCCATTTATTGTGTCTGGGTTTTTGTGTAATAAGTGCAGATTGAGTGTTTTGTGTTTTGGTCATTTTGATTGTATCCTGTGACTCAAAGAAGGGGGAAGCACAGCTGTTGGGAACAAAGGCTGAATGAATTAGTTAAAAAATTGATGTCACTTTGTTTGCTCCTCTGGAACAGTCATTTTATAGATCATTACTCAGTGCTAATAGCTACACTTATCTTAGCTTTATCTCGATATCTGCTCTTCTCATTCAGCTTCGCATTTAACTGCCTGCCTGCCTGCCTGCCTGCCTGCCTGCCTGCCTATTCAGTGGAAGTTGGAAGATTTAGCAATCTTGTGTTCTTTCAACAAGTAAAAATAAAATAGAATCAGATCTGGAAGAATCATATGGTGTTGTGGCACTAAAATAGTGCCAATTCCAATCATATTTACTTTCTTAATAAAGAAAACTATGTTGGCCATAAAAAAAATAATTCCAAAGTGATAGAACGATACTTTTATTGAGCTGATTGAAATGGGAATGAGAGCTGCATGTGGCAGGAATAACTTAAAATGGATGGATGGATTTTTTATTTTTTCAAATTTTGGCTTGCATGTTCCTAGCACAACCAGCCCATAATCATTTACAATTTCAATTTGCCTATAATACGTTCAGTTAAAATAAGCAAACATATGAATCATGTAGCAAAGTAAATGTTACAATAAAACTTTACATCATGATATTAAAGCAGCTTTTAGTACATGATGTAATGTGTGCTTAAGCAAGTAAATACCAGCTTATGAAAGTAAGTTTTGAGGTTGTATTTCAAAGACGTCAGAGGTTATGAAAGACTAGACAATGGGGAGAGAATTCATTGGCATTGGATCTGGTACAACTCAGGTCTTGGTCTTAGATGATTCCAGCTCACCCTTGGTGGATGAGTACAACTCCCAGTTAGTGACATGGGAAATGTTAAAAGAAGTATTTTGAAACTGAGCCAGGGTGATTTTATTTTCTTTGGGGGAGAGACACACGATAGAAGCCAGGCCACTAGGCATGCTACTGCTGCTGAAATGTGTTCAACGATGCCATTGTGCAAATGCTGATCTGATATATTTGTGAACATTATTTGTTTGATTACATAAGTGGGGTCCTTGGTGCTCTCTGAACTTGGTTGGGGTTTTTTGCAGAGGTTTCATTACCAAACTAGGTAACATCATCAGTGCTAGTAGCGAGTGTGATTTGCTCTTATTTTATATACTAGTAGCTGCTCTAGTATATAAAATGAGAGCAAACCCCCACTTCCTTCTAACACTGATTGCCTGGTATGGTAATAAAGCATCTGCATGAAAACAACCAATCTCAGAGAGGACCAAGGATCCTGAAGTTCAAATCTGAGCTACAAATATTCTCTTCTATTGATTAGATAAATTGCAGCATTTCCATGGAATCATTATGCATCTATTGTCATTTGCTTCTTCTTCCCACCCATCTTGACACTTACGATGGCACTGCCTAACTTCCAAATATCCTTCTGAAGTATATTTCACACAAAAGTGCATTACAGTAATGTAAACTATTCAGGAGGTAATCAGAGCTTGGATTATAGAGGCCAATTAAAGTGGGGGGTGGGGGGGGTGGGGGGAAAGCTGATAAATTAAATGCCTCTCACCACCACACTTACCTGAGCACTCAGAGGAAATGTAGGGTTGACAAGCTGCCCAATTGTGTGCCTGGTCTTTTAGGGGGACTGCAACCTCTCCAGGACAGGCAAAAATCCTTGTGATTGGCCACCATCAACACTGGCCAGCAATCCTTAAAAACTAAGTTCAGTGACGTGGGAGTGACTTAGTTAAAAGGTGTATAACAAAATAAGAACAGATAGTGCCATAAATGAATGGGTGCTGAATGAACATGGATTGAATACAAAAGTAGTGACAAATACAAAAACATATTGAATGAATTTGATCACAAAACAGATATATATATATAAAAGTGAATTTGCTGAGAGGAAAGAAAAGACTGTAGTTGGATGGAGCTGATGAGAACCTGACTAAGCAAAGTGAGAAATTTAAAGAACAAAAGGAAATATTGGTAGTCCTTGCTTAACAATAGTAATTCAGATCAGCAACTCCACGCAAGTGAAAAAGTTATTAAGCGCAAGCCATAACTATAAGTCTCCTTGTTCAGCACTAACATAACTTCAAACAGTTGCTGAATGAGTGATTGCTGAACGAGGATTCCCTGTATATGAACGTGGATATGGAGTATGATGAAAACAATGTACGATGTTTGTGAGGCTGGAAGTATGAGGCTAGAGATGTAGTGAATGATGCTGATTTCCTTTCCTCTTTTTCTTCTTCCTTTAGCTTCTTTTTCTTAACAACTTCTTAATCTTTTTTCTGTAATTAGCATAATGTTGTTTAACACTAAAAGTATTAGATCAGTATGTATTTATATATGTATACAGGAGATGTTGTGGAATGCAAGCTTTAGAATTTCAACTAATCTTTGTCAGAGAAGCTGGCTAGAAAAAAGGAAAAGGGAAGGAAAAATGTGTGAGCGGGGGGTTGGACTAGATGACCTCCAGGATCCCTTCCAACTCTGTTATTGTTACTGTAACTGATGTCAGACTCAAGTCTATTATTTTTAGACTTGAGAGTATTATAGAGTACATCATTAGAAGGGAGTCCTTTCAAACATGCAAACTGAATCTTATCTGGTGCAGAATAATGTTATGTGCTATGTTATGTTATATATTATGTTATATAAGATGTCATGCTATTGTTATGTCATGTTTTATGTTATGTTATACCATGCTAGGGGCTGTCCTAAAATTTCCTGAACAGAAGAAATACCAATAAATGTATTGCTTCTATGCGTTTTGGATATATTGATGTGTTCCTTTTAATTTAATTCAGGTTTTAAAAAGTTTACAGGTTCAGTTATTTATAAAGACGTGAAGCTTCAGGAAGTTGACAAAAGAGAAACAAGGGTGGATTGAAATCAAACTCCAACTTGCTTGTTGGACTCTATAGGCTTTTAGTGAATGAATAGAACATGCTGGGGTCAAGGCTATCTAACATTCACAGCAAACCTTCAAAGCACAATGTTCACCTTTCTTTAGCAAGGGCCCTGTCAGTTTCCTTCTTGCTTCGATCACCCTGCACTAGCCTGGATTTCTCTCCTAACAGTTTCTGGCATTTCATTTCAAAGCCCTTTGTGTAATACCCCTGGCGGCACGCCTTGCAGGCAGAGATCTCTGTATTAAATTTGATCATCACAGACATAAGCTTTGACTTCTTCTGGGTCACAAGAGACCCATTTGAAAATGCCCTTGGCCTATTGCAGCACAGTAAGAACAATTTTTCTACTTACCTTTACTTTCTCCATTTCTCCTCTCCATTCCTTACAAAGGGGAACCTTTTCATATCCATGTAGCCTAGCTAGGCAAAATTCTGAATGCTGATACTGTCTGATCGAATGGACTCAGAGTCCCTTCTCCACTTATTACTAAAAATACTGATTAAAAAGTATGTAGGTTTAAACTAGGAGAAGCTAGTTGTTAAATGGTCAAAGGCCACCTTGGGTGGAACAGTGATGGGTCAGGCTTTTTGGAAGAGGGTTTTGGAGATTGTCTTTGATTTTAAACATTATGCTTGGCTTATTTTACAGTTTCCTCTATAGTTTTGATGGATTTCCAACCTTATAAATGCCAGGAAACTGTGTTTCATTTCTTTATAATTATAATCAGAAAGGATTTCAACAAGGGGTAACTTCTGTCCTGACTTTGCTCCAGCAAAGTTTAGTTTAGAAGCTAAACAGGGTTGGGACTGGTCAATATTTGGAAGGGAGATTCCATGTGTCCATTTAGGTACTAAAAGTTCAACCTCAAAAGTTAAGAGTTAGAAAACTTTGAAGGCTGGTTGCAAAGGGACTTTTGAAGGCCACATAGTTCAAGACCTCAAGACATACATCATTGACTTGAACTGATGTTGCCCTTTTTCTGTTCCATTGTATTTCATAAGATCTTTAGTGTATACCGTTCTCTCCCAGTTTTCCTCTGTAGGGAAGATTAAATTCTGCGAATGGCTTTTTTCCCTTTTTAAATAAAAATAATAAGAAATATTTGTGAACATATTAAATGAAACATATAATATAGAAAGTACAGACAAGTCATTGTGTATTGTGTCATTAACAGGAAGATATTCCATAGGTGTGGCTTGCCCTGAGAGGGAAAAAGCGCCAATACACTTAAATTCAGATTCTGAATTTAAAGATCTTCAAAGCCAGTTGAATCTGTGTATACTAATGTATATTAAGGTAAAGGTAAAGGTTTCTTCTGTCCAGTCTATGGAGCGGTGCTCATTTTCATTTCTTATCCAAGGGAGCCAGTGTTGTTTGAAGATGCTTCCATGGTCATGGAACACTGTTATCTTCCCACTGAAGTGGTACCTGTTTATCTACTTGCATTTGCATGCTTTTGAACTGCTAGGTGAGCAGGAGCTGAGGCAAGTAATGGGAGCTCACCTTGTTACATAGCATTCATGTCTTGAATCTGAGCTGTCAGCTTTACAAGCCCAGCTTCTTAACTGTTGAACCATCATGCCCCCTATATATATTATTACTTCTTAATTATCTTATTGTGTGATGGTTTGTTTCCTTTTCTTTCAAATGGAATAAGTTCTGCTATGTTACTCTTATTCTGCTGAGTGAGATATTGGTTTTAAAATCCTAGTCCTACAGTGTTAGACTTAGAATTTATTGTTCACGTATTATTTTCACATAGTCTCTTCTTTCCAGAAAATTAGATGTTCCTGGTATTGTTCCAAAGAATGTCTTATGACACAGACTATGCCAACCTTCTATGCCAACTCCTCAAATAACTTGATTTCTACGCATCTTATTTCTCTTTTTTAGGATCACAAAGGCAGTCTCATGGCAGTCAACTTAAAAGAAATACACATAAAGAATTTATAGGCCAGATTTCTAATCAATGGTTTTGCTTGGGCTAGTATGACTTGGCACAATGGCTCAACATTGTATCTTCTGGCATATTTGGGTTGAGAAGATCATTCTCTTCACTTTCCCTCCCTTATTAGATAAAATTTAACAATCTCTACTTCTCTACATTCTAACTACATGATATGGCTCTTCTATATATATTTGATGTTTAATTTTTAATGCTTACCAGCTAATTAGAGAAGCTAATTGTCATTTTTTTTTGCTAAACTAATGACTTCTATGGAGTGCTAGACAGTGATTTTATACTGATGCTCTTTAATTGGGGCTTCAATTCCCAAATTCCTTAGCAATTCTTGGAGTCCAGACCCTAGACATGAAGAGCCATGGATTAGAGAAGTGTATCATGGTCTGAGATTAACCCTTTCAACATCATTTTTCCTAGAACCATAGAAATTCAATAAGTGTAATCAAGATTCTATTTTTATTCTTGTGTTAAATAGTGTTATACTCTTTACTGGGTAGAATGGAAAACATATATCAAACCCAAACATCTTCAGCTTTTTTAGCCCTAAGATTTGAGCTATAATTCCTATTAGCATGAGAAGCATAGACAATGGGAGTTACTCTCTCAAACGTGCAGGGCATTAGATATGGGAAAATTGGAGTAATATGTGCCTGACTTAAAACCAGCCAAAATTGCTCTATTTCTCCCTAATTCCTGGAGGGTTAGTTGTGCATTTAGATATCCACGAATCCTTATTCTTATATATGACCAGTGCTTTGAACAACTGAGTTATCTCTGAAATCCTTTGCAGCTAAATGGAGGGAATCATTAGCCTTGCCCCTAATTGGTGAGCATCATTTGTTATTCAGGGCTGCAGGATTAAAGGGCCACATCATATAGCAGATAGGGCAAAAGTAGTAGTATTAGGGCCACAGCCAAAAATGGATAAGGCCACTCATTTTCCTCTTTTTGGCATACTCTTCTTTCTGTCTTATTTAAGCCATCTTTTTTTCCCTTGGTTGCTGAACAGTGGAACAGATTGTTCTTGTTAGAAGTCTAAACAGAGGCCAAAGATTGCAGGTAGCTGTAAGGTCTGAAGCAACTCACTTCTGCCTTCAGCCATCTCTTTGCTTCATTTGTTGTTTCTGAGGTTGTTTGCCTTCTGCATTTCCCATTTTTGCATCCTGTCTTTATCAGATTTGGTAACATGTCCATAAATATAATGAGCTACTAAAGAAAGCATTCTTTCCTGGGCTACCAGCTCAGATGCTCCTCATTTAGTCATGTGATAGGAAGTGTATAATAATGTATCCCACTTATTTTTGATTTAGCAGATTCTCAACAAATTGATCTCAAGTTAGGAAATATTTCCATACTTTCACTGCTATCTTTAGGACTTACGTATTCTTGGTTTTTTCAATAAGCTTAATAAATACTAAACGGTGAAAGATTTCTGATTGCATCTTCTATTCTTTACAGGAAAGAAAGGAAAAAAGTGGGAAGTGAGTTCACAAGCATGTTGGATTTCTCTTTATCCTTGACCTTTTAAAACTTACTCAACTGCATGCATGTTTGCTCTACTCACCAATTTTTAAAAAGTCACTTTCTGGGTCATGTGTGACATGGCATGGGTGCACATGCATGAATCTCCTAGGTCAATAAATCCTGAGCTTTGTTTAATGACTTGTTCTCCTTCTTGCCTAGGTGCATATAGGTTACCTTCCCAACAAACAAGTCCTTGGGCTCAGCAAGCTTGCAAGGTAAGAAAAACAAATGCTAAAAGTAATGTGAGTTATTTAACTGCAGGTAACCAAAGTAAAACTAGTATGGCATGGTTAAAAGCACTGGGCTAGAGAGCAGGAGGTGGTGAGTTCTAATTCTGACTTAGGCACAAAGCCAGCTGGGTAATTTTGGAACAGTCATTTTTTTTTTTAACCCTAAGATAAAGGTAATGGCAACAGCAACTCAATTCCACCGATCTTGTCAAGAAAAGTGCATGATTTTACTCATATAGTCACCAGGAGTCTAAACTGATCTGAGGGAGATAAAGATATAGAGACAGAGGTAGAGATAAAGTAAGGGAAATGATTCCCAGATTCAATTATATGCAAAATTTAAGCAATTTAATTCAGTTGTACTTTAGGTTCCAGTAAGCTAGTCTCACCAGAAGAGAAGGGGAAGGTCATAATGTAAAAGAGAGTGAGGAGGGTTGGTGTTTTGGACCATCAAGGGCTGAAGATGATTGATAGAGATGTTTAAAAAAAACAAATCAAATTGGGTTCTGGGGAAGTGAAGAGCTGTAATTGTGGTGATTTTAGATTTCAGCTCTATTAGAATTGTGAATTGAGGGCCAATCTTTAAGGGCCTCACATAGGAAAGCCCAAGCCTCATGTTTGATTCCCCAGATTGATAATAAAGTGCAGTGGATCCATTGCTGTTTTACCATGGAGAGGAGGAATCCCCTCACCACAGATAGAAGCTTTAGGAGAAGAGGACTGGTCCCCCAGGCAGAAAATCCTTGCTTAGCACCTAGTTGAGGAAAATGCCTGGGGGAGGGGGGTAAGTAAGAAGAATTTTATTCTTAAATTCCTTTCCAAAATAGGTCTTGGTTCTATTTAATTTTTCAATATGCCCCCAATATGCTATGTGATACTGATGTGTCTTCAAGCCAATGGTAATCTATCTACATACAATATCTGTCTAGAGATAGCCCATGCTAGTAAATAGAAATGATCTGAGTAATAATCATTAAAGAGTTAGTTTGATGCGGTGGTTAAAGGCTGCAGGCTAGAAACTGGAGGCTGTGAGTTTTATTCCGGTCTACTCATAAAAATCAATTGAGTGATTTTGGACCAATTACAGTGATTTCATATCAGAGAGGGTTCACATTTGAGGTACCAGAGCCTTGCTAGTCTTTATGAAAATCCTTGGGAGAGTGACTTGTTTAATGCCTTGGAAATGGTAGAAATAGAACTTTAACCTGACAATCCAAGATTTGATGTTTAACTTTGTCTGGGGTAAACAGCTCCAGCTTACCTAGTTTGGTAATGAAACGTCTGCAAGTAAACCACCAAGCTCAGAGAGCACTAAGGACCTTACATTCCAGCTGTATTGATCAGTGGTGGGTTGCCCCCGGTTCGCACCGGTTCTATAGAACCGGTAGTAAAACCGGCGGGAGGCTCCACCCACTGACCCTGACATCATCAAAATGCTTCTGCCCATGCGCAGAAGCTTCTGCACTTGCGCAGAAGAGTGTGCGTGGCCCCGTTGCAAACCGGTAGTAAAGGTAAGTAGAACCCATCCCTGGTATTGATTCAGATATCTAAAATGGAGCTAAAGTAACCATGCCTTCTTTATCTCTTTGCTAAATATGTCATGATTAACTCAAGCAGGAAGTGTTCTAATTAATAACATTCCCCATGGTTGGTTATCAGTTTATAAAAAATAAGGAACTACTTTATGCCAATTCATACTACCTAGTCCAATGTTGTTAACACTGAATTACAGAAATTCTTGGGCATTTCAGAAATGATTTTAGCTTCTCTGTGTAGACGGGGGGGTTGTTCATAAAAGTAGGTGGTCAGATTTAAGATGGGAGTAAAAACAATTCTTACAGAAGAATACAAGATCATGTTTCTTAGCATCCAGATCAGTGGTGGGTTCCTCCCGGTTCGGCCCGGTTCTCCCGAGCCGGTAGTGGTGACAATACAATGTCACCGAACCGGTTCTGCCGCCCTGCCCCTGCACCCACCCCCACCCACCCCCCGCGTTATTCTTACCTTTTATTTGGCCCCACCCCCAATCTATTGTTGCCTCCTGAGTCCCAACTGATGGCTAGAGGGGAAAAAAACTGTTTAAATTCTTGCCTTGGGGCTTCAAAGGGCCGCCCTACAGCTGATCAGTGTTAAAAGAAAACAAATGAGTAGACCAGTGCCTGCAAAATTACATGAGTTGATCAGTCCTTGCAAAAATAAATGGGTAGATCGGTACAGCTCTACAAGCAGTTAAAAGCCTGGTAGACCAGTACCTCTGCCAAGTCCTAAATAATTGTCACATGACCATCAAGCCATGCCCACAAAATAAGCCACGCCCACAGAACCTATAGTAAAAAAATTTAGAACCTACCCATGATCCAGATGATAAGCGAGGAAGGTATTTTTTGAAATACTAAATCCTCCATTCACAGTTTAATCTGACGAAATTTGTTTTCTCTCTACAATGACCTTCTGTTTTAATCATCTCAGTTAAATTTGACTGTACATGCTTCATGGTATCCTGCAGGGATCAAGAACTATATAAGCATAAGCAGTTGTGATTCAGTTTTTTGGAAGTATTAATCTGTCTCATAAATATCACATAGCTTGGAGGCAAAACTACATTTTAATCGGAAGAATGGCCATTTTATTGGAAAATTAACTTTCCAAATGTACTTAACTACAAGATCTATTTTCTTCCCATAACTACGACAGTTGGGTTGAGATAGAGTGATTGGTTCAAGGTCACACAGTGAGGTTTTGTGGTTGAAAATTAACTACAACTGGGTCTCTTTGTTCCTAGTCCAACACATTAACCACAACTCCACACTGGTGTGTGTCTTAGAGACAAGTTGCAGATCTACCACTGTGGAGTGAGCAGATTGTATACCTAGGTGGGTGATCAAGGAGTGAATAGGAACCCATGTGTTACCATATAATTGCAAGAAACTTGGCAAGGGATTTTGCAGTTCCTTTTTGCTGGTTGTGCATCTCCCATCTCCTCTGATAAGACACAGACTTCTGCAGAAAAAGTGGCAGATTTAAGGACAATCTCAGATTCCTTTTTCTCCCTGCATAGAAAAGCCATTCCACAAGAGGCTAATCGATCCTATTTTCCCCCTATCCTTGTGCACAAACATTTTGCATTAATAAGAAAAACAGAGTTCTCTCCATGACCCCCTCATAATCATATCTTGAACCCTGATTTAAAAAGAGCCTTGGTGGTGCAGCAGACTAAAGTGCTGTTAAGTAGCATTTACTGCCAGCTGTCTGCAATTACTGCGAGTTCAAATCTCACCAGGCTCAAGGTTGACTCAGCCTTGCATCCTTCCGAGGCAGGTAAAATGAGGACCCGGATTGTGGGGGCAATGAGCTGACTTTGTATAAAAAAGAACACCGCTTGGGGGGCCCAAAAGCCCTACTAAGCAGGTATATACAAAAGTATGAAGGCTATTGCTTAATGCATTGTAAGCTGCCCTGAGTCTCTGGAGAAGGGCGGCATATAAATCAAACCAACCAACCAACCAACCAACCAACCAATAAATAAATAAATAAATTCAAGTCAGAGTCCTTGAAGGTGACAGTTTTTGACTCTCAGATAACAAGTTCTGGATATCATAGATACTGCAAAAAGCAAGCACTTACTGGCATTTCACTAAATGACTACAGATAGTCCTCGACTTATAACCAAAATTGAGCTCAAAAGTTATATTCTTAAGTAAGGCATTTGTTAAGTGAGTTTTACCCCATTTTATGATCTTTCTTGCCACATTTGTTAAGTGAATCACTACGATAGTTAAGTTAGTAACATGGTTGTTAAGTGAATCTGGAATCACCATTGACTTTGCTTGTCAGAAGGTCACAAAAGGTAATCACATGACCCCGGACACTGTAATCGTCATAAATATGAGTCAGTTGACAAGCATCTGAATTTTGATCATGTGACCATGGGGGATGCTGCACGGTAGTAAGTGCAAAATGGTCGTAAGTCACTTTTTTCATGCAGTTGTAACTTTGAATGGTCACTAAGTGAACTGTTGTAAGTCGAGGACTACCTGTAGATACTGTGCGAAGCTCAGATAGCTGAAAATGAAACTAGGTTAGAAGTTGGCAAGGGGAAATCTATCATTGAGTGTGTGTATATAGGTTACATCTACAATTATTTTCATTTTAAGCCGTGGGGATGATGCAATTGAGGAAATGAAACTAGGAGAGGTAACATTTAACTTTTCCCAGCAATGTCTTTGTTAGCTAAATTCCCTCTTTTGGACCCATATGTTTATGCACCATTGAGATATGGAGGTACATTTTCCAGCTGGTGGCTTTGAGGATAGTAGAGAAATTTGGTTAGTAAACTAGTATGGCCTCATTGCTTATTTGTACCCTATGACTATCATTAAATGTTGTACCTTATGACCCTTGATGAAGGTATCTTTTCTTTTGTGTACACTGAGAGCATATGCACCAAAGACAAATTCCTTGTGTGTCCAATCACACTTGGCCAATAAAGAATTCTATTTAAATAATCTACCTGTTGAGAGAGTGTTAAAAATCCTCTTTCCCAGTTCTGGCCTTTCTGACTGCTCTACCATTCCCCTCCTGTTACTTTAAGCTAAACATTCTATTATTTGATTGAATTAAGACTTGTTGGCAGGAGAGAATGCATACAAACTAAAGGGATGGTTTCCCCCCACACTCGAAATTAGATTAAAATGAGGTTGGGTATAGTTTGTGAGCCTGGGATTGTAGTCATTGTCACAACATGTTGAATAAACCAGGCTAGCAAGCCAAGCCATAATGTGATTTGTCTGGGCAATAATATGCTATGTGATTACAGGAACTGTGTTTTATTAGTCCAAATTTAGGCTTTAGGACCATGATGGCGAACCTATGGCACGTGTGCCACAGGTGGCACGCAGAGCCTTCTCTGCAGGCACACCAGCTGTTGCCCAGCTCAACTCCACCATGCATGCACATGCACCAGCTGGTCTTCATGTCTCTGCCACGCATGTGTGGGGAGCATGCGTGTGTGTGTGGGGGGGTGCAGGTTGGTGCAGGAGGCTTTCCAGGCCCAAAACAGGGCACAGGGCGCCTCACGCGGCATTCCCATGCCCCGTTTTGTCTTCCAGGTTGGTGCAGGAGGCTTTCCAGGGCCAAAACGGGGTGGGAGGCACCCAGTTTTGTGCCTGGAAAACCTCCTGCACCAACCTGGAAGACAAAACGGGGCGGGGGGGCACATGTGCACGGGATACATGCACATGCATGGGGGCATATGTACAGGTGCAAGGCAGAGGCATACATGGGGGCTCCTCACATTGCATTTTGGGGCTTTGGGGATGCACGCATGTATTCACGCGAGCACGTGCTTGCTTTGGGCACCCGGCACCAAAAAGGTTAACCATCACTGCTTTAGGATGTTGTATGAACTCTTGTCACTGGGGTGGTAATTGTCAAATAGACTGAAAGTTTTTGTTTTTGTTTTTATTAAATTTGTATACCGCCCTTCTCCCGAAGGACTCAGGGCAGTGAACAGCCACGAATAAAAAACACATGCATACAGAATTTAAAATAGAATAAAACGAATTAAATCAATTTGGCTGAGACAAATTTAAAATACCCAATAATTTAAAAAACCAATTTAAAATTTACATTTAACAGGGGAAAAGATTTAGGCCAGGCCTGCTTGATGAAATAGAAAAATCTTAAGTGCGCGGCGGAAGGTGCGCAGATCCGGGATCGTCCGTATCTCCGGGGGGAGCTCGTTCCAGATCGTAGGTGCCCCCACAGAGAAGGCTCTCCCCCTGGGGGCCGCCAGTCGACATTGTTTGGCCGACGGCACCCGGAGGAGCCCCTCTCTATGGGAGCGTACTGGCCGGTGGGAGGCTATTGGTGGTAATAGGCGGTCCCGTAAATAACCAGGCCCTAAGCCATGGAGCGCTCTAAAAGTGATAACCAAAACCTTGAAGCGCACCCAGAAGACCACCGGGAGCCAGTGCAGCTCGCGCAGGAGAGGTGTTACATGGGAACGCCACGTCATTCCCATAACCACCCACGCAGCCACACTCTGCACCAGTTGGAGCCTCCGAGTGCTCCTCAAGGGGAGCCCCATGTAGAGAGCACTACAGTAGTCCAGACGAGAGGTGACGAGGGCATGAGTGACTGTGCGTAAAGAGTCCCGATCTAGAAAGGGGTGCAATTGGCGAATCAGGTGAACCTGATGAAAAATCCTCCCGGTCATGGCCGTCAGGTGCTCTTCTAAAGACAGCCGTGAATCCAGGAGGATACCCAAGTTGTGTGCCCTCTCTGCGGGGGCCAATGATTCACCCCCAATAGTCAGCGATGACACCAGTGCATTGGATTTATATATATATTTTACAGTTCATGTAAGTCAGCAGCATGTTTCCGTCCTGAACTTTGCCTTCTCCTCTTGCACAGAGTAGCAGAAGGAGGAGGGCACCCAGGAAACAAGACGGGCTTTTAATGGGAACCAGTCTGCTAAACCTGGATAGCTTCCTCTCCCCCATGTCTTGCTCTTTGATTGAGGAAATGGGAATGAAAAGAGCAAAGACGAATATTAGGAGTGGGAAAACGAGCAGTACATTCTACCGAGTCTTTGTAGGAATGATGCAGGTTAATTTTTATTGATTTATTTCTCTATCACATTTGTGTGCCACCAATTTCATTTTTATTCAGGGCTGTCCCATCTGCAGAGTGAAATTGTAGAGCTCACAAAAGCATGTGGAAGGAAATAAGTACTATCCCCCTCTGAAGGAGCATTGTTTGGCGATTTTAAAGCTTCCAGCAAACCGAAGTTGAGTTGTACAACGACGACAACAGTAATCATAATAATTAATATTAATTATTAAATTTATATGCTGCCTGGCTCGGAGTGACTCTGGGCAGTTTACAGATTTGTAAACTTGTAAACATTTGTAAAACATTTTAGAGGCATATGCAATTGCATATAGAGAAAAGGGATATGTGGAGAAATGCATGTTATCAGGAAAAGAAATTCCCCTCTGCTTTTTTTCCCTATCAGTTGCTTTTGGAATCAGTTTTGGAAATTCTTTCCAAGCAAAGAAGACTACAGTCATTGTCCATCTTGGCCTTTGTATTAACTACCTGTATCTTCCTTGGTAGAATGGTAGCAGCTGATGTTGAATATCTAATATCTTATTATATTAATATCTAATGCATGCTTGATGAAATAAATAAAATAAAATAACAAAATAACAAAACAAAACAAAACAAAACTGTTGGGAATCCCCAAAAGCCATGAATAAGAGTTCCTAGATCACACTATGGTTATATAATATAGAAAGAATGAGCTACATTTATCACCATATTGTTAAGATGATCTTGGACTATATTGGCTGATCCAGCCAGGTTGCCTTTGGTTAGTTCTTGTCCTTTGACGATAATTGAAATGGAACGTCTGTCATTAAGCAAATTAGGTTTTAAGTGAATTGCACCTGATTTTACAACTGCTTTTTTGGCCACTGTTGTTAAACAAATCATACAGTTGTTAAACAAATCCAGCTACCCCCATTGGCTTTGCTTGGTAGCCCCTGGGAGGGTTGGAAGTGGCGATCATGTGACCCCCAGAATGTTGCGACCATAGTAAATACATGCCTGTGGCCGACCACCTGAATTTTGATCATGTGATCTGTTGAAGATCTGCTGCTTCTTACATTGATGGAAACCTTCTGGCATTTGTGATTCGCTTGCCTCACATCTATTGATTTACACAAGGGCTGCTTGTGTAATAATTGGCGTCTTTTATCTGCCTGCGTTAGTAAATGTTACACGGTGCCTCATCCATCTTAATTTGTTTTTCATCTGGGGGGGATTTATTTGAAATCTGTTATCAGCCTTTTGTTTTTGATGGCACTGGCAGGACAAATCACTGGATTAGTATTGCTAGGGTGGCCCCTCCAATTATCTCTAAATTGTAGCAGCAGAGTAAGGACTTTAATGTTGATCTGTCATTCACATCTGATGATTTTCTTTCTGTCTTTGAGTCACGGCAAGCATCATTTTCTTTCCCTGTTTACAAATCAATACATGCTGAAGTTAATGGTAAAGGAAGTTGAATCTCTGTGAGGAGCTGCTTCTTATCTTGTATCAGTGGAGGAGGCTAGACATTTGCATATAAAGAAGGTTTGTACTTATTTTGTTGCCAAAAAGGTAGAAAATTTACCCGTAAACCAAGAAGATAAGATTTGCGTACAATTTGCATTTAGAAACCATTGCTTTGATTTCTTTAGCAATACATCTTACCAAACTGAGAAAAACAATGTTGAAATAATCTTGTACTTTGTGCTCAGTCTGCAGTTTCCGGGGGTTGTGACCCATTGATAGGCAATTTTGTTAACTTTTGTTATATATTGAGGACTGTCTTGTATAATGTTGGACAGGTGGACACCCAGATTTTGTCACTCTTTAAGATTTCATTAACTGTTATTAATGTTTATGCATCAAGCTTTTTGAAAGAATGTGCTTTTTCTTGGGGAGATGAAACTCAAGAATGAAATATAAGAATTGAAGAGTATAAGTCAGTGTTTCTCAACCTTGGTAGCTTGAAGATGGATGGACTTCAACTCCCAGAATCCCCCAGCCAGCGCTGCTGGCTGGGGGATTCTGGGAGTTGACGTCCACCCATCTTCAAGCTACCAAGGTTGAGAAACACTGGTATAAGTTATAGAATAGGGATAAACCAGAAAGTGACAGTGAGTGTGAGGGAAGTGCACATAGGTATTGAGGTCCCGGAGTATTTCAACAGGAACAAAAGTGAAGTGCTCAGTAGTCCAGGGCATAAAATAAGTTGATAGGGACTTTATTGGGCTGACATACATGTGAAAGGCATCTGAGTAACTTCGCAGATCATAAGCATTACAGAAGCTAATAGTACGACATAGCTGCAAAAGAAGCAGAAGCAACACTAGGCTACACCAACAGAAGTATAATATCAAGATGAAGAGAAGTTATTGTTTTTATCTATTCAGCATTGGTAAGTCTGCCTCTAGAATATTGTATTCAGTTCTGGGCGCTGTATTTTAGAAAGGATATTGATAAACTAATGTGTCCAGAGGACAGCAACTAAGATGATAAGAAAAGCTTATAAGAAAATCTTATGGGAATATTTGGAAGCATTGGGTAGAATAGAATAACAGAGTTGGAAGGGACCTTGGAGGTCTTCTAGTCCAATCCCCTACTTAGGCAGGAAACCCTACACCACTTCAGACAAATGGTTATCTAATCTCTTCTTAAAAACTTCCAGTGTTGGAGCATTTACAACTTCTGGAGGCAAGTTGTTCCACTGATTAATTGTTCTAACTGTCAGGAAATTTCTCCTTAGTTCTAAGTGCTTCTCTCTGATTAGTTTGCACCCATTGCTTCTTGTCCTGCCCTCAGGTGCTTTGGAGAATAGCTTGACTCCCTCTTCTTTGTGGCAGCCTCTGAGATATTGGAACACTGCTATCATGTCACCTCTAGTCCTTCTTTTCATAAGACTAAATATATCCAGTTCCAGCAACCGTTCTTTGTATGTTTTAGCCTCCAGTCCCCTAATCATCTCTGTTGCTCTTCTCTGCACTCTTTCTAGAATCTCCACATATATTTATATGTATATTTAGCTCAGAGAAGGGAAGACTGTAGGGAGCCATGATATCCATAATAGGTATCTTCCTAACATCTAAAGAGCTGTAGAAAACAGGAGAGAATTATTCTGAGAAGTTTCTACTTCAAGCACCCGAAGCCTGCTGGCAACCAGTTGGTGGAAACCTAGAGCAAAGCAGTTGGTGGAAACCTAGAGCAAAGCAGTTGGTGGAAACCTAGAGCAAAGCAGTTTCTCACCAAGCCCAGTAATTAATAAATGTTTTTTGAAATCCTTGTTTTGCTAGATTGGCAAATAAGCTAGAAGAGATTGCTCCAGAAGCAAACTTGGCCAGCCCACTAAGGAGCACTTCTTATTATGGCTGTTGGCCAAACATAATCTCCCAGATCAAGAAATCCAATTGCATCTACTGTATTTCACAGGTGGCCTGAAGCATGACCTTAATTCTTCTGTTACAAGAATCAGTGCTTAGAAGAATTTATGTCTGGGATCGTTACATCCCACGTTGGGACTTGCATGGCCAGTTCTGTCATTTCTATCTCAGGATACTTTATTAGTAGATCCCTTGTGCTAAAATTTCTCATGACAACGATAGTGTAGTTTGCAGGTCTTGAAAAAAGAGTGAAAATTAGCATAAAACAAAAGCAACTAGCCCATTCCATTTGTTTAAATTGGTGAACAGTGAAAAGGATTGCTCATTTTCATATCCTCCTGTTTTTTGGATCACCCCAGGTTCTCTCAGTGCAAAGCTCTCTGGTTGCCAATGCAGGCAAATGCAGGCTGGATTCTGGCAGATCAAAGAGGTTGAATTGGTGATTGGAGTGGCCTCTCAGAGATTTCCATCATAAGAAGTCCATTTCAAAACTACAGGGCCAGAACCAGGGGTAAAGTGGTCCTGGTTTGGACTGGATCGCCCGATCCGGTAGTGATGGAGGCGGGTGGTTCGGAGAACCGGTAGCAAAAATCCCTGCCCCCCCACCCTGCCCAGCTGAGCTGCGTAATCATCAGAGGCTTTTTTTTATTTTTAAAAGCATTTTTTCTACAACCTCTTTGGCCGAAAAAATGCTTTTAAAAGTAAAAAAAAAAAGCCTCTGATGATCACGTGGCTCAGCTGGGATCATCAGAGGCTTTTAAAAGCATTTTTTTTCTACAACCTCTTCATCCGAAGAGGTTATAGAAAAAATGTTTTTAAAAGGAAAAAAAGCCTCTGCTGATTAGGCAAGTCAGCTGGGATTGTCAGAGGCTTTAAAAAAAACAACAGAAAGCCTCTGCCGATCAGGCAAGTCAGCTGGGATCGTCAGAGGCTTTAAAAGCATTTTTTTTACAACCTCTTCATCCAAAGAGGTTGTAGAAAAAATAGTTTTAAAAGTAAAAAAAAAAAAAAGTTGGCCGCGCCCACTCAGTCATATTACCACCACCACCACCAAGCCACGCCCACAGAACCGGTAGTAACAAATTTTACATGGCCAGAACATCTACTGAACAAGTGTAATAGAACAGAGTAGGGGGCTCATCCTGTGTTGTTAAACCCTGCAAATCCCAGCAAGTGATTCAGTGATGAAAGAAGATGCTAGAAAAGTGGAGGATTACATCCCTGTATTAAAATACACTGTTGAAGACCAGGACTTCATTAACTCAAAATTTTGGTAAAATACCCAAAATTGAGTAAATGTGTCCCTCCCCCCTTTGGGTAATGATACACAAATCCATACCCATCACAACAGGGACATTTAAATTGACTTAAAGATTGCCATGGGTGCTAAAATATATTCAAAAAACTTCCCAAATATTCCCATTAAGACAACTGATGAAATTACCAGTAGTAATTTGTTGAAATCACATAAAGATCTCTCAGTGATACTGTTTTTATAATACGGAGAGTCCTCTAGTTACAACTATTTGTCCAGTATCCATTCGAAGTTCTGACGGTGCTGAAGGAAGGGACTTATGACTGATCCTCCAAGTTCACTAAAGTTTTCCTATATGTGGTTTTGTGTAATAAAGGAAAACGGTTGAGAAGTACTTATCATTAATTTGTTTCCAGGGTAATCTTAATGGAATTCATTGGTTGTTTTTCTCCTTCTAGGATTGTGGAAATATACAGTAGACGATTACAAGGCAAGTCACAATCTTTTGTGCTTCACCTCATGAAATGTATGTTTTGCCATTCTAATAGAATTTGCCATGCAATATCAAAGGGCTATTAATCAGCTGTGGTAATTAAAAAAAGACGGCATGAATGTGCTGTGAACAATTTATTACCGGTATATCTCACAACACAGGAAGTTCCCTAGTCATGGAGTTCATTCATTCATTCATTCATTCATTCATTCATTCATTCATTCAGCCACCCATCTCAGGAAGTTACTTTGGACAGCAAACAATAACAAAGAGAATAAGAACCATGGTAGGATATCAGCATGTTCATCAGTGAGAAGCATTCTGGCCTAGTGGCGCAGTGGTTAGAATGCAGTACTGCAAGCTACCTCGGCTGTCTGCCGCCTGCCTACAATTTGGCAGTTCGAATCTCACCAGGCTCAAGGTTGACTCAGCCTTCCATCCTTCCGAGGTGGGTAAAATGAGGACCCAGATTGTTGGGGGCAATATGCTGACTCTGTAAACCGCTTAGCGAGGGCTGTAAAGCACTGTGAAGCGGTATATAAGTGCTATTGCTATTGCTGGCTTCTAGATAAGCTAACTTTCTACTTGGAAGGATTTGTAAAAATACATTATGTGCAGAAATATATATTTTGACTTGATAACATGGCCAGCCAATAAATACGTACCCCTGCATTTCATCATGCATAATTATACAAGCAGAGTAAACTTTGATGGAGAGGCCTGAACGGAAGCCAATAACAAATCTGCTGCCCAATCTCTCACCATGAGGTGGCTCTGCATCCTCCAGGATCTTTTTTTGCTTTGTGTTTCAGGGCCCCTGTCTCCAGGTGTAGGTAGTCCTTAACTTACGATCGATCGCTTAACAACTGTTTGACGTTATGACAAACCTGGAACAGATGCTTTATGGCCCATAAAGCACTTCTGGCCGTTGTAAGATGTGCCACCACCATCCACCCAATCACGTGACCATATTTCGGCTGCTTGGCAACTGGTTCACCTTTATAACTGGTTGCAGTGTCCCATGGTCACATGACAACCACTTGTGACTTTTTTGTTGGTTTCCAACCAAAAATGACTACTTGGAGGAATGGGTTTGCACTTATGGCTATGGCTTCACTACCATGGTGATTTGCTTAATGGCTGCAGCATAAAATTGAGTCTTGTGTGTAGATGCCTCAACCTACTACCATAATGGTGTATGATTACAAATCCTGTCCCAGTTGCAGTTGTAAGTTGAGGGCCACCTGGGCTGTGGTTTTCCATATACAGAGGTCAGCACCTGCTTTTAAAAAGAGTAAATGGGAAAGATGTCAGGGTTCTCAGTAACACCCCCAATGAAAGAAAACTTTGAGGCTTGAGTTTCCTCAAAGTTACATTTTATTAGAGATGTCATATTGAGACATCTGGGAAAACCCGAATCTGAAAGTTTCCAGGTTTTCCCCACCCAAAGGAAAGTCCAAGTCCCTGCTCAACACCCACAAGTCCATCATATTCATTCCAACTGGAGATGCCTCCCAGTTCCTCCCAACACCCACAAGCATCATTCCAACTGGAGATGCCTCCCAGTTCCTCCCAAC
>WNWU01000001.1:79105864-79115961 GCA_012654045.1 Ptyas mucosa
CCAACACCCCACAAGCATCATTCCAACTGGAGATGCCTCCCAGTTCCAATCGTCCAGGTGCAGGGCAAGTTGGCCTTGTCAGGGAGTTGATTGATCCCATCCTGGCTCTGGGATAATCGCACCCTGGTTTAGAGGTTTGGACCGAGGCTTCTCCTCGAATGTATACATTAAGAAAATAAAACCCGAAGATTTTCTAAGAGAAACTCATTTTTATTGTAAAAGTAAAAATAATAAAGATAACTCTTACTATCTAATTAATTGGCTACATCTTGGTAGCGTTCCTGCCTGACCTCTTGGCAGGAGAACAAAGGAGTAAGAAGAAGGATAATGGAGGCTAGAAAGGAATGCACGCTTGCGCACTTAATACTGATAACAAAACTTGGCAAAACTACAGTAAGCCTATTAGACCAAAAATGACAGCTCAGCTGGGAAATACAAGAACGCAGTGACAGGCCTTGACTTCTTGAGAAAGGAATGTTATTATCACTATATCTCACCTGTGCTCCATACAATCCCCCCTCCCAGTTTCCCACAGTAGTAAACATGGCAGGTCTGAAGGCCTGACCGAAGATTTGCTTCTTCTCTGGACTCTGACAGGCTTCCTTCCATTAAGGAGACTTCCAGCACTTTCTTCATTGGTAGACTTTGTGGGCCATGAAAATATGATTAAAACTTACGATTTTTAATTTTTAATGAGCTGTGGCTTTAAGAAATTCTCTCCTGACCAGGATATTCATTTTTCTTCTTCCCTCTTTTCATTTGCAGTTCAGGAGCGCCTTACAAAACAAATTGCTGTGGCCATCACAGAAGCCTTGCAGCCTGCTGGAGTTGGGGTGGTGATTGAGGCAACGTAAGTTGATGCAAAATTTGTAATGTGTCCAAAGAGTGGGGGAATTGAAGTTGCGGGTGAGGAGAGAGAGAGAGAGAGAGTTTTCACTGTTCAATTTCTATACAGATAGTCCTTGACTTACAACCATTCGTTTAGTGGTCTGGTCGAAATAACAACGGCACTGAAAAAAGTGACTTATGACTGGGTTTCACATAACTGTTGCAGCATCTCCCACCCCCAGTCATGTGATCAAAATGTGGAAGCTTGATAACTGGCATGTATTTATGACAGCTGCAGTGTCTCAGGGGTCATGCTTTTGTGGCCTTCTGACAAGCAAAGTCAATGGGGAAGCCAAATTCTCTTAATAAGCATGTTGCTAACTTAACAACTGCAGTGATTCACTTAACAACCTGGACAAGAAAGGTTGTAAAATGGGGCAAAAGTCACAACAATCTTGCTTAGCAACTGAAATTTTGGGTTCAGTTGTGGGCATAAATTGAGAACTGCATATAATCTCCATCCATCTATCTATCATCTATTTCTCTCTCTCTCTCTCTAGCTACCTATCTATCTACCTATTATTTATCTCTCAACTATCTCCTATCTATCTATCTACCTACCTACCTACCTACCTACCTACCTACCTACCTACCTACTTATCATTTCTTTATCATCTATCATCTATTTCTCTCTCTCTCATCTATCTATCTATCTATCTATCATCTATCTATCTATCTTTTCTCTATCTATCATCTATCCATCATCTATTTCTCTCTCTCTCTCATCTATCTATATCTATCTATCTATCTACCTACCTACCTACCTACCTATCATTTCTCTATCATCTCATCTATGAGCCATGGTGGCGCAGTGGTTGGAATGCAGTATTGCAAGCTACTTCTGCTGACTGACTGCTGCCAGCTATTCGGCAGTTTGATTCTGACCAGCTCAAGGTAGACTCATCCTTCTATCCTTCCGAGGTGGGTAAAATGAGGACCCAGATTGTTGGGGGCAACATGTTAACTCTGTAAACTGCTTAGAGAGGGCTGTAAAGCACTGTGAAGCAGTATATAAGTCTAAGTGCTATTGCTATCTACTGTATATCATCACCCCACTCCCCAATGGATAATATATAGTTTCATCACCTCAGTGACTGCCACAGCTTAATCATGAATAAAAGTGTACATGAGAGTGGAAATATTGAGGGTTTGATTTTTAAAAAATAATTGGCAAGCTATTATACTGAAATCAAATTGTATTTCAATTGTGCAGCGAAAGTTTTCTATCCTACTTCTACTGTTTTTTGTAACAGAAAGAGACAGGCTATA
The DNA here is from genome assembly GCA_012654045.1 of Ptyas mucosa. Taxonomy (NCBI): domain Eukaryota; kingdom Metazoa; phylum Chordata; class Lepidosauria; order Squamata; family Colubridae; genus Ptyas; species Ptyas mucosa. Next base: position 79,108,022 of record WNWU01000001.1, read on the forward strand.
TTTTTTTCAGCAAAAATATTTCCACTGGATTTTTTTCTCTGTCTTTTCCTTCTGCAGGCACATGTGTATGGTGATGCGAGGGGTTCAGAAAATGAACAGTAAGACTGTAACCAGCACCATGCTTGGAGTATTCCGAGAAGACCCAAAGACACGTGAAGAATTTTTGGCACTCATCCGTAGCTAAAAACATGCCATCGATTTTCCTTCCTGGACTGTCTTCTTAGCATTGATGTTGAATCTTTTGCTGTTTGTGTTGCTCCTTCTCTTTTTGGAAAAGTAACAAGTCACTTTAACATTTCTGAAGTTTTACTGTGTTGGTGGTAAGTTCCAACATGTAGTTTCTTTGTCCATATGGTTCCTTGTGTCATTGGAGCATAAAGGTCCTGGAAATATTTTCTCAAGCTATGTTATGTGACTGTTTTAAGGCAAATGTCATGCAGTGGCTATGTGTTTTTGTGGGCTTAGTCAGGTTGTTCTTGTCAAAGTCATCTGAAATGCTTGAAGGATATATCCCCACTGAGACAGAGAAACCCTTTGCCCTAATGTACAGCAAATTTCTCCATCCTTTTTCCAAGGTCAAGATAGATGGACAAAGGAATTAGAGGCTTTTCCATAGTCTAGATCAGTGATGGCTAACCTTTTTGCCATCGCGTGCCAAAAGTGGGGGGAGCGCGGTGGGGGTCACACGCATGCATGCCCACATCCATAATTCTATGTGCCCCACCCCTCCCCCCCATGCTCCCCCCGCTTTTGGCATGGTAGGCCTGTTTTTTGCTCTCCCCAGGCTCCAGAGCCTTACTAGGAGCCTGGGGAGGACAAAAACGGCCTCTCCCCCCCCCCGAGGCCCTCCGGAAGCTGGAAACAGTGTGTTTCCTGACTTCTGGTGGGCCCAGAAGGCCTGAAAATCAGCTGGCCGGCGCACACATGTGTGCCGGAGCTGAGTTTGTGTGCCCATCGATATGGCTCCACCTGCCACCTGTGGCACCCGTGCCATAGGTTCGCCATCACAGGTCTAGATGTTGAAGAGAGGGCACTACTTCCTTCCCACATGATTACGGGGTCATTCATTCATTCATTCATTCATTCCTGTTCCTTGTTTCAGAGCAACTTGTACCATCACTCCCTCGGCCCTCTATTTTGTACTTCAGTTGCAGCTAGCCCAATTCTTCACTTTTGTAATCTCTTTTACTTCTTGCAAATGAAAGTGGCCCCATTTTCCTTAGGTGGATGAGTTTCCATTGCCTTTGCTCAGATGTCTCTCCAAACCCAGGCAAGTAGAAATCAAATTCCTTCGATCAATTTCCATTGATGAAATGGAAATTATGGGCCTTCTTAGAGAGGGAAGGAAAATCTGGAACTCTTGTTTTGGAGTGGTTAGATTATTATGTTCATTACTGATATAATAGTTATATATAATAGTTATAATACTAATATAATTTTTTAAAATTTTTGTTTTGAAAGACTCAGGGTCTGAAATCTTGAGATACTTGTGTTAACCTGGTTTAGGAGCCTGGTTTAGCTCAGCAGACTAAAAGCATAGTGATTTAAACCAGCTGTCTGCAATTATTGTAAGTTCGAATTTCACCAGGCTCAAGGTTGACTCAGCCTTCCATCCTTTCTAAGGTGGGTAAAATGAGGACCCAGTTTGTGGGGGCAATAAGCTGACTTTGTATAAATATACAAAAGTATGAAGGCTATTGCTTAACGCATTGTAAGCCGCCCTGAGTCTCCGGAGAAGGGCGGCATATAAATCAAATTAAAAACAAAAAACATAAAAAAACCCTTATAATGCAGGAGACTGGATAGCAAGTGCTTTTCCTGGACAGGAGTTGCTTAGATTTGGCAAAAACTCTGACACTGAAGAGAAAAAATAAGTCATAGTTTGCCTGGCGTTTATTTCACTAAAGGAACAAGATACAAAACGGAATTCCTTTTGAGACGATGGGAGCAGAACTATGTACAAACCCAGCCCTCCTGCAGAAACTGGGTCTACGTTTCCAGGCTTGTTAGGAATTCTGGGAATTGTAGTTTCAACTTATTTGGAAGACATTATCATGGGGGAGGATGAGCTGCCCTCAGCAATCCAGGACTGATTACATTTTGATAGGATTGGAGCATTGTATTTTTCCCTTATATGAAACTGATTTGGATGTTCTCTTTTACCACATAATTGCATTCAAGTAAGAATGATTTAAGTTACTTCTTGGATGTCAGCCCTACATTGTTTACAACAACTTGGTGCCAATTTCAGACCACCTCCAGCCTGGGATTCTGCATCTTTGCTAAAACAGGCCTTGATAGGAACTTTTTGAACAGAATCAGTTTTCAGACCAAGATGGAATAATGGATATTGGGAGGCTGTATTTAGCAGCCAATTCCTTATTTGACTTCAGTTTTTCCATTTGTCTTTTTGCTGTTCAGAAGTGATTTTGTAAGTTAGAACTATGTGGAGGAAAAACACAAGGATCTCTGGAAAAACCCAGAGTTTTGCCTTCCTGATCCCCTCCTGGGTACTGGATAATATGATAGACTCTGTTTCCTTGGCAGAGTTAGCAACTGCTTTCTCTTGTCCTGTGGCCCTTGGCAACTTCCCATCATCGGGAGGGTAAATCAGACATTTAGATCATGAAGCGGACAGTCTGCGCAGCTCCAGTGGGTTCTGGTTGTTTCTGCGAAGGACTTTGAAGGATCTCCCTCATCTCAGTTCTGCCCATGAAAATGCCAAAATGCTCAGCCAAATTCAGGCTTACCAAATCAACATCCAGAATTCCATGTTTAGACAACTTGAGTAATGTAATTTGCTCAGTCACAGTAGGAGAGAAGGAGGTGTGCATGGCGCAGAGCTCCTTATTTCCAGATGTTTTGTTCAGGCTCCCTTTGGGTTTTAGGGAATATCATCATCCATTGCTTAGTTTGCAAGTATTTCTTTGCTGCATTAACTTAAATTGCCCTGGAGCGGACTTCAACATGCAATTCTTAAATGGATTTCTGTTGGATCCATGGCAGGGTACCCAGATTTGTGAGTGTATTTATAGCATGCAGAAACTGCAACCAATGATGCCTTTCTAACAAATGCTGCCTTCTAGGGAAGTGGGCGTTATTTCATTTCCACATTTCAGTCTTAGGCATCTTCCTAAACCCAGGATGGGCAACCTACAGTTGCAGGCACCTGATTTCTGTTTATGACTCAGAGCTCTCTGGCCATGTTGGTTAAACATGAAGGCAAAGTCTCCTGCAATTTGATACAGGATACATGAACACTGCTATACAAGCCCTAAAATAGGCATATTGCTGTAACACCACCACCCCTATCTCTCTACTCTTCCACGATATATATAACCCCACTCATTGTTTGCTCCTAAGCCCCATCACAGTTTTAAATGTAATATTGGCCAGCAAAGGTTGCCCATTTCTGAAATAAATAAGTAATTCTGGTTTTGGACCTTCGCCATAAAGTCTTCAGCAGATGAGAGCTTGAGTAAGGTTCACATGGGAGCTGTGAGCACAGCAACCCTGGTTTCTACAAATACGTTTTGTGGTGCCCAAAGTAGGTCAGGCTCTTTTTTCCCCTCTTGTGTAACTGGAATGTCACGAAAAGCCGCTTACTGGAACTGATCTCAATAATTGCCTTCTGAATGGAAAACGTATTAAAGAAAGTTTTATAACCACTCTAATTAGAGAAAGATGGGATCAGACCCACTCCTACTGTATGCGAGATGCCCATTTCACTTTATCCGTTGGGCAAGGCTGCCTTGTTAGCCGGACCTGGTTGAAACAAGAGTGAGGGGTTGCCTGCTTCCCGTTTGGCTTGTTGGCTTTTTCAGTTAGCGACCTTGGAAAGCAAGGATGGAGGCACGATGTCAGATGTAGTATCACAACCCAAATCTTGTCGCTTTTGCACATGGATTGGTGCATTCACATACAAAATGGCAAGGATCTTGCAGATTTTGTCTCCCGCAACCTGTGGACACTGCTAAGAGGATGGACAGAATTTTGCAGCATTGGCAGAGCCAATATTTAACGGTGGGGGTTTTTTTTGGTGTGTGTGTGTGTGCGGAATTGGCTGTTGGGTTTTTTTTTTTGAGGTGAATGCAGTGTTTAAAGTACCCATTGCATCCTTTCAAACTCTGCTTCTCCTAGGATCCAGCCAATGTCCCTGTATTGGGGAGAGCTTTAGAAGGCAAAATGGATGCTGTAAGGCTTTTCCTTCTTAACTTGCCAATTCCCCCGAATCATGAAAAAAGCCACCACCATAGACTCTGGTGAGGTCACACCACCATTAACCAAATTCCCTGTGGTCCCCAATGACAGAAGGACATTACAGCATAATTCCCAGGCTTTAAAAAAAAAAAGGTTGCCCACCCTTGGAACTAGGCAGATGCTTTGGATTCATCCAACAAAGGCTCTGTTTAATTTTCTTATGGATCAGTCACAGGAATAGGTAGAGATTTGCAAAAATGCTTTTCGTTGGCCAGATCTTGTCTTTCCTTCAAGAAGTACGTCTGGATTCCCCCCCCCCCCATTTTATTGTCTTGGAGATTCAAAGAAACTTTTATTTTATTTTATTTTATTATTCATATTTCTATGCTGCCCACTTTCCAAGGACTTTGGGCGGCTTACACCAAAGGCAGTATACTAAATAGCATATTGCCCCCAACAATCTGGGTCCTCATTTTACCCACCTCGGAAGGATGGAAGGCTGAGTCAACCTTGAGCCAGTGAGATTTGATCCGCTGATCTGCTGAACTAGCAGTTAGCTGAAGTAGCTGCAGTACTGCACTCTAACCACTGCGCCACCTTGGCTCAGTGGCTTCCTGGCTTAACGGAAGTTTTGAGCCTAAACATCTCTTGATTTGTACACTACGTCCATCTAGGTTATTTTACAAATTGCACTGTAATGTCTCAAAGGCCTAAAATTGCACTGTGAAGTTGGGAGAAGCCAGTGACTTGATTGGTCTGGAAAGTTCAAGTCTTCATTGCACCTGTGCTTGAAATAGGAAGAGGAAATAGCTACATCCAGACAATCTCTCTCTCTCTCTCTCCCTTGTTTCTTACCATGCAATCCTCCCGACATACCTCTTAACTGGTACCTGGATGCATCCTTAATAGTCCTGCTTCCTCTCTTGCCTAGTTTGAAAATGTGTGAGGGATGCAAAGAAGTCGATTTCCATTCCTTTCCCTGGAAGAAAGGAAATTCCAAGTGGCTTGTTCTTTTTGTGGCCTTAATGTATTGAGATCCTTTGGCTCAGTGAATCCTATTTATAATTTTTGTGAACTCTCTCTCTTGCCCTTACTGCCTTTATACTACTACACGTATGTATGTTCATGTAAGTATGTGTTTATCCAAATATGTATATGTACATGTTTGTAAATCATATGCAATTTGCTGTTGTCTTTCCCTCCAAATTCTGGCCTATTTATAGTATTAAAATGCAGTGTTGATCACTTTTGGAGATAGTCCTCTGTGTGATTTGTGAATGCAGTGCTCTTTTTTACTTGCTGAACACTGTGGCACATGGGTTTTATGGCCAGGCTGGTGTGGTGGTGCGCTGTGGTGGTGTGGGTCAGCAGAAGGAGAGAAGGCAACATGGGGAGTGAAGGGGTGCTTGCTGGGTTTGGTTGTTTTCTTGCAGACGTTTGAGTATTCGAACTAGGTAATATCATCAGTGCTAGCAAGAAGTGGGTTTTGCTCTCAGTTTATATTCTAGTGACTTGCCCTGTCAGTGTTGGTGGGGATGGTCTTAGAGGGTCTTTGATCAACACTGACTGGGCAAGCCACTAGAATATCAACTAAGAGCAAACTCCACTCCTTACTAGCGCTGATGATGTTACCTAGTTTGGGTAATGAAACGTCTGCAAGCTCAGAGAGCACCATTTCATCTCCTTTATTGGTGACATGGGAGTGGAAACTAAACTCTGGCCTCGAAGCGCATATGTCCTTTCACAAGGGATGATGGGTTGACTTAGCTGCTAGCCAGGGCTGTTGGGTGTCAGAGAGACGCAGTATTCCCATTAGTTCAGTCTTGTGCATAGGGCCATGATGGCATGCATGCCGGAAGTGGCATGGAGAGCCATCTCTCTGGGCATGTGAGCTATCACTCATTGGCTCTTCTGGGTTCTGGCACGCCAGCCAGCTGGCCTTCATGTGCATGGGAGCGCTGGAAAGCAGAAGAGCATCCACCCGGTGCGCATGTGTGCACCGAGAAGATGATCTTCTGGTTTTGGGCACACATATGCACACTTGCCACCTGGTCTTCCAGTTTCTGGCATGCACATACGCACAAAGACCAGCTGGCTGGTGTCCATGTGCTCACCAGAATCCAGATCATCTTCCTGGCACATGTATGTGCCCCGAGCAGAGGCTCTTTTGGTTTCTGGTGCATACTACACACAGGTGCATGTGCTCATGCTCCTGTTTCGGCACTCGGTGCCAAAAAGGTTCGCCAACACTGACATAGGGTATTGAGGACTATAGCCCTGGGGAAACGCCCACCTCCTCAGTTGCTGGAGAAGGCTGCTGGTTTGAGCCATAAAGGAGTGCAAGGAAGAAAGTAGTATAGAGAGACGTGTTTGAGCCTTTGCTGCTTTGAGGCATGCAGGTAAAACGTGCCTTTGGAGAGACCTGGGTGGCTGGCGAGAGGCTGCTGGCTGTATGCTGAGTGTTTAGTGGAGATTCCCAGTCTCAGAGGAAGAAGACATCAGCTGGAGGCTTCCTTGGGCAGTGAAGACCCAGGCATGCTTCACCCCAAACCCAAGACATAGGGATGGAGAGAAGCCTGCAATCGGATACCTGGAGCATTTGGTGGAAGCCCAAGAGAGAGTTGCTTCACGAAAGATCCTAGCAGAGGGACAAGTGCAAAAGACTTGGAAGCCCACACTAGACTCAATCATTTCCCCCCCACTCCCTCCCTCCCTCTCTAAGAGAGAGAAAAGAAGAAATGGGGGTAGCTTTGCTAGCAAGAACCATGTGGAGAGAGTGAGTTACAGAAAAGTAAAAACTGAAAAGCTTGGTCACTGCTGGACAGGGTTCTGAAAGTACAGATGAGTTTAGTAAAGAAAACAACCCCCCCCCCCAAAGGACTCCTCTATCTCTACCAAACTATTGTCTGTGAAACCATTGTCCTACTTAATGATACACGCATAGAGTTGTAAAAGAACCCACAGTCATACTGTGACAAATAGGTAACAATTTAAAGTTAACACTATTTGAGAATTGCTTTTATACCCCTCCATTCAGCTTCGGAGGCAGCTGAACCCTACTCTGAAATGCAGGTACAAGTTAGAAGAAATCTTCCACTTTAGAACAGCAGGAAATTTTCTGCCACACGCTGGTGGGAATTAGGTGAATAAAGAGATTATCACAGGTTTATTCCCAGATCATATGATGAGGTTGGGCTTTTAAGAGTTCTCTACCTTGCTTCTTGGGTCAATTGTAAATCCATGCCACAAAAGATCTTTTTCCTCAAAATGCAATGCCCAAGTTTTTCCTAATGCCATGGATTTTTTTGGGGTGGTAGTGGTGATATAGGCACTTGTATTTCAAAACAGAATCGTGTTTTCTTTTTTACTTGAAGTGAGTGAATTCACGTTTTCCCCTTTGTTTTTGTTCATTCGAGAGGCTGCTCCCCAGTTTTCAAGAGCAGCAAAATGCAACATTTGAAAAACTCAAAGGCAGTGTCAATATTAATCTCCTCAAACAATACAGCTTGGCTTTGCTGAACTATCTAATACTCTTGAAATTACATCTATCACCTTCTTTGTTCAGCTTTATTGAATCCAGAAATGAACTAAAATGTTGACCTTTAATTCTGGCAGGAGCCCATGTCTTTGTAGCAGATGATTCCAGCAGATTCAACCCTGGGTAGGATAGGATAGGATAGGATAGGATAGGATAGGACAGGACAGGACAGGACAGGACAGGACAGGACAGGACAGGACAG
>WNWU01000001.1:79115971-79143269 GCA_012654045.1 Ptyas mucosa
AGGACAGGACAGGACAGGACAGGACAGGACAGGACAGGACAGGACAGGACAGGACAGGACAGGACAGGACAGGACAGAATAGAATAGGAATTATTTATTGGACAAGTGCACACAAAATCATGTCCGTCTGTCCCCCCACCCGCCGCTCCACAGAAAAACTCCCCACCACGGAACCAGTCCCTGGCAGCCAAAAGGTTGGGGGGCTGCTGCTGTAAAGCATATTAACTGATTGGTTCCTCCAAATACTCTTTTCACCAGGGCAAACAGCTTTTGGAAAAGGGTGAATTTAAAATAGAAGCTGACCTTGATAAATGCATTAGCTCCATTTCCAGCACTGCCGCTCTTAATTTTCTGCAGATGTTCCTTCTCTGACACTCTTATTAGAGCTTAAAAAGGAAAGAGGAACATCAATGACATGTCATAACTAGTTCATAAATTTTAATCTGAGTTGCTTCAGGACCTCATTATGAATGTCTGCAAAGGCTGGAAATGCAAGTTGCCTTCTCTTTTGGGTTGTCTGCTGAATGGGAGATTTCAAATTCAAGCAGATTTCAGGATGAAAGAACCCCCGCGCCTCTCATTTGCTGATCTGCAACCCTAAACCACGCTGTCATCCATAATTCAGTATGGAGCAAATAATAATAATTTTCACTAGATTTACATTCTGCCATTCTTCCAGGATTTCAGAGGATCGCCCTTCCAATGTTTCCCTACTGTAATGGTCCTATTTTGATTGGATTGAGATTCACCCAGTGAGCTTTCATGGTCGACGATGGACTTTCACTCTGGATTACTCCTATCTTCTACATCAGGGGTGTCAAACTCAATTTCGTTGAGGGCCGCATCAGGGCTGTGGTTGACTTCAAGGGTGGGGGCTGAGTGGGTGTAGCCAACTGGGTGGGCGTGGCCATCTTGACACCACTCCCCGAACTGCTGGCATGTTTCCTCTTTGCACTGGGTAGACGGGGCCGAAGCTATGTTGACTGATCTTTCCTCTTCACATTGGGTAGAGCAGGACACCCTGTGGGCCCAATCCAACCACATTGTGGGCTGAATCTGGCCCACGGACCTTGAGTTTGACATCCCTTTTCTACATGCTTCTCATAATAGCCATGCTAGCCATTTAGGTATCTATCTATATTTCAGAAATATCCTTGGAGTATTTTCCTGACAATGTTCTGCCCCAGCTACAGGTCCCAAGAAGTGTAGCACACACACAGCTCTAAAACAGACCCCTTTCAAAATGCAGGCTTTAACCACAAATGTCCTTATCAGCCTGCTATGAATTACAGAGATTAAACAAAGTCTGACAAGGGTTGGCAACCAGAAACCAAGTTGTAACAAAAAACTCATTCTCAAAATGCTCTGCGTAGGACCACACGTTATTTCCAGCAACATTTGCCAGCTGTGTGCGAACTTAAATAGGCTAAGGGAATGGCCAGTTAGCCCCAAGCCTTACTCTCGAAGAGACCTCCTCCTGAATAGCCACTCCTGCCTTTTGGCAGCCCTGCGTGCTCAAGCATTGAGAAGAGGCTCCTCCACTTCACTCTCTTCACTTGAAGGAGCCTCTGGAGGTTCTGAAGGCCCTGGCTGAGTCTCTGCCTCTGGCACCACATCCTCTTCAGCCTCCTCGCTGTCCGACTCGAGCGCTGGTTGCACAGGCTGCTGGTGCGACACCACACCAGCATCCTCGTCGTCGGGAGCAGCCACAATCCATGCAGGCTGCTGGCAGGCCACAACAGACAAGGAAAAAGCTTCTGCTAATGGAACCACCAGTGAGAGATGGTTGATGTCATAAGATGTGTTTAAGGGCAAGTTCCACAGTTCTTCTGTTCAAGATGTTTGAATTTGAACAGGGGGTTGAACTCTCTGGTCTAAATTATTTTCAGTGCTATGATTTGATATACGAAATGTTCACTTCTGTATGTACTGTGGAAGCAGAGATCCTAATTTTGCTGATATTTGGATCTGAGATACCTTCTCCATCTGTGGATGTCTGAGGAGCCCATGCTATCTTCAGTTAGGGACTGAGAGTATTTAACTCGGGGGTGTCAAACTCAAGGCCCACAGGGTGCTTAGATCTGGCCTGCTGGGCTGCCCTGGAAACAGTGAAGGACCCGCCTGCAGTGCCTCTGCCAGTGAAAATGGAGCTCAGGAGGGCCTGTTGCAGTCAAAAATGGACATCGAGCTGTCCCTGCCCCCCTGTCCACTCCCCCGTCTCCCTCCCAACGTTAAACACAACACTGATGTGGCCCTCAATGAAATCGAGTTTGACATCCCTGATTTAGGCTATCAAATTGATGTTTAGCCCAGGGCCCTTTTTCTCGTTTTACTCTATAGCATTAGCTTGCTGTGAAAAGGTTAATTACTGTAATACTCATGAGCTTTTGTTCTTTTATTTCTTTATGTCAGCTCTGGAGTTTAGGAAGAGTTACATCAGCCTGTTTGGAAGAGAAGCTAGTTTAGAAGTGGAACAAGGGTCAGCTTGGTTTTCTCAACCACTGAAGAGGTTCCCTTGATCTTTTGCTGGGTGTCTATTCGCCAGATACACCCCACCCCCTTTGCTCTTTCGTAAGAGCACTGACGCTTTTGCCTACCCAGAAAACTGTTATTTGGAAAGTTCCTGATCCCAGCATCACAAACCTCCTGATCTCGCCAGCTGAAGATTTGATGAACATCTGGCTGCAATTTGAGTGGTCTGAGGAGACAAATCAATGTTTCAGGCAGGAACTGACCTCAAAAGTATCCCAATAGCATACTGGCAAGGAGAATGGTTCCAGGACATATATGCTGCCTACCTTTCAAGCAAAGTAGAGCACTGAGGCCCAAAGTACAACACCTAATCTTCTACCATGGACAATTTGCAGAAGGATAGTCCTGCTTCTCTTTTACAGCAAACCCAAGAGCAACATCTGTCTGATGGGCATGGAGCCCTGACCATTTCCACAAATGCTTAGTTAATGATCTGTTTGCACCTACCACCTCTCTGTCTGAAAGATATCAATATTTATTTAGAATAGAATAGAATAACAGAGTTGGAAGGGACCTTGATTAGTTTCCATCTATTGCTTCTTGTCCTGCCCTCAGGTGCTTTGGAGAATAGCTTGACTCCCTCTTCTTTGTGGCAGCCCCTGAGATATTGGAACATTGCTATCATGTCACCCCTAGTCCTTCTTTTCATTAAACTAGACATAGCCAGTTCCTGCAACCGTTCTTCATATTTTTTAATCTCCAGTCCCCCAATCATCTTTGTTGCTCTTCTCTGCATTGTTTCTAGAGTCTCCACATCTTTTTTACATCCTGGCGACCAAAACTGAATGCAGTATTCCAAGTGTGGCCTTACCAAGGCATTATAAAGCTGTATTAACACTTCACGTGATCTTGATTCTATCCCTCTGTATATAGCTACTCATCTTATAACAAACTCTGGGTGGATCCCAACCAGTAATTATTGGTGTCTTTCAAAGGTGGACGTTCCTTGCCCTAACAAAAATTGTTCAGCCAAAAAGTCTTCTCATGCTAAATTACCGTATTTTTCACTCCATAAAATGCACTTCCCCCTGCCAACATGTCTGTGCGTCTTATGGAGTGAATATTGTGTCACAGACCGTGAAGTGTATTACCTCACGGGTCCCCAATGGTGGACCGGTGCCGGTCCTTGGGTGATTAGCAGCCAGGTTGCGGCAGAATCATTTTACAATGCTGAACCCCACCTCTTCTGTCTCTTTTCCGCAATGCAGGAGTCAATAGGCAGAGTTGGCACATAAGAGGACATCTATCTCTCAGACTCCGCCTCCTGCTTCACTACACTGCTGCTCCATATTCGAAGTTCCATATTCACAGTGAGACAGCCCTCTATATTCATATTTTTCCCTTGTTTTCCTCTTCTAAACCTAGGTGTGTCTTTTAGTGCGAAAAATACGGTAATTGTGCAAAGCTGCTAAACACACCCCTGGAGTAACAGGGAAGGAGGTTGCTCCTGGGGAAGCATAACCTTTCATTGATTTTAGGTAAAATTTTCCAGGTTTCTCTTTATCTCAGTTTTGCAACTCAAGTAAAGGTTTAACATTAACTTCTCAAATCTGGGATAACATTGAGAAAAAGAAATAACACTGAAATAACTTAGGAAATGTCTGCTTTTAAAGTAGCTTTTGATTTTGGAAGTATAATTGTATCCGAGAAGAGATGCTGTCATTCTGATTTCCCTCCCAATGAAATCTTAACATCCGAACCAACAATTGGAATAATTGCAATCTGCTTCTAACAAAAGGACATAAAATTAATGCCTCTGAGCATTTAGATATCTCAGTGCCTTTAAAAAGTAGCTGATTATGTTCAGTGAAAATATGCATTTCCTTTCCAGGGATGAGCTTCAAAGAGTTCTCTGTAGCTGAAACAGAGGCTGGGTTCCCCTATTGTGTCCACTGAGCTAAAAAAACCCCAGTAGTTGAAAAATAGATGGCTTATCAGAGTGTAAAAATCCTCTTACTGAGGTTTGCAAAACATGGCTTGTGATTCAGCTTGTTGTACATACCCAGCCAGTTCAGTTTTATCAGTCATGGTCACAATTTACTTTGACAGAGTTTCTGAAATTAGCTGTCTCCAAAATTAGGGCCATGGCTACTCTCTTTCAGCAGCAGTACAATGTGGGGGCCATTGCAAAGTCAAGGATGCCGCACATTTAATTTGTTGTTAGCTACGAAGTCATGTCTGACCCTTCGCGACCCCATGGACAACATTCCTGCAGGCCTTCCTGTCCTCTACCATCCTCTGGAGTCCATTTAAGCTCACACCAACTGCTTCAGTGACTCCATCCAGCCACCTCATTCTCTTCTTTTACCCTCAATCTTTCCCAGCATTAGGCTCTTCTCCAGTGAGTCCTTTCTTCTCATTAGGTGGCCAAAGGATTTGAGTTTCATCTTCAGGATCTGGTCTTCTAGAGAGAAGTCAGGGTTGATCTCTAGGACTGACCGGTTTGATCGCCTTGCATTCCAAGGGACTCGCAGGATAGTTCAAAGCCGCTCAGCCTTTCTTATTGTCCAACTCTCACAGCCATACATTGCAACTGGGAAAACCATAGTCAATTCCTGGCAAATAGATGGGGAAGAAATGGAGGTAGTGACAGATTTTATTTTCCTGGGCTCCAAGATCACTGCAAATGGGGACTGCAGCCAAGAAATTAAAAGACACTTGCTCCTGGGGAGGAAAGCTATGGCAAATCTAGACAGCACCTTTAATCTTGTTCTTCAAATCTCATTTTGTGGGGAAATGTGAGGGTTCCATCCCAGTGATATGATAAATTACAGGTAGTCCTTCACTTACAACCACAATTGAGCACAAAATTTATGTTGTTAAGTGAGACATTTGTTAATTTTGCCCCATTTTACGACCTTTCTTGCCTCAGTTGATAAGTGAATCACTGCAGTTGATAAGTTAGCAACCTGGTTGTTAAGTGAATCTGGCTTCCCCATTGACTTTGCTGTTGCAAAAGTTGATGACATGATCTTGGGACACAGCAACGGTCATGAATATGAACCAGTTGCCAAGTATCTGAATTCTGATCACATGATCATGGGGATGGTGGAAATGTAACTGTGAAAAATGGTCTTAAGTCACTTTTTTCCGTGCTGTTGTAACTTTGAACAGTCATTAAGCGAACTGTTGTAAGTCAAGGACTACCTGTATAATATTTTATATTATAATATATATGTATAATATATTCATTATAATATGTTTAATACAGGTAGACCTTGCTTAATGATTGGTCACTTAGTGTCCATTTGAAATTATGACAGAGACCCCCTCCACCCCCAAATCCACCTGCATCCTGGTTCTATACTTTGGATAGGTGCACACACACAGTCACCTGACTGAATTTGGAATACTTGACAATTGGTTCAACTTCACAGCCAGTTGCACCATTCCCTGGTCATGTGACCGTGATTTGCAATGGTAAAAAATGCCCATTGGACTACATTGATTTGCTTAACCATGGCATAAAATTGGGTCCGGTCATGTGGGTGCCTTGACTTACGACCATCTTGACTTACAATGTTAATTTCAGGCTCCATTACAGTTGTAAGCCGAGGACTACTTATAAAAATTGTCTTTTGGCTTAATGTAGAGATCACCTAAAGTTGCTGACTTTGCAGCTATCCTATATCCTTGATCAAAGATTGCTACACTCCATTTTTCTGGAATGGTCATCCTCTTCCATCGAGCGCACCGCTTTGGGAGGGATGCACTTGGAGTGGTGAGGGAGGAAGGGAACACCCACCTAGCCAGCCAGGTTAGCTGACTTAACCCTGGTGATCAATGGGGTGACACACGTCACAGCCAGATTGCCCTCATTGTTTGCAGTTCTGGTCAGTGACCATCATCCAGAATATTCAAATACGAACTTTGTTGACAGAAAGTCTTTCGTCTTTCTCTTGATCTGATTCTCTGCCAAGTTCGCCCTCAACAGAATCTTTGCATTGCCTGCTTTCAGACGGGGGTTTGGCCCAGGAGTGGGTTCTACTTATCTTTACTACCGGTTCGCAACGGGACCGCGCGCTTGCTTGCTTCGCTCACATGCGCGCTCTTCCGTGCATGTGCAGAAGCATTTTGGTGACGTTGGGGTCGGTGGGCAGGGCCTCCCGTCAGTTTTACTACTGGTTCTATAGAATCGGAGCTGCATAGATCTATGCAAGCCCAGCCTATTTTTACATCTGCTCCTTTTTATAGACAACAACTTCACCTTATAAAGGAGTCTGTACTTCCTTACACACTTTTCAGATTGTTTTGATTAGGCTCAAGGGAAGGAATTATTTAACCAGGGTTCTTCGAATGTATCTGTTTTTCAAGCAACATAGTAGAAAATCATGATGACGTCTCTAAAGACTGCTTATGAATGGTTCCTTTTATTATCCTGGCAAGCTGCCTTGCTGGGAAAAAATGCACTGGGCCAGCCCTTCTGAAAGCACCATCCAAATCCATAGCAATGCTCAGCCAGGCTAGGTACTTGACTGGACTGCCCTCTGCTGGCTGAATATTGATACCACCTGCATACATAAATATAGCCTAAACCAGGGGTCTCCAACTTGACAACTTTAAGCCTGGTGGACTTCAACTCCCAGAATTCCCCAGCCAGCAAAGCAAAAGAATTCTGGGAGTTGAAGTCTGCCAGGCTTAAAGTTGCTACGGTCAGAGACCCCTGACCTAAACATCTTCCCCAGGAAGCAAGCAAATAAGGGGAGCCTCCCCCTCCCCCAAACAAAGGACTTAAAGAGGAGCAAATATTTCAGTTACCCCCATTATCTTTCATTTCAGATGCTTCCCGGAAAAGGGGAATTTTAAGAGGCCCAGACCTGGCATCACGAGGACATACCCTCATGGCTAACTCTTTTAGATGGGCTGGGTTTTCTCAAAAGTGCATAATATTTATCCGTTCTCCCTCAGGGGAGATTTACCCAAAGTAGGATTTTAAGCAGAAACTCAGAGGAAGAGGTTAATCCCTTAATTTTTCACACAGGTCCTTTCAATTATGATATAACTGTCGGGTGCGAAAGATCAGGTCCACACAGGAAGATCCCATTAAATTGATTTATTGGTACTTGTGCCTATGCCCAGAAACCTCCTCAACTAATAGTTAGCATCTTCTATCTGGGAATTAAATACAGGTAGTCCTCAATTTACGACCACAATTGATCTCCAAATTTCTGTTGTTAACGAAGTTCTTAAGTGAGTTGTCAAAATGACACTAAAGGTTATCTTATTTTTTAAAAAAGAGTTTTTACGACTTTGCTTGCCATAGTTAAGTGAGTAACTATGGTTAGCAACACAGTTGTTAAATGAATCTGGCTTCCCCATTCTGGCTTGTCAGAAGGTCAGAAAAGGTGATCACATGACCCTGAGATATTGCAACCGTCATAAATATGAGCCGGTTGCCAAGAATCCGAATTCTGATCATATGACCATGCTGCAATGGTCATAAGTGTGAAAAATGGTAATAAGTCCACTTGTAACTTTGAATGGTTACTGTAATTGTACATAATGGTAATGGTTACTTTGAATGGCTGTAAGTCGGGGACTACCTGTAAGGGTAAACAGAATTCAAGGAGGGTTGGACATTGTCTGCTTGTAGCTACATAGAGATTCTAGGCCAGTGATGGCTAATCTTTTTGCCATTGCGTGCCAAAAGCGTGGGGGGGGGGGTTGTGTGCATGCCCACACCCATAAATCTATGTGCCCCTGCTCATGTGCGCATGCCCCCCTTTTTGGCACACAATGGCATGGTGGACCCGTTTCTCACCTTCCCCAGGCTCCAGAGGCTCTCTAGGAGCCTGGGGAGGGTGAAAATGGCCTCCCCCAACCCCCTGGAGGTCCTCCGGAGGCCGGAAACAGCCCATTTGCTGACTTCCAGTGGGACCGGAAAGCCCGTTTTTCACTCTCCCCATGCTCGAGCCTTTCTAGGAGCCTGGGGAGGGCGAAAATTGCCTCCCCCCCCGGAGGCCGGAAACAGCCCATTTCCTATCTTCTGGAAGTCTGCAAAATGAGCTTGGTTGCCCACCAATATGGCTCTGCGTGTCACCTGTGGCACGCGTGACATAGGTTCGCCATCACGGTTCTAGGCCAATTTCTCTTTTAATGCCGCCCCCAGGTTCTGTCACTTCTTCCCCTACATCACCGTACACCAGTGGTGGGTTGGCCCTGGTTCAGACCGGTTCTATAGAACCAGTAATAAATCCAGTGGGAGGCTCCGCCCACCGACCCCGATGTCAAATGAAGCTTCTGTGCATGTGCAGAAGTGTGTGCGGCCCCGCTGCAAACCGATAGTAAAGGTAAGTAGAACCTGCCCCTGCTGTACACATTATCTGTTTCTTTCAAATGTATTATTTTTCTGTACATCAGACAATCCCTTCTCAATCTTTGTTAGGCCTCCTTGGGGTCTTCCAAGATTTTCTACAGAGTTGTTACGCTGAATGTGATGGGTATCATGAGGTCTGTATTGAATACTGTAATAAATTTAGCTTGCTTGATTAATTAATTAAATGCAATTTCCTTTTTTAAAAATGATTTTTATGAAAACTTTTAAACAAGTTGGTAAAAACTAACACAAACTAATAAGTAGTAAGCAGAGGGGGAAAAAAGCATAAGGAAATAAATGAAAGTCCAAAGGGGAAAAGGGAGTGGAGAAAGCATTTCAAAAATAACCTTCCCTAGTTCTCTAGAAAGTAAAGGCAGAAAAAGGAGGAAGTGCTTTAAGACTTGCAAATTCTGTTACTGCAACCTTACATAAAGGTAGCACTAGAATTCATGGTTTTAGGTTCCTGTATGGCCTGCCTAGAAGGGCTGACTACAGTTATCAAAGCCAGTTGATATGGGAGGTCCTTAAAAGTAGCAAATCAGTGTCCTGTTCATCATTAATTATTTTTCTGAAGTATCCACAATACCTTGGGTGGTTCTATCTAAAGAGGAAATTTCCAAGAGAGGATTAAACCATCTAACCAGTTGTGAAAACATACACCAGCTCACTGTTTTCAAATGACAAGGGAAATTAACTACGATAGTTGATTTTTATATGATTAAATCATCATCTGAACCTGGAATAGCTCAGTTAAAATAAAAGGCTTATAGCTCAGCATGTTGTTTATAAACTCTGTGCAACTTCATTTTCTAATGTAGCATTTGCAGCAGCACAGACATACTAACATCTTTAATACTCGAATGGTCTAATCTGAAGAAGAGTTGCATGGGGGGGGGGAAGTCTGCAGAATAGAGATATGGTATAATCCCAAGGAGCAGGTATAATTAACATTTGTTATCATACTAAAAGTCAAAGAGATGCACCTTCCAAGCACACCTGCTCAGATACAAATTAATATATTTGCTAGACCCCCTGGGAAAGAAACTGGGGAAAGTCAGAAGAGCAAGAAAGATTTTAATAAAGATATTGCTGAATTCAGTGGGAATTTAGATATGTGTCCTGTTGTGATATGATTGGAGGACTGGTTGAGTTTAGTAAGGAAGAAGCCACTGAAGAAATGCCCTGTTTAGGAACAGAAGATGCTGCCATATTTGGCTATAAGGCAGATTACGTAAACCGCCATCCAAATGAACAAATAAAGCAGCTACCAATCATAAAATGAAACATGGCCTACATTTTTCATTATGCTCAGGCTTCATACCCAATTGGCTATGTTATTTAACACAGCTCGTGTTTGCATTTTGTTTTATCATGTAGCAAATTTTCTAAATACATAATTGGGATTTATGTGAAGAATCAAGGTGTCAACCTGTTATACATAAAAGAGTCATATATTGACAAAAATAAAACAGGATAGGTAAAATTCTCATTATACCTATCCTCATGTGCAACATGCAAAACATTTTCCTATTATAAACTTAGTATTTTCTAGTAATTCCTCCAAAATATCATAATGAAGGCAGGCTATATATCACTTGAAGGATGTCTATGGATATTCTCAGTCATCCAGGTCATCATTATCCCATAGGTGCTTTTTTTCAAGAGGCAACAAATACTCCTGGGTATAAATCCTTACTCCTTGGATAAGGAGTATAAATCCTTCCATTCCCCACCACCCAGTCAGAGCTGAAGAAGCTTCTTGGATGAGAAGCGAAATGTCTTCAAAGAAAAACCAGAAAATCCAGTTGCCTCTTGAAAAAAGCACCTTTGGGACACTTGGTTGAGTGGTGCTATATAGGTAATATAAGTTAATAGTGGTGAAATACCTTGAACTAGTCATAGTTCACCATCTTTGCTTACCTCTGCTATGAAATGTTGAAGAAGGAATAGATTCTTAATTCCCATCTCTTGCTTCAGGTGCAATCTAGTAGAAACTGTGGTCCTTGGCCATAATGACTGTGATCTCACTCTGTAGAGCAGCTTCCTCTAAACCAGATGTGTCAGGTGTGTTGTTGTTGATGTAGTTGAGTTTTGCACATTAAGACCCATCACAACTAGAGTGGTATCTGTTGGATAAGGCTGGCATATCTAAGTGCTAACGTGTTGAAACAACTCATTGTATGTGAGAATGCTTAAAGATTTTATGCATAGGTATACGGTATAACATAACAAATTTGCAAGGTCTTCTTCTCATAGTATGTTGAGAAAAAGACAACTTCTAACAGAAACTTCTCGACATTAGCAATGTTTTTAGAGAAATTCAGTTAAATTGGCTAGGAGAGCCTTTGCCTAGCTTCATGTTGGTATCTTTTCTGGATCTGGAATCCCTGAACTCAATCACTCAAGCCATGGTCATCTCACACTTCTACTACTGCAATGCATTCTACATGGGGTTACCCTTGAAGAGTATTTCAAAGAGATGTTGAATGTGGCAGCGTGGGAAGTTCTTTGGGCCCATAGGGTGGCCCATGCTACAACACTGTTCTGTGAGCTGCACTGATTGCCCAATTGTTTCTGGGTACAATTTAATGTGTTTATCACCTTTAAAGCCCTTCATGGTATGGGTCCATATGATCTGAGGAACCATCTCACCCCAATGGGATTGCCTCTCCCTCAACCTGTGCTGGCAGATGGGCATGCTGCGGACTCTATCGGTCAAGGGATTTGGGTGGCAGGGTCCAAGAGAAGAGCCTTTTCTACTGTGGCTCCTGTCCTTTGGAACATTGTGCCCCTTGACTGAGATCCACACCCCTCCTTCTGACCTTCTATAAAGGCCTGAAGACCTAGCTCTGCCAGTTGGCCTGGGGCCCCAACTGAGGTGTATCATGCTGGAGGGGACTGATGGATTAAGATGCATTCTGCTCCTTTCCTTCCCAACTTTTAACTGTTTATTATTATTACTATTATGATTATTTATTGCTTCAAAGTTTTATTGGCTTTTAATGTTTGTAAGCCAACTAGATCATCTTGATGAGATGGGCAGCAAACAAGAAAAACACACACACAAATAAACAGGCTTTCAAGTTGCCAGTATATGGTATGCTGGATTTTGATTCTGACAGTGTTCCTTGATTAAATCAGGGAGAATCTTCATCTTATATGTCTTTACAGAATTTATGTTGGCAGCTTTACTAGGTATCTTTTACCAAGATATTTGTACTTTCTAAAAGTGGTCTTTGCATCTACCCTTTTAGTGGCCCAATACAGTGGTGGGTTGCTCCCAGTTCTGTCAGGTTTTTTAGAACTGGTAGTAAAATTGGGGGGAAGCTCCGCCCACCCGCCCGAATATCATAATTGAGGTTCTGCACATGTGCAGAAGCTTCCGCTGTGAACTGGTAGTAAAGGTAAGTAGAACCCAACCCTGGCCCAATAGCAATACCTGTTATGTAACTGGAAAAGTGCAATTGTAAACAACATGGAATTGCTTAACTAAATATATTCAGAACCATGTTGTACAAGAACATACATGAAATACAGAAAGGGAGAGCAACTTGACATGAAAATGATTGTGCCTCTCCAATATTTTAATTTATCCAATTAATTATTAAGGATACGGCAAGCTCTTTCATCAAGTTTGGAATAATTTGCTCCATTTTTATTTCCAGATAAATGATTCATCCACATATTTAAATGTGTAAATGAATCATTTGTATTTATGGCTATATAAATCTGCTGAATATATAAATACATAAATAAATAAGGTGTCAGCATACCTAAGAGTTATTATTCTGATTCAATGAAAATATATATTTGGAATCTGGAGTCTGAGTTTGCAGACAACTTTTGTAACTGGGTTAAAAAAAAATACTGATCCATGTCCCCAGTACATTTGGCCTGCACTATGTGCAGATGAATAAACCACAAAATAAATCATCATTAAGTTAATAAAAAATGTAGGTACAATGTAACCACAATTGGTTCAGCTTATACAATATTACATGTATAAAGCAGTACAAAAAAACCGTCTTCATAAGTACCTTTTTTTTTCAACTCACAGAGTCTGGTTGAGGCAAGGAAGTGAAGGACACTAGGAAAAATACAATGCATTGCTTTTTGAAATGTGTCCTTAAACATGCCCCGCCAATCTGGTGAGGAGCTCAAAGTGCTGGAAGTTGTGGCCCAATGCCATAAATCATGGCTTTACAACTTTCAAAAACTGGGTTCATATATTGTGCTTTAAATCCAGATCAGACCAACCACATGTTCTCTTTTGTAAGTTGTTTGGTCTTACAAAGGATATGAACAGTGTCTACTTTGAAGTACAGAATAATCCCATGCCTTAAAGGCAGCGTTTTCAACCTCAGCCACTTTAAGATGTGTGGCCTTCAACTCCAAAATTCGCCTCAGCGAAGTCCACACATCTTAAAGTTAATGAGATTGAGAAACTAGGCAATGTGTGAATGGAGCCATACTTTTCTGATGCCTGTGCGCCATTAGGTACCCAAGAAACTGGAATAAGCTCCAGAAATGGCCTCATAAACTCTTGTTTTATACAGAATGCCAGGGGTAGGTTGGTAAAGGATG
This sequence comes from Ptyas mucosa, assembly GCA_012654045.1. NCBI lineage: Eukaryota > Metazoa > Chordata > Lepidosauria > Squamata > Colubridae > Ptyas > Ptyas mucosa. The sequence continues at coordinate 79,129,404 of WNWU01000001.1, forward strand.
TCTTGAGCATATATATATATTTTAAATATTTACCCCGTTTTTCTATTCAATTCAATCCTGCTCTGCAACATTGCAGAATGCTGAATTAAAGCCATTGCTAAAATTAATTCACAGTTAAGACAGCCTGTTTTTCTCTCCTTTCAGAGGAAAAGAGTTCTCCTTGATCCAAACACACCAAATAAAGAGGCAACACTCCCCAATGTTACAAAATCTTGTATTAATCATCTCCCTTCACTTTCAATATAACGTTGATATGAAACATAGGTATGATTCCTAGTTACATGGAAGGAGAACGAGTAATAAATATATATTGTAGCAAGTTGAAATCACAAGGGTGTTTTCACCAGTAATAACAACAAATTGAAAACTGTACACTTGCAAAGAAATTACAGCATTCCCCAAACATTAGACTTTTTCCCTGCCCCTCCTTCTTCTTCTGATTAATCAGGAAGCTGATACATGTAAACAAACATGCTATTTCCATATATGACAAATTTCTTTTAAAAATATGCATTGCTTGGCAACATTAACTAGGCAAAAATATTTCTTTGTGCACTAACTTTATGCAGGGGAAATACACGCTTCCCCCTAACCAAAATAAAATAAAATAAAACAGAAAGAAAGAGATCAAGACTAAAATGCATGCATGTACAATAGAAGGCTCTTTTTTTCATTTTTGCCGATAGCAGGCATGCAACAAAATGGAAATCCAAGCTGTTTCAGTTGCTTACAGTAGGCATAAATACATGAGGGGTTATATATTAATAAGGGAGGAAGTATTCTGTTTTATTTTTAAACATTTATTAACATTCCTGTTTTCTTGCAATTCCTCCCAGAGGAATACACATTCACCTTTTAAGTAAAGATTAAAGGAATACAAAAAATAAAACTCACTTTGCAAACTTTGATGACTTGTATAAAATCAACTTTAGTGTTATCATAGCTGTGTGCAAATTATACTTTCTACAAGATCTACTCTTTCTACTTCTTAGAATCAGGCACATCCAGAAAACCCTTGATGGGAGAGGCAGGAAGGGGACTGTATTTCACTACATGCTACAAGAAAGGTGGACTGGCTACTCTTCTGAACATCTCTTTGTTTCTCTTCCCCATCTCGTCTAGTGAAAACAGAGGATGAAGCCAACACCTAATGAGACAGGGTATGTGCCCGTAGGTCACTCATCCTAAGTGAGATGAGGAAGGGGAAACAAGAACATTCAGAACTTCTAATTTAGCTGGTTGAAACCCAGGAGAAGAGAAACGCTAAGAAGCTGACTGTAAGCTGGGCCGTGGGTTCTAGGGCTAAATCAGAGCATAATTCTGCAGCCACAGACAAGGAAACACCTACAAAGTTGTATGTCTCCCATCAAAACAGTTTCTTTGTTCAGGGAATAGAACTGGTCAGCAAGAAACGTTCTTCTGCCTGCTCCCAAGAAAAGACAAGGAAAATAGGGTTGAATCTTGGTTTCAAACTGGAAAAGGTTCCAGTTGCCAAAAAGGAGCAGCAAACGGCACAAAGAAAAATATTGTTTTTTCCCTTGGATATTTTTATTTCTTCGCCTCATCTTAGACAAGAGGAAAAGGCACTGCCAAAGCTCAATGTCTAGAGAATGTAAAGAGGCTGCCTGATGGCAGGCGGGTTGCAATCTTCTTGAGATTGAATACCCAAGCTTGTCCAGAGTAATTTGCAAGATAAAAAGCTTTCATCAGAAGGACAAAAGCAGAAGCTCAAGGTAAGCTCTACCCCTTTCTTGCATGCATGCAACTTCACAACTGCATCTACCAAAACAGTGGAGCTTCCATTGGGACAATGTTGCTTACATTACCCGTCCCCTGGTGACAGCCACTTGCAGATGCCTCTGAGTCTACCACACAAAATGAACACAGGGTCTTGTAATCTATGGATAGGACGTTTGCCTTACTGAATGCTAACTCCTCCAATTAATCCTACTCTCTGTTTGTTTATGGAGCTCTATGTGGACGCCCATAAATCTCTTCTTGTGTGAAGCTCCAAAGCCTTTATGTGCTTTAAAGAGCCATTAGATTAGATCAGTGTTTCTCAACCTTGGCAACTTGAAGATGTTTGGACTTCAACTCCCATAATTCCTCAATGAGTATAGCTGGCTAGGAAATTCAGGGAGTTGAAGTCGGCACATCTTTAAGTTGCCAAGGTTGAGAAACACTGGATTAGAGATAACATTTGGATTAGATGCTACAAAACAGAAATACATTCCTTTTTAAACCAAGCTACTAGTCTCAGTAAAGTGTGTTTATTACTTAAACAGGCCAAAGTTGAGTATTGATGACCGATTTTTAAATCTCATTAAATAACAATGAGTGACTAGACATTTTGGGTGCTGAGCTGGAAAGGCCTAAAATGTTATGCTGGCTAATTCACACCGGGCTTCAATAATTGGGAATTTAACAGTGATAATGAGAATGAGTACATGCTGATTGGTGACAAAGCAGCACTTCAAATGGCAATGACCTCCCATCACCATATAATCAGGCTCTTTTCTAAAGGTAATAATTAGCCATAGGACAAGTACTAAGGCCTACAGTTTATTTCTCTGTTGTGAATCACAGTCAAGGACCCTTCAAAATGCTGAACTGCTTTGGGTTGCAGTACAGAAAGTTATCACAGTGCAGAGAGTAAGTATGAAAATGCTTCACCCACTGCATTACCGGATTTTTCCTCTTGTCAACTACTATTCCCTCAAATAAATTTCAAAGCAGCATAAAAACTAGAATTCATCCCCTTACCCTCACACCCCCAATTATGTTACATAAATTTGTATTTCCCCATTCAACAAGTGTCATAAATCACTAGAAAGAAAAGCACCAATATAAATTTCATACATGATAACCGCATAGTAAAAGTTATCTCTCGCAGAGCAGGCAGAGGTATCCAGCTTACACACTCTTGTAATGAGAACAAGAAAAAAAAATAGAACACACATTTCTATGTAGTGAAATAGTTTGCATTTTCTGAAACTATCATATAATTGCTTATTATAAAACAGTTGCATTGAGCAATAAATGGTAAATACAAAAACGAAAGGCACTGCCACTTTTTAAAAAAATACTAAACATTTGACTTCCATGGCCTTCAGCATGCAACTATTTTTTTTTTATAAATACATTTAATTTTATTTTGGATAGTTGAGTTTTTTTTTTAAATCTTCTGTGTTTTCTACCTGCACTCAATACAGGATTTAAGAGGAAGGGATGGTGGCTTCTAAAATGTATCCGAAGCCTCTGTTCATTACACAGGATACAAAAAACATGCTCAACTTAGCAATGTACCTACACACAGTGTTCATGGAAAATAAGTTCTCTTTTCCAAAGGGGGAAAAATAGAAGAAAAAAAATGTATATGGTTATTAACACCAGAATTTTACATGGGTACCAGCCATAGCAAGTTATGTCACATGTCTATCCAAAATAATATATTTTAATAATCAGATAACCTCTGTTTTCTATATTCAGCAAAGGAATAAATAAACGTTTCGAATCTGTTAAGTATTTTGACCAGATTTCCTTAACGTGGTGCTCTCCAGACACAGGTGGACTAAAGCAGGGGTGTCCAATCTTGACAACTTGAAGACCTGAGGACTTCGATTCCCAGAATTCCACAGCCAGCTCGGATGTGAATTCTGGAAGTTGAACTCCACAAATCTTCAAGTTTTTAAGATTGGACAGCTCTGGACTAAAGCTTCCTTAGTCTACAATAGCACCCTGATTTTGAGGAACAACTTATTTTTTTTACTTCTCCCCCCCCCCCCCAGCCCAGATTCCTGCATGAGTACATCATTTATAGACTTCCAAAATAGTCAAGTCTACAGAACCGTTCCCTCAGTTTCTACATCCAAATTATTTTCTACACCATTCCACCTGCTTTCCCGACGATTATCCTACCGCAACCAATCAGCCTATTTTACACAGCAGCTTCACCTAACCTGGTCTCTTCCAGATATGTTGTACTACAACTCCCAGAATTCCTCACTGCTATGGCCATATATATATATATATATATACACACACCATGCTGGTTGGGAATTTGCAATGGATCCACAGTTGGGAAAGGCTGATCTACAGCAATGAACAAGTATGTGAATCCATCAATTGCAAAACAACCTATGCCTAAAACTAGCCTAGCAGATTATGTCTTTTCTCAGGTGCCTTAAAAATCACTTTCCAAAATCTTTCCTCCAACACTGCACTCCTTCTTTTAAATGTAAAAACAACATTTCCTTTTATGTTAACAGGCATTCTAGTAAACATAAAGCAAAGCAAAAGGGTATTTTGGCACTTTTTGTTCAGAAATATCAGTTTTAATTCTTTAAAATACTGCTATCTGAAACACATTATGATCTCTCTTCTGTTTATAGCCTCAATTAAAAAAAATAAAAATAAAACAGTAACAGAGTTTGAGAAGCAGTCCTTTAGCTTCTTCCCTTTTTTAACCAAAAAGCAGCAGCAGCAGCAGCAAATATTTGGCACTATGTTAGGTTTGATTAGGTGGAAAAAAATATCTACTATCAAAAACGGATTCTGTGTTTGGGGGAAGAAAAGAAAACTCACAGTAATTTGCACTACAGACTTACTGAAAAAGGCCTGACTGCATCATATTTTGGGCATGTCTACTTTCATGCTGGCTGCACTCTTACGTCTTTGAACTCTGGGAAATTTGCCTCTGTATTGGAGTTGAAATTAAAGAACCATGGAAAGCTCAGGATTTTCACACAACTGGAAAGGGAGGGAGTATTCCTATTTAGCAGTACTTTCAAACCAATTTAAATCTGTAGCATAGGCTTCATTATGACAAATCTTCAGCACCTTCACAAAACTACAATTCCTAGTGCAAGAAGCCATGATAATGCAACCAGTTTCAAACTGGATTACTGTTCACTATATACAGTTTGTTGCTTGGCACTCTCTCACACACACACAATCTTTCTCACACACACACAACCAAGAACTAAGGATGCATCTTTGGGTAAGAAGATGCACGGGTATTTTTCTTCCACAGGAGGAACAGGAAGTTATTATACCAAAATGTAATTTTGTTATTGAATGGATTGGACAGTTACCATACAGCTGAAGCATCAATTATTTCTGCACTGTTATGATCAGAAATACTGATTTCTAAGTGGCACCTTATCACTTGCTATTATCTGGTAGGTGATGCATTGGAACAGATTGTATTTTCATGTATGCACATATATCTGTTTAAAAGCAGTCTCTTCCTCTCAGCACATAATTAGTATAGAAGTGGAAAAATGTGGGTTAAAGCAGAGACCAGCATGAGGGTTCTCTGTTCATGAGCATAGCTGAAGTCCTCAGCATTTTGGCCTTGCTGGTAATTGGCAGGTTTAAGGTGTTACGTAAATATCTTTGCTCACAGAGGCTTAAGGCACCTCATTTTTCCCTTTAATTTTCTCTAGGGTCAAATCAGCCTGTAGAGATGCTTGGAAACAATTGCAGCTGGTGCAATTGGATTACAACACAACAGTTGTGAGGCTGCAATCGTAATGCTATTTTGCTAATTGTTTCTTAGTTGTTATCTAGATAACGCTTTGGAACAGGGGTAGAGTTAGGGGTGCAACAGCTGTTGTAAATTTGCTTCCCTAACTTCTGAATTCCAAATGCTACCAAACCAAGATCAAGAAGAAATCTCCATGGTGTATATGTCTTTGCTTTTTCATAAAAAAATATATGTTTAGAGCAATGTTCTCTAAGATGATACTAACTTTCATAAAGCTATTCCTGAGCATCCCAATGCTCAAGATGTCAATGCCAAATTTCAATGAAGCAACTTTAAAATTCTCTCTCTCTCTCATTCACACAAAATCAAAGGAACAAGACCCTCTCTCTCTTCAACTTTTCTTCTTTCTGCTCTACAACATTTCTTTGGCATCCTGCTCTGGCCCAGCTTGGAAAGTCAAGAAAAAAGTTATAAGTGCCTGAAATTCTCTAAAAACTTGACATTATTTAAAAAGGCAAAACCTGCTATGACGCCAAAAAGAAAAAAAATTATACACACACACGCACGCACACACACACACACACACAGGTACCATGCAAAAGATCTATTATTAATGGCAAGATGAAAAGGAAAGTGGGAATCCCTGGTTCCTCCAAGATCAGAAGGCTTTGACTTGCTTCTAGCCAAAACTGCTGGTATCCCTTCCTTCTGGGGGTGCCCTTATCCCAGCCACTAGATGTCTCAAGAGATTTTATTTGCACCACATACATACAATCTCATACAGGAATTTGGCAGTTGGGACTGGGGCACTGGTAGTTTCCCAGAGCAGCAGGGATTTTGGCCATGCACGATGGCTCTCCAGGACAAGTTCGGAAACTAGGCTGGCTTTACCCCATTGTTTCTCTGCAGAAGAAGGAAGGTGGAGTTTGAAGCACGTGCAACATGCTCTTTTCTATCCGCCTTCATATGTAAACAATGCTCAGGATTCAAAGCTAGTTTTTTGAATGTAACTTGAGGCAAAACCAATTGGCCTTTTGAGTTTCCTTTCTATCCCACTCAATGAAACCACAGCTCCCATTGTGGTTTGAATGTCAGTGAAATACAGCTCATATTTACAGACAAACAATGTGCAATTCCCTTCTTCTTGACCATGCGTCAATAATATACTTAAAGGTCTCCTTCTTCATATAGAAGACTTGCATCGAACACCCCTCCCCCCACCCCATTTCCACTGGAGACCTCCTGCCTATTCCCTTGCTATTAAGATGCCTGCCCTTAGATACTTTTAAGACATGCACCGGGATGCCAGCCCTTAGGTGAAGTCCCCCAACTTGTTTTGCTTACTCCAAGTTGTTGTTTTTGTGTGTATGTGCTATCTCTGATGACACAATTGCTGTGTTGCTTCTGACATAACCATTAAGATAAGCAGCCCTTCACAATGGAAACAGAGATGGAGAAGAGAGAGAAGGCAGAAAGAAGAACAGAAGGAAACAGCAATGAAAGGATGCAATGTATCTCCAGGGATCCTTAGCATGACAAGGGACTCATCATGAAATCTACCACTGGTCCAGCAGCCAAATTTTCTCACGGCCAGCGTTGTCACTGCAGATTCTTCCATCTTCTAGATAGTTGAGGTTCTGTCAACACCATCTGTAAGGATTTGGACATTGTTAGATAACCCATTGCCCAAAAGGAACAGCAGATGCCTTTCCAATTCAGAAGCAAGGAGGACAGAGTAATGCAAAGACCTGCCCCCCCCTTTTTTTGTGAAATAAGGCATGAATGTTTCCACCCCTTCCCACTAAGTCCTTCCTCAGATACATCTGGCAATGAGGATCATAGGTAAAAATACAGCCCACTGGGAAATATCTCCTACCCATCACAAGTCTTTTTCCAACAAAGCAATGCTGGGAGAAACTGCACTGTGAGGAAATGGATAAATTGCAGTGCTATCCCAATATTACTTTGATTTCTCTTGGGAATATGTTGAATCAGATGGTCAGGTTAAGTCAATCAAAGTAGATTTTCCAGATTGGGAGGTTGGCAATACTGCCTCCTGAGTTGCCACAGTATCCAGGATGCTGCTCAATAGTAACCACAAAAAGCTAAACATTTGTACATGGACAAGCCTTTGCAAGAATATCTAATCTCATTAGATTTCAGTATTTCCATAGGAAAGCTTGCAAGAGAAGATCACCCCAAAAATAACACTGTAACTTTAATGATGAGGAGACACATAAGCTTTATACAAAATCAAATAATGGCACATACTGCCTCAAAAGGCTAATCATTCCTACAGTAGCTCTGGCATCATCTTGAAGACTGATTCCCAGAAAGGAAGTGAAGTAACAATCATTCTAATCAATTGGATTCAGTGGGGACTTGAACAAGACAAATGGGGACCGGAGCAGGAATCCCTTTCTGTCCCAAACTCATTCCTGTTCCAATTTGTTCGGCATTGCAATATTATGTGAATGAGATACCATTCTACGTGCCATTATGGGGACAATGCTTCAGCAAATCCAACAGATGGCGATCTATGACTAGTAGCAAAAAGAACACCAAAGCACATTCATTCATCCATCCACTCATCTGAAGCAACTCTTGTAACTCCATCAAAATCATTGTGTGGATTTGCCTTTAATAATAAGTAGTTGTTAACCTGACACCAGCTTCTTTCCCTCCTTTCTCTTGGTAGCTCCTCAAGAAAAGAAGAAAATACTTTTCACCAGGAAAAGCTTATTGCTCAGCTATTCTAATACAATCAGTGTCTTTTAGCTAGAATTGATAGACAATGAACCTGGGATTATCTACAGGCAGGAGGTAAAGTTGTGGTTCCTTTCCTATGTACTGGAGTGGATAAACAAAGGTTCAATTTATTTATTAAAGTTGTCTTTTTTTAAAAAAAATCACTAGTTGCACTGTGTATTTTATTAGTGACCATTTTACACTTGGACAGTTGGTAGCTTTATAACTGCCACCTTAAAGCCACCTTGTGGCTTTCTCTGTTTTAAGATAAATGTGTTCATTCAGCAGTACGAATTTCTATTTGGTGGCTTTCAACTGCATCAAAGACTGGTTCACACATTGTGCTAAACCAGTGTTTCTCAACCTTGGTAGCTTGGAGATGGGTGGACTTCAACTCCCAGAATCCCCCAGCCAGCGCTGCTGGCTGGGGGATTCTGGGAGTTGAAGTCCACCCATCTTCAAGCTACCAAGGTTGAGAAACACTGTGCTAAATAATGGTTTTCTTGACCATGATTTAACAGAATAAACCACAGCTGGCTTGATTCTGATACACAAGGCATCCTTTATTATTCTCAGTGTCCAAAAGAAGCCATGTTACTGTGTGTCCTCGTGATGAACCATGCCTCTATCTCTCAATACTTTCTACCATGTATCTTTAAAGCGCATCAATAGATCTGGGCTGCAAAAAGCTGGACAACCCTTAGGTTGTATGTCTTCAATATTATCTAGTCCCGTGATGGCGAACCTATGGCATGCGTGTCACAGGTGGCATGTGGAGCCATATCTGTGGGCACGCAAGCATTGCCCTAGCTCAGCTCCAGCGCATGCACGCACGCACGCACACATCGGCCACCTGATTTTTGGGCCTTCAGGGCCGGCCGGAAGTCAGGAAATGGGCTGTTTCTGGCCTCTGGAGGGCCTTGGGGGGTGTGGGGAAGGCCGTTTTTGCCCTCCCCAGGCTCCAAAAAAGCCTCTGAAGCCTGGGGAGGGCAAAAAACTAGCCTACCAGGCATCACGTGCCAAAAGTGGGGGAGCATGGGGGGGGGTCATGTGCGGGGGGGGCAGGGCGCATTTAATTTTAGGTGTGAGCATGCATGCACACGCCCCCCCCTACTTTTGGCACGCAACGGCAAAAAGGTTAGCCATCACTGATCTAGTCATTATTGATGAATACAGGAGTCTTTTTGCAGCTTAGATCTGGTAGCCCTACACTGGACAACTTCAAAGAGGGCAAAAGAAATGGAAAGGAGCGGCTGACTATTTAAACTTCACCTCCTGCCTCCCCCTCCTTCTAACTCCCAAACCTGCATAATGTTCTCCATTTAGCACAGGAACGAGACAGAGGAAATACTTTTGAAGTCTGCCGGTAAGGCTGTGGCTTGTAAGTTACATAAGCACATATGGAGGAGAGACACAGCGGGTTTTGTTAAGGATGGAGACAGCCGGTCCATCCTTAGTCCCACAACTATATTTAATCATCACCTATTCCAAGGCCAGCTATTAAGGTTCTCCCTGTTAATGTGGTTAGTCAAACAAACGTTTGTGGGTCCAATATCTAGGTTTCATTTCTTCTACTGTTTATCCTAACAGAAAAAACCCATCCTATCTTGCTTAATGTTCATGTGGGAAAAAAAAATCAGTTCAAATAATCCTTTTCTCTCTCTTTAAGATGTTATGTAGAGGATAATCCTTGCTTGATCTTTCCAGAATAAAAACAATGTATAGGGAACAGAGTCTTGTTATGAAATGTCTCAGCAAGTTGTCTTTTAAAAGCAAAAGAGGGTTTTTCCCCCCCTTCCTTTTCCACCAACACAACTGAAGTTCTTTTAGAAACCAGGAAAATCTCAGGATATTTGCACATACAATAATGAAATGAATTTGCCGTTATATTATTATTTTTATTTATATCTTGCCTTTAATATTTTTACGAATAACTCAAGGCGGCAAACATATCCAACACACCTTCTTCTTCCTCTTTTCCCCACAACAACCCTGTGAGGTAGGTTGGGCTGAGAGCGAATGACTTTGCTGTCAGGTTACGATGTCATCTCAAATAAATTGTATTTCCAAACAAATAGTCTTTGAAGAAATCTTTCATTTATTGTGTACAACGATCTGTCCCCGACTCCATTGTAACCTGACAGATAGCTGACACTGACCCTCTGACCCCAAACCCTTCCCTTTCTGTTCCCCAATTCTCAGCATCTCATTGGCCATCTTCCAAGTCACTCTCCCCATCTCTACTACTTCAGCTCACAGGAATGGCCCTCCTCCCATCCCATTTCCTAGGGGATATTATCTACAGGGAAAATAAGTAGGTGAAAGTCAAGCGTCGTCTTCTTTCTCTTCATGTCAGCACTAGAGTGAACATAGCTTGGAGTGCTGACATTTGTATGATGAATGTAAAAACCATCAGCTTCATCTCCTTTCTGCTTACACATTAAAAGTCTGATTCATCTTCTAGGGGTCTCCTTGTTTGGATTTCTACTGGTTTTATTGATTTTAGCAATGGTTGCTTCTAATGAATGTTTTCAGGACTGTTTGTAGGATATAGTCCAAAACGGAAGATAGTGGCCATGATGGTTTGAGAAAAGCTCTGCATGCTTTTAGTTATGTGTGAAACATTTAAAAAAAAAGGCAGAGTTTTGAATGCACTATTATGGCTACTTCTTAATTTTATTTTTACCATGCCCTGTGGATACCCTTGAGTATTTTTAAGGTTTGTTTTAACTCTATGTGAATTTACTCTTCTTATAATTGATGCATTAATTCTCTCATTGAGTAGATGGGATGGAAAATACTGATAACCATGATAAATATTAGGATTGTGCATGCCACCTGAAGAGACAAAGCAACCCTCTGAATCAAACCTGGATGCTTCTAGATGAGTGGCACGTTGCCCCCGGTTCTGACCGGTTCTATAGAACCAGTAATAAAACCGGAGGGAGGCTCTGCCCACCCACCCCCGATGTCATCAAAACGCTTCTGTGCCTGTGCGGCCCAGTTGCGAAACGGTACTAAAGGTAAGTAGAACCCACCCCTGTTCCAGACCCACCTGAGACATAGATAATGGGCAGGTGATAGATGAGGAATCAGACAAAATATGATCTACTGGAGAAAGTGGCAACACACTCTATTTGTCTATGGAGTTGTTTATGGAGATTCCCAGTCATCCAAGTCATGGTTGTTCCAAAGGTGCTTTTTCAAGAGGCCACTGGACTTTCTGTCTGAAGAAGTTTCTTGGATGAGAAGCAAAACAGCTTCAAAGAAAAACCAGAAAGTCCAGATGCCTCTTCAAAAAGCACCTTTGGGACAAACACGCTCTAGTATTTTTCCAGACATTCCCAATCAAGACAAAGTCAACATTATACTGCCAGGTGAAGCCCAGGTTGGAAGCAACCTGATGAGCTACTGGGGAAGATCAGAGAACAAGTACAAATAGCACTAATGCTTCTAATGTGGTTGGATTAAAGCTGAATTAATGTCCAGCTGCTGCTGTGCCTAACGGAGAAGGAAAGTCTGAAACTGCAAAGATTACCACTCCAATGGCAAAAGTAAGAGTTTGCATATATGCAGCTTTCAAATATTAAATCCCTATTACCCAAGTAGCAGGAGTCTGAGCCTTGAGGATCACAGTATCAGAAAGGCTTGATGCAATTTTAATCTGAGCATAAAAGAGAGAAGAAAAAAATAATAGCTTTTACCTCCTAGGGCATGTTCAGTCATACTCAGGCACAAGGACTCCAGCCTATTATTGATATCGGGTTCTGTCACTGGGACCTGGAACTCTGCAAAGATAACGAGAGGACTAAATATAGCAGATGAGAACTGCCACTATTATTTGAAAGGTTTTTCCTCTAGCTAAATAGAACTTTAGGGTATAGCTATTGCAAGGTGTGATTTTTTTTTAAGGAAAAAAAAAGGACTTTCTCACTTTAGGCTCAACAAAAATTCTCTCAATTCTTCTAGATAATTTTAAAGCAATCTGAAGATGGTATAATCCCACCAGCAAGGGACAATTAATTCTAGCCAAGGAGATGTATTATAATAAGATTTCAATTCCTTGTAATACCTATGTCTACTGAAGAGGCTAATTAAGACAGAAGGCAACAACATGCTATGGAGAAAGATGCACAATCGGGCACAGAAACAAATGGATGAATAAAACATACACTTTCAATTTTTTAAAAATAAAGTTAGGAACAAATTGTGCTTTTGTTCACGGAGTTCACAGAGACTGAGCAATTTGATGCCACCTCTAACTTTCCTCTTGTTCACAATACTTGACATCTTACGATGAGATCTTTCTCCAGAATTCACCATTCAAATCCCTGTTAGAAAAATCTAGAAGCTGATTGCTCCATATCCCTAACTTTTCAGTATATTCCCAGGACATGATAAGTCATAATGAGGTTTATTTCATTCTGACTTCATTCTGTGTAACTCCCAGCCATTATGAACTCTAAATGATACCATAAGTTGTTTATTTATTTGTGATTTGTTAGCATCCTGCATGATATCGGCAAATCATTAATTCAATTTAGCATGATTTATGAACTCTGCTAAGTGGGGCTTAATAAACTATGGTTAAATAAGTCGTGGTTTAACATGATATTCCTTGTAAATATCCCCCCTTATTTCAACAGAAACAATTAAAGAGGGTAGAGCCCAGTAACAACTTTGGGGAATCAAAATTGTTTTCCCCAAAACTAATTCTTGAAGAGGATTTGTTGCCTGGCAGCGTTTGCCCCTTCCATCAGCATTTTTTTGTGGGAATAGTTCTTTTTAAGTAAATAATGAATTTATTCCCATCTCACCTAGAGACGATTCTAGGTGGATTACAACCAAATAAACTGATAATACATTAAACATGATAAAACATTAAAATAGTAAATATTAACAAACTAATGCTGTGCCAGAATCTGTACATGTAGTCCTTGACTTGCAACCATTTGTTTAGTGACCGTTTGAAGTTACAATAGCACTGAAAAAAGTGACTTATGACCATTTTCACACTTACAACTGACGCAGCAGCCTATGGTCATGGGATCAAAATTTAGATGCAACTGGCATGCATATATGATGGCTGCAGAGTCCCAGGGTCATGGGATCACTTTGTGTGATCTTTTGACAAAGCAAAGTCAATGGGGAATCCAGATTCAATTAACAACTTAACAATTGCAGTGATTCACTTAACAACGGTGGCAAGAAAGGTCGTAAAATGAGGCAAAATTCACTTAACAGCTGCCTTGCTTAGCAATGGACATTTTGGGTTCAATTGTGGTCATAAGTCGAGGACGATCTGTATTGCAATTTCTTAAGTTTCTTTTACCATGAATTAGGCTCCTGTTTTTCCATCTTATTTTCAAGATGCCTCAGAATTTCTTTTGAATTGCTCCAAATAGTGTTTTACTGGGTTCTTGGAAGGGACAGTAATGTTATTGTTGGTGTTATTTTCTATTATCCTTCTTATTCTTACCATTTTAAGGTCTCCCTAACTGCCCCCATTTCCCAGTCTGAAAAAGCTCGATGGAAGGAGTTCCCTCATGAAGTTTTCCTAGAGCAGGGGGTCTCCAACCTTGGCAACTTTAAGACTTGTGGACTTCAACTCCCAGAATTCCTCAGCCAGC
>WNWU01000001.1:79143669-79199603 GCA_012654045.1 Ptyas mucosa
AAAGTTGCCAAGGTTGGAGAGCCCTGGATTAGAGGAGGTTTGAAATTTGAAGCAGGTTGGAGGACTGTTTGAAATTACAACAGTACTGAAAAAAGTAATTTACAACCAGACCTCACACTTACGACTGTTGCAGCATCCCCACAATAACATGATCAAAATCTGGGCACTTGACAACTGGCATATATATTTATGATGGATGCAGCAACCGTGGGGGTCATGTGATCACCGTTTGCAATCTTCCCAGCAGTTTCCAACAAGCCAAGTCAGTGGAAGAAGCTGGATTCACTTAATGACCACCTGATCCACTTAACAACTGCAGCGGTTCATTTAGCAACCATGACAAAAAAGTTGGGCATGACTCATTAACAACTGCCTTGCTTAGCAGTGGAAATTCTAGTCCCAACTGGGGTCATTGATCAAGGACTACCTGTATTGATTTTATTATATCTGACTAATGAACAATTTCAATGGTATCTGGTTGGACCACATTGAAGGGCCACGAGTGCTGCTTCCATTGACTTCATTCTCTAGTAAGACGTCTCTTTTGCCTTTTGAGCCTGGGACAAAAATAGACAGAGGAAACTGGAACACTGGATCATTTCCATTCTCTAACTACTTATATTATCCTCGATTGCTTCCCCAGACTTTGGCTTAAGATGGATGGAGTCCCTTGTTGGATGTGTTTTTGTCTATGTTTCTGCATAAAACAAACTGGATCCCATCTTGTTTAGTTTTCTTATGGTTATTTTTTTCCCAATATCTTCCCAGGAATTTGTATTGGGCTGATTGATCTGTAGTTTCCTGGGTCTGTTTCCCCCCACCCTTTTTTTTGAAGATGGGAATTCTTCAAATTCACCAAACTTGCAACTGTACAAGTTGCTTTTGTTTCTTCTATATAGTTTCAGTTTAACCTACCAAATGTTGCATTTGCTTTTTGAGCAGGCCAGGCTAAGAACATCAGTCCCTACCAATAGCCCGTCTCTCCTGCACTCAAAACATTTTATTTTTCCTTCCTTGGCAACCCTCATCCCCTGTACAGGACCTCTTTACAGCACTGAAAACAGTGAAAACAGGAAATGCCTGCAGACTATTTTGGCCAGCGCAATCGCTTTCATTTTTCGTTTTTAAGCTGAAAATTCAATGTAAGAGTGTTCAGTTTAGTCCAAGAAGGAAACTGGAAAGAGAGTAACAAAGGAACTTTAGGTGAGTGATAGATACTTTTTCTTTTCCATAAAAGAAAAAAAAATACATACTCTGAATCATACACATATAGAGGTTGTGATTTTAGTTCAGCTTTTCCTCAAATGGACAAATGCACATGTGCAGGGATTATAGTATAATGCCCAAGACTCCCGCACAGACCCTAGGAATTCCGGCAGTTAAAAGTCACTTTTTCTGAAGAGTGCCATCTTTGGAAAGACAGTTTTAGATTAAAGACTATCAGTTTTCAACAACTGCCTGCCAGATGCTCCAAAGAAAACAGTCTCATGGCAATGAAATGAATGCATGTTTCTTTCAGCATTGACATTTGCAAGATATACAGATAGTTCTCAGCTTCTGATTCCAACTGGGACCAGAATTTCCATTGCTAAGTAAGGCGTGCCCAATTCTAAGACATTCCCCCTAAAATTGTTAAGCAAATCAATGCAGTAATAAGAAAATCACATAGTTGTAAAGAGAATCCAGCTTTTCCCATTGACCCAAAGGTGCTCTTCCAAAAGGCATCTTGACTTCCTTGTTTTTTTTCCTTGAAAACATTTGATGAGAAGTGAAATGCTTTCAAAGAAAAAAGAAAAGAAGAAAGTCCATTTTCCTTTTAGAAAAGCATTTTTGGGACAACCATGACCTTGGTCAGGGGTCTGCAACCCGTAGCTCTGGAGCCGCATGTGGCTCTTTCATCCCTCTGCTGCAGCTCCCTGTTGCTGGTCGGCTCCACAATTGATAGGGCGTTCGGTTAGGTCAGACAGAGGAAAAAGGATGCCATGCTAGGACGAGACTCTATGGTGGGGAACCGGACTTCCGGTCGGGTCCAGAATTGAATGGGGGCTTCCGGTTAGGACCTTTGTGGCTCTTTGAGTGTTTAAGGTTGCTGACTCCTGACCTTGGTGATTGAGAATCTCCATAGACACTTTCTCCATTGACTTTGCCGACTAGGAAGGTAGAAAATGGCAATCACATGACTCCGGGATGCTGCAAACATTGTACATATATTCCAGTTGCTAAGAGTCCAGATTTTGATCATGTGACCATGGGGAGGCTTCAATGTTATTAAGTGCAAGGACTGGTCATAATAAGTCACTTTTTTTTTAATGCCACTGTACCATTGAATAATCACTAAATGAATGGTTTAAATTGAGAATTATCTGTACTACATTTTGATCTGAATGTTTATAAAATGGGCAGTTTGTTAACATGGCTGGATGCCTCTTTGCAATGTTATCTAGCACAGATCTGTATAAATCCTTCCTAAAGTCATCAAAATTAATGATTATCTCTTCACCTTATGGCAGCAAAGCCTGTTAAATTAATTCCACATAGCTTTTATTTAGATAATGCTTCTCTTCGGTCACAGAAAATCCCAAGAGGGCCAGTGACAACATTGGACAAATCTGTACTGAGGTTTTGACTGAGGGACAATCTAGCCACCTCACTTTTGAAGTAGTTCCCTCTAAGCTTGCACTAACCTTTTCTATCTCATTTTATCCTGGGCCCTGTGGCTTTCAGGGATCACCCAGAAGTTGATGGATACCCACCTGTCTTCCTTGCTTTAAGATGGTGGGGTTGGCAGCTCCATTGCGCTGGCTGGCTCCTAGGAGGCCACTGGGACCCAAAAGCCCCAGCCGTGTAGTGGGGAGATTTCGAGAGGGAATTTGGAATTGGCGTGGGTTTCTTCTGCCCATTCCTGCACCTGCAGATCCAGCTGTCGGTAAGGAGTTTGACTGGCCAAATCCTCGGCTGAGAAAACAAAATGGGGCAAATCCAATTCAATGCAATTCAATTCACCTCCTGTATTATAAACCCCAAAAAGACACCTCACTCATGATAACTATATTGATTAAAGTGCCCTATTCTCCCTCTTTTTGAGGGAGCCTTGAAGCTAAAGGTCTCAATGCACGATGTCTTCTTTAAAATTAAAGACATGGCAAGCTCACTTTAAAATACTGTAATTAAATAATGCTTCACAGAATTACAGAGCTGCTTTATAGAGCTTTTGTGCCGAAATGACCGAAATAAATAAATCACCACAAATAATTTAATTCACACTAAAGCCACGTTCCTGTCAAGAATCTGGAAATTAATAATTTTGCATGTGTGATTTCTTCCAACTCCTACCCTGTCACTTGATCACAAATCGCTCAACCCACCATAGTTTCCAGGCACAGTGGAAGTGTAAAAGTTGCTAGGCTGAATTAGGCTTGTTCCTGGGCAACCGTGAGTCTTGATTTCCCCCCCACCCTTCCTAGATCCAAGGGGTGTGCTTCCCACCCACTGGCCCTCTAGGCCTAGCCTCACAACATCAACGCAGCCAACTCTCTATACCACTGGCACTCCCAGGAGTTGAGTCTGCGGGACGAAGCCCCAATCTTACGTTCTTTGCTGCCGGTATCCCGAGAGGTCTAAGATGGATTTGCGAGGGAAAGACCTGAATAGTTTTTGCACCTGCTGTTTCCATGACAACAGTCTTTTCTTCTGTGTCTCGGTAAATGCCTGCCCAAGAGAGGGAGTTATGGGAGGGTGGAGGGAAGGGAAAAGGGGGGTGGGTGGGAAAATAAACATTCAAAATAGAATAATGATTAGAAGAAAAAGTCACAAGTGATCTTCATCATCATCATCATTAGGATGACTGGCTTATTAGTAAAAACATTTCACTAATGAGGGGAACACAGTACCTTGTTAAAGGCAACCACTTATCTCAAACAGCAAGTTTTACACTCAAGAGTCTGAAATCTGTATTTTTCAGAACAACTTAATTATGCTTTGGAGAAAGACAAATTGAGCCATAGACATTTCTGCATTTGAGGATCACTCGAGGTGAATCCCCACAGGCTGATGCTGTGAATTTGACTAATCTTGCGATCCTCATGTCATTCTATGGAAGGGCTGTGAAATAGCCTCTCTCCAAGTTTCAAACGCCATTACTGCTCTTTCCACATGCAAGTTGCCAAGCACCATTTTAATGTGGATTTGATAGCAGCAAATACTTCAGAGTTCTCATGGCATCAACATTTCAGAAACATTGGTCTCACATGAGCCATAATGTTACTTGTCTCTTAGCATGATGAAAAAGTTGGAAGGCGCACTCTAGCCTAGACCAGGGTTGGCCCCCTACTCAGTGCAGGAATCCAGATTCAGGTATTCCCAACAGATGGCTATCTAGTCCCAGTTTGACACAACACTGGTGTTGAGCATAATCTCTCTGGGACCTAGCTCACCACAAACATCTTGTTGTTAACCAATCAACAATAAGATGTTAGTGATGAACCGATTCTCAGAGTGATGATGGGATGGGCCATCAAGTCAATGTCAACCCTTAACAACTACAGAAATTGATCTGTCCCAAATTGACCCTTCAAGTTTTCCAACATGGCACCCACTGCCACTGTGGTTTAGTCCATCCACTTGCAGCTGGTCATCAGCTTCTTCTTTTTCCATTCATTTTTCCCAGTATTATAGATTTCTCAAGAAAGCCAAGTCTTCACAAAATGGGTCCAAATTGTAATAACTTGACCCTGGTTATTTTGCCTCAAGCAAATACTCAAGATTGATTTGTCTATGACTCCCTCTATTTTCTAAGCTAACCATGGTATTTTCAGAAGCCTTTTCTAATACTATCAAAAGCATTAATACTCTTTCTATCTTGTTTCTTTAAAGTCTAACTTTAGTGGACAATTAGAAATTTTGGGATTCCCATTTTTCTAAGGACATTTCACAGTTTGACACAGTCAATGCAGCCAAAGACTTTTCTATTTTATTTTCTATTATATTCTCTGGTTTTCTCATTTACCCAGTATGCATATTTTTCCATGTTCCTTTGTATTTTCTAAAACCAGTTTGAACATCTGGCATCTAGTTTTCCACTTAGGATACCAATCTATGTTACATGTCTCTATGCATTATTTTGCTAGCATATGAAATTAAGGACATTTATAGAATAGTTTGCACATACTGTTAAATCTCCTGGGGTAACTTTTCCAATCTGTTGGCTGTTGTGTTATTTTTCAGATCTGCTAATATGGTTTGGTTAGAATCTTCACCGATTCTTCTTCTTCTGTTGCTTGCCATATCTCTATAAATATTTTATTAATTTCTGTAGCCTTCTGACTTGGTAATAACCAAGGTGCTGATTTAATTTCATCTTACTGTACTAGAAATTCTTGTAAATAGGGATGATAGTCTAAGGAATCTTGGATGTTGATATCTCTCTTGTACAGAATTTCAGCGTACTCCTTCAAAACTTTGAACTTCTTGAAATCGGTTACTATTTGTCCATTGGTGTCTTTTAGCAAATCAATGCAAAGTTGGAACCTCTTTCTAAATTTGGAGAACTTTTGGATCTTATTTGTCTGTGTCTGTTTTCACCTTTGATGTCTTTCCAGATTTCCCTGCAATACTGTTTCTTGTCTTTTTAATAGCTCTCTGAAATACTTTTCAATGTTCCTTCCTACAATTTTGTCTTTCTTGGCTCTGGCTTCTCTTCTTGGCAATTTCCACTGTTTGTTCTGACATCCAGTTTGTTTTCGTCTGTTTTTTGGTCTTTGGCCTTTTCTGTTCACATTTATCTTTAAGAATGTCTTTGCTTTTATACTATAGTTTCTCTGATTCCCTATAAATGGTTCAAAACTTCAAAACTTCAAATGTTCTCCTTGAAAATTGTGGGTATAAGCTCAAGATATATCCTGGAAACTGACTGACTTTCTGTTTTAGCTTGAATTGGAACCTGTATATGAGCAATTCATGATCCGTTGCTATTATAAGTGACCTCTTCCACCTACTTGTATCAATCATATAAACCATTTAATTTCTATGCATTCCATGTATTGCCCATGTCCATGTTCTTTGAAGACTGGGTTAGAAATCAGGAAGTATTTGGATTGGCAGCAACCACTAAGCTGTTCTCCTTTATTTCTGTGTCAACTATATATATTTTTTCCCTTCTACTTCCAACTTTGGAACTGCACTCTTCAACCACAAGAAACACATCTTGTTTAGATGTTCAGTCCATTTCAGATTGAATTCTTCCTATTATTAAAAAAATCTTGTTCCTAATAATCAATTGGAATCTGCTTTCTAACTTACCATTATTCCATCTCTTGCATTTTGGAACAATAGACAGCACATCTTTGCCTTCTTCTACTACTTCTTCTGTAATTTCAGTTACTTGAAGAGTGCTATAATCTCTCAGCCAATCTTCCCTTCTGGAGGCTAAACATCTCCAGCCCGTTCAATCTATCTTCATAGGACTTAGAATCTAATTCTTTTGATTATCTTTGTTGAACTTATTTACTTCTGAATCCTTATTAGGTTTAATTAAGAAATTGTGGTTAAACAAACCATAGCTTTGTTTGCTTTCCTAGGGCCAGGAAAGGGCCAGGTGGAATAAATATTATGACATTATCATAAAAAGACAGATTTGGTCAGACTGCACCAGATTGGCAAACATTTGTGGGGAGAATGAAAGTAGCACTTCATGAGAGATTGGACTGAAACTAATGAGTTCCCTTAAAGCTTCAACTATATTTAAACCGCAAGCCTGGGCAAGGATGACAGCAAAAAATCTCTTTTTTGCTCTTTTAAAAAGTGAAATGAGGTGAGATGATGATAGGTGGCTAAGGTTGATCAGTCAACTGGTCATTTGGTTTATAGTACTCCAGATGTTATGGAATCTCTCTTCAATGCCAGATGCCATAGAAAAGCTGGCTATAAATGCTAATTGTTGCTTGATAAGTACAAAATATCAGAAGTCTGGACAAAGCTTTGAAGTTTTCTGGAAGCCAGAAGATGGTTACAGTAAGCTATGTATAGTACAGGAATGCCAAAATTGGACAAGAGAAATTGCAGCACAGAGGGAGGCCCAAGTTTGACCACAGACAAAGAACAGGGCAACAACATTTGACCTATGCAAGATCATTATCAACTGAGGGGAAAAAAACTCCAAAGTATTTACAACCATGTAAGGAAAATGTTTGCTAATTGAAATAGCAAATTAATAGCAATTATATTCAGAGATGTTTCTTTCATCAGTCTGTTTATTGTAAAGCAGAAGCTTTCTAACATCATTTTATTAACAGAGAAGCAAAGAACCAGAAAGGATCCTTAGAAATCATTTACTCCATTTCCCCACTTAATTATGAGTGCCTCATTTAATACTTTATTTACAATAACTGGCAATCGGTTTTGACTGATTTGTATTAGAATCTTCCCAAAATTACCTGGCTGGGCAGGAACTGATTTTTACCTAGAGCTGAGATACTATCCCTAAACCATGTCAATATTAGTGCTCAAATGGTCACATTTGCATATCTAGGAAATCCAGCAAATCTCTTCAAGAAATGGGAAGAGAACAAGAGTTTGCCAATCTCCCTCCCTTCCCTCAGCTCCCTAAAATCACTCACCTCATGAATTAGGCATTTGTCTATGAGTTGTAGATAGGAGCTTATATTCTCCTCGTCAGGTCTGGAGACAAGGAGCTGGGTACAAACTGTAAAATAACAACCACATCATCAACCACCACCACATAACTTTAAATTTAACTAGAATTTTCCAATTATTTTCAATCTCTTGAAGAATGAACTCAAAGTGCCCTCATTGTGGTGACCTGAAAAGAATTGCCATCAATGGGAAACAACTGTCAATAAAAAAAAATGTACAGAGATACAGGCTGGATTCCATTCATGCCTTTTTCAGTTTTGTTCCATCCTTTGCTTTCTGTTACTGTGGTGTCAACTTGGAATTATTCCATGTATATTTATTTATAAAAAGGAAGCTGCTGGGCCTCCTGCTTCCCCAGCTCCAGTATTGATGTGAAGGACTTTAGGACGGACATGGAATAATGTAACTTAATCACTGCCACCAGGGGGCTGGTATGAGCATAATACAATCAAATACATTTTTATAATATTTTATTGTTATTCATTATATTACTTTATTATTACAATAAAATAGTATAATAAATCAAATAAATAAAAATATGCTGCTTCATACTGAATCATATTGGATTCATAGAGAGCAAACCTTAATATCTAGATTAGTCTGCCATGATACAGTACCCTTGAGATGAATTATTTATTTATTTATTTATTTATTTGTTTGTTTGTTTATTTATTTATTTCCTCTATTATTTTTATAAATAACTGAAGGTGGTGAACTGTTGGCTGTGGTAACTATGGTAACTGAAGCGTTGTGGTGGCGCAGTGGTTAGAATGCAGTATTGCAGGCTAATGTTGCCCACTGCCAGGAGTTCGATCCTGATCGGCTCAAGACTGACTCAGCCTTCCATCGTTCTGAGGTTGGTAAAATGAGGACCCAGATTGTTGGGGGCCAATATGCTGACTCTGTAAACCATTTAAAGAGAGCACTATGAAGTGGTACATAAGACTAAGTGCTATTGCTATATCTAATTCTCCTTCCTTAGCTTATTTTTCCATAACAACAACCCTGTGAGGTGGGCTGGGATGAGAGAAAGTGACTGGCCCATGGTCATCTAGCCAGCTTTCATGCCTAAAGTGAGATTAGAACTCGGTGACTCCTGGTTTCTAGCTTAGTACCTTAATCACTAGACTAAACAGCTACAAGTTCGAACATTCCCAGCCAGCAAAGCAATTGAGCAAACTGACCAGGAATGAAAGAAGCTATAATTCAGCACATCTTGAATTGCTGAATTGTCCTAAAACGCCAATATTTGTCAATAGTAGGTATTAAAGTCTAATTGTCAAATACTTTGCTCTTAAGTGTGTCTCTGCGACAGTCCTTTTACCCCTAAGGATGCTGCATTCTATGGGCCCAATTAGGCCAGCTTTCTTCCTCCACATTCCACCCAACATTTGGCCATTATGTCAGTAAGTCATTGCATATATTGCATAGGAACAATTTGTCTCCAGAAGTTGTGAATGCTCCAACACTGGAAGTTTTAAAGAAGATATTGGATAACCATTTGTCTGAAGTGGTATAGGGTTTCCTGCCTAAGCAGGGGGTTGGACTAGAAGACCTCCAAGGGTCCCTTCCAACTCTGTTATTCTAATATTCTGATATGTAGCCAGAACAATTTTTCTGGAGATGTTAGTTCACACATTTTGATCTTTTGAATGTATTGACCTATTATTTCTAATAGAACATCATGGTTATCCGAAATATAAATTTGGGAATGGTTATCCAAATGCACTCATTGGATCATATGTTTAGTTTTGGGCAATGCACTTAAAAAGAGTAACAAAAGCCAGAACAAAGTCAGTTACCAGAATGATAGAATCCAAACCCTGTGAGGAATTGTCAAAGAAGCTAGGAAATTTAGCTTGCAGAGGTTTACAAATATCTAAAAAAAACCCTGTCATGCGCAAGAAAGGGCAGATTTATCCTTTAAAGGATAAACCAGGGAAGCAAACAACCCAGGACTGGGCTGTTGAGTTAAAATCAAAAGAAATAAGAATCAGGCTGAATAATGAGAGGTAGTTCCTGACCACAAGCTGTAAAACAGCAGAAAACAATCTGTCTAGAACAGTGCTTCTGGACCTCAACAATTTTAAAATACATGGACTTCAATTCCCAGAATTCCCCAGCCAGCATAGTTGTGGAATTCTGGGAGTTGATGACTATGTATCTTAAAGTTATTAAGATTCAGAAACACTTGTGTATAATAAAGGTGGACTCACCCTCACTGGACATTTTCAAAAAGGAGCTGAATGGCCACCTGTCACAGATGATTTAGTATAGGGGTATCAAACTCGATTTCATTGAGGGCCGCATCAGGGTTGTGTTTGATCTCAGGGGGCCGGGGTGGGTGTGGCCAGCTTGACGTCACTTGTGTCAGGGGTGCCTGTGGGGCCAAGTGCTAAGGCAGGATGTCCCTCAGACCCTCCCTCCCTCCCTTCTCCTTTCTTCTTCCTTCCCCTCTTTCCTTCCTTGCTCTCTTCCCCTCTTTTTCTTTGTCTTTTTCACCTTTCCCTTTCTCCTTTCCCTTCTTGGATGCTTAAATGCAAAAGGGAAAATATTTCTCCTTTTGTTTTGTTTTGCTTTTAGTTTGTTTTGCTAGCCTTCTGCCAGCAAAAACGGAGCTCAGGAGGGCCACGCATGGTCTTCCCAAGCTTCGTTTTCACTGGTAGAGGCACCACGGGCTGGTCCTTTGCTGTTTCGAGGGCAGCCCGTGGGCTGGATCTAAGCACCCCGTGGGTTGGATTCGGCCCACATGCCTTGATTTATTAGATCCATACACAGCGGATGGCACAGAATGACCTTAACTTCAGTTTCAATTTCAGTTTCAGTTTATTTAATTTGTATACCGCCCTCCTCCCGAAGGACTCAGGGCGATGAACAGCCATAAATAAAACATACAAGTATAACATTTAAAACCCAATTAAAATCCAATTAAATAAATTTGGCCGTAAAAATATTAAAACCCCAATAGATTAAAACGAATTAAAATGTATAATATTTTTTTAAACTTGAAAGGCTGTTCCAACTCAAAAGTATTCTATAATTCTATGGAAGATTCCTGCTATCTGAGAAACTGATTCTGGATCTGTTTATATGCAAAAAATATGCTCTACAAGCCACTTATATTTTGAATTCAAACAACTCCAAACACAGCTGAATTTGGAGTCAATTTTAGTTGCAAATGCCCTGGACTGATGCTTTGCTGCCTCTCTTAAATGCTGCTGTTGCTGCAACTATGGGAAGTGGCAAGATCTAAGTACGAGATATTTATTGCAGTTTCATTAGTAGGGAATACAAATAACAGCAAATGTGCATTTTGGATAAATGGGGACAGAATGAGACAACAGAACAAGGAAGAAAAGGAGAAGAGAAAGTGAAAGTATGTTCACATACAGGTAAACCTTGACTTACAACCACAATTGAGCCCAGAATTTATGTTGCTAAGTGAGACATTTGTTAATTGAGTTTTGCTCCATTTTATGACTTTTCTTATTAAGTGAATCACTTCAGGTGTTAAATTAGTAACACGGTTATTAAGTAAATCTGGTTTTCCCCATTGACTTTGCTTGTCAGAAGGTCACAAAAGGCGATCACATGACCATGGGGATGCTGCAGCAGTCATAAGTGTGAAAAATGGTCTTTAGTCAATTTTTTCAGTGCCGTTGTAACTTCAACAGTCACTAAATGAACTGTTGTAAGTGGAAGACAACCTGTACAGCAGATAAAGCAAACAGAGTGAAGGTACAATGATATGCAAAGCAAAATACAAAAATGAAAACTGGATCCTATATTTAAACTTACGATATTAAAGTTATTAAATGGATCTGAGAAGGAGAATTACCTAACATCTAATTCTATCAGATCACACTTTTTCAAGTAAAGGATCATCGTTACTTTAGTATGGAGCGTGCTACATTCCAATTAATATTTGACAGTAGAAGCCCCCATAAAAACCTTATTTAATTTACAATAAACTTGAATGGGTCACAACAGACGGCAGCACTTAGCTGATCTTGAGTGATACTGCAAAAATTGAGGAATATGAAGTTTATTCTTAGATAGGAGCACACAAGGGAATCCCCAGAATAAATAGGTAATTAAAAAAAAAAAATCCCACAAAACCCGGCACTGATTAGCAAATCAGTGCCGGGTTACATGGGAAGAGGTTCGCAAGCATTGTGGTAAAACCAGGCATATTCACTATGGGGGATCAAAAGGAAAACAAATGGTGGCTGTACCCCTGACTATTGATCTTGTAGGTCAGACCTGGGCATTTTAAAGCCTATCGGCCCTTTGGTAGTTTCAGTTCAGCCTGTGGCATTGGTAGTGGGGTGGAGGGGAGGGCTGGGGTGTCGGAACAGCAACGGGGGATGTTGGGAGCAGGTAACATCGAAAGGCTCACAGCAGCCTTGCAGAACAGTCCCATTTGGCCCCTTGGAAAAATTAATCACCCATCCTTGTTCTAGGTCTTCCCATGATGGATGCCTCTGAATTGGCTGCTTGCACAGGATTCTGGAAAAACAGGTTGAGCCCTTCTGCTTATCCTCATTGCTCCGTTCTCTGAATCACAGCTAAGGCCAATGTGATTGTAGAGTCACCTTTTTGGTTTTGCTCTGTACCAGTTCTTCATATTTTGCTCTTCCAGTCGACTGTAATTTTCTTTTAATAAGTTGGTTATTAGAGGTAAACCATCCACAGTCATTTGGATCAGGCATCCTATACATTAATTACCGTGTTTCCCTGAAAATAAGACCCTGTCTTATATTTTTTTGAACCTCGAAATAAGCGCTTGGCCTTATTTTCAGGGAGGTCTTATTTTGGGGCGCGTCGAGAAGATGGGGTTCCTCTTACTGTCTTATCTGATTTCCAGCTCTGTGTTTAAGTATTTTCAGGGAAGGCTTATTTTTGGGAAACAGGGTAGTTAACTGAGTATGAACTCCCTGGACCAGACTGGCTAATGAATGACGACTTGCAATAGGCACAAGTGGATCGTGAATAAAAAAAAGCAAACTCACCTTTTCCCATCACTTTAGTAAACTGTCCTGGGATGTCTCCTTCTGGCAAAGGGATACCTCCAGTTTCCCCCTCACAACCGGGTAAGGTGTGGTGCTGCATTCCTCCTGAGGCAGAGTCCTTGCAATCCGACCCTGGGTTGTCTGAGCCAATCAGAGAAGTTGGTCGATGGAGATGAGAACTGTGCTCATCTACTGACAGGTTCCGAGAAGTGTACGCTTTGATTGGGGTAAGGATCATTTGGTGAAGCTCCTGCAATGGGAGGCGCAGATTGCCTCCTTCTAGGATATCCTGCGGGTAGCAAAACAGACCCACCCATGAGCATCTCAAATCCTGAACCATCCCATAAATGTCACAGTTTTGTGCCAAGCATGAGTATCAATGAAATATCCAATAGAACTTGCATAAGATAAATCAGGAGGACGACCCAAAGAAGCCTAATGAATGTTTTAACACCTGACAAGTCAGCAGAATATAAGACACTAAAAATGTCATTTTAGCTTTGGTTCATACATTGCAACCATCCATGACTCACTTAATCATGGTTTGTAAAATAAATAAAAACCGGTTGGGTTTGATGCTAAACCCTATATAATTGTTCACAGATAACAGTTACTGAGTTTACATACCCATCTAAGCCAAAACTGTAACAAACACGCTGCCTTAATTCTGTGAAATCTGGGTTCAAATCCTTATTTTATGAAATCTGGATTAAAATCCTTGCTTCTCCATATCATTTCCTATTTTTTAGCTGATCTAGAATAAATTGATGGGAGGATTGATGAAAATCAATGTAAATTAACTCACTCCTAACTGGTGGCTCACTACTGTCTGCTTCAGCATATACAGAGAAAAGGTCTCCATCAATAATTTGTATGTGATCCTTACTCTCACTTGAAGATTTTCCTAATGTTCAATTAGAAATAATTTTGACATATTTATATACTGAATTGCAATCTAGAAATTATTAGTCATTTTTGTTAGGAAGGTTGATGGTAATGGAACTTATCAACTTCATACAATTATAGTTCCCAGCCTCTACTGGGAGAGGAGAAACCATGACATTGGACCTCCTATAGGAGTATAAGATCAAAGGTCCATCTACATTAACATCCTGTTTCCAACATGGCTAGCTTCCATGTAAACAGGTGATAAATTTTTCCTGTTTTCTGTTTCTGTATTCAAAGCTTACTCCTCGGATATAAAAAATTCATTTCGGTATCAAAGTTAGCAAAATAAAATTATTTAATTTAATAAGATTAATCTCCCAGCCTAAATATTTTATCTTGAAAGAAAAAAAAATAACTTCAAAGAAGCCACTGTTATACCTAACTTTCCTTTTAGACAATTTTAGCAAGCAAACTTCCATTTCTTACCAACAGCTTTAAACATTTCCGTAACCTACAATATTGCACCGTTCACACAGTTCCATTTATTCTTCACTGTTTTTCATGAGTCCCCTAGATGCGAATATTCAACTAGAGCCATAATGCTTACTTATAAAGTGACTAAACAGCGTGACATCTACAGGGATTTAGATCAGAGGTAGGAACACAGTTTCAATGGTGCAAAGTGTGCTCCTGCTGCATCCAGATAATATGTCAAAAGCCTGGAAGATATTGTGTGAAAAAGCTGACACTTCATGAGATCTGATACAAGGCTGCTAAAAAAAAAAACCCTCTTCAAGATGCTGCAGAAACACCAGCAAGATTGTGAACATGTCACGCAATATTGTGTGTGTCTCCGATAATCCCACACAAGATCTGATGAGGTTTTGATGATTTTTCTATGAGAACTCTTGCAAATGACCCTGTTAGCTTTTAGGAGAAAATATACATTTTGAGAATAAGATTACAAAATTTTAAAAGAAGTGAGAAAAAGAAAGCTACCCACGATGGCATGCTGATGAATACAGACAGAGGGGGTTGGACAACATGAGAATGTATAATGGCAAGCAAGTGCTGTCCTTTCCAAATTGGGTGCTCGCGTGCTGGAACAAAGTAGGGCCACTTTATTGATTTTTCTGTTAGCTTAGTTACAGGGCTTATATATCCCTCCAGTCAAAGCTGACTCTGAACAGCTTGCTTACCTTGTTCACACAAATAAGGTTAAACTGTATAGTTTAAAATACCAATACAATATAATAAAAATGAAGTCCCTGAGAGAAATGGAACTCACTTTCATTAATCTTTAGAATACAAAAAGGAACATTCCCACCCACAAGGCCTGTTGAAAAAGTGATTTCTGCAGCCAAACGTCAAGCAGGCACAAATTTGAAATCCTTCAGCAGGGAGCTCTTTTAGCCAGACCCCAGAGATGAAAGGGCAGGAACTGCTATCCTGAGCAGGTAGCATTGGCAGGTAGCCAATTAGCTTGCAATCTTCCCTGCCAACTTTCCCAGTGACCTTCTAAGGAAGTCATCAGAGAAATGGTAATCACATGATCACAAGGTTCTTGGCAAGTGATCCACAGGTGGTATTCAGCCGGTTTGCACGGATTCGTGTGAACCGTTGGTGGAAATTTGGCCAAGGACGCCGAACCGGTAGCAATGGCCGGCTGGCCATGCCCCTGAACCAGTCCCCTGGTCGCCACTTGGTCGCCCCGCCCACCATGTTCATTGCTTTCAAAAGAAAAAATGGAGAGCACTCACTCTTTCCAAGGATTTGAGGAGATTCTGCCTCTCTTTTAGCTTTTGGATACTGATCACAATCTTATGCCTTGCACCTTTGGTAACATTCTGCAACAGAGACATGGAACACAATATTAGTACACCTATACAAGATGATTAAATGGGCACAAAATTTCTCTCAACCAGTTATGATGGAAACATGGGAAAAAATATGGGTTCAGAATGTTAAATTTACACAGTCACAAAATCTACGAGAAAATTTTTATCAAATGTTTTATAGATGGCATTTAGACCCCAAGAAATTGTCTTGTATGTTCCCTAACGTGCAGCCAAAATGTTGGAGATGTGAGTGTTTAGATGCTACATATTATCATATATGGTGGACTTGCAGGAAAGTGAGGGCTTTCTGGATAAAAATTTGGTGGGTTATGCAAAATGTTTTAAAGAAAAAAATACAGTTTTCTCCGCAATTTTTTCTATTGGGTATAGCTAAAGACTTTACACTGGGTGAAACTAAACTGATTTTGTATATGGTGACAGCAGCTAGGTTGTTGATTGCCCAATATTGGAAGAGTGATGTTTTACCGACTGTTGACCAATGGACCCAGAAGATGGCTGGATTTGCAGAAATGGCAAAGGTTTCAGCTTTTTTAAAAGACCAGACGCATGAGAAGTATATACAGGAATGGAAATTATGGATTGAGTATGTACAGAATAAGTATCAGACTAGAAAATATTATATCGCTTTTAGCTGAGATGATTATGTTAGTATGTTAGTAAATATAGAAAAAAAGATATGGAAGATTGAATAACATATATATTGTTTGGGAATATTAACATTGCATATAATGGAAGTCAAGGGGGGGGAGGGAAGAGGGAGGAGGGGGAGGGTTAGGGTGGGGATGGGATGGAACTATATATTGTTTTTATATGTATCTTATAATGCTGGGTTAGGGAGGGGGGGGAAAAGGGGGAAAAATTTGTATTGGTAAAACTTTTTCAATTAAAAAAAAAAAGATGTCGCACATGGGGGAAACACAGTTAATCACTCCAGACTAAAGCAATTGAGTCCAATAGGTTCCAATAGTCAATTAACTATTTAGATTAATACAGAGCCAGAATTACTATAAGATTGATAGATGCTAAGTGTATAGATCTATGAAAGCTGGTAAAATTACTAAATCTTAAGAAAATTTGTTAGATTCCAATATTTTTATGAGAATCATTTGAGCAAATGATTTCACTGTTGAGTTTAAATTTGTTAAATTTGCACATCATAATGACATAGCAGATTTCAGACCTCTGAGGCAGGGGGCTCTGGTACAGTGCATAGTATTATGGCCCCTAAGACCTGAAATATTTGCTCAATCTTTAAGATCAAGTCAAAATATGCCTGATCTAGACCTAATTGCTTCAAATCTTAATTCTTTAAAGAGAGATGGACGCTTTTCATTCACACAAGATTTCTGTTCCACAAAGAAAGCTTGCTGGTGGTATGGATCAAAGGATTTCCCTAATTCCCCCCCCCCAAATACAATCTAGAATGAGTGGAGATTGGGAAGGAAAAACAGAAGAAGTGGTGATTTTGTCAGAGGAAAAAGGACCAGGTATCATCTGATCTTTAATTCTATCTACAAGAGCATTCAGAATGGACTTTTATTCAGAGAACATTCCCTCTGGTCAAAAGAAAAGACAGTTTGCTCTAACCCAAATAAAAGCTTGTATAAAAGCTTTTGTAAGGCTGGCATTCTCTTATAGCCATAGGAGGAAACACACCACTTAAAACAGTATCTGTCATCAGTGAGGATAATGGTTCAGACTAAGGACATGTCTTTCCCGCTTCAAATCTGGTATTTATTTATTTAGGCAGATAAATAAAACAAAAACAGTGTTTGCTAACAAAAAACAGTGTTTAATTTGCTCTTAAATTGGATGATCATTAAATGATTAGGCGTCAAATGGCCAAAGCAACTCAGAAGCTTTTTTTTTTAAAAACTAAATAATCTAACATACTTGAGCCTCAAGATGACATTCAGTCAAGGACATCATTTCATCGTAGGTCATCTGGGAAAAAAGGGCAGCATACTTATGGAGACGCAGACTTTTGAGCCAGGCAGGAACATCTATATGTGGAACAGACGAACACGACAATTACATCTTAAAGAGTAGCAGAGCAAACATTACGATAATCTGCTCCATGACCAGCTGCTTGGGCTAACGGCGAAAATTATTTTAAAAATTGTAAATAATGATACCAACAATTAGCAAGAATTAAAATTATACAAACCATAGAGATTAAAACCTATATAAAAGTCCTTGCCTGTAGGCAAAAGTAAGAGAGTTACTGTGGGTTTTACTCCGTTAGTCATAGCCAACTTCAGGAGCCACGCTCATCTCCCTTTCTAGGCCATTGAACCAGCACTGTCAGAAGACATTTCTGCAGTCAAGTGACTAGCATGACATCATGTAACAAAGCAGAGTGTTCTTCCCTAGTAAAAATACCTTTCTTCTGAATCTATGGAGTCAAGGGTTTTCTTTCCTAGGGATTGATTGGAGATAGTTTTGACACATGGCTTCTAAAAATACCCACGTCGTGCTCTTCAAAACAAAGGTCTATCAAATAATTTGTACAAATTTTATACTGGGCAGGGTATCATTCAGGCACAACACCAATGGTATTCTAGAGAATCGTGTTTTATTGGGAAGGAGCAGTGGGTTTATATAGAGGTCCTGTTTGCTCCCACCCTCTTCCTTCCATTAGTCTATCTAGCTAAACAAAGTTTTTATTTGTTTATTAGCAGGTTACCCATACTGATCCTTGTTTGCTGTTTCCCAACAAGCTACGTTTCCAAAAAAGAAAGAACAAACCCTACTTTGTGATCCTGACTGTAAACGAAGTAGGATACCAAGATCTATAATTAGGATGCTATGCTTTCAAAATCATTCCTGCTTTTTTAGCCTTTTATAGCAGTGGGAAGAAACAGCAGGCAGAGTATTCATGATAAGGCTGAATTGTCCAGATTCCAAGCACATTGTAATGCTTGTAGCATCAAAATAATCTGCTCATTTAAGCATTTGCACTTGCAAAAGTTTGCAATAGGGATACCAGCTGAGTAACCAACTAATGAAATCATGCGAATGTTCCTCTCCATTAAAAATTACCTACAAAAGTGATAAATTTGTAGCAAAATAATAAAATGGTGCATGAAAATTAGACATTATTTTCTCTGCTGTGCTGAATTGTTGTGAAGAATCTGACATTTTACTTTTATTCTCCATAATATATTTTTGCAAGATTCAGGATCATGGTGGGTACCATGTTGCACACTTATACAATCCCTAAGCAATAATAGCATGGCATGAATTTATGGTAATTATAAAATGCAAATTAGTTGCGGTCCACTAACAGGTTTGGAGTTTAGCCCTTTTTACCGAGCTGCCATTCTGACGTTGCTCAAATAATTGTGTTTCCTCTTTGCATTCTTTAATTTAAAGCAGTTCTGGCTGGGAGTTGAAAAGTTCTCAAGTTCGAAAAACACTGATTTAAACCAAAGCAGGGAAGCTGTACACAAGTCTTCTAAGTGTCCCCTGAAGCAATGTGAAGCAAAGAGAAGTAAACGCACAACTCCCACAAAGCTCCCCCCTTGAGAAGCAGAATGAGATCCTGGAAAAGGGCCGTTTCCTCATCATGCTTAGCTGTTAAGGAGAAGCAAGAGATGGGACCAGCTAATTCCTGGTTAACATGCCATGGAGGGAAGCACAGATAGAAGAACACATGGAAGGTGATAACACCCCCCCCCATTCTTATGCCAATGCAGATGCCAGAAATACTCTACACACAGGAGTATATTCAACTTGGGGTCATCTAGGTGGGTTGCATGTCAACTCATAATCCTCAGCCAGCAAGGACTTATGTACACACATCTGGAGGAATAAGGTCCAGGAAGCCTATTATATGTATTATTCAATGAAATTGCATAAGAATAGGAGAGACTTGCACTATTAAATAATATACAGGTAGTGGTCGACTTACAACAATTCACTTATTGACCGTCCAACATTACCACGGCACTGAAAAAGTGACAATTTTTCACAATGACCAATAGCATTCCTTCCAATCATGCTTACGATCACAATTGTGGCCAACATTTCTGTTCCTAAGTGAGACAGCTGTTAAGTAAATTTTGTCCCATTTTATGATCTTTCTTGACACACTTGTTAGGTGAATCACTGAAACTCTTAAGTTAGTGACACAGAATCTGGCTTCCCCGTTGACTTTGCTTGTCAGAAGATTGCAAAAGGTAATTACATGACCCCGGGACATAGTAGATATGGATCAATTGCCGCGTATCTGAATTTCCATCACATGACCACGGGGATGCTACAATGCTTATTAGTCACTTTTTTCAGTGCTGTTGTAACTTCGAACAGTCACTAAATGAACTGTTGTTTAAGTTGAGTATTACCTATACCGTTTGAGGTGATGGTTCCATTTAACAATTTGAATTGATATTAAGTTGGGAAGAGGCAACCAAGAACCCACCCAGTGTCTGACTGTGTGACTTCCATCATGTATTATTCAAGCCTGGTGGTTTTTTGGGACTTATGGGATAGGCAATCCAGAATTTCTAAATATCCCCATTTTGCCTTTTTTCCTGCTTTAAAAATAGACAGTCTTCCGCCACATGACCCTCCCTGCCCAATCAGGTCAGACTTTCTGGCCTGGGCATTGAGCAGGCAGGACTAATTGGTACCTGAAGGGGAGACCACCAGGAACTCTTATGGTTGCAAATTAGGGAATTGAAAAATCAACCTGGAATCAATCAGTGGAACAGCTTGCCTTCAGAAATTGTGGGTGCTCCATCACTGGAGGTTTTTTTTAAAAAAGACTGTACAACCATTTTGTCTGAAATGGTACAGGATCTCTTGCCTGAGCCCGGGGGTTGGACTAGAACAGGGGTCAGCAACCTGTGGCTCTGGAGCCGCATGTGGCTCTTTCATCTCTCTGCTGCGGCTCCCTGTCGCCAGTTGGCTCCACAATTGATAGGGCTTTCGGTTAGGACAGGTAAAGGAAAAAGGGCGCCATGCTAGGAGGAGACTCTATAGTGGGGGAACCGGACTTCCGGTAGGCATGGGAAAAAGGATGCCGTGCTAAGAGGAGACTCTATGGTGGGGGAACTGGACTTCCGGCCGGCTCCAGAATTGAGGGGAGGGGCTTCCGGTTAGGACCTTTGTGGCTCTTTGAATGTTTAAGGTTGCTGACCCCTGGACTAGAAGATCTCCAAGGTCCCTCCAATTCTGTTATTCTCTTAAGAAGACAAGGCCAAGAATGCTTTTGTTGTTCAGCTACTGTACTGTTTGCTAGTGGCTGCAGAGCTCCAAAGCACACATCTCCCCCTCACACCCATGTCAAGTTGTAGCTTTATTGGCTGTGCTGGGGAGAAGCCTCAGATGGGAGGGAAAGAAGGTTGCACAGGTGCCTACAATTTTGCTAAGCAGCCTGTTCTTCCATACTGGCCCGGAAGATTCATTAGTTCTCTTCATTTTGTGTTCTTGTGTGTGTTTGATATGCATAAACCAGAACTCCAACTCTCTTTTTTTCCTCAGCCAGCTATTCCAAATATATTTTTTTTCTACTGAGTGGGCTCACATGCTCTGCTAAACTCTCGTTTATTAATCAGTGTTTATCAAATATAGAGCAACTACCTGCCTGCACAACATAATAAGTAAAACAAAATAAGCCAAGGTATGGTTCAATGCAGAGGATGAACCCAGTGTAATGGACTGCAATGAATGATATTGGGGGAAGAGAGAAGGAGATGCTGTCTAGGAAACAGACAAGAGATGCAGGACCCGACAGTCACTTAATGGCCAGAGAAAGAAACTTAAGAAATACTTGCTCTAATGGA
Source organism: Ptyas mucosa (assembly GCA_012654045.1). Classification (NCBI taxonomy): domain Eukaryota; kingdom Metazoa; phylum Chordata; class Lepidosauria; order Squamata; family Colubridae; genus Ptyas; species Ptyas mucosa. Next base: position 79,164,868 of record WNWU01000001.1, read on the forward strand.
TCAAGCAGTTAAAATGAAAGCAGGAAGTTTGTGACTTGTACGATTCTGTTAAAGGAGCCTTACAATAAAGCAGAATTAGTTCATTTTCTTGTGTTTTCTGTCTGATTTGGCTGGGAAAGCTGACACCCAGTTAATGTGCTCCATACTTTTCATATTGAAATTTGGATTACAGAATGTGGTATTTTTTTTCACCTAGCTTGATAGCTGTCCTAGGGGAGGTGTCCCATCTCAGCTAATCAATAGACAGGAATAACTCCTGCAAATCAACCTGTTTAATGGAAGAGTTTTAAACTGCAGCCTAAGATCAGACATGGAATTAAAACGCCTCTATATTCTGTTTCTGAAGAATGTGTTTCAAACAACTTCGGGACTTTGTGTGAATGTGGGCACACATGTTGTTAAGCAATCAGGACAGGAAGGGAAAACGTTCATTACTTTCCACTCACCTTTCATACCACTCCCTTCTTCCTGGAATGTGTTACGAGTAGAAGTCTGATCTTCTAAATGTTCACTCCCACCACTGCCTGAGGAGGCTACACTGCTTTGCGGAGACAGGGGGGCATGATCGGAGGGGATGCCCTGGGGTCCCCTATCCCGCAAGTCCTCATGAGACATCCATCCGTGTCCAAGGGGCTGGCTAGGCACAGTCATGGGTGGGGTGAGGGACACAGACCGTTTCAGAGGGCTGTGATGGGTCTGACTTGAGAGAACTGAAACAAACAAGGTGGAAAACAAATTAAAGCAAGCTATTTCTTCCCCAAGGGTTAGCAGATCAAAGCAAACTTCTCCCTTGAATGCAAGTCATCATTTAAACTAGTGGTTCTTAAATGGTTTGACCCAATTACTACTTTTTCTGGTCTTACATAATGGCATTACCCACACCAAAAAACCAACCTACTTGGTGGTTCTTTTATACAAGCGTGTTGACAATGGCAGTCCGAAACTGAATCCTGAACTCACAAACAAGCAATTATAAATTGCTCCATTAGTCCCAGGATATGTACAAGTCCCTTGGGAGTATTTACCCCCACTTTAAGAACCACGGGCTTAAAGTATGAATTGGACAAACATGTCACTTTCATTAAGATGCATTTTTAACCTGATAAAAAAATGTTCTTGCTGAGTCACTTTGCTTTAATATTCTACTTTGCATCCTTTAAGCGAAGTGTGTCCTCTAGATCACGGGTGTCAAACTCGCTGCGTCACATTGCCGTCATGTGACGTTTCACGATGTTTTCCTCCCCTTTGTGGAGCTAAGGTGGGCGTGCCCTATGCGTGATGCATCTGGCCCGTGGGCCGTCAGTTTGACACCCCTCTACTAGATGAATATAAGTCAGTCTACCATAACGTCTGAGATCTCCACTACATTACATACAATATCCATCTACTGATAAAATTAGTATTATATTAAGCAGCATCACTATCACAAAACTGGTAGTTTTTCTCTTAGTAAGGGACATTTCTACTTAAAACATACAATGCCAGATGCGTCACGCGCAGGCCATGCCCACCCCAGCCCCACGAAGGGGAAAAACATTGCAAAATGTCACATGATGGCAATGTGACGCGGCGAGTTTGACACCCGTGATCTAGTGGATCACTTCGCTTAAAGCAGTGTTTCTCAACCTTGCTGGCTGGGGGATTCTGGGAGTTGAAGTCCACCCATCTTCAAGCTACCAAGGTTGAGAAACACTGGCTTAAAGGGTGCAGAGTAGAATATTAAAGCAAAGTGACTCAGCAAGAGTCTCTACTTACAATCATTTGTTTACTGACCATTTGAAGTTACAATGGCATTGAAAAAAAATGACTTACAATTGGTCCTTCACATGACCATCACAGCAACTCCATGGTCATGTGATCAAAATTTGGATACTTGCAATCAGTTTATATTTACATCCTGGTTCATGTGTTTGCCATTTACAAACTTCCTAGCTGGCATATGACACGTAAAGTCAACGGAGGAAGCCAGATTCGGTTAACAACTGCACGATTCACATAACTGCAATGATTTGCTTACCAAATGTGGCAAAAATGGACATACAATGGGGTGTGACTCACTTAACAACTGCCTTGCTTAGCAATGGAAATTCTCATCTCAATTGTGGCTGTAAGTCGAGAGTACCTTTACAGCATCACTGAAACACAAGCATGTATAATTAAGGAAGGACATTTCACCTAAAAGAGATAGACTGTGCCTAGCAAAAGGTGATTGTCAACTCCATTTTCCTTCCTTATAGTTGATTCTGCTTCTTCTTTTTTCTTTCTTTGAAATATATTTCCTTTCTTGACTGCGCTTCTGGGACCTTTGTTCAGGTCACATCTTCCCATGACTCTTGGCAACTGCCTGGAAAAGGCCCTGCAGTTTTCTTGGCAAGCTTTTGGAAATGGTTGACCATTGCCTCCTTCTTCCTAGGGCTGAATGTGTGTAACTGGCCCAAAGTCACTCAGCTGGCTTTGTGCCTAAAGCAGGATTAGAACTCACAGTCTCCCAGTTTTTGTCTCTCCATCTAAATTTGGCTTCCCCATCCTAGGGGCTGATAACTGACACATCTGAAGGATGCTAAGCTGGGAAGCAACACTCCATGTTCTTGAATGCCTCTTATCCCACAACTACCCATACATGCAAATTGGTTTAAAAAGAAATTGAGGGTTGCATTATTTTTGTAGCAGTGTTGAACATTAGAACAACAGAGTTGGAAGGGACCTTGGAGGTCTTCTAGTCCAATCCCCTGCTTAGGCAGGAAACCCTACACCACTTCAGACAAATGGTTATCTAATCTCTTTTTAAAAACTTCCAGTGTTGGAGCATTCACAACTTCTGGAGCCAAGTTGTTCCACTGATAAATTGTTCTAACTGTCAGGAAATTTCTCCTTAGTTCTAAGTTGCTTCTCTTCTTGATTAGTTTCCACTCACTGCTTCTTGTTCTACCCTCAGGTGCTTTGGAGAATAGTTTGACTCCCTCTTCTTTGTGGCAGCCCCTGAGATATCGGAACACTCCTATCATGTCACCCCTAGTCCTTCTTTTCATAAGACTAGACATATCCAGTTCCAGCTACTGTTCTTCATATGTTTTATCCTCGAGTCCCCTAATCATCTTTGTTGCTCTTCTCTGCACTCTTTCTAGAGTCTCAACATCTTTTTTACATTGCAACGACCAAAATTGGATGCAGTATTCCAAGTATGGCCTTACCAAGGCATTATAAAGTGGTATTAACACTTCATGTGATCTAGATTCTATCCCTGTTTATGCAGCCTAGAACTGTGTTGGCTTTTTTGGCAGCTGCAGCACACTACTGGCTCATATTTAAGTGATTGTCTACTAGGACTCCAAGATCCCTCTCAGTCATCACTATTGAGCAAGATACCACATATACTGTACCTGTGCATTTTTTTTTCTTGCCTAGATGTAGAACCTTATTTTTTTCACCATTGAATTTCATTTTGTTAGATAGCGCCCAATGTTCAAGTCTGTCAAGATCTTTCTGTATCTTAAGCCTATCTTCCGGAGTGTTGGCTATTCCTGCTAGCTTGGTGTTGTCTGCAAATTTGATGAGTTCCCCATGTATCCTCTTGTGCAAATCATTGATGAATATGTTGAAGAGTACTGGGCCTAAAACAGAGCCCTGGGGTATCCCACTGCATACCTCCCTCCATGTAGATGCAGTTCCATTGAGGACTACACGTTGACTGCGGTTGGTCAGCCAGTTACGAATCCATCTGGTGGTGATGCCGTCTAACCCACATTTTTCTATTTTATCAAGTAGTAGGTTATGGTCTACTTTGTCAAATGCCTTACTGAAATCCAAGTAAATTATATTGACAGCATTCCTCTGGTCCACTAGTTTTGTCACTTTGTCAAAGAATGCAAATGCGTCTGGTATGTTCTGTTTTTGACAAACCCATGTTGGCTTTTGGTTATTACTTTGTTTGCTTCTAGGTGTTCGCTGATTTGTTGCTTGATTATCTTTTCCAGAATCTTCCCTGGTATTGGGTCTGTAGTTTCCTGGATCTATTTTCTTTCCTTTTTTGAATATGGGAACATATTCAAGCTCTTTTCCAGTCCTCTGGCAGTTCCCCAGTGCTCCAGGATCTTTGAAAGATATAGTTCAGTGGTTCAGAGATCACATCTGCCAGTTCCTTCAGAACCTTGGGGTATAATCCATCTGGCCCAGGTGATTTGAACTCATCTAGGGTAGGCAGATGTTCCCTTACCATTTTCTTCCCTATTTTAACTTCTGTTCCTAATCTGTTTTTTGTGGTGCTGTTTTTGATAGGTTGGATTGTTTTTTTCCTTTGTGTAAAGACAGATACAAAAAATGAGTTAAGGCGTTCTGCTTTCTCCCTGTTGCTTGTCACCTTCTTGCCACTTTCTCCCAGCAATGGACCAATTATTTCCTTGACTTTTTTCTTGTTTTTAACATATTGAAACAAGTTTTTTTTTGTTATTTTTTACTTTTGTCGCAAACCTTTGTTCGTTGTGAGCCTTGGCTTTCCTCACTTCATCTTTGCAGGGTCGGGCTATTTGCTGATATTCTGCCTTAGTTATGTGCCCCTCTTTCTACTTTTTATACTAATATCATTATTATCTATGATTCATATATATTTTTAGTGTGGATTACGTGAAGCACCTTAAGTGCCTAGCATTTGGAAGGACGGCTAAATGGCTTTTCAGAACTAATCAATAAGTAATTCTATAACTAGTCTTTGTTCCAGTAAGAGATACATTTCCTTACCAATGAATTTCTGAATTTCTGCTGTATCCAGACAAAAATCACTGCTGAATGTATATATACTTGCTTACCACATTCACAGATATTCTACAGCCAAACTAAACTTACTCAGATCCTGGAACTAGGAGGCGGCTGGTACATTATTTTCTATGAACACATTTTAAAAAACATAAAATATTTTTGTAAGCTACGTCTCATTTTATCAGATACATGGAGAGGCTAAACAGATGTCCAACTGAAATTGGGATAAGGGTTGGAGGAGATAGGATAGTTATCCAAATGCAGTATTACATATGAGACCGATTACAACAACTAAAATGTGTTAAAAACTATTACTTTCGTCGAGACTTTTTGAATCCTGGAACTACATTATGCCATATAGACCTATTTCTTGGAAGTACAGAGTTCATCTTCTTTCCAAGCAGCCTTTGAGCTCAACACTCAAAACCCCTTTAAAACCTTTGTTCCAAATGGTCAAGGTCCAGGAAAACTCACCCACAGTCTCAGTGGGTCTGCTGCCTGCAAGGGAGGTTACCTGGGCCAGATCCATTGGTCAGGTTAGCTTGGAGTCCCATCTCTGGGTGCCAAATTGTTGGAAGAAATTGTTGTGGCTCCGACCCCTGAGCCTATCGTATTGGAGGAAGAAGGCTCCGAACATGAAGGAGAGGAGCCGGCCAGGCCTCCCTCTCCCGGCCCCTCCTCTCTGGCAATTCCTCAGGTGTCGGCCAAAGGAGAGGAGATTGGCCAGGAGCCAGGTGTCTCCGATCTGTCGGAGAGTGATGAGACAGACAAGTTGTGGCTGGATCCACGCCAGCATCGGCATGCTAAACGGTCACAGCAGATGAGGAGGCGTGCCAGAGATTGAGCTGAGTCACTGGACCACACCCCACAGGCTATATAAGGGAGGGTGATGGCCATTCCAGCTCTGTGACGGACAAAGCAAAAACTCTGGCGAGTCACTTGCACTTTTGGACAACAAAGCCTCATCTGTTATGGATTTCTGTTACTGGACTACTTCAAACTGTCTGTATTTCTGTGTTATCTGGTGGAGGAACAACCCCTACTTCTTGAAGTAAAAGCTCTTGGCAGGCAGCTGCTGCGTTGCTGCCAAGTTTTGATAACGAACCTTTGACTGTTTTGGAACAATTATTTAACCCTTTGGGGTGGGTGTTTGTGCGTGTGGGAGACGGGGACAGAACAGAAATGTCCATCTGGGTTCAGTTCCAAGTGGGAAGAAAGACACTGGAAACATGGAGACTGCTTGGAAAGATGCTTTAATGGTGGACAGAACCACATAATTTGAGGTCCTGGGCCAAAAGAGCACATGGAAGATATATCACTCTCTCTTGGGCACCACCTTAGAGCTTCCTGTTCCTGTGTAAGGGCAGGTATCTGATTGGTTGTCAGACTCCCATGGGGCCATGCAGGGATAACTAGGTTGTCTTGAGTCTCAGGCTTGGTTGAATCTTGCTGGGTGATGATGTAATGAAGTGAGTTTTGGCAATTCCTATTATGGCTGAGGGCTAATCCTACCTTTGTTGGCTCTTGGGTGAGGGTATTTGCTTATGAATAGACCTAGCCATCTCTTTATTTCTTAAGTGCTGACATCTGCTGTGGGCTATTGAGGAGAGTGGGGGCTATTAAGAGTGAGTCTGCTTCCTGCCTAAAAAAACATGTTTCTCCATTTCTCATCCAGGGAAATATAATATTCTGCCTTTTTAATATTTTCTAGAATATTTCATTCTTCTAGAAGTGTGGGTGCTGACTTTCTACAGTCTCTTCTGAGCCTCTTGCCCTACCCCCCACCATTCCTATTGTGCGCTAAGTGCAGGGGTGAAATCCAGTAGGTTCTGACAGGTTCTGGGGAATCAATAGTGGAAATTTTTAGTAGTCCGGAGAACCAGCAAATGCCACCTCTGGCTGGCCCCAGAGTGGGGTGGGAATGGAGATTTTGCAGTATGCTTACCCTGCCACACCCACCAAGCCACGCCCACAGAACCGGTAGTAAAAAAATTTGGATTTTACCACTGGCTAAGTGGTCTTTTATTTGATTGCTCCCTTGGATGTGTCTCATTGTCATGTCTCCCAAGATCATTCCCACATAGACATGGAAGTGCTGAATGGAATGTACTAGCAATTTAGGCTGTCAGGACTGTGTTGCGTCTAGCATTTGTAGATTTCCCTAGCATTGTATGCCACACGCTAAATAAATAAATGCATTCCCACATATCATTACAACATTGCAAGTCTGAATGTGTTTCCCTTCCTCCCTCTTTTATCTTCACATTAATTAAGAGGTGGGACATGTACTGTGGAGATGGTTTTCATGAATCACTTTCTTGGCCTGGCTTCAAACCTCTTTTGTTTGATCATTGCTCTCTGGTAATGGATCTTTGCTCTGTCCTTCAAGGCCATCTTCTATACTTATTAGAATGGTAGACATTCTGTCCCCACCTCTCCCAATATTGGCTTGTTAGCAATCTGTGTTTTTAATTAGCTTTGTTCTTGGCTGTCCATCCTCCCAGCTAATTTTTTTTAGTATCTGCTGTTTCTCCAAACCTCTGCTGGAGAAGGAGTACAGACAATCTTAATACTTTTATTCAGGTAAGCTCTGTTAAAAGAACTTCTGGGTTTGATTTTGTTCTGCTTAAATAATCAACGTGTACCAATTTTTTTACCCACTGGCCACTTTTGAACCTCTGGGTTAAACAAGCCATTACCCTCTCACAAAAGCTCCATTTTGCAATCTATGACTACTGAAAAATGGCTGCAAAAAGGCCCCCATGCTATGTTTTTGGTACTGGAGCCAAAAAAGACTTTTTAACAGAAAGAGAAGGAATGGCGCCTTCACTACAGGGTGGCTTCCCCCTTAACAATTGCTTTTCATTTTTTTCATTATTTTTTTTTTAGTTTTGCAACTGGCCAAATAAATTCACACATGTATTGCAAATATGGATGGGAAGGGCACAGGCAATTTATTTTCTTTCTGTAGGAAAAAGGAGGGTTTTTTTTGTAACTCCAGGGACCATGGAGAGGGGCACTTTGTCATGGTATTTTAACTTTTCAAAACTCTTGAATAATTCTGGAAGAGAACTCCACTAACATGGCTTATTTTCATCATTCTGTGATCGTAGCATTAAAGACAGATAAAGGCTTGCTTCCAAGTGATGTCTAAGGGACTGGGGGTGAAAATGGAAAATTGCCGTGTTGAATTTCCCTATTCCAAGTTCAAAATGCCAAACCGAATTCATGTTCATTTATATGTGAACTAGATGGATTTCTGGGCTGTAAAAAAAAGTGGATGAGCTCTTGATGGCAGCAAAGAAAAAGAAAACACCAGGCCCTTTGCTGTCATTTAGATTTTGTTACTCAGATACGGTAATCCACCCAACCCTAATCCCAAAAATACAGACAGCGCTAGATCGGAGAAGATTGATTTAGGCCTCTACCAGTGTTGTGGTCAGTAAAAACCACAGAGATACTTTAGAGCTCATGCAGAACGTCTCTCTCTAATGGAAATCTGATCAGCAAAATCATTCCATGAAATTACAATTAGCTGAGTAGCCAAGATATTTAGTGTAATACTGGTTCTTTCCATGCATACATCTTTTCATTGCAGATATTAGCACATTCTCTGTGTAAACAGATGGTTGCTGCCACCACAAAGCTAAAATAAAATGAAATAACAGAAGGAGCAATTAAATGGTAGAAAAGGCAGTATTTACAAGCTTATCCTACTAATAAATTCAGTGATACTAACAATAAAGATCTACATATTTACTCATAAGAATAGTTGGGAATTCTATTGGCAGTTTTAAGGAAATCCTTCAGTTGCGCTTCCACGAATCTTGTATTACAACTCTCAACTCAGAAAGCACATTAAATTGTGTATAAACACACGAAAACCTGAACCTATGTTTAAGATTGAAGTGTTACCAAATATACTTTAAAGCTCTGTATTGTTTTTTTAAAAAAAATCTTAGTATCTTTCTTCACATATAAACTAATTGGCCTCCTCATCATGTGCCTCTAATTTTAGTTATAAGACACCTTAATAATGGTCTTTATGTCCTCATGATAGTAAAATCATCACCAGTCTTTTGCAGAGACAGTTCAAATCTCTCTTTAATTGTTCTATTGTTAAAATAGGGTTTCCCCAGGTGTTGATACTCTAGAAGATGATCTTCATTTAGAGGAGGAGGAGGAGGAAGAGAAGAAGGACGAGGAAGAAGAAAAAAAAAAAGAAATAAGAGGATTATAGCTAATAAGTCCACTGGCCATGGAAGAAGCACTGATAAAGCAGGCAAGAATTGTGTTGAGTTACTTGCATTCTTGCTTCCTCTCTACACCGCCAATCCATTACCTAGGGGATTTGGTGAGGAGTGTACAAAAGGTTTGCAACTGTGTTAATGTTTCCACCTTCTTACTTGTTATGATCAACATGGACACACAAATGACACTCTCTGAACTGAACCAGAATGCAGGCAATTTTAAGGTAAGACTGAACTTGCAAATTCAAAGCCAACAACAATAATTCTTATTCATACTGCCAACCTGGTCCAGACCTTCAGCTCATTAGCCATTTGCTCCAATAGAAAAGTTTTAAATCAAGTGTTATGGGTTCTACCTGATTAGTCAAGGTTACTGACAAATTTTCTGATCTCAGCGTTTTGGAATTTGATCTATCGTTGTTATGGAAACACCACAAATATAGTTCATTGCAGAAGCCATATAGACACCAACCTTTTTTAAATTGTATTTTTTGTTAATATTATTAATCTTATTTGCTACCTATATCAACCACCAGGTGATTCTTATGACAACTGAGCCCAAAATTTCCATTGCTGAAGTGAGTTTTGCCCCATTTTACAATCTTTCATGCCAAAGTTCTTAAGTGAATATCTAGAGTTGTTAAGTTAGTATCATGTTTGTTAAGTGAATCTGGCTTCCCCATTCACTTTGCTTGTCAGAAGGTCACAAAAGGTGATCAAATGACCCCATGACACTGCAACTGTCATATGTGAATAAGTTGCCAAGCAGCTGAATTTTGATCATGTGAGCATGGAGATGGTGCCAACAGTCTGTGAAAAATAGTTGCAGGTCACTTCAGTGTCATTATAACTTTGACTTGTTACAAAATGAATGGTTGTAAGTCAAGGACTATCTGTCAAGGACTATATAATGAAATTATATAGTCAAACTTAACAACATGTTTGACAAAGTGCTGGTAAATGCACTGGTAAGCATGTACATACATGTACATAGAGATGTTCAATACTGCACAATGCAAATATATGGGGAATACCTTATAATTTGGTCAGTCCAATGATAGCTCACAAAAAATGCTTGATTAGATAAAATGTGATTGGATACTTGGTAGTTGGTAATTGTGAAAACCAAACTATTAACTTGATATGTTATATGAACAAAATATATTACATTAAACCATAATATACTTTATCTGGGCACAGCAGGTTACTTGAAAATGGCAGCTATGTTTTCTTAATCTAGGTTTAGTGTGTTGTATGTACCCATCTCACAAGATCATTGCATCCCTGAATTGATAGCCTTGAAATAATTAGACTGATAAATATTCACTCACCCTGTTTCGCTTGTAACTCTGTTCTTTAAACTCTGTTTTGGCTGATTTATTATTTCTGAACTATCAATTAAAGCAAATTCCACCCTCTTCAAATTATATGTGCCAACACTAGGAAATGTGTATATGGAAGGGAGAGTTATTCAGCTGAAATTATCATACTTCAGCTGTGTGTGCTAAAAAGGGAAAAGGAGAAATATCAAAGGACAACATTGCTTTTGAACTAAGTAATCAAGGAGGAAATACCGATTGCTGAGAAAGTCTGGCAGGCAAATTTAAAATTCGACATATGAAAGTCCCAACAATTTAGTGCACAGGAGGATACAATCAGCCACTGTGAGTTTTGGCAGAGAGAGAACAGTAATTACTAACATTGTAAAAAACTAGTTTTCTGTGGCCACAAACTTCAGTTCTGCAATTTCAGAAAGACAGAATCAGTTGTCAAAAGCAGCCTTTCTAATGTGTTCCTCAGAGCTTTACCCTTTCCCTGCTCTTTAACATCTACATGAGTGACGGATTAAGATCGTCTGGTGGTCAGATATCATCAGCATGGTGTTCATTTATGCAAGTCTGCTCGAAGCTAGCCAGATGATGTCTCAAGGTGCTTTCTCGCTGTCTGGAAGCTCTAGGAGGCTGGATTGCGGGGGGGGGGGGGGGGATGACACAAGGTAAGACTGAATAGCTATGGGGTTTGGGATTTGCTGAAGGCTTGTCCTCTTTGGATCTGAAAGGGGCAGACAGAGCTGCACAATTTTGAGGTCCATGTAAACTCTCAGCTCCTACTTGACGAGCAGGTGGCAGTTGCAGCTAGGAGGGTCTTTGCAGAACTCCATCTTGTGTATCAATTGTATCCATTCCTAGACCAGGAGGCCCTGATCACTCTCACTCATGTTTTGGTCATTTCTATAGGACTACTGCAGTCTGTTCTACATGGGGCTGCTCTTGAAGATCACTTGGATTATGCATCTGGTCCAGAATGCAATATGGTGGGTAGTTACGGGCATGCCACATTCCATCTCTACCACGTAACTGCATTGGCTCTCAGCGACCTTCTGAGTGTAATTTAAGGTGCTAGCTACCACCTATACCACCTATAGCTAGCTACAATCTATAAAGCCTTCATGATAGGGCTAGCTGAGACCAACTGTCTCCAATTATCTTTCCTTGTCCCATGAGGTCTGACAAGATAGATATGCTCCAGGTGCCTTCTATTAAATGTGATCTAATAGGACCCGGGAAGTGTGACTTCTCTATTGCAGCATTTGCTCTATAGACCCCATAGTTAGATGGCCCTGTTTCTGCCAGCCTTTCCTAAGGCACTAAAGATCTGTTCTTGCCCTGAGACTGGGCCCTACTAATAGGTTAGCCTGATTTTGTTGTCATGACATCATCCATTGGGTCTTGGTCCAAATGGATAAAGTTTACTTGTTTTTACTGTCTTTAATCATTACATTGTTATGTTTATTGTTACCCACCCAGAGTTGCATATTGATCAGGCAGCATATAAATAAATGTAATCAGTAAGTAAATAGAGAAAAAGATTTGGAAGATTGTTGAAATTACGGGTATATTTTTTTTCCTTAACAAATTGTAGAAGATTGCCTTTTGACAGTGCCAGGTGTGCCAATATATACATACACACACACACTTTTTAGTGCTTAAAAAAATAATCATCCACCAGATATGCTTCAAATCCTGGCAAGCAGTTAACTGTTTGCAAATAATCAGCAAGGCTAAGCATCAGACAATATTAGGCAAAGAGGAAAAAACCATGGAGAGCTCTGCAAAACTGCAGGGAATTCAGATTGCCAGTTGCCAAATTGTTCAGTAACAGCTCAGCATCTTTGTACTTTCCGATAGAGACAATATAGAGATAGATAGTTAAAGCACCAAGCTGGAAACCAGGAGATTGTGAGTTCTAGTCCCTCCTTAGGCATGAAAGCCATTTGAAGGACTCTGGGCCAATCACTCACTCAACCCAACCCATCTCACAGGTTTGTTGCTATGTGGAAAGTAGGAGAAGGAAGGAGCATTAGGTATGTTTGCTGCCTTGAGTTATTTATAAAAATAATAAAGGTGGGACACAAATCTAATAAACAAGCAAACAAAATAGTGGGGAAGAAAAATCCACCAGTTTTCATGGCAATCTGCTCAACAACTTTCACAGAGGGGAACTGAACTGCCAAATGAACAATCTTTTCTTCGTGCAGAAGTTAATACTGAGCAGGAAGCAGGTGCTTTGAAAATGATTTGAAAGAGGTATTTCAGAATGTGTGGAAGCATGAATATAGCATTTCTTTAAAGCAACTTATTTTTTTAGGTTTCTGTAATTTCTGTAACTTCTAGATTTTTTAAAGCATCTCTTCATTCAGCGACAAAGTACCTGTTTTGCAGGAAGAAGGTCCCAGATTTGATCGTTAGCATTTCTGGGTGGAAAAGCAATTGGTGCTCACTATACAGTGGTGAGAAATGTTCCTAAAATCCAGCCTGATTCAATTTTTATTTTGGCTCTCCAGTTGTTGGTGGACTCCAACTTCCACCAGCCCCAAGCAAAAGGACCAATGGTCAGGAAAGACAGGATTGAAATCCAACAACACCTCAAGTGCCACAAGTGTTTTACTCTTGAATCACACTGCATCACTAAAGAGCCACACCTCAGCTCTGTTTGAAATATTATTTCTCTTTGATAAGACAACCCCAAACTGAACAAAAATAAAACCCAAAAATCAATACAGAAAGTTAGAGCTGCGATCTTCTCATGTTCCCATCGCTACATACATTTATTGCAAGCTCTTCCCACTTGGCTCTTTGGGTCAAGTGATTTGCATACCAGGGTACGCGGATTATGTTGTGGTTACAGAAGCTACTCTAAAGCTACTCTAAACCCACGGTGAAGTCTATGAGTAGTATATCTACAAAAAGTAGCAGTAATGAAAATACTATCAGCCTTTAATATTTGCTTTGGAGACTGATCAATCCTGGAAATCAAGATTCCTGGAATTTGTTTTGTAGCAACTGAATCTGGCATTCGATTGCTTACACTTGTGTAAGGGGATTAGGTACAGATATATTGTCTGCTTCTAAATGCGATGACCAACCGTTAGAAAATGATATGAGCGGAAAAACTCACAACTGACCTGCCCTTTGCAACTGGTAATTGTTCAGATAAAAAAATATTTCACAATATAGCATTTCTGATGAATTTTGTAAAGGGCAAGTCAGATTTTTTCCGACCTGCCCTTTAGAACTGGCGTTAATTCAGATAAAAATATTTCATAATATGGTATTTCTGATGAATTCTGATGAAACTTCGGATTATTCATTGCCCACTAATGTGACTGTCAAGCAAATTTTATGTCTTCTCATACAAATTGGACTTAAAGTGGAGAGCGGCGAGGGACAACCTGCAATAGGAATATGAAAAAGGCACACTCTTTTTGGCGATCATAGCAGATCAACAACTTCTTCCATTCCTAATGGCTTAATAATAATGCATGGAATTGCAGCAATAATTATACTTGTTGGCCGCTGCTGGTTTTGTGCCAATTTCTTATTTTCTAGCCTTTGTATTCTTCAACTGTGGAATAGAAATATTAATTGGTCACCAACAAACATGCAGTTACGGGATGGGACAAATACATACGATAGAAACTATTATTTCTATTACGAAATAAAATTGTGTACCTGGTTCCAAAAAATAAATCTTATAGATCTAATTTTTTAAAAAGGTAGCTGCTGCAAGATTGCAATTATTCACTCTGGTTTACTGTATATTGTCATTGTAGAACACATTTACAATGTTTGTAAAGCTTCCTGAATTTATCATTGCCCTGTGTGACCTAAAAGGTACTCTCTAAAGGTCAACCATCAGTCCTCTGTGGCCCTGCTCTGAAAAAATCTGGGTAAGCAAACTATCTGTCAGCCCTGGAGCCATCTTTTTTTTTTGGATGTTCAGGACTGCCACACTTAGTGGCATGGAACTTCTAGCCTCAGAGTCTTCTTTCGTTGGAGGTGTTACTTGGAACCCTGACACCATCTTTCAACATTTGTTTTCAACTAGTGTTTTCTCCCAGAGAAATCATTGATAAATTTGGGGAAAAAATCCCAAAGGCAAAATAAACATAGCTGAAGTTACTTACTTACTCTGCCCTTATTTAAAACATTTGAGTATCTTCTTTTACCTAATGGATTCCAGAGGGATCTATGGGAAATAATGGGAGATATAGTCTTATAAATGACTTGCAGAGAGACAGAGTTTAGAGGATTAAAAACTTTCTTGGTCCTCCTTAATCTCCTAGTAGTTTTTGATTCCACATACCATGGTATTCTTCTGGACCACCTTCAAGGGATTGGACTAGGGGCACTGTTTTTCAGTGGTTCTCCTTCCTCAAGGAGTAGCCCCAGTTGGGAAGGGAGGACAATTCTGCCTAGGGATCTCTACTTTGGAACTCTTTACCTCTCTCCCAGACTTTGACCACAATGTAGTGCTAGTATTACAATGCTGAATTGGTGCCTGGAAGTTGCCAGGGTTGGGTGGGAAGGCTTAAAATGAATCTTCCCAAGATGGAATTGCTTTAGGTTTCAAAGTTTCAAAGAAATCTTGCATTTGATCTGGAACTAAATTGTAGTCTATTCAGATGATCCTCAATTTGTGGGTCCCCCTGAATACACAGCTCCTGCTTGCTGAGCAAGGAACAAGTATAAGTATTTTCATGGGGAGATGAATGGAGCACATGCACCTGAGTCACCCACCACTCACATGGAACATCCCCTCTTCTCCCCTGCTGGTCCACAAAGGCAGAAAGGTTGAGGAACTCTGTCCTAGGGGGAAGGAATTTATTATTTTGTGAGAGCTATTATGATTTTTATAGTTAATTATCTAGAGCAGGGAGTCAAACTCAAGCCCTGGGGGCTGGATCCCGCTCACGGAGTGTAGATCTGTCCCGTGGGACTGCCTTGGAAACAGTGAAGGACCAGCCCTCGGTGCCCCTCCCAAGCTCCATTTTCAGCTGCAACAGCCTCCTGCAACCCCCTGCCAGCGAAAACGGAGTGGCCCTCCTGAGCTCCGTTTTTGCTGGCAGAGCACTCGGGCCACCACAGGCGTCCCTGACATGAGTGACATCAAGCTGGCCACACCCACCAGGCCCCCCGAGGTCAAACAAAACCCTGATGCAGCCCTCAATGAAATAAAGTTTTGCACCCCTGATCTAGAGCTTATAAAGGGAACATAAGCAGAAGACATCCGAGATCTGAATGAATGAAATAGCCTTATTAAATACTTTGTTCTTTACATACAGTAGTTTATACACTGCTCAAACAACTAAAGGGAACACAAAACTACTGTATGTAACGAACAAAGTATTTAATAAGGCTATTTCATTCATTCAGATCGCGGATGTCTTCTGCTTGTGTTCCCTTTATTTTTTTGAGCAGTGTATATATATAGGGATGGATGGATGGATGGATGGATGGATATTGGACTACTGTTTGGGAAATTCTGTTGTTTAGCATCTGGATATTTTAATGTGTGATTCTATCTATATGTTTCATACCAGATTGTTTTACTAAATTGATCTTAATGTATTTTTAGCTGTTATCACATCCGACAGTATTTAGGCTCAAGAACAGGATGGAAAGTTTATTTACAAATAAATATTATATCTGACTTTTTGATTTTGGTCCGATCAAAAACCAGAGCAATTCACAGGATACTACATCTCTCAGGAGCCTCAGCCCTCATGACTATTGGTGAAGGAAATACTGTTCAGTGAGATCTGAACATTAGATTAAATCTGATTCCCTCGAAATAGGCAATATTTCTACAGCAGAAGCCATTCCTTTTCTGTTATCTGTTGGATCAGGCGATTGCAAGGGGGGGGGGTGGCAGGTTAGGGTTTGTTTTTTAAAAATGGGTGTTTTTTAGTTTATTTGTAGCTTCATTCACTATTTTACTAATGATTTTAAAGAAGCAGAAAATTGAACTCAGGCAGGTGGGCGGTTGGCATAGAATTTTAGCACCGTAATCTTGAGGGGATTGCAAAAAACAAACAAGTAAATCGAGTCCAGGTGTTCATCTCTATCTGTATGTTTTCATTTTATATGTGCAAGTGAAAGACGGTTAACACTTCTTTAAGTAGAAATGTTAAATTTAGACTGTTAACTACTAAAAAAAAAAACCCCTGCCTTTCAAAAGCATGTATCTATACGTCATGTGGATACACAATCTTCAGATTCTAAATGTATGCGTTGTATTTAAAATCCTACTTGATAAATTTTCCAGCAGGAGAGAAGTTCTGCAAAGTTCTTGTTGAACAAGCGCGATGTGTTAGGCAGAGCAAGCTGTGCTCCTGGTGAGAGCAGAACGGCCTCATTGTAGCAAGTCAGGAAGTATCTTGGCCTGGGACAAGGGCTATTTGTGTAGGAACGACATGGAGAGAACATTCAGGCCAAAGGAAAAGAAGGTATTACATAGCAGCTCTTTCGGTGGGAAATGGTGCTTTATGCCAGAAGTGCAGCTGAATGGAACATTGTGCACCAAGCAGAGACTGACTCAGAAAGGAGCACCCGATGAGAAGCAGACGATGCTCGAAGGAAGCCACATCCGCCTTTGGTGGGACAGGCTCACCTGGTTGAAAACCTGCCCATTGAAAAGGCTTCACGGCACTTCTAAAAGGACGTGCAATAGATATGGGCAGTCTTCCTCTCGTAGATTTATAAGGCTGGCTAACTCAACACTGACTCTGAATGGCGTACAGATTAAGAAACCAGTTGCAACATTGAAAAGCAAGGGGGGAGGGAAAGAACAGTAATGATTACAAATGAATGGATGGAATGAAAAAATGAAAGAAAAACAGGTGGTATTGTGTATCAGAGGAACTATGAGAGAATAGTGATGAGTGTAAGAGATCTGCATGAAGTGTTTGGTCTTAAGAAGTTGTTGAATGTATGGAGAGAAGTGAAGGTGTAGACTGAATTATGAATGTTAAGAATATATGATTTTATTTATTTACAGTATTTACTTACATCTGATGACTCTACAAGGTCTTCTAGAGGTTTACAAAATACTGAACACAGAATGCTTAAAACAATAAAACGTCTCACCCCAATGCAGCATCCATATTTTCCTAACCAATTCCATTCTTAAAAGTTCTGCAGACAAGCTGTATTTTAACCCATTATAAAGTACCATCAATAATGGCAACATCTGGAGCTCCATGGGTAAACGCTGTATTCTTTCCTGTTGGCTTTCGCAGTTTTATTTTTATTATTTCTGTTTTTCATGTTGTAAGCCACTAAGAATCTGCAGACAACTATGGTGCAATATAAATGTGGTATATAATTTAAACAAACTGTTTCACAGAGATGGAGCATAAACTGAAAGCATTATGCTCTTTTCCATATGACCTCAACATCTTAAGTACTTTAACATCTCATTTCCGATAAACCACTTAAACAGATTGATTTTATCTGTAGTATCACACGACTCACCAATCACTGGATGACCCCTCCTTTCCCTATCACCAAACTGAACTATTCACTCCAGGCAGAATGTAACTGCTTCAAAACAGGGTCTCCTACTTCTCAATTCTGCTGGAAGCCCAGAAGGAATCCTGTTAAGAGTACCTCAGAACCACAAAGAAATGTTGTGTGATAAATAGGGATGTGCCCCAATCAGGTCACATGATCAGGGCAATCAGTTTGGTTCTCTCATAGGTGTTTTTTTTTATTTTTTGAAAAGGCAAACTGGACTGATTTCTTTTTAGGAAGGTGATGATGTTTTGCTTCCTATCTAGGAAGCTTCATCAGTTGTACTGGATGGTTTTAAGAGATGAAAGGACAGTTATTGATAGTTATTGTCCTTTTATCTCTAACACAGTGGTGAAATCTGAACTGGTTTACTACCGGTTCGCTGCCTGCCCATGCACAGTGCGCACCATGCACTGCATGTGAGGTGCACGCGTGTAGTGCATGCCAAAAGGAGGCATGCGGTAAGTAGAACAGTACGCGAGGGTGGCTGGGTGATCAGCTGTGGTGTGCAATCTTTTTTTTTTTACTTTTAAAAGCATTGCTTTTAAAAGAAACAAAAATAGCCTCTGATGATCACGCTACTCAGCTGGGATCGTGAGAGGCTTTTTTTTTAACCTTTTAAAAGCATTTTTTCTACAACCTCTTTGGTCGAGCATGTAAAAAAATGCTTTTAAAAGGCTCTGATGATCAGGCAACTCAGCTGGAATCGTCAGAGTCTTTTAAAAGCATTTTTTTTCCCGGCTGAAGAGGTTTAGAAAAAATGCTTTTAAAAGTAAAAAAAAAAAGCCTTTGATGATTCCGCAGCTCAGCTGGGCATGGGGGTGGGGCAGGGATGTTTGCTACTGGTTCTCTGAACCACCCGCTGCCATCACTACCGGATCAGGCGATCTGGTCCGAACCGGGAGCATTTCACCCCTGCTCTAACACCATCCAATACAACTGATGAAGCTTCCAGGATAGGAAGTGGAACATTGCCTTCTTCCTCAAAAAATCAATCCAGTTGCCTTTTCAAAAACAAAACAAAACAAAACACTTTTGATACAATTGTGACATGGATGACTTGGAATCTTCATAGACAGTTTGGTTCTCATTTGTCAACTCTTGGAGGGAGGTAAGCTGGGTCAGGACAATAGCAGGAATTTAAGGAATGCTAATTTTATTGTTGTTGTAGACTACAGTAACAAAAACTTGAAAGCCTGTCCAAGTTGCTCTCTGTTGCATTTTGTAGTAAACAAAATCAAGGCAGGATTACTTTGAGTTCCTTTCTCATACTTGCTTCAGTTTCTGAACTGTGTACTCTTTTCTCAAGTTCTCTCATACCTTCCCCAAGGTGATACCTAATACAAGATTTGACTCCTGACTAGATGAGGCTCAGATAACCCACTTCATTTAGGACGCTTTGTAGTTGCTGTCCCACCATTGCCCCCTTCTGTAGACACTGTTACATGAAACTGGCTTGTTCAGTAAGAAGTATCTGTTCTTCTACAAGTAAATAGTAAAACAAATTGATTAGAAATGCAGAACTGGAGTAACAAAATATGTAATGTATTCCACAAGGAAGAAGAAAAAAGGAAAACAAGGAATGCGAAAGAATAAAAGGAGAACTATGAATTATTTCCATTACTTAATTGTGGGTTTCCCACACATGGACCGAGGGGTCAAACTGATCCTTCCCACAAGAATTTTTTTATGTAGCCACTTGCTTTAATGTGTTGAAAGTTGTTGTAACAGTTGCATGTTTTGTCTGTCTGCTTTTGCGCATGCAAATCTGAACTGGCTTCTTGCCATCCTCACGTCTACGCTGTTTCATAATCGGCTATAAAGATGCAGAGGGTTAAGAGACAATGCTCACTGTCGGAAATGAGCAGCCACGTCCTGACACAAATGATGATGATGATGCATCATCATCATCTGAGGTTGAAGGATGTTCTGAGTTCTATTTCAGCTGCACCTGGACGATCATCGTTTCTGTACATTAAATCTGTATGAAAATCTTTTTAACACACCATGGAGAAAATTGAAGCTATAATAAATCAATTGGCTGTTTTACATTGCTGATTAAATTATTTTACTTCAGTATTGTCTTCTTCTTAGAACTTATTCACTGCAGAGAAAACACCTATATGACGATGGAGAAGATATAACACCGTGTATCTTAGTGTATATGCACGTGTGCATGGATGGGTATTCATAGAGTTACAGAGAAGTTTTATTACACTATAGGCAGTCCTTGACTTAGGACCACAATTGGGAAGAGAATTTTTGTTGCTCAGCAAGGCAATTGTTAAGTGAGTTGCACCTGATTTCATAATAATTTTTGCCTCAGTTGAGTGAATCACTGCAATTGTTAAGTGGCTCATGTGGTCATTAAGTGAATCTGATTTTCCCCATTGTTGGAAACTGGTAGGAAGGTCACAAATGGCAATAACTCTGGGATGCTGCAACTATTTTAAATACATGCTGGTTGCCAAGCACCGAATTTAGATCATGTGAGAGTTGCTAAATGAATTGTTTTAAATTGAGGACTCTCTGTACTGGCTTTATTTTGCATTGTATGTTTGTTCTAATGAAGAATTGAGAAGAAGTTGCCAGACAATTGCTGTTAGATTGTCCGCAAGTCTTTTTCTACTCCATCTTATTTACAGCAGGAACTGATATGTAAAACATATTAAAATTACCACTGACATTATTAAACATTTCTGCCCCTCTAGTTTCTTGCTTTTACCTCTTCTGCCATCTATAATTTCTTATTCGGTGTCGTAGTAGAGTGGATTAGAAATGAAGTGCCCGATATTGAACTCTGGAGACAGACAGATCTGGTGACCTGATGCAAAGCATCAACCTTTAAAAACATTACTGACTTACTTGTGCCTGTGCCAGTCCCAATCGTGTTGATGGTTGCAGGAACAGAGGACGAGGAATAGAGAGGGAGGTGGCCATTCTCGCACCCCAGGTTTTTATCTTGCCAGCTGGAGGCATTCACACATATGCCAGAGTCCCGAGAGCTCTGCCACCCGTTGAGTTTATCATCCGAGTTCTGTCTTTGGTGATAGTAATGTGACTGCCCATAATCCACCGAGTCAGACCGGCCTCTGTTTTGGCTGCCAAAGGTACCCGATGTGCGGTCCTCCAAGTGGTTCAACCACATGGCAAGAGCACTCCTGTCCTCCAGGGATGTGGCAGGATGGATCAAAGCATAAGACAGGAGTTGCCTGCTCTCCTCTATGTGTTGGTTGTGTTCAATTGAGTGAGCCAGGATTTTGGGAAGTAGTTTCATGTACTCCACTTTTCCTTCAATATTCCCTGGCTTCAGCAAAGGCAGGTGGGTGAGCAATAGAGAAATCACTTTGTCCTTTGATTCTTGCTGCCACTGGTTAATGATTCCTGTTGTGCCAGGGTGGGGTGGGTTGGGGGAGGGATGGATCGAGAGGAAAGAGAAAGAGAATTGTGAAATCAAGCCTAATAAGTAAATCAAGAGATTTTAAAACGTTATGAATAGCTTTTTGATACTAATCTCATCCATGATCAAATCATTTTATTTTCTTCTACTGCAGTAAAAATTAAGATGCAAAATAAAAACAACAATAAAGCAGGATAATACTTAGACTGCATGCAAGCTTTTGAATCACACAGAACCTCCAAGCAAATTTAAGTGTGGTTGAGGAAGATGCTATGTTTGTTCTTGCAAATGAAGAAATGTCCACTGTTATTTCAAGACAGGCTAGCATGAATACATATCATTCATACCAATTTGTAACTAGAATCATAACCCTGCTTAAGGATTCAACTTCTCTGAGTAGCGTCCTCTTATAAACATATCCTAAAATGAAACCAAGCCACCAAAATGGTTAACTTTCCCTACTTGATCCCGACCCACTCATATTGTTATTTTGTGAAACTGATAATTTGTGGGCATTTTTCCAGTCATGCGAGCTCGGGATCATGGAACTTGCTATATGGGGGGAAAGCTGTGGCATATGCCTGCTCACATGCAAAGGATAGGGACTGATCATTTTATAATCTGGCTGCAGAACACATTGCTATATAATATGTCTTTATCTTGCTGCAAGGTAAATATCTCACAGCAGGGGACAAAAACATGTAACTTCACATCACATTGCAAATCAGTCTTCTCCAGTCCTGTTGCCTGGGAAATCCAGATGTGTTGGCACCAGATATGTGGGAGGATCATATCTGGACTACATACATTATTTGTGCAAAGAACAGAGTGGTATCTCTTTTGGCATGACCAGGTTGGCAAAAATGGCTATGTATGCCGTTATCTATTAACCTTGGGAAGGATCATAGTTCTATGGGGGAAAAGATCAGGCTCAACTGGGCACTATCTAACTTTCATAATGAAGCTTATAGTGGTTTCTGAGTTCAGGTAACAGGAATGCAGGACAGTTAAAATTTATAATTTACCAGGAGGAGAGAGAGAGAGAAGAAGAAGAAGAAAACAGATTAATTTAAAATACAAAAATATGTTTAATGGAAAAATAAAACGTCAATCATATGATACGCATTACCTTATAAAATGCACATTTATACAAAGTTTTTAATTTTTTAAATTCAATTTCTTTATTAAATGTCTAGAAAAGGTAAGATATAAAAAACAAAAAAGAGTTAAGAAGGAAAAATAGGAAAGGGGAGGTGCAAAGGGTACAGAAACAAGAAAAGAAATAGAAAAAAGAGTAACTTCCAACTTTCTTCAATTCTTACAAATTTAAGATACATTAAATTTTAGATGCAAAATTCAATATCACACAGTAATTCTATATTTCCAAATCTCAAAATTAATATAGTTCTTTCAGCCGCTAGCAAAAAAGTTCAAAAGTGGTTTCCACAAAGAAACAAAGTTATACAAAGTCTTTTCTTTAACCATAGTAGTTAACTTCAACATCTCAGCGCGTTCCATTAATTTCATCATCCATTCTTCTACTGTGGGAATTTGTAAATCTTTTCATCTGCATTTATACAAAGATTGTTTGAAAACAATCATATTGTATTATCACACTCAAACACCTTGAGGCCGCTTTTCTATCTAAAGATAGCCCTATGGGGAGTTCCACTCAGTCCAGACAGGAAATTGTATCTGGAAATAAATTTGATTTTTTTAAACGTGTAATTAATTGTTGGTTGCTAGCCTGATATAGCTTGCCACTAATATTGAACTGTCAGGAAGTTGTTCATTAGATAAGCAAGATATCATGGTATATTTCTAAAGTAGCAAAATATATTTAATTATTATAAAATGAATCATTCTAAAACATTAAAAAATCAGTTATGAATCAAAGTATTTTGACAGTGAAGGCAGCAACCCAAACTGGAATGACTTACTCTTTAGAGTGAATAATATTTACTCTTATGTCTTAAAACCCCCTGAAGAAGGGTAAAAGATTGACTCAACCATCTTTTCCTTTAATGACTGAAATTAACCTTGTGTGATCTGGTAAATATGTTGGGAACCCAAGCAAATTTCCATTTCTGCTTTCTGAGAGCAATTCATGATTCTAGCGTTGAGTGAGTCCTGTCTGTCTATTCATTCTGAATTGCAAATATGAAATATTGGATTGTCAAGGATGATATCCATCCCTGTTTTGAAATCAGATGGTGCCAAGTGTGGCTCAGAGGCAGACAACCATATGCCTTTGCAAGTGATTCTACATTAAGTGGAGGTTTCCTGAAAGATAAGTCACTACTAAAGAAAGAAAACAGTAGAAAAGTATGACATGAATTCCATTTCTTTGGCACATACGTGCCTGAAGTGTCTCAACCCACACAACTTTCTTTCTGTCATCTTCCACCTCCAAGATAACAAATGACTAAAACCCATCAAGGCATCTTATGTTTCAAAGATTGCTTAACGCACTGTAAGCCGCCCTGAGTCTCCGGAGAAGGGCGGCATATAAATCAAATTTTTTAAAAAATGGACATTTATACAAATCACAACTAGCTGAGAGAGAGAGATGAATATTTTGTGGCTAATCAGGAACTTCATTAAAAGATATCCTTTAGATCAGGGATCTCCAACCTTGGTAACTTTGAGACTTGTGGACTTCAACTCCTCGGAATTCCTCCGCCAGCGAAAGCCAAGGTTGGAGACCCCTGCTTTAGATAATTAGGTTGGAGGGGAGAATATTTTTGTATTACTGGTTACAGCTCTTAGTATGTGAGCACCATACTTTTCTGGATTAAACTGAAGGCAATTCCATCTAATATTTAGAAGAGTGGGTGGACACCTTGTTTACCAATGTTTGCTAAGATACCAGTTCATAATGCTTTCCATCTCCTAGTTTTCATAAGGCAGCTGTAAAGTAGTCAGAAATTCTAGTTGGTCAAAAAATGGAACAGTGTGAATGGGGGAATGGGCTTTCCATCATTGCTGCATACATTGTGTTACAAATTTTGCCCCAAGTGTCTTATAGACCCAATTCAAGGCACTCACTATGGTCAGCTGCTTTTTATGGTTACTCTGATTAGACCAGCGTTACTTTAAAACTGCTTATCTTTAAACAGTCTGTCCCATATTTTCAAGTCATTTTTCTAGTCTCGGCAACAAATTTGGCTTTTTCATAAAGCGTTCATAATGCTTTATCTTTGAAGTTGAAGCTGACTTCTTATAGTCTGCTCCTTCCGTTGTTGGGTTTTGTAATTTCAATTGGTGACTGAATTTCGTTACTGCTAATTATTAGTTTTTGTAAGATATCTAAAATCATTTTCATTGGGCAGAGCAGGAATCCTACTACACCTTGACTACCAAACACAATGAGGGATCATTAATAAGTGGAGCCAAAAAATGATGAGGGTGTACATTATAACTTCAGCCTATCAGTAGTATCATTGTATGTCCTGATCTAAAGTTATGGTGTTCATCACATTGGAATGCATAAGATGTAGAGCTTGGTGAATCAGTTTGTTGTATCAAAGAATTATGGCATGAGAGGGGTTGAAGTTATTTTGAAGAACTCCTAGACTCTGGCCACAGCAGAAATCTATTGATATAGCTTCTCTGGCAGGTAATCATCCAGCCTCTGTTTAAACATCTCTGAAGATGAGGTCACCATCCCCCAAGGCACTCTGTTTCATTGTCGAATAGCTCTTACAGTTAGGACATTTTTCAGTATAAACCAAAAAAATCTCTCTGTCAATTAAATCTGCTCTTTCTTATCCTGTTTTCTGCCCTGTCTTCTACACGAAAGCCATAAACTCCTTGTGACACTTATCATGTCTCTCTATAGTCTTGTCGTTTTGAGACTAAACATAACCAATGATTCTATTTATTCCTCAAAAATTTTCCCTTCCAGGCCCATTATCATCCTGATCCCTCTAA
This sequence comes from Ptyas mucosa, assembly GCA_012654045.1. Classification (NCBI taxonomy): domain Eukaryota; kingdom Metazoa; phylum Chordata; class Lepidosauria; order Squamata; family Colubridae; genus Ptyas; species Ptyas mucosa. The sequence continues at coordinate 79,190,058 of WNWU01000001.1, forward strand.
ACAATCTCCAAATTTAGTTTTTTTCCACCGCTGCTGTTATACTGAATCAACTTTAAAAAAAAAAATCTAGGTTCACAGATTATGTAATATGTTTAGTTTGGACTCATCGTATTGTGTGAATTCAACCATTTCAGTTTATTCCATGACTTAAAATTATATGTAAAGCAGAACTTACACATGCAATGCAAAACAGAATTGTTTTTCCCTTAAGTTAGAAATAAAATGAGAAAAAAAAACTATCTTAAGGTTTGTGTAGTTTCTCTTGTCTCTAATATTGCAGATTTTTTATAAATGCATCCCCAATTTTCCTTCTGAGAAATGTATTTATGGCTGTTTGATATCCAAATCTGAAATTAAAAGAGCCCTTGAAATGGCTAATAAAAACCAGATAGAAATTTTTAAAGTAAAAAACTCCTCAAGAAGCAGAAATATTCCATAAAAATAGGAGTTTAGACAAAGTTGTTTAAAGTTGTTTCATCCATTTCTGGGTTTGCAGAACCTTGTGCAATACAAACAAGCAATGTTTCTATGACAATAATATTTTATTTAATGGTACTAAGTTTATCATGTGGGGCAAATAGGACCCTCATCAACATTAACTGAGCTTGTTAAATGTGTCATGTGAATATAGCTTTCTTGTGATAATGAATTCCTTGATTCACATAAGGTTTATTCCCGTATCTGTCCTTCAAGGCTTCCAAACTGGAAATGCACATGGAAGGGATCCCCATAATACTTCTAGAGTACAGGATGTTCATAGGTTAAAATATATTTCTTTGGACAGCTTGTCCAAGAGGACTCTTCAAATCTGCTACCTGGAATTATCAAGGTATGGCCAGTTCAAGATCAAGTTCACATGGACACATGATCAGAAGAGCGAGCTTCAGAATAGCTGTACTAAACTTTCCAGAGACACTTCATTTTGACACTCCATTCTGTGCCCAAGTGATTTGCACAACCTTATTTGCTACTCCTTATATATTTTTCATGTTTTGTATTACTGCAATCTAAAGTCACTGGAAGGCTATACGAAAGGAAACTTCCAGACAGCTTTAAGGGTAGTATTATAGTAGTACAATTTTGCAAGGGCTGCCTAATTTTTGACCAATTCACTACATCTCAGCTGAGATTCACAATAATCTTTTCCCAGAGCTGGTCTAAGGTTTAAGGTTCAAACATCCTTAAAATAAAAACAACCCCACCCCCAAAGATAATAAAAACTGTTTACCTCCATATCTGAATGTCAAATAAATTTGATCAGATATCAAAAAATTTAATAAATAAAAATAAAACAATAAAAACCCACACAGAATGTAACTGACCTATATTTCCTTCCTCTAGAAATCCCAGACCCATGAATTAACTTACTTTTAACGTTGATGAGGCATCAACATGTTATTCGAGATGCCCTATCCCCACCACACTGGTCACCTTCCCCTCCTGCTGATATTGCAATTTTATCACTGAACCGACAAGTATTGGGACATGTATGCTCCTGTAGGAAAAGAGTAAGCTGAGCTGGAAGGCATGGTTAAAAGTGTTATCAGTTTAGAGTTATTATGTTGCAACAAGAGATCTAAGTCTAGCCTCCCTCCCTGGGAATTCTGTTGACCTTTACCTAGTGCCAATTTAGCTTTGACCATTAGTTGACAAGATTCTTGTATTAGAGATAGCAATAATAAACTCTTCTGTAGCACTTAGCAATAGCACTTAAGACTTATATACCGCTTTACAGTGCTTTTACAGCCCTCTCTAAGCGGTTTACAGAGTCAGCAAATTGCCCCCAACAATCTGGGTCCTCATTTTACCCATCTCGGAAGGATGGAAGGCTGAGTCAACCTTGAGCCTGGTGAGATTTGATCTGCCAAATTGCAGGCATCCGGCAGTCAGCAAAAGTAGCCTGCAGTACTGCATTCTAACCACTGTGCCACCGCGGCTCTATGCCGCGGCTCTCTTCTATGCTGGGAATTCAACAAATGGTCTTGATCATTTGTGCCTGACAACTCCCTGATTTAAAGGTTTTTTTAGAAGTCAAATTTGAAAGGGCAACATAAAAGCTGAGGACTATCTGTAACAGCTTGGCCCCAATGCCTGGGGGAAGAGCCAGGTCTTCATGCGCTTCTGAACGCTCAGAAAGGTGGAAATTGTATGTATCTTTAGGGAGAGGTTATTAGGTAAGCAAGTGTCCAGCCTTCTGGAACCAAGCCAATCTAACGAAGTCTTTTCCTGTGTAGGAATAATGAGAATCCAAAAATACCGCATAGAAGGAAAATCAACTCAGAGATACAGAATCCTACAAGCCATTCTTATAGAGTAAATCTGCTCATTTTCAAACAAACAAAAAGAATTGGATATTTCCCAGAAGGAAGGATGGTGGTTAAGTAGCTTCAGTAGATTGGTACAATTTAGTCAAAATGTATATGAGTAATGAATATAAAGGTGTCAGCCAGGAGTTTCAGCGTAGACGTTCACACAAAATTCCATAGTGATTTTGCAATTTATAAAGAAGACATTACTTTGTAATAAGCAGCAATTATAGACCAAAATAATATTTTATATATAAAAATTATGTACAAATTCAACAATGACACAGCAGCAAATATTTACTAAGTCTTTCTGCCAGTCACTTTCCTTATATGTCAAAGAAAAAGAAGAACAATGTCATGAAAGTGCATTTAAAAGCTTCAGATGTTAGGAAATAAATTGCTGATCTATTACACCCTGGCTTTCTGTTTGACAACATGGTTTTGAAATACTGCCTTTGTTTTTTGCATCTTAACTACACTTAAATAACTTTTTCAGCCAAGAAGGATGCAAAGAACCAAACATAAGCCTAGAAGGGTTCAGAGCATATGTGGAATAGCACAATAATGGCACAACAGTATTGATGACTCCATTTAAAATAGAGTCCGATGACTCCATTTAAAATAGAACACAATAAATTTAACGCCCCCCACCCAAAGGAAAACACCTCCCAATAAATTGAATGTTAGGTGTTCTTCAATAAAGGCAAGCAACACAATAGAGAATTATATTGGTCCAACTAGAAGATTATCAACATTTCCTCTCTGAAATGCTTCTTCCAGTCCCATTACCTGACTATAAACACTAATATACAATTCAAAGAAGGTAGAGGTGATCTGATAGCACTCGCTGTTTTCCAATATACACACCGCTTTTGTCACAGGGCCAAGAAAAATTTCTATGTAAATTTTTACCAGAGCTGAGTGGACTGATAAGAGCCACCTGTGAAGAATGCCAACTGGACTGTGTCTTTGAAGACAATCTTCTTATCCTTCAGTGCATCTCGCCCCATCCCATTGGAGAGCTGGGAAAGGCAGTGAAGAGCAAGCACCAAGAAGGCAGTAGACGTTGTGTGTTGTCTATGATACACTCTTTTACTGAAGACAACTGTAGTGCACCCGATGGAAGGCCATCATTTCTGTTGTATCAACTACTATGGAGGATATGTTTAACTGTGATAGCCAATCCCCAAAGTGCATAGTTTTTGTGACTGTTGGCAGATTTACGGAAGGAAGGTTAACAAGAAATGTACTACTTAAAATGAAAAGAATGGTGACTCTTCTGAGGTTTTATATTCGTTTGACCAGGGAAAGAAGCCATCAATCTAATTTCACCATATGCATGTCTTACACATTGGGAAAAGAGTTGTTCTTAATGGAGGCAGACAGGCGTAATTGTGAGGCTAATGAAGTAGTTACAATGTGAAACTTACCCTACTGGAATGAGAGTCATTTGTGGTAAACCAGAACTTACAAAACAGAAGCTGAAGTCCAGGTTCAGTCTGGCATTGTAGGCCTTCAAAAGAACCAGGTAGCAATGGAAACCACCTCTTGATATTTTGAGAAGCCATTGCTGCTACCCAAACAAAAGAACACCGAGCTGGGAGAAATATTGTGCAGAGCTGCTTTTGCAAAGATCCTGATTAAATACATCTTCTTAGTCCACAGTCAAGTAGAAGATATTAAAGGGGGTTAAAAGCAATTGGAATCAACATTAGTTGTCAATAAGAATAGAATGATTTATCTGAAGCTTTAGAATGAGCTGGCCATGTCTATAGTCTTGGATAAAGGGTGTAATCTATATTCTTGAAGAAAAGGCGCTAGTCGCCTGTCATGGAAGGACCAGAAACTCACTGTTAGAGAAGGGTATGATTATCTCTCTATGCTGGAGAGAAAGGCTGATTTTCTCTCCCAGGGACCGCCAGAGAATAATGCAAGAACCCCTACGGTGAGCAAAACTGGAGATACTCAATAATATGTATTTATTGCAGTTTTCGTTTATTTAGCTTTGTAGAGCTGCCTGTTTCCCAAGGCAACTCTAGGTGGTAAACATAATTTAAAAACCAATATAAATAACACAACTGATAAAAACAACACATAATAAAAAGCAAAACATGGATGCTGAGGATAATTCCTCAACAACAATTATAAAATCTCACTGGTTTTACCACCTTCCTAGTTACCATGCCCGGGAAAATAGCCAGATCTTAAGCATTTTCTGGAAAGCCAGCAATAATCTCAGGTGATAGGGTGTTCCAAAAGGGCAGCACTCCAGCAGAAGATGCATACTTTGCAGGTCACAGTAATCAGTATTCTTTAATTGGTGAGATCCAGAGAGTAAGAGTAATCGAATATCCTGGTCCCATCCCATGAAATAGTGAGCACCAGGACCTTGTATTGCACTCAGAAGCTTCTTGAAAGTCTGTGCAGCTCATGAGGTAAGGGCACCCCCAAAATTGCCTGTGCCACTGTAGTATGGACCAATTGCTGCTTCTGGATATTCTTTAAGAGGAATCCCGTGTAGAGCACATTGCACTAATACATTTGGGAGGAGAGCAAAAACATGAGTGCCTTTGCAGTTTCTCCCAGTCCAGGAAAGGATGCAGCTAGCATATTACAGGTAATTTTTAAAAAATCTCCTTGACTGTAGGTGTGCCTTCTTCTCAAATAGGAACTGCAAGTCCAGAAGGATTCCCAAACTGTACCCTAATTCTCTCTGGGGAAGTGTACTGCACCCAGAACTAATGATGGGAAATCATTAGATGCAGGAAGTCCTAAAAGCCAAGGCCTGAAGCTGCTTTTTCTCATCCAGTCCCCCACAGCCTCCAGGCATCAGGACAGAATTTAAATGATATTCTTGATGTACAGCTAAGTATCATCAACATATTTTTGATATCTCAACCCATGCTGTAGATTAAACTCATCCAGCATCTTCATGTAGATGTTATATAGGAGGTGGTGTACATCAAGCTTTGAGACACTCACCAGAAAGCATGAACTAGACCTGTGATGGCGAACCTATGGCATGCCTGCCGGAAGTGGCACACAGAGCCATTTTTCCAGGCACGCAAACTGTCGCCCAACTCATCTGCAACTGCACATGTGCGCACCCCCCAACTGGTGTTCGAGCCTCCAGTGCGCATGTGCACAATTCAGAGGAATCAGCTGGTCTTTGGAGCTCTCCTGCGCATGTATGTGTGCTTGCACATGCATGTGAGAATATTGGTGCGCAGCACACACATGCACAGATGATGTTCACGCATGTGCATTGCATAAAAACCACGCACATGCGCAGATGCTGTAATTGCGTGGGCGTGCACAAAAGCTGTGCACATGTGCAGATGGTGCGGTTGTGTGTACAGAGCATGGGGAGGAGCTGCGCATCAGCACAGATGACACACTCACGTGCAAAGCATGCAAAGCACGTACCTGTTTGGCACTCGGTGAATAAAAGGTTTGCCACCACTGGACTAGACCTTTCCACTCCAATCAATACCAATTGGAATGGATCCCAAGGAATGAGAAAAAAAGCATACCTCTCATTCCCAACGCCCACAGAAGTTCTAGAAGGATTCTATGATCATTTGATGGCATCGCAAACCACCAAGAAGTGAAACAGAGGAAGGATGGAGCACACCTTCACCCCACTCCCTCTGAGGTCATCCATAGCATCTCATATACATTACATTGGTCACTCGTTTTGCAGAAATTAAAGCAGTTGGAGGACTCAACATCAACTGTCAGAAGATTAGAAAACACTTGTCTAGAAGGATCAATAACCTAACTCTGTAAAAGAGACTGTCTCATTAAGTGATCCTCGTCGTTGGAGCGATTTGACAGTTTGGCACCAAACAGTAATTTTAATGTCAAAGAAAAGGGAATTATTAAACATCCGGAGGCACATATTTATATTATTTAATGAATGCAATGTAATTTAAATTCAGCTTCTGTCCATATTTAGATACAGGCACTGGCACAGCATACAAAGAATGAAGTCTAGCCCTTGTCTGAAAATATGGTGCCCTTCTAGAATAAGACAATTATCTTCTTAAATGTATAAATAGTTCAGGTTTCTAGGCATCAGCATTCTGCCTTTAGGACTCCAAGCATCTAGGATTTTGTCTGTATCCCCCACAGCCACAATTTAGACAACCATAGTTATCAGTTTTTGGCACAACGTATATGAAAACAGAAGCAGCCAGGGAGCAGGGAGATTGTAGGGAGTCACACTGGAAATAAAAGATAGACGAGGACTGTGTGGTCTAATTCTCTGCCCCCCACCCCCAGGACATAAGCTGCTAACTGCTGATGAGATTTTTTCCATACAAAAATAATACAAGTAATACTATGAAGAACAGCATGGCTCACCCTATACTGCCACACTCTGGGCAATGCCACAGGGTGGGGGTGGTGTAACAGGAAAGGGAACACTTAAGAGTCACTGCTTTGTTTTGTTTTGTTAAGGAAGACACAAAGTAATGTAGGGCTCTTGGCCAAATTAAAAAATAAATCGTCACTCGCGTAAGCCTCCTCAGCGCACTGTGCCACCATGTGACCTGTTCTTTTGGAATTTCTGCTTGTGACTGGCCGGTGAAATGACTCTGTGACCTGTAATAACACCACTCCAAAATTAGATTGCAGCTTCACTTGGCCTCTTTCCACCCCACCAGGCAGAACACAAGCTTCAAGGGTTTTCTTTCCATTTAGGGTTTTTTGTTTTTTTTTTTAAATTGGATGCTCATAATACACTTCTTTCACATTGCTAACCTAATTATGTTGTGAGAGGTTTCTAAACTCTCTCCTTTGAGCAAGAAAAGCCCCAATGTCCGCTCACAGAATCTTCATGTCTTGCTAAAATCCAGGGGGCATCCAATAACACTCACATACACCAAACCAATTGGTCCAAAGACCATTAAAATATACACTTTCACATACCCCTTTTCTTTCTTGGTTAGATCTGTAATCTCTGATGTTGCAACAAACTTAGAAGAAAGCCTGGCTTTAAGACTGGCTTGTGCTTCTGACATCATGATACTTCTTTCCACTTACTCCTTGAGATGCTCTCCTTCCAGACCTTTAAAACAAACTAAGTAACAAGCTAAATTCCAACCAGAGAAACCTGAAAGATGGCTAAAACAGCAGCAGTTTGAAAAATGGGACAATTGCTTACAATATGGAGGCGATGAGGAAAAGGTCATTTATAGTTTTATAACGAAGACTATACCATTTGAGGAGTCACAACAGAAGGAAACTGAGCTTCTTCTATGGAACCAATCTCACCATCACATTCAATCTTATTCTCTGTTCATACAAGACAGGCCTTAGGATACTTTGGGAAAAGGCATGTAAGCAAAAGTCTCCTTCTACTTGAATTCTGGTGAATCCATGTACAAGGTCCATACAGTCTTCTCTGAAACAATAAACCAGTGGCTTTCCATTGCATTCCAGGGTGTTTTCTGCTTTCCCAGTCTAGCTTCCAATTCTGGGATTTCTTGGTCAACTTCTGTATAAGTACTAACCGGGACTGCTCCAATGAGAGTAGAGTAGAGTAGAGTAGAGTAGAGTAGAGTAGAATTAGAAATATAGAAATAGAAATGGAATTCTTTATTGGCCAAGTGTGATTGCACTATACAAGGAATCTCTCAATGTACACACATACAACAACAAAATGATTGGTCATATCTTATCTTATATATGGGAAAACTAATCTTATTATTAATGATAAGATTCAGGATTTTTTTGAGATATCCAAGTTTAGCTAGAAGCTGTCTCCTTCTTGGGCAGCAAATGACAAGTGTTAAAGATAGCCGGGGCAAGGACAGTCATAAATCCCCTCCCAATTTGCTCTCACCCAGAAAAATGGGCAGAGATTATTCCACCATTTCAATTTGGCAGCTATTAAGCAATGTGAGCATTAAAAATATGCCTGCTAAGAGATGCTATAGGATATATATAGAATATAAGCTCTTTTTGCATTTTTACACAGGCAGAGACCAGCCTCCCGCAACCTGGTGTCCTCCTGATGTGTTAGATCACCATGCTCAGTCAGCATAAGTGAACCATACAGGGATTCAAATTAGATTATTTTAAAGAGTTAAGCATACTAAAACCCTTTGCAGTGATGTTAGTTTTGCTTTCTCCTGTTCAAAAACTAACCTTCGAGTTCTCCAGATGTCTTCTTTGTACTTGCCTGTTTCTAAAGAAAACTGCAAATTCAGTGAAGGACTACGTAATGGGTGCTCTTATGTGTTGACAAACCAACACCCGATATGTTTTTATTAATGGCAAAGAACTGGAGAAGAGTGGGATAATTGTGAACATTACAACCCGGATTTGTCCCCAGTACAATGGGGAGACAGGGTTGAAAAATTCTGTGAAAAGAGGGCCAGGAAGACCATATTAAGCGACAAACACCAAAGCAGAGAGTCTTGCCAAAAAAATCTAGAGTAAATGAAGTGTGGAGAAAGTTTCAAATACAAATTCCAAGCTAATGACACAGACGCTGGAAAAGTAATGATGACTCACAAGGCCATAAAATGTGCCTGGGTTCACTGCCATATGACGTAAAGCCATGATGACTTCCACATTAGCAGAGAGGGAAAAAAAAAAACGGAAGGAGGAGGGGAGTTCAGGATGAAATAGCCGCTTGTTTCAGCCAAAACTGGAAAGAAACTCTGCCAACTGGAATGCTATTGGCTCTGCAAACCATGGCCAAGTGGAAATTTTAGAAAGGAAAAAAGAGAAACAGACAGCTAACTTCTTGGAAGGGACATTCACAAAGAATATCCCAAATTCCACCCAGTCTCCTTTCCCAGCTGTATTTCCATCCCAAATATGTTGAAGAGCCAACTTCTTTTTGATTTTAAAAAAAAATTGAGAGCTTGCAGCCCTAGTAGGCAGGCAATCAGGCATTTTAGTTCACTTGTATCTTGTTATGGCTATGCTCAGACTTCCGGGGATTAATAGAGGAATTAAATCAGTGTAGAGATCCAAACTATGTCTTAGGCCAGGGAAGGAACTTTTTCGGTAAAATCAAAAAAATGTGCAGATGAATAACATCATTCAAAATTTCCCCCAAAGAAGAGAGAACACAAAATTGTTTTATTTGTAATAGCTACATATGGCATCTTTGAGCGGTCTTCTTACTGGTATCCTCTAGAATAGGGGTCTCCAACCTTGGCAACTTTAAGCCTGGAGGACTTCAACTCCCAGAATTCTGGGAGTTGAAGTCCTCCAGGCTTAA
>WNWU01000001.1:79200003-79229747 GCA_012654045.1 Ptyas mucosa
CTGGAGGACTTCAACTCCCAGAATTCTGGGAGTTGAAGTCCTCCAGGCTTAAAGTTGCCAAGGTTGGAGACCCCTGGTCTAGAAAGGTTGGCTATAACTTCCTTCGTTTTGGCTAGCATAGTTTGGGGTGATATTGGTTGAGCACTGTATGATAAGAACAGTACCCCAATGTATCCTAGTGAAGCTGAAATGCTGGCATTTTTTTGGGCTGAGCTGGGAAACTGCAAGACATTAACCTGTCTGGTTTAGGCCAGAGCCCTACTATGGCTTGCTCTCTGGCAAAGCACAACACCTTGGGAAAAAAAATGCTGAATTGGACTTCCAGGGACATAATGACAGACTGAAGATGACTCTGAGAGCTGAGCCAATAGTCACAGCAAAAACAGAAGCCAAGGAGGCTGCAGCGGAAAAAAGAGGAAAAGTAGAGTTTCATCTCCTCTTCCTTCACTCATAAGTTTCTTCCATATAGAAGCTCCCCATGAAAAGATTGTAAAATAGTGATCTCCAGCAGGTGTAGGAACTCTGAGAGCCCCAGGGGAAATTCATCCTGCCTAAAATGGGGTTCAGCATCTCTATTTGGACACTGGTTTTGCCCATTTCCTTTTTTAACTACTTCAGGAAGTTGCTCATTAGTGATTTTTCTGGATGTTAAGAACCTTCCGAAGGACAGGTTTTGTCACACTAGAAGAGTTTTCTTCTACACTAGATGAAAGAAGTTTCATATAAGTTTAAGGATTAAAAAGGAGCCTGGTTTAGCTCAGCAGACTAAAAGCATAGTGATCAACACCAGCTGTCTGCAATTACTGTAAGTTCGAATCTCACCAGACTCAAGGTTGACTCAGCCTTCCATCCTTTCTAAGGTAGGTTAAATGAGGACCCAGTTTGTGGGGGCAATAAGCTGACTTTGTATAAATATACAAAAGTATGAAGACTATTGCTTAACGCATTGTAAGCTGCCCTGAGTCTCCGGAGAAGGGCGGCATATAAATCAAATTAAAAACAAAAAACAAAAAAAACCCTTAATTTTTGGAAAACAGTGAAGGAAAGATTACAATATTAATTTTTGAAAAGTCAAGGAACTAAATGAACTTGGAAGAATATTTCCTGTGGGTTGTATAAAATTTTATAAAAGAATATATGAATATTTTAAAATACTAGCGAAGATGTTAAGTTCCTGAAATTGTTTATATTTGTTTGGAGGGGGGAGTAAGTTTTATATCTTTTCTTATTTTTTATTTTATTTTCTCTCACTTTGCATTTATCTTTCTTTACCTTTTATATTTTTCTTGATTTGTATTAGTCTTTTATCTTTGTAAATCTAAATAAAATTATTAGAAGAAAAATGCTGAATTAGCCCTACTACTTTTATTGCTGTGTCATTCCTGTTCAGAGACTCAATGACAAGTGAGAATATATACCTCATTACAACATTATACTTTGAAAATCAGCCACGAATCATTAGCTTATACCAGGACAACAGGTATATTAATTTTCTACTTTCTTCCTGCTGCTCCATCAATTCAGTTAAGTAAGAATTTATGAAGGGAAAGAAACAATTAAATTACATACAGCCAGGGGTGGGCTCCTGGGGGTTTGCAGGGGTTCGGGAGAACCTCTAGCTAAGTTTCTGTGCAGTTCAGAGAACCCCCAAATCCCACCCCTGGCTGGCCCCACCCACCCTGCCCCTCCCCTCCCAGGAGTCCCCATACGGCCCGTTTTGGATGCAGGTAAGCGCAGGGCGCGCACAGAGCCTTGAGAGAGGGTGAAAAACGGGCCTACTGGAAGTTTGGGAAGGCCACAAACGGGCCTGTTTCTGGCCTCCAGAGGGCCTCCGGAGGCTGGGGAGGCCGTTTTCATCCTCCTGGAAACTCAAGGAAAGCCTCCAGAGCCAGGGAGTGCAAAAACTGCCGTGGTACAAGAGGCGGACTGGGCCACACCCACCATGGGCATGCCCACCCAGCAACCAGGCAGAAAACCCCTTGCAAAAATTTTTGAAGCCCACCCCTGCATACAGCTTGTGCATAAGCATAATAGTAAACTCAGGATACATAAAAAGCAGGGAAAATTTTGTATAGGAAAAAGAAAAATCTCAACATATGCTCTCCCCCCACCCCCATTCCAGTGGATACAGTGTCAGAAGACCAGATCATTGTGGAGAAAAATCTACGTGGTTGCAAAAAGTGGATATTGATTTAATGGCATGGATTCACGCAACCAACTCCTCCTCTCTCCAATGCCATGACTAGATTCACACTTTTCGAAGAGAATCTTACAAAGCACCAAAATCTATTAAGAACAAACACATTAATATGTCAGAACATAAGTGATGCTGACATGTAGACAATCTGGGAAACTAAGCTGTATATAGAATGTGCCTGAATTAGCGTAACCTCAATAATATCTACTGGGATTTTTAAAAATCAATGCTATAAATAAATCTTGGTAAAATTCAGTTTCCTTAGCAGATTATTGCAGTTATTTTTATGTGTAATGGTTTTATTTTCTGTTGTTTGTGAAGAGCAGAGCACAAACAAACCAGCTGACACCCTAGTACACCACATGAGTCCCAATTAGTGTAGACAATTATAACAACAAATCTCGAGAGTCTGTTTGATACTTTAATACAGCAAGTTGGAAGCTTTACTATTGTAACTGAATCACTAGTTATAAGAGATGGTTTTTAGGAATCAAAGCAAAGGTACCACATTTTTAATACAGAGTGGCCAAGTTTGACATTTGAACCCAAAATAAGTTTTCATTGTTAAATCTGAACTTTGATACACATTAAAAATTCTGTAAATTGGAAGCAGAATTTGGGTGTGGATAGTCACCACTGGCTAGTGCGTATGTCTTGAGCAGATTTATAGCTTCTAAAGAATATCTGGAAAAACACTGAGCCCTCTCTCTGGGCACATGAGCCGTCACCCAGCTCAGCTCCACTGCGCATGCGCAAGAACCTCCCACCAGCCAGCTGATTTTTGAGTTTCCGGGCCAGGGCGCATGTGGGAGATGCATGTGCATGCATGGGGGGGCCTTGTGCGCATGCGCGGGGGCGGGAGGGGGTCTCATGGGCATGCATGAGGGTTACTTAACAACAGAAATTTTGGGCTCAATTGTGATCACAAGTCAAGGACTACACTAAGATATCTACAGGGCAGAATAGGGCAGCATGTATGTGATTGATTGCATGTAAAAATAAATAAGATGTGTATATAAGTATGGAATTAAGATCACTGAGAAAATGAGCTGCAAGTATATGTATTTGGGATGGAAAATGACTTTGTGTGTATAAGCACAAATATTTACAGAACAGCAGCCCGAAACTACTGGTAGCCATACATTGCCCACCCAGGTTTAAGGTAGAAGATTATTTACAGCTATAGTTAATATTAGTAGTAAAATATTATTAGTGATTTATATTAAATATTAATACTAATATTATTTAATACTAGTATTAAATACTTTATTAATACTTTAATATATTAAGGAGAGAAGCAACTTAGAACTAAGGAGAAATTTCCTGACAGTTAGAACAATTAACCAGTGGAACAACTTGCCTCCAGAAGTTGTAAATACTCCAACACTGCAAGTTTTTAAGAAGAGGTTGGAAAACGATTTGTCTGAAGTGGTATAGGGTTTCCTGCCTAAGCAGGGGGTTGGACTAGACGGCCTCCAAGGTCCCTTCCAACTATGTTAATTCTATTCTAATACTTTAATAGTAGCATTAAAAATCACAAGAACTTCTACATGTTAATTTCTGAAGTAACTGTGCATCATTTAATAGGGAGCATTAGTATACTAACAGTCCATCTCCCTTTCCAAGTCTAAAACAAAGTAAAACCCTATTATTTTGCTGAATCAACTGTAGGGTAATTTATTTTCAGAGAACAATTTTGTCCTTGCTCTTATTTTAATAGGGTCGATAGAAATGTAATTTAAAAAAATGTTATTAAGAGTTTGCAGCAAGAATTGTATTATGTTTCTTTTTCTTTACTATCTGACCAGCTAGGTTATCTAGAAATTCTTGTCTAAGGCAGCAGCTTTTGGAATTAATTCCCAGGTGATTAAGAAGTGATTTTCCATCAATGAGTATGCAGATATAATTTGTTTTATAGTTACTCTTATTGACATATTCGCAACAAGTGCTAACTATTTCTTTACAACCACTTAGATTTCTGAAGAGAATGGCATGGATAAATAACTAGAAAAAAGGCATGGAATATTATTTCAATATATGATTACTGCAGTGAGATTACTACATGAAGAGAGGAAAAGATTTGACATTACTCACTATGGAGGAATGGTTTATGAAGTTGGCAGGTTTCATTGAGATGGATAAATTGACTTATCTGAATAGAGAAAACACATTATTTGCATTTCTCAATAATTTAAACCCTCTTTTTTGTGTAAAAATAAAACAAAATAAAATTGTGAATTATGGCTTTGATAATTAGGGCAGATTATAGGAAGAAGAGTAATATGATGTAACTTTAGAGAGATTGAAATATTCTTGTACTGCTGTGAAAAATATCAGAATCCACTTTGTTTTATCATTTTTCTTTCTTTCCTATTTTTCAACTTCTTTCTTTTCTTGCAGCTTTTGCTTTCTTTTCTTGCAGCCTTTCTTATTCTTTCTTTCCTTTTCTCTTTCTTTCTTTTTTCTTTCATTCATTTGTTTTTATCTTCTTGTTTTAAAGTTTTAATGAAAATTATATTCAGATTTCTGAAGAGAATGCAGCACTTTAGATTTAAAATTGTTATCAGCCACTCCTTTAATCAATATGATGATGGGAAAGTACAAAAGAGATTTCTCTCTTGTATGAGGTAATCTTATTCTGTTATGGACGTTTATGGTGGCTATGAAATAAAAAATAGACAAATTGAGTATTCTGCATTCAATATCTCATTTTTCATCCTTAGGAAATCTCAGGACATAATGAGCTAAAGTATATTAGAAAAGTTCTACTGTTACAAAATATAATAAAAGTGTTTCTGCACAAACATAGATTGGCCTTCTCTTTACATTCAGCAAATGATAATCTGCCTCTCTTATAATAGCACTGACTAACAGCAGAAACGTTACGCTAAAGTTCTTTGTGGTTATTATTGTAATAATTATAATTAATGATTACACCTGCTTTTTCAGGACAAGCTGCAACACAGTCCAGAACGGATTGATTTTAAAAATCAAGGTTAATATGATAAGAAGAGAAGAATTTTCTTTCTTCCAATTAAATCAGGTCCAGGGAATATTTTTCTTTCTTCCCTGCAACAGCGGCCTTTCACTTTCTTTTTCTTCTTTTAATCAATATTCTGAAGAATATTGCCTTCTTTTTCTTTCTGGCACGGAAAATGGAATTATGTGAGAAAGTCCCAGATAAAACTGAGGCTAAGCAGTGGTGGGTTTCAAATTTTGTTGCTACCAGTTTGCCCCGCGTGCGCACGCTCGCTTCGCACCCACCTTCTATGCACGCGCTCGACCTTCCGCGCATGTGCTTTGCTCTCACGCATGCCTTCCGTGCATGAGCCCGGCCTCAAAACTGTGCCTAAATAGGACGGCATAGAGTCAGGACAGGTGGGCGGGCCCACGAACTCCACTACTGGTTCTCCTGAACCAGTACGAACCGCCTGAATACCACCTCGGGGCTGAGAAACAGAGAGGGCAGAAAGATAAAATACAGGGAAAATACCATATCCTCTATGGTAAGAGAGGAAAATCTCTCTTCCTTTTCCCATCTAGTCTGTCATCAAGTCTTAAAATGTCTTCTTGTTCTGGGAAAAGCATACAACCAAGAATAAAATGGCCTGCAATTGGAATAAAGAATAGTAGCTTGTTGATTGAAGGGTATGGAAAGAATATGTTTTTAGGGTGAGTTTGGACACTGGAGAATTGCAGCAGTTCTCATAATGATGCAGTAGGAAAGCAAGACAACTGGGTGGAGGCTTCCTTCCATACACAAAGAGAGAACTTGAAACATATAGCTAAGGGGCCTTACAGAGAGTGGACCCCTTTTCAATCAGATCTGCTGTACAGGTAGTCCTCACAGTTGCTAGGTGGCCATTTAAAGTTACAATTGATCCTCCAAAAGCTACTTATAACCCAGTTCCAAACTTCTGACAGGTGCATATATACCCATGGTCAAATGACCACATTTCAGGTGCTTGGAACAGGTTCACTTTTATGACTGGTTGCAGTATTCAACAGTCATGTGACAGCAGTTCCCAGCAAAAAATGCCCATAGGAACACATTGATTCGCTTAACGTCTGCTGCATTCCTTTAGCTGCAACATTTAGTTAATAAATTTAAGTTTAAGTTTAATGCGATTTATATGACGCCCTATCTCCAATGGACTCAGGGCGACTCACAACAGTAAAATACACAATGACATTAAAACAATGAAATTAAAAGTCCAAATTAAACAGTTTAAAATCAATTTAAAAACTATTAAGAACCCCACCCCCCATCAGTCCAGGCTACAAAACAACCAGGTCTTCAAATCACGACGGAACGAGCGACAGCCAGGGGCCATCCGGAGCTCCAAAGGAAGTTGCTTCCAAAGGGTGGGTGCGCCCACAGAGAAAGCTCTCACCCTGGGGGTTGCCAGCCGACATTGTCTGGCCGATGGCACCCTGAGGCGGCCCTGTCTGTGGGAATGCACCGGGCGACTGGAGATTATTGCTGGCTGCAGGGGGTCCGACAAAGATCCCGGGCCTAAACCATGAAGGGCTTTATAGGTGATAACCAGCACCTTGAACCTCACCTGAAGGGCAACCGGTAGCCAATGCAGGCCACGCAGGAGGGGTGTAACATGAGAGTGTTGGGACACTCCCATCACAACCCGTGCGGCTGCATTCTGCACCACTTAAAGTCTTCGAGTGGTTTTCATGGACAGCCCTAGGTAGAGAGCATTGCAGTAATCGAGGCGGGAGGTAACCAGCGCATGAGTAACGGGGCATAGGGCATCTTGGTCCAAGTAAGGGCGAGGCTGATGCACAAGGCGAACCTGGGCAAATGCCCCCCTGGTCATGGTCAGTACATGATCTTCCAGAGACAACCGTGAATCCAGAAGGACACCCAGGTTGCGGGCCGTGTCCGCAGGGGATAACACCTCACCCCTGATGGTCAACGATGGAATGTCTAGATTGGACCGAGATGCCGGTACCCAGAGCCACTCGGTCTTACTAACCACAGTGTTCGCTTAACAACCACCGCAAAAAAAAAAAATAAATGTAAAATTTGGTCTGGTCACTTTGGTGCCTCAATTTATGACTGTCATGATTTAAGATAGATGGGATCTATTACGGTCATAAGTCGAGGACTATCTGTATTCCCCAAAAACGGAGGTCAAACTTTCTCAAAAGTAAAGCACAGTTTCATTCCCCAAATCTATTTATTTTTACATAACTTAATTTAGAAGTTCTAAATATACCCTCTCCCACTGAGCAATCTTGTTGGCAAAAATGAAAAACATTACAATACCAGAATATATGAGCAAAATATGCAAATCAAATGAAGCCTGAAACACATAATTGTTTTAAAAGAACAACAAAAATCAGAAAAGGGGAGAAATCTCAATTTGTTTATCTTTATATCTAGAGGAAAAAGAGGTGGTGCCCTAGATCAGGGGTGTCAAACTTGTAGCCCACGGGGGGGCGGATGTGTCATGTGCTGGCCACGCCCACCCCTAGTTTAGTGAAGGGGGGAAAGTGTGATAAGTCACGTGACGACAACGTGATGCCGTGAGTTTGACACCCCTGCCCTAGATAGTAGGATCTAATGAATATAGAATTTAGCTGTTGGAAGAGTTTGGGAAAACACATAAAAGCAAGGCATGTAAATAGGTGTATCTATATATTTTATTACTACAAGTAGCACTGTTTTAGCAGGGTTTCCCCCCCAAAAGGCATGTTAATAACATGTCTTGTTTGTATTTCTTAAAACAAGCAGGGTCTAACTCTGATGTTTTAAAGATATGCGAGTCAAATAATCCCTAGGAATAATAGTCTAGTAAAGAAGACCATAGTCTTGTTGAAGAGATGGAAGAGAAAAAGTACAGACACATGCTGGATATAGCAAACATATGACTCTATTACTAAAAATACATTTGCGGTCTCACCAGCAGCCAGGAATAAACCAGGGGCAGACCAACTTCTTTGTCACAGGGCTGCTCTGTTTTTATCCTTCCGTACTTAATAGATGCAGATGAACCTCAGACAGAAGCACTCCTACTTTTAACTTGCATTGCTTTGCAGCATTATAACTTCTAAAACTGATGATTGTACTCACAGGGTTGCATAGAAAATTCATACACATGCTAATTAGAAACACAGCTATGAAGATATTAATAAACCATCTTCCATGTGAAAAAAGAACATATATTTGATTTAACCTTTAGGTCTCGAAGTCCTATTTCTGGAGGCTCTTGTGGATAACTCAATGTTTTGTTTTGGAGGCTGAATTACTAGTCAATGTCTTTGCTGTACGTATGGTGTTATATAAACCACTTTACATGTGAAAACAGCAAAATATGGTTTTTTTCCTAAAAAAATAAATAAATCTGAATTTCTACTTTGTATTTCATACATTTTCTAACACAATAATTCTCAATCTATGAGCCATGTGAGAGCAGAAGGTTATCCAACATCTACCTAAAAATTTCCAGTGTTGGAGCATTTACAACTTCTGGAGGCAAGTTGTTCCACTGAATACGGGTTACTGATTTCTGTCAGGAATTTTTTCCTTAGTTCTAGGTTCCTTCTCTCCTTGATTAGTTTCCACCCATTGCTTCTTGTCCTGCCCTCAGGTGCTTTGGAGAATAGCTTGACTCCCTCTTTTTTGTGGCAGCCCACAAAGACGAGGGAGTCAAGCTATTCTCCAGGTGATTTTCAGTTGTTGTTGTTGTTGTTAGTTGCGAAGTCATGTCCGACCCATCGTGACCCCATGGACAACGTTCCTCCAGGCCTTCCTGTCCTCTACCATCCTCTGGAGTCCATTTAAGCTCACGCCTACTGCTTCAGTGACTCCATCCAGCCACCTTGTTTTTCTGTTGTCGCATTCTTCTTTTGCCCTCAATATTTCCCAGCATTAGGCTCTTCTCCAGTGAGTCCTTCCTTCTCATTAGGTGGCCAAAGTATTTCATCTTCAGGACCTGGCCTTCTAAAGAGCAGTCAGGGTTGATCTCCTTTAGGACTGACCGGTTTGATCGCCTTGCATTCCAAGGGACTCGCAGGAGTCTTCTCCAGCACCATAGTTCAAATGCCTCAATTCTTTGGCTTGGGGAAAACCATAGCCTTGACTCTATGCACTTTTGTTGGCAGGGTGATGTTTCTGTCACTGCCTAGCCCACGCTGCCTAGCCCATGTTGTCTACATTTGCCATAGCTTTCCTCCCCAGGATCAAGCATCTTTTAATTTCTTGGCTGCAGTCCCCATCTGCGGTGATCTTGGAGCCCTAATCAGTATGGATGCAAAATTATGATGCACTTCTTTAAATGGACAAAGTCATCCAAGGGTTAGATAATTCATGAGTTTGAACCATCTTGTAAGATTTGATCTCCTGAAATAACTTTATACTAGTATATTAATATTAAATATGGTGATTTAATTCTGGGATGGGACGCACATGCCACAGTATCAGCAGATACCATTTTGCTGATCCTTACTTTCCATGGTGGTACTCAAAAGCTTTCAATTATAATACACAGGTCCACTTTAAGGGAAAGATCTGGAACTGCTGTTCTACTGTAAGGTATATTTTACTTGTTTTCAACTAAGAAGAGTCTGTGAACCTACAACTTTATAGAAAGCTAAGATATAATGAATATTACACATACTATTAATTTATATTATTAATGAAATCTCTCCTTTGTTCTATGTTGAATCTCTCCTTAATGAGCTTCCATCAATTGTTTCTTGCCTTGCCCTCAGGTGCGCTTTGGAGAACCCCTCTTCTCTGTGACAGCCCCTCAAGTACTAGAAGGCAACTATCATGTCACCCCAATCCCTCCCCAAAAAGACAAAGTCAAAGGATCAAATCAAGATGCTCTTGGCGGGGGAGGTGGGGCAGAATATGAGCTATTAAGGAAAAAAGTGGCTTCAACAGGAAATGGTGGGTATAGGACAAGTTTCCTTATCTTGGCATTCCATTTCAATTCCCACAATGGCCATATTCTGGGGAATTCTGCAATTGGTCCATTCCACATCTGGAATGTGTCCGGACTGAGCAAGGTTAGTACAGACGAAGATGCTCATCATGCACAGATTAAAAGCATTTCACAGTGTGAAGTAGATAATTCAGCCATCTGAACAACATCCTCCAATTGCAATCCAGAGCACTTCCCTAAGTTGCAGTTTGTAACAAAATAGCAGGTGTATCTCATGAGTAGTTTACAGTAGAAAAACTAAGAGATTAGCAATTACATTCAAAGCAGGGTAACAAAGAGAGAGAGAGAGAGAGGGAGGGAGGGAGGGAGAGAAACTATTCAGGGTATGGGTATGTTCAGTGGTGGGATTCAGCCAGTTTGCACCACTTTGAGAGAATCGGTTGTTAACTTTCTGAGTGGTTTGATGAACTGGTTGTTGGAAGAAATCATTAGGGCAGAGAACCGGTTGTTAAATTATTTGAATCCCACCACTGGGTATGTTTCTAAAATCCACCAGAAGAAAAAAACAATAATGCAAGCCTGCTTGCTCTCTTTTCTTTTTTTTCTTACATGATCTAAAAATAAGATCATTCTGACGGCAAGTTTTTTTTTACAAAAATAAGTCAACAAGATCATAGCCCAATTTAAAGATGTAAAAAGGACAGAGAAATCTCTACATTTATAAAGAGCTAAAAATGTTTCCAAAGCTCCCTTGTTGAGAAGGAATATAATTAGGAGTATTTTTAAAAATTACGATCCTTTTCTCCACCCCAAATCATGGCAGTGCTTGCGACCACTTATTCGCTTCCACCTCAGACCATTGGAATGTGCTGGCACACCACAAGCAAGCTTAAAGAATGCAGAGTTTCCGTAGGGTAGCACTTCAGAAGATCCCAAATGACAGTGGTTAGCTGCATTCTTTTGCTTCGAGATCACTGATCCCCATTTAGGAAAGTACAACTGTGGAAACCAGGGACGTAAGGAAAGGAAGAATATAAGACTGTTGTGTTTGAAAGCCCTGGAAACATCCTACAGGAAAACAAGAGCAGGTGTAGCTGAATGGGAAGAAATGAACAAGGGTTAGAGAAATCAGTTCTTTTCCAAAGAGAATCGCAGTGACCAAACTTCATCAGCCATTCCAGACCACTGATATCTAGCCAAATTTATTCCTTACAAGCCACAATTCCAACAGCCACAAACCTTTTCCTTTATATACAGCTTTTTAAAAAAATTACAGCTCTCACGGTTTAATTAAAGTGTTAATAAACAGCAAAAGGAAGGAAAAGTAATGCTTTGTATGTATTGTATTTTTTCTTCTTCATGGATCTCAACCAGTGATGGGTTCTAACTAGTGTTACCACCGGTTCGCTTCACGCACGCGCTTTGCATACACCATACTTGCGCTCTGCGCAAGCGCTTTAGATTTCAAAACAAGGGAGGCATGGCAATCCCCTCTGCCGCGCTTTTCAGCTGGGCTAAAAACGAAGGAATAAAGGTAGGTATAGCGCAAGGGTGGGCGGGAGAGCCCAGCTGTCAGTCAGAGTGAACCAGTTTGCTCTCACATCAACATTTGTGCTACTGTCTCTGCTGAACCTGGGAGAACCGGTAGCAACCTGTTCTGCCCCAGCTACGGACCCCAAAGAACGCAGCACACACAAAGTCTGTACAAACCTTAGTTTACTAAATTAAATCAGTCTTTTTCAAATAAAGGCTGTTAATTAACTTTCTTAACAGCCTACAAGAATCCAAAGAATAAATAATCGTAATCTTACTATGGTTGGCAGAAAGCCCGAAGCAATTTGCAGGAAACTGATAAGAGAACTAAGATCAGGATGCGAAGGAGAGTGAACGAAGTTGTTCCCTGCAAATTGCTTCAGTTCCTTATATAGGCTAAGGGAGTGGCCAATTAGCCCCAAGCCTTACTCTCGAGAAGACCTCCTCCTGAGGAACCACTCCTGCCTTTTAGCAGCTCTGAGCGCCTATGTATCGAGAAGAGGCTCCTCCTCTTCTTCCTCTTCACTTATGGGAGCTTCTGGAGGTTTTGAAGGCCCTGGATGAATCCCTGCCTCTGGCACCACATCTCCTCCAGCCTCCTCATTGTCTGACTCGAGTGCCAGCTGCACAGGCTGCTGGCGCAGCACCACACCAGCCTCCTAGCTGTCGGAATCAGCTACTAGCTGCACAGGCTGCTGACGGCCCACAACACAACCCACCACTGATCTCACCAGTACATGAGGAATTCGTAGATAGCCACACTCAGCCATTAACCAGATCCAGAACTGCTGAGCTGCAACAAAGTGTCCTTGAATCCAAAGAATGTTACATAGTCCTACTTAGTTTTCAAATTTGTATAATTTGTACTTTAAGTCAACCTCATTTGCTTCATCTTTAGAATAGACTTTCCAAAACCAAACACGATGATTTGTCTCTAGCTATATATGAACTTCATGATAGAAGAACAACCTGAGTCAGGTAGAAGTTCCATTTACCCAACTGAAATTGTATTTCAAGTTCAAGTCTAAGAAATCACCTTCATTAAGTCTTCCAAATGTTGCTGTACAGTAACTCCTGGAAGCTCTAGCTAGCATGGGTAATACAATAGAGAAATGGTAAGTTGTTGTTCAGCAGCAACATCTCGAAAACTACAAATACACGTAGACATCCCAACATGAATTACAATATTGCTCAAGGTTTCCTACCATCTATCCAGGCACCACAACTTTCACAAACAGGAAAAAAAACCCTCTGATCACTTTCATATTTATTTACTGCAAAGATTCAGTAACTCACATTACATACGTCACTTCATCTATGACCATAGTTCAGGGGCACAAATTCAGGATGATGATGTCAACTGGTCAACTGCCTCCCAGAATTATGTGCCACTCTGCATTATATTTGAAAATAATGTCAGAGTTAGATGGAAGAGGTTGTAGCCAAGCCAGTTAGCTTTAATAGGTACAAAAACCCTTCAACTGTCAAAGCAGAAAAATAAAACTTGGAATTTTCTTCAGTGGTGGCAGCTCCTTCATTTCTTGGAACTGCTAGGATGAAGCTCCTATTGAGTTATTCTAAGCTAATGATGTAAGAATTTAATGCTTTATTCTGACCTATTTTTGGTTTTATCTTTAATGGGCCAATATAGTCAGACAGCCTTTCCCAATCAAATGCCATCCAGATGTATCAGCTATAATTTTTTAGACCCCAAGCCAGCATGAGTAATAAGAGTTCATGAAAGTTGTGGTCTAACACTTCTGGAGGGCAGAGTTGAGTATGAAGAATTCTGAAGGCAGAATTCCCTTGTACAAGCTGTGTTCACATAAAATAGGCACTGTTCTTATTTTACAGCAGCTTACTCAGGAAAGTTTCTCTCAAGCAATTAGAAATAAAACAAGATGTCCAACTTCAAGGAAGAAATGTGGTCACCCATGGGACACTTGAATCGAAAACTGAGAGCAGCAGGGTCTGTCAAGTACTTAAAATATCCTTCTAATAATGCGAGTATGCCATATGCTTCACTTACAACTAAGCAGTACTACTAAAAAGAAAACAGATTTAAATCCTTTTTTTTTTTTTACAAATGCCTGCCAAAATGTTTAAAAGGCCTTGTGATCTATCCAACCTGAGCAAATGTCTTTGCCACACTGACCAGAAAACAGCTCAGGAAGTTTAATTCAGAAGCTGCTACCCCCTCAAGAGATACAAAAGAGTTACGAGTTCATGGAAAGAATAAACTTCTTGGCAAATTTCTTTCAAATATTACAACTGGATTGCCCAATGCTAGATGGTGGGGGTGGGGGTGGGAAGGTATCAGATTCTAAAATAGGATTGGAAAGGATCCCAATAAACAGCATCTAAAGCAGCGTTTCCCAATTTCTGTGACTTTAAAATGTGTGGTGCCAATGATGATGTTACATGGTTGAGTAATGAAACATCTGCAAACAAACAACCTAGATTCAGAGAGCACCAATGACTCCATAGTTCATCCCTGAGTTATGTCTATTCTCTTCTATTTGATTCTTTACTTAGGATTTATATAGGCAATTCAAATTCACAATAGCAGAATAATAGAGACTTTGGAGGCCTTCTAGTCCAACCCTCTGCTCAAGCAGGAGACCTTATACCAGTGATGACTAACCATTTTGCCATCACGTTCCAAAAGCGGGGGGAGCACAGGGCGGTTGCACACACACGCATGTGCCCACACCCATAATTCAATGTGCCCCGTCCCCTGTGCATATACGTGCGACTCCCCCCCGCTCCCCCCGCTATCGGCACGTGATGGCAGGGTGATACCGGAAGGCCCGTTTTTTGCCCTCCCCAGGCTCCAGAGCCTTTCTAGGAGCCTGGGGAGGGCGAAAACGGTCTTCCCCACCCACCCGGAGGCCCTCTGGAGGCCAGAAACAGCCCGTTTCCCAATGTCCAGTGGGCCCAGAATGCTGGAAAATCAGGTGGCCGGCACGCGTATGCACGCTGGAGCTGAGCTAGGGCAATGCTCGCGTGCCCATAGATATGGCTCTGCATGCCACCTGTGGCACACGTGCCATAGGTTCGCTATCACGGCCTTATACCATTCCAGACAAATGGCTGACCGGTCTCTTTTTAAAATCCTTCAGTGATGAAGTATCCACAACTTCTGAAGGCAAGTCATTCCACTAGTTCATTGTTTTCACTGTCAGGAAATTTCTTAGTTCTCTCTTTGATTAGTTTTCATCTATTGCTTCTTGTCTTGCCTTCTGGTGCTTTGGAAAATAAGTTTACCCCCTCTTCTTTATGGCAGCTGCTCAAATATTGAAACCCAAATAGATGTCAGATTCCCCCGACCTCTGTTTGGGATTTCTGCTTTGTATTAAATCAATTCCTGCACTTCCAACACGATCAGCTGAGCAACTGTGCAATTCTGTTAGATCTTCAGCAAAGCACTGCTGTAATTAGTTCTTTAGAGGCAACCACAGAATATAGGTAATTTTACATCCATTTGTTTAGCAACCATTTGAAGTTACGACCACCATGAAAAAGTGACATGACCAGTCCTCACGTTTACAACTATCACAGTATCAGTGCAGTCATATGATTTGGGCACTTGTCAACCACTGCACATTGCAATGTGTTTATAACAGCTGCAGCGTGCTATAGTCACTTGATTGCCACTTGCAACCTTCCCAGTTAGCTTCTGACAAGAAAAGTCGGAAGCCTGCAAGTGGCAATTACATGACATCTCATTTAATGACCATGGCAAAAAAAAGGTTGTACAATCCGGCATGATCATGTGATGCCTCGTTAACAAGCACACTGCTTAACAATGAAGTTTCTGGTCCCCATGTGGTTGAAAGCAGTGATGAAATGTAAAATTTGTTACTACCGGTTCTGTGGGCATGGCTTGGTGGGAGACTGGGTGGGCATGGCCAACTTTTTTTTTTTTTACACTTTTAAAACCATTTTTTCTACAACCTCTTCGGCTTTAGAGGTTATAAAAAATGCTTTTAGAAGCCTCTGCCAATCAGGCAATTCAGCTGGGATCGTCAGAGGCTTTTAAAAGCATTTTTTCTATAACCTCTTTGGCCAAGGAGATTGTAAAAAATGCTTTTAAAAGCCTCTGACAATCCCAGCTGAGCCGCACAATCATCAGAGGCTTTTTTTTTACTTTTAAAAGCATTATTTCTGCTGAAGAGGTTGTAGAAAAAATGCTTTTAAAAATAAAAAAAAAAAGCCTCTGATGATTGGGCATGGTGGGGGCCAGGGATGTTTGCTACCAATTCTCCAAACCACCCACCGCTATCACTACCGGATCGGGTGATCCGGTCCAAAGCGGGAGCATTTCACCCCTGGTTGAAAGGTGAGGATGACCTGCAACAGCAGATAAGCCTGAACAGAGATGGGAGGATGGAAATCATGCCACATCACCCTGAAGTGGCCAATAAGCCCCAGCAGGATCCCATATGCTACTGGTAATATCTGACTTGCTATCCAGAGTAATGCCTGTGAAGTTTCATTGATTCCACATACCTTGTATTTGCCACTAAAACGTGTTGACTTAAGGAGGAAAACACCTCTTTAAGACCAGTACTATACAACTAAGGCTGTGTTAACTCAGTCTCACACTGTCATGGAGACACAACAGGGGGGAAAAAATGTTGCCAGGGCATGTTTGTAGCTTGGTTAGTGCAAAGGTGAAAGGCCCTTACATCTGAAAGATAAAACCATTTCATGTTAATAGTTAATTTCTATAATTTAATCCATTGCTTTTGGGTGGTTTTTTTTTGTTAACACCCCCCCCCCCCAACACACAACAAACTAGAAATTGGGAGACTGGAGTTCTAATCCTGCCTTTGACATGAAAGCCAACTGGGTGACTTTGAGCCAATCACTCTTTCTCTGCCCAATCCACCTCAGAGGGTTGTTGCTGTGAGAAAAATAGAAGGAAGGTGTGTTGAGTACGTTCGTCACCTGGAGTTATTTGTAAAAATAATAAAGGCGGGATTTAAAAAAAATCTTTTAATGAATCATATGAAGAAAAAAATTGTCACTATGGGCCATTGCAAAGTCATGTCCTTTTCACAATAAAAGTTCTCCAAGAATCTACCATGTTTTCCCGAAAATAAGACCCTGCCTTACATTTTTTTTGAACCCTGAAAAAAGCACTTGGCCTTATTTCGGTGCACGCAAAAGCCCAATTGCCCTTATTATCAGGGAATGTCTTATTTTGGGGGAAACAGGGTATTAAACATTTAGTTTCTGCAAATATCTCCTAGAATTATCTCTTGATGTACACAGTCCTATTTTAGGGATTTCACATCTTTCTCTTAGTTATATATCCAGCTCACCTGATGCCACCTTTTTGTTCTTTCATTTTTAATTTTGCAGGGAGAAGAAGGGGTTTTGCAGAGTATGATTGCATTTATAGAAGGAAGGGAGGGAGAGAAAGAGAAAAAGGGAAAGGGTAAACGGAGGGCTCTCCATGTACATAGATACAGCAAATAGCAGCCCCCTCCCTCCTGGCATTTTGCAAAGCTAAAGCACAACTCTACTATGCTCTTAATCAAAACTAAAAATTTACAAAGGCCACGAGGTTGGTAGGTATGTCTATTTTGTAAACTATGCTTTTCTCCATTTCTTCAGTCAGCTGTATGCCACTCAAGTCTACAGATTGGGGTAAGTTACAAAAACTGTTAAACGAATATATTAATAAAACTAGATGGACGCCCGTGCTTTGCTATGAGCTCAGGCTTGATAAATTGACACTTGCAGCCTGAAACTTAATGTAGAATGTGTAACTCTATAGCATCAGAGTGCGTTAATATAATGCAACTGGCAGTTGGAACAGAGAGGGAGGGGGAGTAGAATGTCCCAGCCCACAGCATCCATCGGTATTCATCTGGCTAGTATCTGTCAGTGTGTGTGAGAGTTGAGGGGTGTTTGGAAACTCAAACAGTATTTGCTGTGTGAGCAAGAAGGAGGCTGGGCGTGGCTTAGCTCAACTGTTCTGTAATAAAACTGCTTGCTGCTGTGAAAGTAAAATTGAAAGTGAAACTCTTCTGCTTGTGTTTTGCATTTGGAACAGATTTCTTTTGAGGTGGGGAGGGGGAGTACAACTCCTTAGCATCAGAGTGTGTTAATAATAATATAGGAAATACTAATGCTCTGATGGTCATTTCGAAAAATCCTTTCTTAGTGAGCACCTAGAAGCCAAGTGGAACATACGTGGCAAATTTCAAGTTTGTAGGCTTTACGGTTCTGGAGATTTCATGATTAATGCATGAGTGGTTTTCGCTTTTATATATATAGATAAACACAAGATTGGCTTCTTTTCTTAATCTTTTTGTGATTGGGGCTTAGTTGAAGAAGGAAAGCCTTTCAAGAAAAGTCGCCCTTAATTGTTGCCCATCTATAACTGTCACAACGATATTAGTTAGGAAGATGGCTTGAGACAAGTGTAAAATAGCTGTCACTGCTCTCTGCTAACACATGCAAAACCAAGGGAACTTGTTCTATTTTTTATTTTTGAACACTGAGTTGCTACAGCCAGCTTCAATGAACACACAACTATGAATGTTCTTGGAAAGAGGCCACAATGGAACCACAGAATAAGGGATGAAAAAGGACTTCCTTCCTTTTATCATTTCTGTGGGCAGATGTTGCCATTTTGTGTTCTTTGACTGAAACCAAAACAGAGACATGTAAACCGACACCATCCTAGCAATTCATTCAAGAAATCCCACTATCATAGCTATTGCCTTTTCTGGCAGTCTTGGCTACCAAAAAACCCCAAACATTTTCAACCATCCTATGTCTCAAGTACTATGTCTCAGATAATACACCACACCTGGGTATCAGGAAACTGAAAACTTCCAAATTATTTGATTTCTTCTTTTTTAAAGTATTTTAATAGTTTTGACTGCTAGCCTACACAAGCATGGAAGAAGGAAGAGACAATAATGTTACTGAGGTAAATATACAATTTTTTTTCTTCTCCTTTCTCAAAAAAATTCTTTGCAATTTTAATCACCTTACTGAAACGTAATTTACTTCTTTAAAAAACAAATAAAAAACCAAACAAACCAGGGGGTAGGAAAGAAGGCCCTTTTAATTACTAACATATTGCAGAGATTAACAACCTGCGCCTGAAATAGACTGGCCTGGAAAATATGGATCTGAAACATAAAATGTGAACTTTTCCATTTTGTTTTATGTACAGTGACTGTGTAGGATTATCAGGCCTGGGGATGGCTGTTCAGCTCTAAAAGCAACACAGGCAACAACAAATGTTTTAATTTGGCAAGCAAAGTGACTTTCCATTAAGTAGTACCGGTGATTTAATGGCGAAAGTGAAATGATGAAAACAATAGATGAGTTAACTATTGCCGAACAGACTAATTTTTTTTAAATTCAGGATGAGCCTGCACACCAGTGATCATATTGTTTATGCAATATCCTTAGGAAAAAAACCAACCTTGTGTTTATTTGTCTGGCTCATTACTAGGGTAATAGTAGTTCAGTCAGACATGCCTGTAGTGTAAATCATACAATAGAGAGATCATCAGCATCTTTCGGTATCATTTTAGATACAATGCTTTCCAACAGAAAAAGTATGTTTGCATAGTTGAATGTTGATATGAAATACAAATGAAGCACTGTCTTGTACAGCACTCTCTTCCCATAATGATCACAAAAATCACATTGTCTCGGATTGCAACTATCCAAAAATTATACATGAAACTATATAGGTGAAGAATGCAACCAGAGGCAGCCTCAACGAGAGACAGCCTCAACGAGAGACAGCCTCGGGCATTTCCTATGGCAGAAGCTCGTTTAGTTGTTTTATATTGACTGTACCCTGAAATACCCTGAGATAAGGCAGCTATAAATATTTCACTAGCAATTTAGCCTAATGAAGGATCTTGGCAGGCCCAAGGCAGTATGAATCCATGGAGGTAATGCACGTGTAAATACATTCAAAGGTGGTTTAACACCATATATCCTCTGGTTTTGATCCTGTCACCTGCTCCACCCTCTTTCTCCCAGATCCTCATAGGCATCATGGCTGGGTTTAACAGGTAGTGAAATGCAGCACATATCAAAATGAGAATTCTGTGGTCCTATTAATTTTGCTAAACTACAATGCTTAATGGCCCCAGCCAGCAGAGTTAATACTGTACTAAAGGATTTGAGAATTAAACTCAGCAGCATATAATATGCTCTGCATGAGGATGCCCTTGAAAACCACTCAGAAGCTACAGTATAGTTTAAGGGTGTAAAACTCCATTTCATTGAGGGCCGCATCAGGGTTGTGTTTGATCTCGGGAAGTCAAGGTGGGCATGGCCAGCTTGACGTCACTCCTGTCAGGGGCACCTGTGGTGTTTGCGACAGCCTCCTGCAACCCTCTGCCAATGAAAACGGAGCTTGTGGACCCAGTTAAGACTCTCAAAAAGAACCTTTCATGCGACAGTAGTACTCATGGTTTTTGTACCTGCTCTGATCATACATTGGGAATGGACTGAAATGTCGTCTAGACATGCAGAAGAATAAGATGGCAAAATCTATTCTACTATTTCAGGTTGCAGAATGTGGCAAAATTCCCCTCAAAGTAAAGAAGCAAAAACGTAACAAAGCTTCTTGGCCTGGTTGCTTTCCTTCCTGTGAGATTTTCCAGGAGGACAACAAACATCAGAAACAATTATGTGCAATCTGAAATACCGGTAGCAGTCAGTTCAAACAGTCTACCATTTTATTCTGCTGAGTATGGAGACCAAGTCTAGTCTAAAGATCACATGTGAATCCTGTAAGAAGCTGAATCCTCCACTTTCTTAAGAATGTTGGCTTTGGGAGGATAAGAAGCCACCGTTTAAGCCCTTGAACTCAAGTGGCTTTTTTTTTTTTGCTAAAAAAGATTGAGCTTTTTAAACCTTTCTTCTCAATATATTGAGTCAAAATGTCTGTCCATAGTCATCTTTGCTTCTTTGCCATTTTTAAAAATTATTTCCAATTCCTTAGAAGTGTGATGTACATCTTTCTTTGATTCGTGAATACTGTTGAAGGAGGCTTTCTCCACCATGGAAACTCCAGAAATGTTTGGATTGCAACTCCTCAAATTTCTAGGCAAAATTCTAGGCGCTAAACTCCCAACATATGTTTCAATCTCACTGCATAGAATAGACCAGGAAATCAACTCCACAGAAAGGCTAAAATGACTTTTATTGAGATTGGCTAGAATAACATAATCTTGCAGTCTGATTATTCTGCACCTCTACTCCTTAAAGTTCAGTAAATCAGGCAGTTGTCTGAGCCAAATGTTATTTGGACTTTCTTGATTTTAAAATAGCTCCAGCCCCTTTTTCCTAGGCAAGAAATCTCTGTCAAGGGAATCTTCCTCATCTCTACAATAAGATGGGGGGAATGCAAAGTTGGGGAAATCCAGGTTAAAAGTGTTGTTTCTGTTACTCTTGAACTCACCCAGAAGATTAAATAATCCCTCAAAAGCTTAAAAAACAGAGTAAGAAGCAAGCAATTGTAATTTTCTTTGGAAAAGAGAAAGAGATCTGCATTGTGGGCGCTGCCTTTTTCGTCTCAAAAGCAGAGTTTGCAACATAAAAACACTTCAGAATGCTCCAGGAGGTTTTTCTTTCTTTCAATGTAAAATTTGGAATGCTTTATTACTTCATTTAAAAACCAGACATAAACCCTATGATTATCCAACTCAACTGTTACTATTTAAAAATTCAAACAGCAAATCTAGGAAGTGGAAAGCACTGAATCTTTGGCTAGGAATCATGATGCCTTCAAAATAAAACCCAATTATCCGAAGGTTTTACAGCTCCAGACTTTCCTATTCTAGCTTTTGAATTCACTAAAGTGGCTCTCCAAGAAACAGAGAAGGGATGGAAAGGTTAGCAATTCTCAATGAATGTGCCTTCTTTAGAATATTGCTTGCAGATACTTTGTTTTCCTAGGAAAATCCGGAATAAAAGCTTTAGTTCAAGACTGAGAAACCTGCTGTCCTCCAGGTATTGTTGAAGTCCACACTGTATCACACTTGCCAATGTGTCCAACGGTTAAGGATAAGAGTTCAGAAATATCTTGGGTGGATAGTCATAGCCAGAGCAGATGACGGTTCTTTATTCTGCTCTTTTGAGTTTTCTATTCAGTTCTGGTTATCAAATTTAAAAAGGATTTAGAGAAATAAGTTCATAAAACGGCAAGAGGATAAGTGAACTAGAAAGTAAATCTTATTGAAGGAATTAAACCTATTTCACCTTGAGATGAAAAGGTTCAATATCTTCCACTGCTTTAAAGGATGACAGTCGTAACCTGCTCTCTATTGTTCGAGGGTGCAGCACAGGAAATAATATATTTGAAGATATAAGGAAGGAAGAGTCTAAACAAATGTTAGAAAAAGCTGCCTAACATTAAAAGCAGTCTAAGAGTGGCAGCAATTACCTAAAAAAAGGGGGAACGTTCCCCTTCATTGGATGGGATTAGACAGGGACTCAATAGACATGTGCCAGGGGTGCTTTAATTTGGATTTTTCTATTGAGCAGTGGGTACAACTCAGCCGCTGCTCCCAATTATAGTTCTATGATTTTAAGCTGAACTGATACAGTTAATCAACAGATTAGGAAATGAATGACACATGTCTACCTAGAAGCATGACATATACATCCACAACACATGAAAATAGACTTTTAACATTTTAAGTAGCAAAATAAATCCAATTCCGCCTTCTTCATTCATCGGTTTTGATGGTGTAGATTAGAAAAACTGTGATTTGGAAAGACACGAATGTCTCCATTAGACAACTAGAATGCTGGTTAGAAACAATCATTTTTATTAGATGTCTACTGTAAGAAGAGAATTTTAGGAGCATAACATGCTTGCTCTTCTCTCCCTAAATCCAGTTTGCACAAACTTTGTTATCCCAACTCTCTTTTCCCCCCTTGACAACTAGAGGCTCAGAGGCCCTTCTAAAAGATTCTAATTTAGCCTCCTCATTACTGACTCTTAGCTTATAGAGTTTCAACAGAAAGATGGATTAGGAAACTTCTTGCTAGACTTAAAACTATACAAAATGAATCTCTCAGAGTTATTACATAATATTACAAACAGTGAAGATCAGTCCCCATCACCAGCAGTAGCACCATCTCCAATAAAAATTTAAAACCCCAAGTAACAATATTTGAATTGCTTGAAATGTTTTGTCCTGAAAAACGCAAAATAAGATATTGTTTTCTCAATAGCACCCAAGGATAAAACTCTTTAATTGGCCACTACTATCTGTACCTTTGCAATCTTCTTACATGACCAACTTGCCAATGTGGAAGTAGAGATCAAGGGCAACAATATTTTCTTTGCATCTTTTCAGTTTATTACAGACAGTTTATTACTAATTACATGTAAAATGATCATGAAGATATGGTTTAAAGGCCTCTCTATGCCTTTTTAATGCAGGCTATTATGCACTCCATTCTCAACAGCTTGGACAGAGTGTTATAAGAGCATAATTTAATCTTGTAATATAAAGAATAACACTTTTTCAAAAAGGTAGCAGTTGCAACTTCTTAAAAAGTGTACTGTTCTCAGTAAACTTGGATTTGAAAGGCCCTGAAAAGCATTCAAAGTCAGTGTCATACAGCAATATTGCATGATGTCAAATTTGCATTTCTGGGTGATCTCAGATATATTTGCACTATGTGGCAAACACAAACAAATGGATATTCCAATTGTCTTATTGTGCAAGAGCTGAGAGTGAACAATTGATTATGATATCAATGATATTTAAAACCTGAATTTTCAAGCAAATGACAACCATCTTAATAATAAATGAAAGCCCAAGGAAGGAGTGGTTCAACCACAGCGTCTTCTTTTTACTGCTTGGGGGGAAAGTATGTAGATAGACTAACATGTATTTGTGCCTATCCGTAGCTTAAATCCATAAGGAATGCCCCTTTCCTGTGTCTTCAGAACTGGATTATCAATTGGGTGGAAAGTTGCAGACCTTTAGGAGTTAAAAGACATTTTATTTTGTGACAGAATAGCTAATTATGTCAAATTCTTGTTAAACTGTCTCTCTCTTTATACACTTTTTCTCTGTTTACTTATAAGTTTAGCTAATTTCATTTCTTGCCTTTCTTCCATCTGTTTAGAATCATTTACATATTGCTCCCTCCTGCATTTTCAGTTCCTCACTAAAATCAAACAGGGTAGATTTGGTCCAAAGAAAACGAATAGCCCAAAGTCACCCAGTGAGTTTGCATAGCTAATGTACTGGACCTCTAGTCCTCTCTGATACTTTTATTAGATTAACACTAAATATGTCAGCAGGATGATGAAGAATGCTTAGTTGTGAGATGGATTTGTAACTGGCTGGTGAACCGTACTCAATGAGTAGTCCTTAATGGTACTACATCTATATGGAGGGAAATAAGCAGTGGGGCACCACAAAGTTCCATGTTAGGCCCAGTACTCTTCAATATCTTCATAAATGACTTAGAGGAGGAAATAGAAGAACAACTCATAAAATTTGCAGATGACACTAAGCTGGTAGGAACAGCCAACACCCCAGAAGACAAACTCAGGATCAAAAAAGATCTTGGCAGACTTAAACAATGGGCCATATGCAACAAAATGAAATTTAATGTGGAGAAAAGCAAGATTTTAGGCAGGAAAAACCAAAGATACAAGTACAGATTTGGTGAAACCTGCCTCAAAAACAGTAACTATGAGAGGAACCTTGGAGTCCTAGTGGATAATCACTTAAATATGAGCCAGAGATGTGCAGCAGCCGCCAAAATTCTAATATAATTCTGATTTTTATAAACAGAGGCATAGAATCAAAATCACATGAAGTATTAGTACCACTTTATAAAGCCTTATTAAGACCAAACCTGGAATAATGCATCCAGTTTTGGTCACCGCATTACAAAAAAGATGTTGAGACTTTGGAAAAAGTGCAGAAAAGAGCAACTAATATTATTAAGGGCCTGGAGACAAAAATATATGAAGAACAGTTGCAGGATTTGGGTTTGGCTAGTCTAGAGAAAAGAAGGACTAGGGGGGACATGATAGCAGTATTCCAGTATCTGAGAGGCTGCCACAAAGAGGAGAGGGTCAACTTATTTTCCGAAACACCAGAAAGCAAAACAAGAAACAATGAATGGAAACTAATCAAGCAGACAAACCTGGAATTAAGGGGAAACTTCCTATGAGAACAATTAACTAGTAGATAGAACACCTTGTAGAATACCTTGCATTCAGAAATTATGGACGCTTCATAACTGGAAGTTTTAAAGAAGAGAGTGGACTTGTCTGAAATGGTATAGGGTTTTCTGCTTGTTCAGAGGGTTGGACTAGAACACCTCCAAGATCCCTTCCTGCTCTATTCTGATTCACTGATTATCATGGGAGAATTACCGTATTTTTCGGAGTATAAGACGCACCGGAGTATAAGACGCACCTACCCTTTTTGGGTGAGGAAAAGAAGAAAAAGAAATCTCCCTCTGCCTCTGAGCAATTTTGTCTCATTGCAGCAAACAGCCTGCTTTACTTTCATTTTCGTTTTCAGCATAGCTTGATTAGCACAAGGGGAAAAAAAATCCGCTCCAGCAATTTACCTCTTTGCAGCAAGCAGCAGAGCCCTGCGCAAAACAGCTGAAAGCAAATCAGCTGAGAGTCGGAATCAACTTGTGCTAATTAGGCTGTGCTGAAGCTGAAAGGAGCTGTTTTTTCTTGCTGTTTGCTTGCAAGGAGGTAACTGCTGCGAGGCAGAGGCCAAACAGTGGGGGCCAGTGGGTGGGTGGGGCTACATTCCGTGTATGAGATGCATCTAAATTTTCACCCTCTTTTGGGGGGGGGGAAGGTGTGTCTTATACTCCGAAAAATATGGTACTTACAGTATTAGAAGATAATATGCTGCTATTCGAAGACAAGGAAATAAATCAGAATATTTGTTGCAGGTAGTCCCAAATTCTATACAAGTAGTTCTCAACTTACAACCATTTGATTAATGATCATTCAAAGTTACAACGGCACTGAAAAAAGTGAATTATGACCGATTTTCATACTTACAACCATTGCAGCATCCCCATGGTTGCATGATCAAAATTCTGATGCTTGGCAACTGGCATGCATTTATGACAATTGCACTGTCCCAGCTGCAAGTGTTCACCATTTGTAACCTTCCCAGCTAGCTTCCGACAAGCAAAGCCAATGGGAGAAGCCAGATTTGCTTAATGACCAAATGGTTTACTTAACAATTGCAGTGATTCCCTTAACAACTATGGCAAGAAAGCTTGCAGAGTACGGCAAAACTCAGTTAACTCAGTTTTGCTTAGCAAAGGAAATTTTGGGCTCAACTGTAGTCACAAGACAAGGATTACCTGTACTCAGAATATCTACATTAGGGAGGGAGGGAGGGTGGGTGGGAAGGAGATCCACTGTCTGACAGTGTTGTTCAATATGATTAGAAGAAAGATGGGAAACTGCTGATAGACTATTCAGTGGAAAATTTGTCAGCAGCATTGAGAGTCTTTTTTAAAAAAATTTGATTTATATGCCGCCCTTCTCCGGAGACTCAGGGCGGCTTACAATGCGTTAAGCAATAGCCTTCATACTTTTGTATATATTTATACAAAGTCATCTTATTGCCCCCACAATCTGCGTCCTCATTTTACCTACCTTTGAAAGGATGGAAGGCTGAGTCAACCTTGAGCCTGGTGAGACTTGAACGTGCAGTAATTGCAGGCAGCTGATGTTAATAACAGTGCTTTAGTCTGCTGCGCCACCAGTCTTACAGCCTTATAATACTTCACGTACTCGTAAAAGCAGTTTGACTCTTATGGAAGAAATAGCCTTATCCAAATGTACAATGCTAAAATAGAGAGAAAATTGTACTTTCCTTCTCACTACTTCTTCATTGCAATTTTGGATTTGTCCGTCCTTTAAATACATGGCTAGTTCAATCACAGCAAACAACTGCTTAACAGGCACAGTGACAGAGTTGAAACAACATGCTAGACCAGGCTAAAATAGGGCTGAGTAATCTTGTTTTTAATAAGGTTCATGTGTCGGGGCACAACAATGATGTTTTATTAACCTGTCTTAGCACATTGTATGAATCAAGCCATAAGGTGTTTTAATGAGGGGCAATCCCATTATATAGCTGTCTGTGTTCTATTTTGTGGGTTAATACAGTACATGCCTGTTCTCAGGGTTACAGGTATTTTTCCTGAGGTTCCCACTGCATAAATTGTCTCTTTAGATAGGAGTAACAATAGATCCCAGTACTGCCATCAGCTAATTATCTGCTTTGTATGAAAAACAGTACCAAGCAGTGGTACTTGATTTAGTTATATACTTATAATTGAGGGCAGATTTGGGATAAAATAAAAACTGATACAAAAGTGTACTAAAAGGATTAATAGTGGAATATAAATTAAGGAGCCTCCAAAGTAAAATATCCATAACTTGTAGTAAGATTAACCTCTATACATTCAAGGTAAAGGTGAGAATTATTCAACGGCTTCCATAGTAATAGTGAATATATATACAGTCATACAATAACTATATTTTAGGTTATATAAAACAAAGCAGTCATAGATGTGGTTTGCTAATGGGGTTTCTAGGTAGCAGGAATCACCCTTATTCCCTACATTTAAACCAAACTATGTGTGATTTCCTAAAGCAGCAGGAGTTCAGTACTGTGAAGTGCTGCATTTTATTGTGGGCAGTTATGCAACACATGAGAATATGCATTTAATCCCAGTATAATCAATAAGCTTACAGCTACTTTATTTGTGGCTGCAACAAGTCTTTGAAAAAAGTACTTTGGTATTAGAAGAATACCTAAAAAGCCAGAGGAACGGTTGAGTAAGATACGGGCAGCGATCCCCAACCTTTGCGGATTGGCAGCCCAGCTGGGGGAGGAGAAGGGAACCGGGCCATGCAAGTGGCGGGCTGGCATGCATGCGCATGCAGCTTCACTTGCACGAATGGTAAGCACGAACATGCATGCATCTGCAGCTCGACTTGTGGAAGTTGAGCTGTGCACTTATGTACACGCGCACCGGCCTGCTGCCCATGTGGCCCAGTTCCAAATAGGTCACAGCCTGGTAGTTGGCCATGGCAGAAGGGTTGGGGACTCATGGATTAAGGGTCTTCATTCTCATCCATTTATTTCATAAGATTTATATGCTACCCAATCTTAGACTTTGGCATTTATTTTACAATAAATGAAATTAAAAATAAAAATTTACAGAAGACACTATTCTAGAATTAAACAGATACTAATCTAGCATTAAACACACTTAAAATCACAGCAATGAATAAATACACACCAGCCATCACATTTAAGAATTAGCGCTCCAAAATCATGGCAGAAAATCACCATAACCTTTCCTGAAGAAACACAGAGAACAAATCAGGTAGACAGGGTGAGTGGAAAGCAGCTTGTTCCACAGGGTTTTGGCAGCTACTGAGAAAGTCACTGACATCTCAGAGGGAGATTCGAACCATTCCTTCCCATATCAAATGTACAGGATAGCAAGACTTTACTCTGAGACAGTGATCTGCTTTACATGAGGAAATTTGAGTATATTGGAATATTTGTTATTATTTTGGAACAGCTTTCCCTCGGAAGTTGTGGGAGCTTCATCACTGGAGGCTTTTAAGAAGAGATTGGACTGCCATTTGTCAGAAATGGTGTAGGGTCTCCTGCTTGGGTGGGGGGTTGGACTAGATGACCTACAATACAAGGTCCATTCCAACTCTGTTAATCTGTTTAATGTGGGGTAATAGTAACCATCTAGTTGTTGCAAAACAGGGCATCAAAGAAGCAACACAGTACAAAATCATTGTCAATGGCTAAAGTTAATGAATAGGAAGCTTGAGAAAGAATCATAGCTACCTTTATAAGCTTATTTTATGTAGTGGTTATTAAATTGTTAAGTCTAAAATGTTTAGATATATACTAACAAAAATAAGCAGGTCAATGCTTACTTGCCTTTTTAAAAAAAAATTTGATTTATATGCCGCCCTTCTCCGGACTCAGGGTGGCTTACAATGCGTTAAGCAATAGCCTTCATACTTTTTGTATATTTATACAAAGTCAGCTTATTGCCCCCACAATCTGGGTCCTCATTTTACCTACCTTAGAAAGGATGGAAGGCTCCGTCAACCTTGAGCCTGGTGAGATTAGAACTTGCAGTAATTGCAGGCAGCTGAATGTTAATAACATGCTTTAGTCTGCTGCGCCACCAGGCTCTTTTCATATTTCAATCAAGTTAAGATATTTGGAGGTAATGAAATTTTTGTTTGTATTCAAAATTTTATGAAAGATTTGAAATTGCTGCAAATTTCTTTTACACTTCTTTCACTTTCTTTCCTTCTGAGCTTTTTGTGGTTCCTCTTCTTGTCCTACCTACTGCCAAGAGAGAAAAATGAAAGAATGCATACATTCTTTTGGAAAGGCTCCAATCAGCCTCTGGTAGATATTTCTTTTTCCTCCAACATCTTGCCCTATTGTTCATAGACATAAATAGATCTATTTGTGATACACATCAGAGCCTTGTCATGTAAGCAAGAGAATGTTTCCTCAATTCCCCTTCTGCCTGCCCCAGATAGTCACATGATTGTCGTCATTATCACTGAGAAAAGGAAAGCAGAGGTGGGTTTCAGAACTGGTAGTGGAAACTTTAGAGTAGTTCAGAGAACCAGTAAATACCACCTCTGACTGGCCCTGCTCCCATCTATTCTCTGCCTCCCGAGTCCCCGTTGATCGGGAGGGAATGGAGATTTTACAGTATCCTTCCCCTGCCACGCCCACCAAGCCACGCCCACAGAACTGGTAGTAAAAAAAATTGAATCCCACCACTGAAGGAAAGGCAATATGGAAGATACAAGAAGATTGGGGAAAGCCCCAAGTTGTATTGGCCTCTTCTAGAAAAGGGTGATGTCATTCTTAAGGTACTGTAAATGGAACATGCAGTCTAATGCAGCTTTTTGCTATCTAAAAGCCTTCAGGTATGCAGGATTAAAAATAAACTCCAGGATTAACAGCCAGTGATTGTCAGATATTGCCTACGTATGATGCCCCAGGCACCAGAAGGGGTTA
>WNWU01000001.1:79229757-79295848 GCA_012654045.1 Ptyas mucosa
ACTTCCGCATAGACTGATTGAGCACGACCATCAGTATATATCTGACAGTGATCATCCTGGGCTATTGAGATGAAAAGGATAACAAATTGCAGAGTGTTATCTAGTACAAATGAACTTCATAATTCCATTGCTGCCGATTTATGCACTTTGAAAGTAATGTAAATTATTGGAGGAAAAATGTACAAGTGTATTTTGTGGGATGAATTGTCTTGGTGCTGTCAAGACAGGTTCTATTGATAGTATGAACATACTGAGCTGGCCATCACAATCTTAATAATTTATAGCTCTTCCATGGATATTCCAGTAATCTCTTTGATCCCACATTCTGGGATGAGGTATACAGTTAAAGTCCTATGACAGAACTAAAACAAAAGTACATCTTATATTGTCTTGCTTTCATTATTATCCTCATTATTTATTTGATCTCATATTCCTATGGTTTTTCTGAAACCTGTAGTTATTCATCTGGCATTAGTTTCTTCTTTTCTTTGTTATGATATTAAGAAAAAACTTAGCTAGAAGAGATGTCGCAGTAATTAGTATATTCTCTTCCATCTTCTTTCCTTATTATATGTACAGTATCTCAACAAACACCCTGTCTTTAGGCCACACAATCATATTCTGTTTCTCTTTACAAAAAAATCCTCTCTCTGTAAAGGATTTTAGAAGAGCCTTACCTCTTATTTTATCTCATTTGCCTTTATAAGATTGTTTCCATATTTATTCTTGGGTATATCTATTGTAGATATTTATATTCCTGCAGTTTTTCCAAAGAGTATCTTTCTATTCTGTTATATGCTTCTACCTGCTGACAGTCTTGATTACAATAACTTGCCTTGTCTTTTCTTGTGTGATATTTGAAATTTGTGTTCAGACACTCCATCCTCCTTGCTGCTCAAGACTTTCATTTTTCTTCTTTCTCTGGCTATCATGCTAGCTTGTTCCAATAGCCACTTGATTTGGGGGATATAGTTTTTTCCATTTCAGTTTTCCTTTAGCTCCTCAAGTTCTCTTCCCCATAAGTTAAGTACATTGAATCTATTCCTTATATTAATCTTCTCCAAGTCATACCCTGCTAATACATGTACAGTATTAATTTTAATTTTCTACAGTGAAACAGTTGTTCCATGGGACAAAATCTTAATTCAAGAAGCTTGAAAGAAAGATAACTTAAAGGATAAAATATGGTCTGAGATTTTCCCAGATATTCTCTATATCCTCTGTGCAACTGGAGGTATACTTTTAGAAGTTGTGAGGAGCAACTTGAACAGCCCAACAGCAAATCCCAAAACTTTTCTGCACCATTGTAATCACAATAGCATTTAGATGTCTATACCATTTTGCAGTATTTTACAGCTCTCTCTAAGTGGTTTTACAGAGTCAGCATATGGCCCCCAACAATCTGGGTCCTCATTTTATTGACCTCGGAAGGACGGAAGGCTGAGTCAACTTGGAGTTGTTCAGAATCAAACTCCTGGAGTGAGCAGTGAATTAGCTCGCATTACTTCATTCTAACCACTGCGCTATCACAGCTCTGTTTGGTAAGCCACCCAATAGAACACAGCTCACTCATGTCATATGGTAGCCCAATAGGACTTCTGTTAATATCCTTATGTTGCTTCCAGTCTACCACAACACAAAAAAGTGACAAGAAAACAATGTCACACTATGTCACATTACATTATATGCTA
Organism: Ptyas mucosa; assembly: GCA_012654045.1. Lineage (NCBI taxonomy): Eukaryota > Metazoa > Chordata > Lepidosauria > Squamata > Colubridae > Ptyas > Ptyas mucosa. Next base: position 79,231,449 of record WNWU01000001.1, read on the forward strand.
TTGTGCGAGTTTATCCAAATGCTCCAGTAACCCAATTTGTTTGGTGGCCTCGTCCATCTCACAGATCATTCATTTCTAAAGCACTAATTGTAATTTATCTTTCTTGGGCAGAACATTGAGTTCATTTTGCAGAACCTTGCAAAAATTGACAGTTACATTGCAAACGCACGGTTTGTGCATACCAAGTTCTCCAAGAAGCTGAATTACAATTTCAAGAAACTCACAATTACATATTTTGCAAAGATACTTTTGTTGTATATAACTTCCTTTATACAAGGAACACATTGTACTTTCCTTTACTCCTGAGTCAGACTCTAATTCACTGTTTCTCAAGCTTGGCAACTTTAAGATGTGTAGACTTCAACTTCCAGAAGCAAAACTGGCTGGGGAATTCTGGGAGTCCACACATCTTAAAACTTGCTAAGGTTGAGAAACACTGCTCTAATTTATTCAAAATTGCATTAAGCTATTTTCCAATTGGGAGGATATATTCTCTTGTCTAGGTTTTCAAGATTTCATCCACCCTTTAACAAACACAAATGGAATACATGATAATTCACAATTTTTCCTAATGCCAACATTAATTGGTCCTGCATTGTTTACTTATTTTTTTATAGACTGTATAAGCTGCTGCAATAACTACTTTTCTTAGATTTACTTATGCACAGACTAATTAAATAGTTTGTGATAGCTTTAAAACACAAATATCCATGCAGCAAAGATCTTAGAATTATACAGTGTAATTTTGCTGGACTGTGGCCAACGTCTATATTCTCAAGGGCAACCTTATTCCGTAATCCTCCAAAATAACAGGGCATTTTTCTGTACAACCGAAGCCCTTTACAAAAGGGCAGGCTTTATGATGAGTGCAGCGACTTAGTATGCTGTCGTCTATACGTTGTTCTTTCTTCAGACAGTGAAGTCACATCAATTCCTTTTTTACATGCATCCCACAGGTTTGGTGCATGATCTGTTTTTACTAAAGGCATCTTTAGGAATAGCTGGAAATAACTTCTTCCTAAAACCGTCGTGAATACATCAAGGCTGCTATTCTGAATCTGGTGGGCAAATCCACTGAATAGTCATATCTATAATCCAAGGAAAAGTCTTCTCAAGTTGGAGATCTTTTGTTAAATAGAATAATTTTCTGACATGGTATGAAATAACTTCCTTAATTCCCAAGAATGTGTGCCTCTTGAGGATGAAAATGTTGCACTTGAGGAAAAAATTGAGCCCTGGTGACACAGTAGTTAAAGTGCAGTATTGCAGGCAAACTCTGCCCATAGTTTGGAGTTTGAGTCCTAACAGGACTCAAGGTTGACTCAGCCTTCCATTCTTCCGAAGTCGGTAAAATGAGATTGTTGGGGCCAATATGAAAACAATCCTTCTACATTGTAAACCGCCCAGAGAATCCTGTGAAGTGCTATGGGGCAGTGTATAAGCCTAAACGCTAATGGTAAAACTGCTGTAACCTGAACCAAGAGGCAGAGTGCGAAATAAATCTAATCACTCAGTCTGTGACTCAATAGTATCTGCACTGCATCAACAAAATTGAGCCAAAATTGAACCTATGACCTATATAGAAAAAAGATCTGCAGGTTAAATCCTCAACATCTCCAATGAAAAGGATCTTGCAGCTAGCAACCTTCTCTGTATGGGGCATTGGACAGCAAGGTCAATCAGCATTATTTCCCTGAAAAAATCAGGAATGACCACCTTCATAGACAAATTGTATGAACATCATACTGGCATCAATGCCTAATAGATTTTCTTGTTTCAGATGCTGTATGAAACAGCTAGAAGCAAAATAATGTGTGTGACTGATGGTAATGTGTGTGACTATAAACACCCCATGTATTCATGCCTTATACATCTAATTAAACAGACAGCAGTTACTCTTCTATAGAAATACAAAGCATTACAACTACGGATATATGAATGTAGCTTCCAAGCTTGTACCCTAGTTAAGGAATCCACAAGAATCTAAAACTTTTCAACCTAAACTTGCAGTAGGCATTCCATAATCCCTAATGTCTCTCTCTCTCTCTTTCTTTTCTTTTCTTTTCTTTTCTTTTCTTTTCTTTTCTTTTCTTTTCTTTTCTTTTCTGGTGGTGGTGGTGGATCTCAGCACATTGCCCTGATTATGTTCAATTGAATTTTTCTTAACAGCACATTTGAAAAGGCTTTATCGTAAAAAAAAAAAAGGAATAACCTCAAACTCCACCTATAGGAATGATACATTGCTGCTGTACCTCTCCAATCTTGGCAAGCCCAACAATGTAGACCTCCCCCCAAGGTGGACAACTTCAATTCAAATCCATGTCGGGAATATTCTGCACTCCTCAACTATCTTTATCTTCTGCTAAACCAGGGGGTGGGTGGGTGGATCCAATCTTGGCAACTTAAAGACTTCAGGACCTCAACTCCCAGAATTCCCCAGCCAACTCTCAGCAATTCCCCTTGTTGGCTGGGGAATTCTGGGAGTTGAAATCCACATGTCTTGAAGTTACCATGGTTGGACACCCTGTGCTAAAGCATTAAACCATTACTATATCAAAGTAGTATCGGGATTGTAAAAGCAGTGCTAGGGCTTGGCAAATCTATGACAACACACATGTGATGACAATTTGAAGTCCTTGTTTCTAGAGGGCACACATATTTGTTGGCTCTGTTAGTAAGAGGAACCAAAAAGAAGCAACACCCATCAGCATGCATATGTGTTCAGTGTAAACCAAAATCGTTAGAAATTCTAGTTTACGTAATGCATCAAGGATGCTAATACAGTAACATTAGCTGGAGGAGGATCCTCCTTCACTAAACAGATGGTTTGCTGAAGCCTGTGACTGAGTTCATACATTTCACTAGGTCATAATGCAATTTCTTTGATTTACAGCTCAGTATCTTATGATGAATCCACTGAACTATGATTCATTCAATTTTTTTTTTTTAAAAAATAGAGCTTCGTGCAATATGTGAGTGAATCCAGCCTGACTTTTATTTCATCAATGAGAGTGAATGCGTTTTTTTCTGGTATCTAATGATCTCCAGTTTTTGGAATGTGGTTAGAAGAAGAATCATCCCTTTCGCAGAAAGGAGGGGTCAGAGAAACAGTTTGCAGTTGCCAGAAGTTTGAACTGGGAGACACAGAAACAGCTGTTACTTGGATGATGCATTCTTGGCATGCAGCTGTTGTCTTTGGGAAACGAATATAGTATCAGCTGTTTGCTGTCTATTTATTGGAATATATTTGCCTCCACTATGTTTTGCTTCCATATTTGTAAATAATGCAAATATAAGACAGTTACCAAATATAAGTTTGCCTCTGGAACTGTTGCTAGCAAATGCAACAATGGGACAAAGTTTCATATCATTTGCAAGAATGGTAGAATTTGTGTTGTTTTACCCCATTATATCACATTTCTTGCCACAGTTGTTAAGTGAATCACTGCAGCTGTTAAGTTAATAACATAGTTGTTAAGTGAATCTGGCTTCCCTGTTGACTGCTTGTCAGAAAAGTCGCAAAAGGTGATCACATAACCCCGGGACACTGCAACTGGCATAAGTACATGTCAGTTGCCAAGCATCCAAATTTTGATCACCTGACTACAAGGATGCTGCAATGGCCATGTGAAAAAAAAAGTGTGAAAAACAGTCATAAGTCATTTTTAATGCTGCTGTACCTTTGAACCATTCACTAAATGAATGGTTGTAAATCAAGGACTACCTGTAATCAATACTTTTACTGAAATGATGACTTGGATCATTAATATGACAGACCTCCAACGTCCTATTGAGAAATTGAGAAGGAGCAAAAGGCAATGAAATAGAGGAATCAACAACCAGCATGAGTGATAAAAAATATATGGCGACTATAACTCAACACAGCAGAGAACCTGTTTTACAGTTTATTTTGTGGCCATGATGGTGAGAAAAGGAAGCTTGCTTTATCACCAACAATGTACTTACCCATGGCACCCCTCTCCCTGTTTACTTGGTCATGGATTCAATCTGAAGAAGGAGAACAACACTGAGAAGAATCATGCTACTGTGACCATGGGTGCTGGCTTTATACGAAAGAGGGATTCTGAACAAATGCAAAGACTTTTATAGAAGTTAAGGGCTAGAAGGCAGGAAACCCAAGGGATCTGGCTAGCCCAGGGGTCAGCAACCTGTGGCTCTGGAGCCACATGTGGCTCTTTCATCCCTCTGCTGCAGCTCCCTGTCACTCAAAATATGCGTCACAACTGCCAATGTGTGATACCCACCGGCACATGATTTATTGAGCTTTTCGACACCCGGTAGGCCAACCATAGTTAAATCCAATTAAAAAAAAGTTTCAGAAGAAAACAGAACATTTAATTCAACTACATATGCTAGTTCTGTGGCCGCTCAGAAAATAGTCAGGCACGGAAAGGGTTTTGTGGCTCCCGGTGTTTTCTTTTCTGTGGGAAACGGGTCCAAATAGCTCTTTGGGTGTTTAAGGTTGCTTAACCCCTGGGCTAGCCAGTTTGGGGAAGCTACATGGGTCCTTGTCAATGTATCTGGAGATGGTTAACTGACTAAAATTCAACCCCACCTCCCTCCCCCATGCATCCAGCTCCCTTCTTTGCCATGTTGTGTCAATGATTTATATCTGTTAATGTTTTTATCTGCTGTTTTTTTCCCCTAACAACTGTTGGTTTTAATGTTTTTATGTTGTAAGCAGTCCAGAGGTGTTGGATATGAGATGGGCGGCAAATTGAATGAATGAATGAATGAATGAATTTATGAATGAATGGATGAATAAATTTAGCTCTATTGTTAGGCAAAATGGGTCCTTCAAGAGGACAGCAGAGCTGGGGAAGCCCCTTGTGAAGGAGGTGAAATGTTAAGGTCATCAGCTAATGAAGGATGGAGATTTGGAGATTCTCGGGGTTACAGGTCCCTTCTAAGGATTGCCCTAGGGCTGTACAGGGAGTGGGTGAGGAGGCCTTTATTCTATGGTCTAGATGGGATGGGATGAGGGCTTCGACTTGAGCAGGGAAGGTCAATTTGGGTATGATGGGATTAGGCAAACAGAGGAGCTGGGTTTGACCCTGATCATGTCTAAAAGCAGGGTGGATCCATTTTGTTGGTTAGGTTTATAAACTTTCCTATATACCTTCAAGGATGAGTTTATTTTTGTTTATTTGATTTTTATATCCCGCCTGTATTATTTTTAGAAATAAGGTGGCGAACATATCTAACACACCTTCCTCCTCCTATTTTCCTCACAACAACCCTGTGAAGTGAAGTGGACTGGACTGGACTGGGAGAGAATGACTGGCCCCAAATCATCCCATTGGCTTTCATGGCTAAGGCAGGATTAGAACTCAGGTCTTCTGCTTTCTAGCCTGATGCCTTAAGCAGTAGCCCAAACTGGCTCTCTACTTACAGGCACACTGGTTATAAGATCAGAAACTGTTGAAGTCTAAACATATCTTATTTGCATAATATTATATAAATATATTCCAGTATATTTACGCTGACCTATCATCTTTTATTAATATCAGCACTTGGTTAATCATGGTTAAATAAGAGACTACTGATCATTGGGCAATTTCAGATGATTAGAAGGAAACGTGCTTCCCAATGTTTTAATAGTAGCAGCAGTGATTCAAAATGTCATGATTGTAGTGAACAAAGATAAGGGTGGATTGTTCTGTTGTGTGTATTTAACCCTGGGATAAACTAGGGTTTGTTTAACTTTATTGAATGAACCACAATTGACTGTACTTACATAACACATTATGCCAAAGCTAAATGAACTACATCGCGGGTGTCAAACTCGCCATGTCACGTTGCTGTCACGTGACATATCGTGACATTTTCTCCCTTTGTGGAGCTGGGGTGGGCGTTGCCTATGCATGGGGCATTCATTCCACAGGCTGCGAGTTTGACACCCCTGAACTACATCATAGCCTGGCACACTGTGGGAATTAGGCCTTGGACTTTTGCACTAGATGCAAGCGGACTTTTAGGAAAGACACTAAGTATACCCCAGAAAACTTATATCTACTCACCTTTATACTATACACCAGGGGTGTTAAACTCCATTTCATTGAGGGCCGCATCAGGGTTGTGTTTGACCCCCAGGGGGCCGGGGGGGTGGCCAGGGTGGGCATGGCCATCTTGACATTACTTGTGTCAGGGGTGTCTGTGGTGGCCTGAGTGCTCTTCAAGAAAAAAAACAGACTCCTGAGCTCCGTTTTGGACCACAACAGCCTCCTGCAACCCTTTGCCAGTGAAAACAGAGCTTGAGAGGACTGTGTGTGGGCTCCCTGAGCTCCATTTTCACTAGCAGAGGTCTTCAGGAGGATGTCAGGGCTGAAAATGGAGTCTGGGAGGGCCGCACACGGCAGAGGCACCGCGGGCCAATCCTTTGCTGTTCCAGGGTGGCCCCACAGGCCAGATCTAAGCACCAAGCAGGCCTTGAGTTTGACACCCCTGCTATACACTAAATGTACATCTCACTAACTTAATTTCTATGATGGTTTGAAAGCAGCAACCTTTGTTTAAACAAATAAACTTTATAAAGGAAAAACCATTACAACAAGAGTTTTCCCATCTCCTCTATCCTGCATTGGATTTTGGATGCAGCAGAGAAGGTGTTAACCCAGTTTCCGAGCCAGGCACACAAACAATAGCCTCTCTGATAAAATTCCTTAATCCCATAGAGAACAGCAGGATTCTTCAGCTGCTCTGCACCATCCTCCTACCACATCACTGAGGATTACTGGACCTTCCCTCCTCCACTTCCCAAGAAAACCGAGGATAACCTGGGGGCAGGGAGGGAGGAGAGCCACCTGTCCAAACACCCAGGCAAACCTTGGGGCTCTCAAGAACTAATCTGATATGTGCTTTAAAAGCAGCAGCAGCAGCAACGCCTGGTAGTTCCCTTCTCTGCCCCTCCCGGTTCCTGGCACACAGAGGGGGCTTTGAGAAAACTCAGCACAGAGCTGTCCTTTAAGCTGATCCATCAGTCCTTTGTGCAGCCTAAGTTAAGTTAACTTGACTTCATTGTCATTGCACCTTGTACAACGAAATTAAATGCCATCTTCAGTGTACATTATAATTATAAAAATAAAACACAAATACGCATCCTTCACATTCTATACAGTTGAATTGAAAACCCGATATTGCATTAGTATTGTACTATACCAGTGATGGCTAACCTTTTCGGCGCCGAGTGCCGAAAGTGTGTGCGACACCCCCCGTGCACCCTGCACCTCACGCATGCGTGCACGACCCCCCTTGCGTGTTCCACCCCCACACATACACGTATGACCACCCTGCATGGGCCCCAACCCTGCATGTGCCTGCGCCACCCCCACATGAATGTGTAACCCACGTGCATGTGACTCCCCCGTGCATGCGCGGCAGAGACCCAAAAACCAGCTGGCCGGCAGGAGGCACACACGCATGCCTGGCAGAGCTGAGCTGGGGCGATGGCTGGTGTGCCCGCCAGAGAGGGCTCATGCATGCCATAGGTTTGCCACCACAGCCCTATACAGTATAACTATTCACTAGGTTAGTTTGACCAGCCAGGGGACGGAGCCTTCACACATGATTTGAAGAGATAATTTTAAATAAGAACAAGTTCTCTAAAAGGTGACAATTAAGGTGGTGCTCCACTGGATATTAAAAGTGTCTTTGTTGAGAAGTGAACAGCTCCAACTGGACATGCTTTACCATCACATTCATTATTTCTCATTAATTCTCTTTGGTTTAGCAGACTCCCTCACAGGTCTTTCCTTAATCCAGAGAGGTGGACTCTTAAAACTTTACACCCTGGTTGAAAGATCTTCATATCACTTCACTTAAAATGGCAAACTTTCCTATCAAAGTAGAGATTCTGCTTCAGGGGATACCAATGTCCTATTTTTTCATTTATAAATATCAAATTAATAATAATAGAATAGAAAAGCAATTGTGCAGAGGAAGAGTTGTCATGTGTCAAAGAACAGTTTCCATAGAAGAGCCTCACTTGTATAATCTCAGTATTATACAGAGAAATTCTCTTCCCTTAATAGCATTTTCTCCATAACAACAGGTAAGCAGAACAACAAACATATTTCTCAATGCATAGAGCCCCCACGAGTTAGCGCACCATTCTTTTAGTATGCACACAGGACCCTATGCGTGCCCATTGAAACAGCAGCATAACCGAGGCATGCAGCAGTAATAGGGGTTATGGTACTTACTGTAGATGCCCTTCTGATACTTTCCACGCAACAGAACATGAGCAGAGTTCACAGGAACATTCCCATTGAAAAATGCCCCTGAGTTTTTAGCCCAAATCAGCCAACCAGTTTAGCTTTTTATCAACAGGCTACATCATCAAAGGCTAATGTAGAAGAGCTACATCTATATGCTCTTCGAAGAATTCTGCAATTTTGGGGTGGGATTTGAAAACCTGCAAGAACCTTTCTTTGAATCTTTGAACATTTTCAAGAACATACATGGACTGAACACAGGACACTCATTTGAAATTTGTCTGAATTTTGCAAGGCAGTTCACTTTTTTTAAAAAAAATACATATACTGGGAAAGGTTCATAGAAATGTGGATACTTATGAAAATAATGCACAGACATATGTTATACTGTGACATAGATGTCATACGGTGAATCTTCAAGTTTAACAAACTGAATTAGACAAGATTTGCAAAAATAAGCAGGAAGGCTGAAGTAATCAGAAGCGACAGAGACAACCTTCCCTAGGCATAATTCAGTGACCTACTGTTAAGCAATGACAATATTACAGCAGGTCTGCAGAACATGTGGTGTTGTCAAGCAGCCTTGTGCATTTACCAGTGTTTTTTTTTAAACACTCAATAAATTCATTGCCACCAAATACTGCCACTGTCAGGAAAGCATAAATAGTCAGAAATCGGAAATATTTTTGTTTCAAGATAGAGTCATGTGCTTCTAGGGAAAAGACAGAATCAGGCTTAATGGGTAAGTAATTTGGTGTGATTCTGCAGCTTATCATGTTTGACATAACTGTACTCGGTACAACTAAGAAACTCAACTTTCAATTAAAGGAAGAAAAAAAACCTACCGTAATTAATTCCCAGGTCTGTCTTCATAGCTTTGCTTATACAGGTCTGAATTTGAAATTGCAGTGAGATGGGCGGGAAACAAATTTAATAAATAAATAAATGAAATAAAAATAACTTACACAGGTCTTTGTATTGGGTTCTCAGGTGCCACAATATAAGTAACCTTCATCATAATTGCTACTTTGTTTTCTTATCATCTGAATAGGCAATAATGGGGTGAGCATTCCACATTAACCATAGAAATAACAGAAATTGGATGCAATATCAGTTCACATCTGAAAAAAAATCACCGATTTCTGATCTTTCACTGCTGCCTCCTTTTAAAGCACTACTTTTTAACAAAAAAATAAATTTAAAAAAAATCCAGCATCAAGAAGTCAACATTCAACCAACTCTATTGCAATTTGCTATCTTCTGTCTCAAACCTTATTATAATTCAACATTAAAACTACACTGACCTTGACAAAAACTAACCAAACTTCTTGATAATCATATGATCAAAATCAACACAATCCGAATTCAGGCATGCATTTGCAGCAGTTGCAGCAATCCTGTGCTTGTCATTTGCAACTTTCCCAGAGGGTTTCCCACAAGCAAAATAAATGGGGGGGGGGGGCAGGGGGGAAACTAGATTTGCTTAAAGACACAGCAAAAGTCAACATTACACCAACATTACAATACACCAAAAGGTTGTAAAATTTGATACAGCTCACTTAATGGCCACATTGCTTACTGACAGAAATTCTGATTATCAATTGTCATTTTAAGTCAAGGACTACCCATGCTATCTGTGGAGCTGGATAGGGTTGACCCTGTGCCCAATCTAGACTCACAGCTCCTATTTGGGGCTGAGAGGGCCTTTGCACAACTTTGTGCTGTGTGCTAGTTGCCCCCTTTCCTGGACTAGGATGCTGTACTCGCAGTCACTAATGCCCTGGTCACCTCCCCAGTAGATTATTCTAACACAGTCTACATGGGATGCCCTTAAAGAGTATCCAGAAGCTTCAACTGGTGCAAAATGCAGTGGCACAAACAGCTGTGTGTGTCTTTATTCAACGAACATTAAACCTCTGCTCTATGAGCTGTATTACTGGCCAGTTTGTTTCTGGATCCAGTTCAAGGTGCTAGTAATAACCTATGAAGCCCTACAGGCCATGGGGCTGAGTTATTTCAGGGGCCAGATTTCCCAGTTACATCTACTTATACATCAAGTCCAGTAGAACAAGTATGTTACAGTTCCCATCTATTAAGAAGAGTTATCCGATGGGGCGCAGGAGAAGGGCCTTTTCTGTTGCAATGAACCAGAACTTAATCTCCTCCAAGGTTATATTGGGTCCAAGCCTGCTTGTCCTCTAACAGGTTCTGAAAACACGGTTGCACCAGAGGTGAGTTTCAGCAGGTTCTGATCAGTTCTGGAGAACCGGTAGGGGAAATTTTGAGTAGTTCGGAGAACTGGTAAATACCACCTGTGACTGGCCCCTCCCCCATCTATTCTCTGCCTCCCGAGTCCCAGCTGATCAGGAGGAAATGGGGATTTTGCAGTAACCTTCCCCTGGAGTGGGGTGGGAATGGAGATTTTACAGTATCCTTCCCCTGCCACGCCCACCAAGCCATGCCATGCCACGCCCACCAAGCCACACCCACAGAACTGGTAGTAAGAAATTTTGAAACCCACCACTGGGTTGCACCAATGTGTTTGGGATCTAGCTGTCATTTGAAGTCTGCTAGATGTCTGTGCTGATTGATCCATGATATGCACTTGCCTGGTTTTTATTTTTTCTGGTTTTATTTTTGGTTTTTAGTGGGGTTTTACATTGATTTTAAAGGCTAGTTATTTTTTTAAATTGATTTTTGTGTTTTGTTTATTGGTTGTGTTATTTGATTGTTTTAATCATCTGGACCACCGAGAGTCACAAATATAAAGTGGATGACTAAACAAATAAAATAGAATAGAATAAAATATATGAATAAATAAATAACATAGAGAATGAATTAGGATTATCTGCACATGTGGAATACAGATCAGAGAAGGATTTAAATCCATGTCCACAAAAAATTTCAGTATTGTATTCTGTAAACAAGAAAAAGAAAAAAAAGAGCTAAGCATGACTTGTGGGTAAGAGATACTTAGAAAATCTTAGGGCTATAAGTTAGTTTTGAAATTGAAAAATCATCCTGCGAGAAGGATTCTAGGAAAATGGCAAACTACATCTATCTTATTGGCAAGAAAACTACCAGTTCAGAGGACCTTATAGTTACCCAGAGCTGAGCTCAACTTAAAGGAATCTTTATTTTATCCATGGCATAGTTCTCAAAATTATTGTGGAAGAAATTTAAACAAATACCACAATGATCTAAAACAGCTGAGCATCAAAGGGTTTACATAAGAATTTAGCAAATGCCATTTTTCTTAAGAGTCTTCGTGTCAGAGCTCTGGAATCTGGCATCAGTATATTAGTGATCTAATGAATTATTATATAAAGAGCAAGCTGATACTAGTGCAAATTCTCCAATGACCACTTTAAAAAAAGAACTAGAAAAGAAATATTTCTAGTTATTTAATTGAAATCCAAGAATTCCAACAGAAATGATTTAGTAGATAAGTAGGGAGAGCAAAAAATAATAGTTACAAATAAATTATAGTTAAGTCTATTTTAAATCTACTGTATATTAGGAACATTAACTACTATTGTTGTAAACACCGCAAATGGCAGATACTGTCTTCTGATTGCCTAGGTATTTGTATGCATATATCCCCATCAAAACTTATTCTTAAAAAAATATATTATAATAGATTAAGGGATGTTCATCAACTTTTCTAATAAGAGTCTAAAGCAGGGGTCAGCAACCCGCGGCTCTGGAGCCACATGTGGCTCTTTCGTTCCTCTCCTGTGGCTCCCTGTCACCAGCTGGCTCCACAATTGATGGGGCTTTAGGTTAGGACAGATAAGAGGAAAAAGGATGCTGCGTTAGGAGGAGACTCTATGGTGGGGGAACTAGACTTCCAATCGGCTCCAGAATTGAACGGGGGGCTTCCGGTTAGGACCTTTGTGGCTCTTTGAGTGTTTAAGGTTGCTGACCCCTGGTCTAAAGTTACAATTCAGGACCAAAGGAAGGAGGAAATTTCTTTGTTTTAGGGAATTTTGGTTGACCCCTAAAGCAGTGGTCTCCAACCTTTCCAGTTTGGCAGAGTGGCAATGGCGGCGGCAAGGTGGGGTGAGGGAGGAGAGGTTTCCCCCCTCCACGCATACACCGCTTTCACAAATGCAGCTTTGGACATGAGCGCCCGCTACATCTACAGCCTGGTTCTGAATGGGGCTGTAGACCAGCAGTGGGCCATGGACCCGGGGCTTGGGGACCCTCACCCTAAAGGAACTAAAGAAAACAGATTTCATGTGACGAGGCTTAGGAATTCAGGCAGAAGCCTCAGAAAACCTTGAGAGAACTAGAACCAGCAAATTCAATAATGGATGTTCATGTAGTTGTGTTTATTTGTGTTCATTTATTTCTGTTTAGAGACCCTCACTCAAGTGTGAATAGTTCTGTATAAGCTCCAATTTTCTCCATCTTCATGGAGAGTTATTTATGGGGCTGTCTATTCCTTAGAAATTTCACCTGTCCCCCTCCCTGAAATCTTGCCACCTAGCTGCACCACGGAAGTGGCTGCTCTTACCTTGTGGATATCCTCCCACCAATGATTGGACAGGCTTTCTAGTGTTTCAGGAAGACCATTAAGACTTGGATTTTTATTGGAATGCTGGGATTGTGTGGATAGAAAGTATGGAAGGAGGGTAGGCAAGCCTACTATGAGGCATCCCGAGGGTGATGGTTATGGTGCAGAGTTTCTGTTAATTGTATTGTTTTTATGATTGTTTTATTTATTGGTTAAATGGTTGTTGTGAACCACCCAGAGTTAAGATGGGCAGCCACATAAATCTTTTAAATAAATAAATAAATAAATAGTGCATCTCTTTGTCCATTGGCTCAGAATGTTTAGAGATTACTGAAGGCTAGCTTTGATCTGCAAATCACAGCTTTATGTAATGCAGGACAATTAAAATTTTCTCAATTCTTAACTTTATTGCCATTGTTGAAATAAGCATCCTTTTTTGTCTTGATTACTTCAATATTCAGTATGTAATCCAGCACCATGTGCTCCAAAAGGAGAAATCCTGAAATCATTTATTTGAAAGCTTATTCCTGCGAAAAGAGGATTTCCTTTTCTGGCCCATCCAAGTTCCAGATGGCACCTCTCCATTCAAAAGCAGATGGTGGCATCAGTAAAACTTTTTCATCAACTACATCCAGACAACCTAGACTCATAGGCTGGTATGAATGACTTGACAGCCATTCTTCCTCCTCCCTCCTATGAAAATGCAAATTTCATATATGGGGTGTGTGTGTGTGTGTGTGTGTGTGTATTTTTCTAGCTCAGTGAAATCACATCCACTATCCTAGGCTTCGTCAGACAGCAAGCATGCATTTTGCTGTCTATTGGCAGTCTGAAAAAGCCTAGGATAGTGGATGTGATTTCACTGAGCTATGGCTGCAATTTGAGAAACTTGGTTTACGTAGGAAAACATCTGGTTGAAGAAAAATACATACAAAAACGTACGATAAGAGAAGAAAGCATATATAAATATATATATATATGTATATCCTGATTAAATCAAATAATTTTAATGAGGTCACCACTTTAATACTTATCAGTGCTAGAAAATTCATATTATTATTATTCCCATATCACATCTAGTCAAGTGAAAATATTGCATTTAAAATAATACAACCAGGAAACTCTTCTGGGCAATTCTACATGATGGGTACCAAAGAAACCAGCACACTGCCCCCCCTTTTTTTTAATAAAGTTTTTTTTAAATTTGTTTAAGACAAACAAACATTTAGTACATCATTCATTTCTTCCATGTTACATTTTGGTGTTATCTTCAAAAATTTCTTCTCTATCTCTTCTGTCTTCAATCTCGCCAAGTCCATTACAAAGATTTTCCATTAGTATAATATTCTAGTTACAACAATTATTTTTTCCTCAATCTCTTTTAAAACTTATTTATTTTCTAACCAATAGTAAAATTTATTCCATATCTTAAAATATTCTGAGTCTTTTCTTTCCTTTATCATCACAGTTAATCAATTCATTAGTGCACAATCTAATTTTTTTTTAATTACTTCTCCCTCCAATGGTATATTCTCTGCTTTCCAATTTTGTGCATAAACAATCCTTGCTGCTGTTATTACATGTATAATCAAATACATATTAACCTTACTAATTTTGTCTGGTAAGATACCCAATAGGAATAGTTTTGGTTTTAAGTCTATACACTGTTGTATCATTTCCACCACCCATAACTTAATTTTATTCCGGGCATGTCCACCACATGTGGTAATATGAACCTGGTAACTGGTGGCATTTCCAACACTTAGCTGATTTATCTTTAAACAATTTTGCCAGTTTCTCAGGGGGAATATGCCATCTATAAAACATTTTATATTGATTTTCCTTGTATGCAGTGGACATTCTTAATTTATAATTTCTTTCCCATAATTGTTGCCATTTATCCAATTCAATTGAATATCCAGAAATTTTTGCCCAGGCTATCATTGTTTCTTTTACTTGTTCTTCCTCTAGTTCTATATTTAATAAAAAATTATAACATTTTAAAATTAATTTATCCTCTGTTCCCATGAGTATCTTATCCAGCTCAGTCTTCTGAGTAAAAACCCTGTAGTTTAACATCTTTTTCATATCTAGTTTGTATTTGCATATACATATACCAATCCATTTCAATTCCCTGCTCTTACAGTTCTTGTTTCCTTTTCAATTCCGCCTTATCTGTTAACAAATCTTTATATCTAACAATATTTCCAAAATTAAAAACATTTGGATGAATTAAGGCTTTCATTATTGATAACCATATTGGTATTTTCACATAATACTTATCTCTAACTTTTTCCAATACCAATAACAATAAATTTCTTATATAATGTCTATGAAAATACGTATGTATCTTATTTCTACCATACCATAAAAAGGAATGCCAACCCAATTGTAGATCATGACCTTCCAGTGTTAATAATCTTGCGCTTCTTAGCTCAATCCATTCTTTCAACCATGTCAAAGCTGCTGCTTGGTAATACAATTCCCAGTTCGGGAGTCCAAATCTTCCACGTAATCTCATATCCTGAAGCATTTTTAAACTTATTCTTGCTTTTTTAGTTTGCCATATAAATTTCCTTATTATTTTATTTAAATATTGAAAATAAGTCTTTTCAATTTTTATCGGTATTGTCTGAAATAAAAATAATAATCTTGGTAATATATTCATCTTTATGGTTGCTATCCTTCTCATGAGTGACAATTGAAGATTCTTCCATTTCTCCAAGTCTTTCTCAATCTGTTCTTTAAGTCTATAACAATTGTGTTCTTTAATTGTTGCACATCTTGAAGTCAAGTATATTCCTAGATATTTAACTTTTTCACTACTTGTATGTCTAATATCTCTTCTATCTTCTTTTTTGTTTTTCTGTAATATTTTTAACCAAAAATTTTGTTTTTTCTTTATTTATTTTCAGTCCAAACACTTTTCCATAGTTCTCTATTTGAGCTAATAATTTTGGTCCTGTATTTTGTGGTTCCTCCAAAATAAATACTAGATCATCCGCAAATGCTTGCAATTTATATTCCCCTTTTTTAATTTTCATCCTCTTTATCTCTTTATCTCGCCTAATATTTCTATTCAGTACTTCTAAAGTCAGAATAAACAATAATGGTGATAGAGGACATCCTTGTCTAGTACCCTTCATAATTCAAACGGTGTCTGTTATTTCTCCATTTATAATTATCTTAGCAGATTGACAGCACGCTGCCCCTTATGCATTTCAGAGAGCAAGGGAATATGGAGCTTGATCTTAGTGATGCAATAGAGTTCTCTACCTTAGTAGGAAGCAGTTCTTGAGATACTCTGGCTCCAAGTCATGCAGCAAGTAGTCTTCAACTTATGACTGGTTGTTTAATGATTGAAATAACAACAGACTTTTAAAAGGCTACTTACAGCCCATCCTCGAAATTACAATTACTGTACCCCACTAGTCGCATGAACCCATTTCTGGTACTATTTCTAGGAACAGACTCACATTTAGGACCAGTTGCAGTGTTTTATGGTCACATGACTGCAAATTGCAATGGGGTTTTTGTGTGTGTGTTTTCCAGAAGAATGGAAATGGATTTGTTGGAATCAATAAACCACCACATGGTTTGCTTAATGATCACATGATTTGTTTCACAACCATGGTCAATCGAATTACAACTGTTGTAAAAATGATCAGAAAATCAAGTCCAGTCATGTGGCTCTTCTACTTACAACTGTAATGACTTATGACCAAAATTGTGACCTCCATTGTGGTCTTAAGCTGAAGTCTTACCTGTATTTCTTCAAAGAAAAAAGCCTTTCAAAGACAGCAAAAATAACTTGATGAACAGTGTGGCCAGCAGAAGAGACTACGCAGAGCAATCTGATCTTCTGATCCAGAAAAACTCCAGTAACTACAATCTAGACCAGGGATGGCGAACCTTTTAGAAACCGAGTGCCCAAACTGCATGCGTGCATGCCCTAACTGAAAGATGTGTATGTGCATGCGAATGCATGAACATGCACGGACATGCGTGCATGCGCAGTAGAAATCAAAGATCAGCTGGCCGGCATGAGGTGAGGCATCTCAACACCAGCAGCACAGCAAGAGGTAAGATTTTTTTCTTTCATGAGCTTCTGTTTCGTCGTTTGCAGGGAAACAGAAGTTCATGAAAGAAACACCATGGAGGTCTGACCTGGGGCGACAGCACACATGTCAGCAGAGATGGCTCTGCGTGCCACCTCTGGCATGTGTGCCATAGGTTCGCTATCACGGATCTAGACCAACTGCAGTTTGCAAATTGTTTTTAAGAGCACAGCAGCATCACACAGAGTAATGCCATCTGGCTGAAGTATGAATTAGACTAGGGCAATAGAAATGTAGTTGTAATATCAAATCAAATCATCAAAAAGTGCCACTATGTCTTGTCACTATTTTTATCTGGTTATCTAAAACTACTCAGCCTGAGATTATTTATTTACTTAAACTATTTATAGAACTGTCCCTCTCACAGCAATGACTCTGGTGGACATATAGAGATTTAAACCCATAACGAAAGTAATAGCTCATGATGCCCCAATTAAATAATAATCTTCCAAATGAAACATCTAGGGAGATTTTCAGTCATCCAGGTTATTGTGTCCCAAAGGTGGGAGTGTGCTTTAAGAGTTTCAAGAATCAACAGGGATATATACCTCCTATCGATTTCCACTTCAAAACATGTGAGAGGACACTTTGGAAAACTTTACTCACAAAATTGACTAAACAGAATCGCAAAACACTGGTTCTGAAAGAAACTCCAGCAGATTTTACAAAGCTGAAAGAGCAAAGAAGAGTGAAAGGCAAAGTTTGTAGCTAGCAAAGCGCTATCCAACCAAAGCTAAACAAAGCAACCCAATGCAGTGGGAAGGAAGGGCTGATACAGTGTTCTGACATCATGACGGAGACTCCATGGCTTGCATACATAACTTGCATACTTGCCTGATGTCAGGACATAAGTATGAAAACCGGGGTTTGTGCTGTGACCCTGCAACATACTTTTCATCCTTGTGGTTTCTAGTGGAAGTCTACAAGCAAACACTGAATAAATCAAAACCAAATGAATGAACAGCTACTTCAAACACAAATCAAGGAACTATGTGGAGTACAGGTACAGAAAAACAAAGGATACCCTCATGTATTTTCCCTGAATTTGGGGAAGGCAATGGAGGGATGGGAAACATAATTTGGGTTCCTACACATGCTGAATTGTAATATGATTTATTTTGTGTTGGCTCACCAAATAGCAATAGCACTTAGACATATAAAATTTCACAGTGTTTTACATCCCTCTCTAAGCGCTTTACAGAGTCAGCATATGGCCCCCAACAATCTGGGTCCTCATTTTACCAACCTTGGAAGGATGGAAGGCTGAGTCAACCTTGAGCCTGGTGAGATTTGAACTGTTGAACTGCTGGCAACTGGCAATCAGCAGAAGTAGCCTGCAGTACTGCATTCTAACCACTGGGCCACCATGGCTCACATGAGACCGGCCATTCACTATTCATTGAATAAATTTAGCTAATCTAATAATGTCAAAGTGATGTGTGAAAGATTTCTGATATAGGTCCATGGAAATGCTGACCCTCTGGAAGCACCGGAGTAAATGCAGGTTCTTTGCTAGGAATCTTTAAGTAAGACAATGATTGTGTAATTGCAAATATAGAGTAAAATCTATGCTTATACAGGTAGTCAATGCTTACCAACTGCCTCGTTCAGCAATCATTCAAAATAACTTTACAACCAATGCCTGCATTTACAACCTTTGCAGCATCCTTCGGTCATTTGATCCTCATCACGGTCAGTACACATTATCCAGTGCTTGATGCTTTTTTTCCCTCTCCTCCCCTCCCTTGCAAAGCATAAAATTTGGAAAGGAAGGTATTACAAGACACAATGGGGAATATACCAGGCTGTTTGTGTAGCGTAGTGTACTCACGGCTGCCAGTGCCAGTGCATTGTTTTTGATGTGTATTCCCTACTGTGTGCCTGCTTACTCTCTTGAAATCCCTTCCTCTCCAATGAATGTAAATACAAACATTAATTTCCTTATTAATTATCCCAGCACTGAGGTGAGCATTCTAAAGAGCAAGGGAGTAGTTAGAAGGAAAACAAAAATCAAAGGTGCAAAACTAATTAATTTTATCTGTTTTGTCTGTAGCTGGGGTGAGCATTCCAAAGGGAAGGAGAGGGAGGAAAGGAAAATGTAACTGTGGCCAGGTACTTCCCACTTAATGTCTGCTTCGCTTAGTGACAGAGTTGCCAATCCCAATTGCAGGTACTAAAGAGGTATCTATATAATTACAGCGCAGCCCTTCTGAAAGTATATTGTAGAGCTGGAAAAGAAGAAGAAAATGGCAATCTTGGAGGACAGGAACAATTTCCTAACATAAAAACACTGCAATGTTGCAGGATTTTAGATCAGTAAAAGTACAAGGAAAAGCAGATAGAAGTATAATGATATATAATACAGAGAAAACATAGGATTTTTTTTCTTCCTTTATTTTACTAGGATGCAAAGCAATGTTTTTCAAATTTTCTGCAATCACAGACCACTAAATAAACATTTTGAAAATGAAGTGACTACCCAATTCAACAAATGCTCCCTTATCTTTTTGTTTAAGAGTATCGGAATTAACTTTTTGCTGAATGAAATAAAGATTGTGATTGCCTTCTTGTATATTCTATCTTGTTTAAAACCTTTAAAATTGAATTTTGTACCAAAAAACTAATCTAAAATTATTTCACTTAGGCAAAATAAAACTTTATAAAATAATTATGTATCTCATTCCATAATAACAATAAATCTACTGGTCAACAATCTTCAACAGAAACTTCTGGCTATTAAAATGCTAGGAAATGAAATCCCAAAGGTGCCTTTTCAAGAGGCAACTGGACTTTGTTTCTCTTTGAAGACATTTCGCTTCTCATCCAAGAAGTTTCTTCAACTCTGACTTGATGGCAGGGAATGGAAGGATTTATATTCCTTGCAGACAGCTGGTCATTTGCATTCTTTTAGAGAGTTGTTGAGGCCACTTCGTCTTCAAAGAAAAACAAGGAAGTCTAATTGCCTCTTGAAAAAATGCACCTTTGGGACAACCATGACCTCGAAGACTGAGAATCTCCACAGACATTTAGGGAATGAAATGAATCTCCAGCCCAATGAAATCCAATGTATTGCCTATTCATGCTTTTCCTGCAGTTTCAGGTGCCTGGCTGAGCTATCTTTTGAAAAGCACATATGGGTTCACAATAATTTACTGCACTTGTTCATTATTGTCAGGGGTTTTTTTTAATGTTGATACTCACCATGCTATTGTATTATTCTTTTTATATTTCACTGGATTGTATTTGACAGCTGCAGCCACTGATCCACTCTTGTGAATCTGCAGACTCCCAGGGCAAGGGGAGAAGCAAGGACTGATATGACATCTCATGAAGTTGGTTACACAGAGATTCAATTAACAGTAATAGTCATTCATGCTGGCTACATTTCCCCTTCATGTGTATGAATACCCATTCTGCAGAATAACAAACAGAAAGGGCATCATGTCCAATTTGTGGGGTTTTGGTGAGGCATCCTGCTGAGTAGTATGGGAAACACGAGTTTTAGATGCTCTTTTCATGTTCGCATGTGGGAATTATTGTCATATCTCAACACAACTCTCTCTCCTGAAAAACAAAATCTACACAATAGTAATATGGAAGGGCTTCCTGCCATGATCTGTGGAAACAAAACCTAACGAAAATGATGAATCATAATTCCCCCCCCCCCCATTCCCCAATGTTAGATATCAGGAAAGTAATGGGAATGGCAGATATTTCCTTCTTTGATATGGACATTCTGCAGCAATTGAAAAGCCTAAAATGAAAATCTGTCTACAGGCAGTCCTCAACTTATGATCATAATTGAGACCAGAATTTCTGTTTCTAAGAAAAGTGGTTGTTAAATGAGTTGCGTCTGATTTTTATTTTATTTTTTTACCTTTTTGCTATGGCAAAAAGTTCTTAAGGCTGTGATGGCAAACCTGTGGCACAAGTGCCACAGGTGGCATGCGGTGCCCTCTCTGTGGGCACGTGAACCATCATCCCAGTTCAGCTCTGCCGCACATGTGCGCGCGCCTCCCACCGACCAGCTGGTCATTGGGTCTCTGCTGCGCATGCGTGGGGGCGGAGCACACGCGGGGGCAGCACGTGCATGAGCGGGGAGGCACATGCGGGGTGTATGAACAGTACAGTGTGCACATTTTGGGGGTTCAGGCATGCACGCACACGCATTTGCATATTCGGGCTTTGGGCAGTTGGTCCGGAAAAGGTTAGCCATCATTGTCTTAAGAGAACCATGCAGACATTAAACAAATCCAGCTTTCCCCATTGACTTTGCTTGTTAGAAGCTGGATGCTGGCCTAAAAACCAGGAGACTGTCAGTTCTACTCCTTCTTTTAGGCATGAAAAGCCAGCTGGGTGATTTGGGGCCAATCACCAGGAGACTGTGAGCTCTAGTTCCGTTTTAGGAATGAAAGTTAGCTGGGTGACTTTGGGCCAGTCACTCTCTGTCAGCCCAGCATACCTCATGGGGGTTTTGTGAGGAAAAAGAGGAGGAGGAATGAGTATTTGGTATATTTGCTGCCTTGAGTTACTCATAAAGTAATAAAGATAAAAATCTAATAAATAAATCAAGAAAATAAATAATCATTCCCCTTTAAAACTCACTTTCCCCCCAGACTTTCACTTAAACTCTCCATCTGCACACTCAGTTAAAATGAAAGCCAAAACCACGGAATTGCACTTGCCTATATTTATCTCTCAGCACACCTCCTGTTCCTTCCTTTCATTCTGCTATAGCTGGAAGTTTTCCTGTAAGCTCTTTGGGGCAGAGGCCTTTTGTGGATCATGTTTCACCAGCCGCTGAAGCATCACGCAGTAACGTATACTTAAGACTGAAGCTTTGAGGGTTCCCACAAATCTAAGTCAAGGTCGCCTTCTTCAAACTGTATAATTAGGTCCATTTCGGTATTTAAAAGACTGAATTCAACTTTCAATGAGATAAAGCTAAGACAAGAGGCAACAGGTGGGTGCAAAGCTGACAGGAAAGGGGAGGAAAGCCTAGAAACAGCTGAGTATTATTTTTACTAGGTTGAGAAATCCACGGTGTCACTCAATTCAATCCTGGTAAGATTTTATCCTCTGTAGAGCCTCTCTTCTCCTACGCCAACTGTACAACCAGAAGAAATGCCTAAAGATTCTGCAACTGGAAGCAAATCACAAGGAACAAATAACGGTGAGATAGAAAAGCTTTGCTCTATTTGCAAAAAACTCCCAAATCTTTGTTGGAAAGAGGAGATGTGGCAGATTGTAATAAGCGTTTGGATGTGGGAGAAATACACAAATAAATCCAACTTTTAATCTTTACTGCACTGAAACATGGGAAGTTCGTTTATTCTACTATTTCTCCAAGTATAGTATATTACAAATGGCAATAGCATTAAAGGCTGGCTGCAGGAAGAGAAACACAGCCTTCCAATATTTTTTGGGGGGGTGGGGGGAGAGTGGCAATAAGTCACAGGATCACCTATGGCCTTAACTCTTTCTCTAGCTGTCAGAGCCCCCTAATCACAAAACAGCTAAAAACCGATGATTGTATTCTGCTACTTTCAGGTGTGAAGCAAACCAAATTTATGAAATAAATACAATTAACATTAAAAAAAAGCAAATATCTCCCAGCTCTACCCCAAACAGAAGAAAAATCCAGAAAAAGCTGGCCATCATTAGATTACTATTATTGTTGCCCTGCCCATTGGACTTCTCGGCCCCTTGAAAATTCTTATATAACCCATTTATCCTGTCAATCTTGCCCTAAAGAAAGCTGCCAAGGACAAAACCTAAGGATTTTTGGTGTGAAAAAACAGATGCCTGAGGCTTCTTCAGAACTGGGAACACATTTCTTGCTTGTTCAGTGCAAATACATATCTAACCTTTATGCCTTCACAGAACTATGATCAACACAGTCCTGGGCAGTCACACTTAGCCTGCTTTTTCCCCAAACAGTCTTTCTCAAAGGACTGTAGAGGAACCCATATACAGATCATCCTAGACTTCATTTATTGACCGTTCAAAGTTACAATGGCACTGAAAAAGTGACTTATTACTGTTTTTCACACTTACGACTGTTGCAGCGTCCTCATGGTCACGTGATCAAAATTTAAATGCATGCAACTGACTCAGATTTATGACGATTGTAATATCCCAGGTTCACGAGATCACCTTTTGTGACCTCCTGACAAGAAAATTTAATGGGGAAGCCAGATTCACTTAACAACCATGTTACTAACTTAACAACTACAGTGATTTACTTCACACCAGTGGCAAGAAAGGTCGTAAAATGGAGCAAAACTCATTTAACAACTGTCTTGCCTAGAAATGGAAATTTTGGGCTCAATTGTGGTTGTACGTCAAGGACTACTTATACCATTCCCTGAATCTATTCACTTGACCTCTGTTAAAAAGTGATGGAGGAAACATACAAAAAAGGAGCCCCGCATTGGATCATCCATTCCTTATGACCATATTCATTCTTGTTTCTCTGGAAAACGTACAATTTTAAGGCTTTAATGTCATTCATTTGATAGATCAAGTGATAATAATCCAAAACAACAAATATATCTAATAATTCTCCTCCTATTTTCCCCACAATCTGTTAAGCGAGTTGGGTTGAGAGAGAAAGTAACTGGTCCAAACTCCCCCAGCAAGACTAGAACTCATCATCTCCTGGTTTCTAGCAGGATGCCTTAAAGTTGCCGAAGTTGGAAAATGCTGGCCTAATCTCTGCTTTGGTTGCCTGTTGTAAATAATATAAGGGATTGAAAAATTGCTTCCATAAATCTCAGTGCCACCAAGCCAGTCATAATGATCAACCAAACTATCATTTCCAAATGGTAATGATCACACATTAATGTATTAACATTTTGATGCATTCTTATACCATGTTTCCCTGAAAATAAGACCGGGTCTTATATTAATTTTTGCTCCAAAAGGGCTTATTTTTTGGTTAGGTCTTATTTTGGGGGAAATACAGTACTAAATGCATCCATCTGGCTGACAATCTTAACTGGGGCTTATTTTGGGCATAGGGCTTATATTGCGAGCATCCTGAAAAATCATACTAGGACTTATTTTCCGGATGGGTCCTATTTTTGGGGAAACAGGATATTCAATCTGTAAATAATGCAACCACTTGTAATCCGACATAGAAAAAGTGCTGTATTATTCTTTAGAACTCCAAAGTATGCTCTTGGCTTGTATAAGAGATGCAGTTCTTCAAGCAACATCTAAGGAAAAAGGATGTGGAAGCTGCCCAGAGCAGAATGAAAATAGTATGTTTGAGAAGGCCACAGAAGTGCATGGAGATACTCTAATGGGAAGAATGAAAAGGGATGGAACATAAAATGAAAGAAGCTATCGATGAAGAAAAATGCATATAATGGAATGGCTATTGCAAGAAACGAGGATGAAACAAAGCTATTGCTTAATAGAAATGTTGCAAAGTCAAAAGGAGTAAGAAACAATTTAAAACAGGCAGAGAAAAAGCAAAGAAATGTTGACAAAAATTAGATATTTTGGAAGTAGGTAAAGGAAATTAAACAAAGACCCTCTAAGCATCATGAATGAAATTAAAAATAAAAATGACTCGGGGTGAAACTGAAGTGAGGAAATGTTGGAGGAGTAATTTAGAGAGATAGATAGGTAAGTCCTCCATTTATGGCTACAATTGGGACTGGAATGTCCATCATTAAGCGAGGCAGTTAAATGAGTCATGCCCAATTTTATGATTTTTTTTTGCTGCAATTGTTAAGTGAATCACATGGTTGGTAAGTGAATCTGGCTTCCCAAACTGATTTTGCTTGTTAGAAGCCAGGTAGGAAAGTCACAAATGGCAAGCATGGACTCCCATGTAATTATGGCATGACATACAATAAACTATCATGAATATGTGCCAGTTGCCAAGCATCCAAATTTTGATCATGTCACTCATCAAATTTGGTACTTGAAGCATTTTGATATGAAAATTTTGTCCCAGCACTCATCATTTGTTTGATATTCAATGCACAAGCTAAAACCTGTCATTGTTGGCTGTCTTGTGAACTCACTATATTATTCTTTATGAGAAAAATTTGTTTGGTACTCATCGTTTTTGGTACTCATCATGCCTCCCAGAACCAATTAATGTTGAGTACTGAGATACCACTGAATACGATTTGAGTGTCTGAGGATTACTGTGGTCGATAAATGAATCACATGGTCATTAAATGAATCCAGCTTCTCCCATTGACTTTGCTTGCTGGAAGCTGTCTGGGAAAGTCACAAATGTGTGATCTCGGATGGTGGTTGACAGGCACTCAAATTCTGATCATGTCACCATGTGGACATTGCAATAGTTGTAAGTGCAAGGACCAGCTGTAAGTAACAGCTGTGTAAAAATGATGCTGTTATTACCTGAGAACCCAAATGATTTCCTATAAATGTTAACCTAAACGATGCAGTAGGGTATGGATTTGAAAAATTTATCAAAAGATCAAGATAGTTTTGTTTCACATGGAAAGAAGAAGTAAACAATCACATAAATGGTGAAAAGCAGATGCATTTGTATACTTCAGTAAAATGTTCATCCTTAGATAGGAAAATGGATGGAGAAATGTTAAGATGTGAAAATGCTGGTAGATGGGGTATATACTGTGAATAATGAATGTTTGTTGAAGGAAAAAAAAACAGCTGTGTGTTTCTGCCTTCACTGTTATTTGAAAATGAGGGAAGTTATCAGTTTTTCAGGGTAGACCAGACCAAGCAAGAGATACAAGAATTCTACAAATGCTACTTTATTGTCGTAGGACAATAAATATGTCCAGGTTGCTTGCTGTCCCACCTAATACTAAACAAAATCAAGGCTTATTTTGAGATATTTTTCTCACACTTCTATTTCTGGATTGTATAATTTCTTATCCACGTTCCCCTCACTGCTTGTTCTTTCCTCCTGGCTATGGGAGCGACGTGGCGCTCCTATGTGACCCCCCTCCTGCATGAGCTGCACTGGCTCCTGGTGGTCTTCCGGGTGCACTTCAAGGTTTTGGTTACCACCTTTAGAACGCTCCATGGCTTAGGACCGGGGTATTTACAAGACCGCCTTCTGCCACCAATAGCCTCTCACTGACCAGTATGCTCCCACAAAGAGGGGCTCTTCAGGGTGCCGTCGGCCAAACAGTGTCAACTGGTGGCCCCCAGGGGGAGAGCCTTCTCTGTGGGGGCACCAGCCATCTGGAACGAGCTCCCCCCGGAGATACAGAGAATCCCGGATCTATGCACTTTCCGCCGCGCCCTCAAAACATTTTTATTTCAGCAGGCCGGCCTGGCCTAACTTTATTTTTTATTTTTATTTTTTATTTTTATTTATATTTATATGCTGCCCTTCTCCGGAGACTCAGGGCAGCTTACAATGCGTTAAGCAATAGCCTTCATACTTTTGTATATTTTATACAAAGTCACCTTATTGCCCCCACAATCTGGGTCCTCATTTTACCCACCTTAGAAAGGATGGAAGGCTGAATCAACCTTGAGCCTGGTGAGATTTGAACTCGCAGTAATTGCAGGCAGCTGGATGTTAAATGCTGCCTTAGTAGGAGGCATTAGTACTCAGGAGTGGCATATAAAACTTTCCCTTTTATATTGCTTTTAAATTTGTTTTAAATTGGGGTGTTTTAAATTTGTTTGGGGCCTAAGCATTTAATGTATTTTTAATTGGTTTTTAACGTTTGTATTACATGTATTTTATCTTTTGGCTGTTCACCGTCCTGAGTCCTTCGGGAGTAGGGCAGTATATAAATTTAATAAAACTAAACTAAACTAAACTAAACTTCTCCTCTTCATAGTTTTCATATACCTTCCCCAAGATCACTCTGAATACCTTTAGAGATGGCCATGTCAAGAGAAAGACAAAACTAAAATAAATGCAGTGGAAATGATTTGCTTAAGAAGCATATATGATAAAACAGAAAAGACAGGGTCAACAAATGAACGCTGAACGAATGTGGAAGGAATACAAAAACAAATGGCCAATACTGAAACAAGTATGCTTGTTGGTTGGTTTGGTCTTACAGAGAGAATGAAGATCAAACTGCAGTACAAGCATAAGAAGGAAGAAGAAATGCGATGAGAAGGAAGAAATGAAGGAAGCTGTAGCTGGATAAAGTTGAAGTTCCACAAAAGGAAAGAGAAGTTTAAATGGCCATGTATAAAGTGGTAGTTGGATCTGCTGAAATTAAGGATGGTTTGCAAGGCAGAAAATGGTATGGAGAACTAAACTTAATGGCAATAGAGTAAATTAGTTTTGCTATCTTTAACCACTCTTATTGTTTCTTATTTATGCCTAGTGATAACACTTACTCCAAAAGGAAATTGTATGAAGGTTGAATACATATTTATGCATTATTTTTTTTACACTTTAGTCTACCTCTCTGTGATCCTATGCAGGTTGACATGGGTTGTTTTAAATAAGTGACCATTGAAGCATAACTTTTCCAACAAGCTACCTTAAAATGCATTCAAGCCATGCTCATATCACATTTAACCAAAGTTAAGGCAAATAGGAATGCTATCACATGAGAAGTAAGCAGGCCATCCCATATGCTAAGTGTCTCCACTGCAGCTGAAGAACTGCAAACTCCAGCTATGAAGCAGCTAAGAGAGAGAACGGCCCATTCATCCACCTTTCAACCCTTCAGGCCTCAGTGCTTTTACACCCCATAATTTATTTTTAATCCTGCTTTGCTTTCTTGCCTAACTTCATAAGATTAGATCACTTTAAACTCTTTTATGCAGTGTGGTGGCATTCATGAAAGACACCACAACACTGTTCCTCACAGACTATATAAGGAAATAGCCTAATTCCCAGCAGGGTTTACCACCACAAATTCAAACAGAGAAACCTCTCTGTCTTGGAATGGAGCCCTGGAGTGATTTCCTAAAAACAAATTTCAGAGTAGCTTTCTATGCTTTGCAAAATTCAGCAGGAAGCTACCATCAAATGGCCCCAGCAACAGCTGCCCTCAAACCCTGCAAGCCTTATGTTCTCATGTGAACTGGAAGAACACTCACCATTCTCCTCCACAATGAACACTGGGGGCTCTGTTCAGAATTATACTGAGACTGGACAAAAAGGGGAGGGGGAGAGAATGACACATTTTTAGCACCATCATCCCCCTCCCTTAACAAAACATGTGCTAGCAGTGGGGTATAAACATTTCATTCAACAGCAACAACTGTTTTATTTTCTTTAAAAACGGGTAATAAATAATCAAGTGGATGTTTATTTTGCAAGTGACAATGGAGTCAAATGGTACAGCTGTGCAACAGATCCAGATCTGAAGGGTTTGAATGTGATTAACGGACACACATAGCCCTATTTATGCCCACCTTGAACCAAACTGATCTCTGGATTGTGCATCATCTAAACAGGGCAGCTGCATGAATAAACAAACGAACGACTAAGAATGTTGCAAACCTGGATCTCTGCGCACAAAATATACCCAGGAATCTATTAGCAGTCTACAGCTCTTCATTCTCAAGGAACAGTTAAAGGAATTACTTTTAAAAGTCTGAGGATAAATAAACACATAATGCAGACGCAGACATCCTATATTTGATATCTTCCCAATATTCCAGGAATAGCAATGTATGCCCAGCATTTCATAGATGGCAACACTGTATATCCATACATTAGGCTAGCTACATACATACAGTACATAGCATTACTTGCAAGCAAGGGCAGCAGCAAGAACTCCTTAAGCCCTTGAGAACAAATGTAGCCACATGGTCCAGTTTCTTAATCTCTTAACATGCTACCTGATCTAGCTCAAGCCCATCAGTAGAAAACCAAACCAAATCCAAATGCCTAATGTAGCTTCCCTCAAGCTCCTGTTTATTCAGGCAGTGGAAATTTCCTTCCTCTCTACCCCATTCTCAAGCAGAATTGAGGAAAGGCAATTACCCCCATCTACAAATGGATGCCTTCTGTTGGCAGTGGGTCACTTGTTCAGTTTTCACTTAGGATATTTTATTTGGTTGAAAGAGGAAGAGGAGGAGGAGGAGGAGGAGGAGGAGGAGGAATGTTCAGAATTTTTTTTAACTTTTGTGATTTTTACCCAAGGAAGCTACATTTAATAGAGCTTTTACTTAATTGAAAAGTACAGATTCAAAAACAGAGTTTATCCCCAATATTTAGAATGACACAACCCCAGTGTGCCAATGAACAAAAAGGCCTTTGAATGTACATATGGAGATGAACTTTGCCTCAAACAGAGATACACCACTGATAGCAGAAGGAAACCAGGAAATGACATATACCAACACTTCCCAGGTTCATCTCTCTCCAAAAGAGCATTTAATGGCTCATCATCTTTTTCCAGTTCTTATTGTCAATCCTGACTCAGTCTTGCAAAGGATAAAGAAACGAAATCAAAAAGCTCATTCCAAAAAAAGACCAATATGAGAATCCACTGAAAATGCTTGACTAATGTCAAAACCTTTACTTGAAATCACCATCACCCACCATAAGCCCCCATGACTCAGCTGCACTTTGCACACTTGAACTTTAAGTGTTCATAAAAAGCTACACTGAGCATGCTCAGTTATGGTTGCTTAAAAAAAATAAATAAAAAACTAACATTCTTCTGAAATCAGCAATGCATTTTTCCTGACTAACTGTATTCGAACTTTTATACTGAACGGAGCTGGGAAAGCTTGAACCCAAAGGCCATTCTCTCTCTCACCAACTAAAGAAACATTTGCAGTATTAGGAACACCTGCAAAGCACTCCTGCTCCAGGTGTCTTGCATCTTTCCCCCTGAAAATTCTCTAGGTGCCATTGTTAAGGGTCTTTTAGGGAAGGTTTTATCCCTGGCTCCTTAAAGCTGCTGTTCCCTAGGAGCTGGGTGACATCTCCAAAGGTGAGGGCTGAAGTTGAGTCCAAACCATTCAATTGATGGGGGGAGTTTGCAAGGAGCCAGAGTTACAGCCAAGTCAGTATCCATTCCCAGGTAATGTCCCAGAGCAGGGGGTCTCCAACCTTGGCAACTTTAAGACTTGTGGACTTCAACTCCCAGAGTTCCTCAGCCAGCAAAGCTTTGCTGGCTGAGGAACTCTGGGAGTTGAAGTCCACAAGTTCTGAAGTTGCCAAGGTTGGAGACCCCTGTCCTAGAGTGCTCAAAGCATTGGCATACATGATCCCCATTCTTTTAAGAAAGGAAATCACTGGTGTTTATTTCAGATAGGAAATCTAAGGCTACAGCAGGAGTGTGGTTTGTCTAATAAATCCAAGGAAGACATGAAGCTTGAATGAGCAGCCTCTCAATTTGCTACTCACAATACAATCTTATGCAGGTCTACTCAAAAGTTAGCTCAAGTTTGTTTATATAAGAAAAATGTGTTGCCTCTCAGCATTGCTTCCCACACAGTTTACACAAACTAGACAAAGTCTAAAACATCTTAAAACATCACTCTAGAAATTCTTGAAAAATGGTTTTATCATGTAACAATGACTCCACACATTGGGTATTATCTCAGAAAACATACCTCCTTTTTTTCAGGTTGCTATCTGCCTAACCTCAAACAGATACTTGATCTCAAAACTTCAGTAACCCTTCCAATCTGGCACTCTTTTAGAACAAAATGTCCAAAATTCCTTAGTTGCAAACCCAAAACATTTGAAAGGTGCCAGATTGGGAAAAGCCAGTGTACAGGATTGCAGATTTTAGTCTCCAATATGGCAAGCTACTGTATGTGTATATTGTGTACATATTTAGATCAGTATAAGGTTGGATTTTTTATCATTTGTGGATTTTTTATGATTCTCTTGAACTGTTTCATTGTTTAGCCCAGTGGTTTTCAATTTTGGCAACTTTAAGATGTGTGGTCTTTTAAAGCAGGAGTCTCCAACCTTGGCAACTTGAAGACTTGTGAAGACTTGGAGTTGAAGTCCGCAAGTCTTAAAGTTGCCAAGGTTGGAGACCCCTGCTTTAAAAGATCACTCCTCTCTCCCTCTAGACAAATATAAGCAATATAGATAAGTCAACACCTCCTCTTGTATTTTAATTTTTTTAAAAAAACTCTTCCTCCCATATCTCATCCCCTATCAATAATCAAATTACAAAAAACACTATCCTTTAGTTTGCATTACTGTAGTTTTTTTAAAAAAATTTGTTCTGTATTTGTAAACTTTAATAAAACTATTGTTAAAGAAAAAAGAAGTGAGGACTTCAATCCCAGAATTCCACAGGCAGCATGCTAGGAATTGAAGTCCACAAGTATCTTAAAGTTGCCATGGGTTGAAAAATTCTGGTTTAGCCTTTCACACTGCATATATAAAAGGAGGTTTAAGTAGATTGTGTGCAAACCTTCTCTTAGCCATAAATTGCAAGTTCTAAGTAGTTGTGCTTTCCTCAGCCATGGTTTAATCAATGAGACAGAACTAGTTAGAAGTACACTGCATCATTCACTATAAACTGTTATTTTCAAATCACAATAGCTCGATCGGCATAACATGTTATGCCAGTACCAAACATATGTGCATGCTTATCTCTTAAGCTAACTCTTCACTGTTGACAATAAAGAGATAATAACATGGAAATACATATAACTGATAAAAATTATTGGGATAATATATGTGAAGAAACATCTAAAATACATTATAGAAATGTGATGTCTTGTAAATTTTTGTCAGTATTATCTGCACAAGGATTTTGCAATGGTTGCTCCAGAGAACTTAAAAAGAAACTTTATAAATGGATGTCAAAACTTTTTTTCACTGTTGAGAAAAAATGACTTTTTTTCTTGCTCTTTAGAGCAGGGGTCTCCAACCTTGGCAACTCTACTGGCTGGGGAATTCTGGGAGTTGAAGTCCGCCAGGCTTAAAGTTGCCAAGGTTGGAAACCCCTGCTTTAGAGGACAATCAATTTGTAGTCCTCTGGTGCTGTTGGACTTCCAGACTCTTTAATCACAGGCAGTGTGGAAAGCAGTGAGAATGAAGGTAGATCCGGTACAATTGTTTATAAAAATCAATTTCCTCCATTCTCTTCCATAACACATGCAAGATGAACACTTAATTATTTTTTGCTGCATATCATGGGTTTGCTACCGGGCTACTCCAATAATTTAATCCTTCCTCATAGGGGAAATAGCAATATAAACAAATTCTAAAGCATAGATTTAAACATGTACATATTTTTTACAGTTAAAAATAATATTTCAACCTATTGGCCAAGCCACAAAGAACTACAGAAGTTTTTGCTAAAAAACACATCAGTCATAAGTTCTTATGAAAGAATGAGCTTCCCTAAATTGTTAAAACTGATGTAAGTCATACACACACACAGACAGACACACACACAAGCACCTATGCACACCCTCAGAGGAGCAAAGGCAAGAATTATTCAACATCCTTCACAAGGTAGCATTAGGCTTCTTCTGCACACTGCTGAAAGACAGAGGAAATCCTATTGCCCCAAAAAAGCCTAGGAAATCCAGACTCTACGTGACCTGACTTAGTTATTAGACAGCAGGTTTTATGGGAGGGATGAGGAAAAAGATATTTACAATCATTCATGCTACCTGGAGTTACAGCAAAGCTGACGCTGAATGAGGTTGCAGAGGGGGAAAGTATCATCAGGAAGTTACTCCCAGTTGTTGCCATTAAAGAGTGTTTTTTGGAAGAGCAATTTCTATACAGCATCCTCCAAAAATTTTTTAAAAACCCAACCCACCACCTTTCAAATATGACTATGCATCCTCATATACATCAGAGAACAATGTGGCATTCAAAATGGACTGGATGCACCAAAAGGGAGGGGAGGAGAGGAGAAAGAGGAGACAAGGAGGTGGGGGGAGGGGGGAACTCACCAGGGCTGTTGGCTTCGTTTTCCAGAACGTGCAGTTCTGTGCAGTCGGCCAGGGAATGCTCAAGGCAGAGCTGAAGGAAACGGGCCTGGCTCCGAGTCACTCTCTTCAGTAAGGAAAGCAGAGCAACTGTCTGTTCACACTCATTCCAGCCTTTGAACCAACCTGCCAATACTCCAACCTGGTCTCGAAACATCATGGTTGGTGCAAGTGAATGTCCGCGTGCAATATCGAGAACAGGAAAAAAAATCTGTGTGGGCACTCCCTGATATATATATATTTCTTTTGCAAGGAAAAAAAAAGTAGGAGAATCCCCTAGAAGTTCCTTTTTTTTTCTTCCCACCCACGCCCTTTTTTAAACCTCTATTTTACAATGTTGTTAACTGCAGAAATAGGACAGATGTTCGGAGACGGATTCTGAGGTTGGCTTGCTCTTCTTCTTCTTCTTCCTCGCGCGTCCAAAAAGGCCACTGGCTGCTTCTTAATTCTGCCAAGGACAATGACACATGGTGGCAAGGGAAAACAGACACACTGCGTGGTTTCTGTGTGTGGACTTGTACAGCGGTATTTCTCAACAAGGCACAGCAATGTGTGAAGATGTTGTGAGGGGATATGGGTTATGTAGCTGTTTTCTTTTTGGGTGTTTTGCTTTCCCCTCCCTCTTTGCTCTTTTCCAGTCTGGTTATTTTAGCCCAGGGCTGGCGCTGGCTCTCCTTCCTCGGGCAGCTTTCTGGACCATCCACAGTCACAGCATTCCTTGCTAGGGGAAGTGGAGAAAATAGAAGCCTTCACAACTGTTGGAGAGGAGGAGGGGATGGAGAAAGAGAGAGAGAGAGGGAGGGAGGAAAAAAAAAAGAATTTCGCTGTGAGATGAGACACTCTGAAAGGCAACGCTATGATTCAGCATGACAAACAACGCGGCTCACTTCCTAATATGACAGAAGGGGAAATTTGGGATCAGCGATCACTGAGCGCATGAGGGTGGGTTAGGGAGGGAGACAAGGGCTTGGGACTTGGTGTGTGGGGCACACACCAGGGGATTGTTTCTTCTTCTTCTGTTAAAGACCACCCTCTCAAGAAATAACAGGTTCTGTGGAAAAGGAAGAGATGAGCACAGAGATAACGAGAGGCTGAAAATGCAGCCCACACACAGGCAGCAGAGGGAGTGATGGAGAAGTGCGGGCTTCACATCAGAGAGATTTAAAAGAAACCTCCCTGCTACACAGCAGTGAGGACAGAGCTCCCTGTTGCTTATTGTACATTCTAAGCAGTCTCCCCCCAGTGCCCCCCCCAAGACAGGAATGTACCTGGCTGGGAGAGACTGGACTGCAACTGATCATTCATGCACAAGGAGAAAAGGGGGTGGGGGGGAGAGAACTTAACACTGCGGCTATAGATAGCTAATGCAAACCAGCCCAGGTTCTGGTGCTCTCCCCTCCTCCTCCTCTTTCTCATGCCTTTCCACTCCCCAACCAGAAAGTAAGGCGGCTGAGGAGAAGGGCTGCAGCTTCAACTACAAGCATCTCCCAACCAGTCACCACCAGCCCCCACTGGATGTAGGCTCCAAGCAAGCAGCAGGCAGGAGACAAAAATAAACTCTCAGACAACCCCCCCCCCTTCTTTCCCCAAGCACACACAGTTCAGCAGAAACCCGGAGGGGTGGGGGTGGGGTGGGGACCCAAAGAAACCAGCTATAGATTCTCGTTTTCATACTACTTTTAAAAATAGGGGATGGACACCTCCTTTCTCCAATCAGTGTTCAACACACACAGACTGTCCTGCATGCACTTCACACACTTATATTCACCCCCTATTTCACAAGGTGGCGTCCATCTCTCGGTTCTCTCTGCGGTTGAAATCTCTACCAAGGGCAGGTTTCTTCCAGGGGGTTGCACAAATTTTACTGAAAAAGGCTTCCCCCAACCTAGCAGTCGCTCAGATGCTCCGGACTACAACTCCCATCGCCCCGGCCAAGATGGCAACGGCAATGGCTACGGATGGCCACGTCTGGAGAGTTCCAAGGTGAGAGGACCGCTTGAGAGCCTAAGCCAGGAAGGGCAACGGGGGGGGGGGGGGGGGGAAGGTGGCGCAAGCCGGTACTTCCCCAAGCACAGATGGGTGCAGAAAAAGTAACTGTCCCAGAAAAGCAATTTTACTTTAATGGGCTTCGAGACTGTCGAAGTGGATGAGTCTTCAAAAGAACCAGATGCCTTTTAGAAAAGGGTAGTAGCCCCATCACCCCCCACATGATCTGCCCGGAAACTTTCAGGGTATCCGAAGGAGAAGCAACAACCTTTGCTTCACAGCCGCCGCCCCCAATTGCACAAGGACGACAAGCACCGGTCCCAAATAAACTTCGAGCCCGGGACTCTCCAAGCCCTCTCCCAGCCCCAATGCAAACAGAGGGAGCCGGGCACCTCACCCGGCACTGCCTCGGGCGGCTCTTTGCTCCCTGCCACAGACATCCGCCTCCCAGCCGCGCCCCCCGGCTCTGCGTCCTTCGAGCCCCGCGACAGTCTGGCGTCCCCGGCTCCATGCCGGGAATCCCCCGCTCCCGCCTCGCGGCCGGGTGGGCTCCTCGATGGACGAGAGTCAGGACGCCGCAGAGCAAGGGCGCTTCGCCCGTCGTTCCGCCCGACTCGCCCGCTTCCTCTCGCCCGCCCCCTCCCCTCGCGCTATGCGGAGCGCCCACCTGGCTGCCGCGCGCCCTTCTGGCTGGCCGGCCGTCCTTCTTTTGCCGGCTTCACTGAAGAAGAAGAGGAGGAAGAGGAGCCGGCGATGGAGGTGGCGGTGGAGGAGGCGGCGGCGGCGGCGCCTGGCGGTGCCCGGGCAGGGCCATGGTGAGCCCGCGCACCAGCGAAGGCGACCCCGGCGGCACGGAGTAAAGAACGGCGCTGCGTCCGGGCGCGCCGTCGGACCCGCGTCTCTCTCGCTCTCGCTCTCTCCCCCGCCTGCTTCTCCGGCACAAGTGAGCCGCGCGCCCCGCGGAGCCCCCGCTCCTCACATGCTAGTCATTAGCATAGCCCATGACGTCATGGCCTCGGCAGCGGAGGTGCAACGCCCCCTCCCCGAGGAGCAGGGGGCGCCTCGCATTCCTCCGCCGCTGACTCAGCCCCGGGCGAGGCGAGGCCGTGGTGGCTTTGCGCGGGGCGCGATTGGCTGCAGGGGCGGAGCGCAACTCGATTCCACCCCAGCCGGGAGCGCGGCAGAGGAGGAGAGGAAGAGGAGGAGGAGGGGCTCCAGCTGCTCGCTGCTGCTGTCATTCCCCAAGCCAGACGACTTTGCATTGGCGAAAAAAAGGCGGCTTGTTGCGCTTCGTCTCGCGCGCCCGCACTTTTGCAGCCTCGCGAAGGACACGCCCGTCCGCAAAAGCCCCCCGGGCTAAGCGTAGATGATCGACCTGGATAGCCGCCCGCTTCTGGCCCGATACCTCTTGCCTACAGGTTGGTTCTCCTGGGTTGCACATGGCTCCGAGATGTCCTACTTCCCTCTACCGCCGCCCCCTCGACCTGGCGTTTTGCAAAAAACAGGCCGCTAAAAATAATAAATAAATAAATAAATAAAACCACCTCCCACCCTTACACAAACCTGGTCTTGGACGAGGGAGCGGTAATGAGGTACGAGTGAGAGTTTCCCTGCGTGCCGAGAAAAGAAATCCCATCAAACCTCCCAGCAACATTGGAGTGCCCCCCTCTAAACGTTGCTGCATTGCAGATTGTGCTTCTCTGGTTTAAGATCAGGAGATATGTGCGGGGGTTGCAAAGAAGTCCACGCGCGCCCTAACGCACCCAGCGAACGGCTGGCGCAGACCTGCACAGATTATCCTAGGGTCCTCCTCACGCTGCAATGGGTTAGCCCGGCAAAAGAGAACACCTGCATCAGGTGTGTGCAAAGCGGGCGGGCCGCGTGCATGCCTATGAAGGGAGCGAGGGGAGAGCTTCGTGCCTGCTGATAGTCATTCATAACTTCCACAAAGGGGGGTGTTTGGTTACCAGCTTCCTGAGAGGATGGGCCAGGGAGGACTGCAGACTTGTACCACCTTAGTAACAACACCTAGAGTGGTAAGAATTACATCAGCGAAACCTATGAGAAGCTATATAGACTTTTTGTCTGCAAAACCAGACTGTTACGTCAAGGTTTCAAGACAGTCTTATATTGTAATACTCCAAGATACTTTATCTACAGCCGGCTTACAGTCCCTTCTTGCTTTATTATCTTTTGTCTTCAGAGACTCTGCCAACTTTCTCTGCTTGATCTGTGCCATGTTCCAATGACGACGGAGAAGGATTTCTAGATCTTTCAGGACAATGTTTCCCAGTCATCGAGATGAATTCATGTTCTTACAAGCTATGTGTCTGCTGCACAACCTTAGTCTCCAAACACCTTGGTGGTGGTTTTCAGGCTCTTTATCATATGTACCACCAAATGTTTCTACTGAATGTAAAAGCACAAAGGTGAAATCTGTAAAGAGAGGGGAATGATGGTCATATTAACTGCACATAATTGGTTACATTCCGTTTAATTCATTGTAGGTTTTTTTGTATCAACTTTCTGGGATGCAGCTAATGTGTCTCTTTGCCCCGCAAGATTGTGTACCATTGCGCAGATTCAATGATGGCTCTCTTCCTGTTAATTAAAATAGGAAAACACAACACAACTAATTCTGGTTTTGTTTGTAGCCCTTTTCCAATTATACTACTAAAAACACTTGAGCATACCGAACAATTCCTTAAATCATTTAAATCAGTCAGTCTGAGTTGCACAATAATCTCTTTGTTCAATTGACAATAGACCTGCTCTCACTGTGTTTGACTCTAGGGCTCTGCAGCATTTTGGATCTGAAGGCAAAATGGTGCTTCACGTACTTGGTTTAAGGAGTTGCTGACAGGGGCTACTTTGACACTTTTTTAATACTTTAAACATCTTTTCCCTTCAGATGCTGTACACAGCTCTGCAACAGCCCTTTTGGATTTCTGATGGGGGAGATCAGATCTCCGTTAATCTTTTAAGCTACCCATATCTTCAAATAAGACACTATTCCAGGGTGAGAAAAGGCAGGCTAGAGGCAAGATGTTACAGGGGCATATGTTCAGTTCACTAATAGGTACCGTATTTTTCAGATTATAAGATGTACCTGACTATAAGATGCACCTAAATTTAGAAGAGGAAAACAACAACAAAAAGTTTTTGGCCTATCTTTTTTCGGGCCTTTTTAAATCTTTTTTTGGCCTGCTTCGGGGCTTTTTTTGGCCCACTTTTGGGTCTTTTTTTTGGGACCATTTTCAAGGCTTTTTCCGGCCCATTTTTGGGGCTTTTTTCAGCCTATTTTTGAAGCTTTTTTGGCCCATTTTCGGGGCTTTTTTGGCCTGTTTTTGAGGCTTTGGGGGGGCTGTTTTTGAGGCTTTGTTCAGCCTGGTTTTTTGGCTTTTTTGGCCCATTGTAGAGGCTTTTGGGGGGGGGGCTTTTTTCTGAAAACAATGGGCCCAAAAAGCCTCAAAAACGGGCCAAAACCATGAAAATGGGCCAAAAAAAGCCTTAAAAACGGGCCAAAAAGCCAAAAAAACCCCAGTCCAAACAAAGCCCAAAAATGGGCTGAAAAAGCCCACAAAACAGGCCAGAAACCTCAAAAATAAGCCAAAAGCCTGAAAAAGGCCCCAAAACAGGGTGTGCAGAGGCCAAAAAATGGCTGGTAATTGGGCGGAGCTTCAGCAATATTCGGTCTATAAGATGCACAGACATTTTTGCCCTCTTTTGGGAGAGAAAAAAGTGTCTCTTATAGTCTGAAAAATACAGTACATGTTTCCTTCCCATCTCACATAGCAACACCGAGAGAAAGAAAGAGAGAGAAAGGTGGGTGGATGAATGCATGGATGGATATAACTTTAAAATCACCTTTTGGGTAAAAATGGATAACTCTTCTTTTTTGTTATAAGGTGTGTGGATGAACAGCTTCACCTCTGTGTAGCTTTAAGGAGTGGCTCTGACTGACCACTGTGCTAGCCCAAAACCAGAACCTGCAAGAGGCGGGCTTTGCCAGGTCTCTTCCTGGAGAATAGAGATAAAGCCTTGATTGCAATAAACCTATGGAGTGCAAAACCTGAAAAGATAATTCTTATGCCTATTTGTGGGGGGAAAAAATCTTGTCTAGAATCTACTCCTGGTAGTTTTGTTGAGTCTTACAGAAGCAGAGTTATGATATTCTGCAAAGGTAGAAGTCTGTTGTTACTGTTTAATTATTTATTCAATTTCTATACCTCCTAACTCAACCAAGTGACTCTGGGTGGCTTATAATTCTAAAGTTATAAAACAATAAAAACAGTAAAACATCCAGAAAATTAATATTTATTGCTGCTCAACCTGGTCCCCATTCACATCAAAGATTGTACAACAGACTAGGAGCTGTTTTTTAGCCAGAAAATATTGCATGTACATTATTATTCATTTGTTAGGAATGGTCTCAAAGACAGATTCCTAGGTCCTGATTGGTTTTAGTGGGTGCACTCCAGTTTTTCAAAGCTGTCTTGATCTGAGCTCCAAAAAACCCCCCAAAAAACCAACAAGTTTTTCTATTTCTCTTTATTTCCATCTACTGATTGTCTGCATTTCTGCAGTTCACATTTGATATTCCTACTTCTTTCTCATACACATATAGACAATCAAAATGAAAGACAAGGATTTACAAAAAGATTGCATGGTTTTCCCCAAATCCATGCTTTGTATGTCATATTTTAGAAATTAAAAAGACATAATTCTTAAAAATAACTGTGGTAGCCTGACTAGAGTAAGAATAGGACAGGGTAGGTTGGCATTCCACTTCTGTTTTATTCCCTCTTTGCACCACCATGCTATTTGACTCATTTAAGTCCCTCAGAATTAAGCTGATGTTCTTTGTTATTTTGGGGGTGATCCTGACCCACGTTTCTTAATTCACAATGAGTTTCAAGGGCCCATATGAGTATTCAGTGTAAACCCGGGAAACTGGTGCTACTAATTCCCTTGTAAACATTCTGGAAACACTTTTTAAAACAAATTTACTGAAAGTTTTTGTGAGCAGCAGCTCACTTCATCAGATGTATACAGTGTGCAGCAGCTCATGAAGATTTATCCCATCAAAATCATGAGTTGGAAAAGGTGCTTCTAGTCTCTTCTCATTTTTGCCATCATAGGCTTCAACAATAATTCCCTCTGTCATCTGATACTCAAAAGCATATTTGAAAATTGAGGCAAGGCTTCTGACTTCACAACCGACTAACTTTCAGTTTCCCCAACTTCTTTTCTAAATATCAAATTTAAAAACTCCCAACTATATTTTTAGGACTTCCTGAAAAAGATTATTTTATAAACTGTAGTCAATGTTACTGTAGTGTACTGTAGAGCAAAGCTGGCTGTGGAACTCTGGCAGTTGAAGTCCACAAGTCTTAAAGTTGCCAAGGCTGGAGACCCCTGGGTTAACCAACCTAAAAACCAAAGTTCTCAATAAAACAGAAAAGAACCACCAGCAGATGAAAAGATTATCCACATTTCCCCACTGGTCCTGAGAGTTCCTGCTTCGGTTTTGTGTTATGGATTAAAATGCAGATGATGGAAGAAATGGATGCTAGTGAGTGAGCCTCCTTGGCATTCCACTGCTGTGATTTCTGCAGGATTTTTAGGAATGCATTTTGTAAGGAGTTCTCAGATTGACCTTGGCTTGTTTCGTTGAGTCAGACTAGCCTACGAAGAGAATGGAAAACTAAACCACACCTATGCATTCCTAGGAAACAAGAGTTCACTGCTAGAGTGCACGCTTTGTATAGAAATGTGTTTAAATCCCTGGAACCTCTCTTTAAAGGATTGTTCTAAGATTCCAGAATATTGTAATCATCAGAACTGATCGTTTTGGTCTTGGGCAATTCCAAATAGTGGGAACTATGAACAAGACTTCTTGCTTGGCTCCTAATGAAAATTGTTTTGCAGCTTTGGGTAGAGTTGCTAGTTAGTTTTCCTTCGTTGAATTAACCGCAGTGGGAACAGGAATACGGTTCAATGATAAAGCCCATGTTTTGGACCTAGATTCAATTCTGGTCTCTTCTCCAGATAGCAGAGGATAAGCAATAAGCAACGTGAGGCTGCCACAAAGAAGAGGGGTGAGGGGTGGGGTGGGGGTGTCAAGTTATTTTTCAAAGCAACAGAAGGCAAGACAAGCAATGGATGGAAATTAATCAAGGAGAGAAACAACGTGGAATTAAGGAGAAACTTCTTAACAGGGAGAACTAGTGGAACAGCTTGCCTTCAGAAGCTGTGGGTGCTTCATCACTGGAGGTTTTTAAGAAGAGACTGACAGCTACTTGTCTGAAATGGCACAGGGTCTCTTGCTTAAATAGGGGGTTGGACTAGAACACCTCCAAGGTACTTTCCACCTCTATTCTAATTCAGTTCCTTTGACTGAAATCTTAGACAACTGCACATAATTGGAATAGAGATTTCTTGATTAGATGATAACAATAGGTGATATATAAACCAAGGTTCTGAGATCCAGGTTGTAAGCAATAGGGAAGGGAATTACCAGGCCCACTTGTGGTTTTAATCCTCTTTTCTTTGCATGTAACAATTTTATCTGATCATGGATATCTAATGCTTGGGAAATAAACATGTTTAACTGGATTCATACATCATACTAAGCCAGGTTCTGCTTCGTTGGGGCTTCTGAAATAATTCGCAATTGTCTGGGATTCAACTATCCAGCTAAGCCATATAAGCATTGGTTACAAACCACAACTAGGTTTGCAATGCATGTGACATCACTCCCTCCCACTTGCTCCCATGGCAGTCTTTGCAGCCAAGAGAGTATTGCAGATAGTTTGGCCTTCAGCAGAGAGAAAAAAAAACCCCGAGTTCCAGATAAGTTAAGACAAAAAACTCCTGGTGTTCCCAGGATTCAGGCATTATAGCTACTCATTTGGGGAAGGCTGCTAGAGATTGGCAAAGGGCCAAGAATATAGCAGTTTTCTTCGTAGGAGAAGAATTTGCTTATAAAGTGTAGTATGAAACATCCTTGACCTATCCTGCCAGATGAATGCATTCTTATGTCTTTCTCTCGCCCCCATTTTCTAAGCCCTATTGTGACAGTAGCTCCAAAACAGAGCTGTAGTGAAGCTCCTGAGTAAAAGCTCTACCAGGTAGAAACCATTTACGTTATCCCTTTCCTGTGAGCACTGCTAGCCAAGATGCTGACTACTGACGTGTGCTTAACCCCGTGTCTCAGAGGGACTGCTGTCTCTAGAGCTGTAGTTACCTTGCTCAGCAGGCTGAGATCTTGTGCAAAAGGGCTTGGCTCTGTTGATGGCATGTGATTCCTGCCGGCATTTGACCTTGGGTTACTGCTGGACACAGATTTGCACTGCAGCAGCAATAGTTTGCTGTTAGATTATTTTTGGACTGTTTTCTCTGGGTACTTGGAAGGATCAGTAGGAAGAGGTAGTTTTAGAGTCAAGTCATGACGGCCGGTTTTAACAGATAACATTTTGGTGATATTTTTCTTTCAGCCATTGTAGTTGTAAGCCTATCTGCCCCTCAATGTCTTGCACAAATAGGCAGTTTCTTTTTAAAAAAAATTAGAATAATTGTTACCTTCCCGTTTTCCAAGATAGCCACAAGTACGTGCAAAACAGGACATTTGGCTTGTATGTGTCTTATTTTAATTTTCTGCCTAAGAAATGTTATTACCAATGGTCAGGAAGAAAGACCACTTTGTTAGGAGATTGTCTTGTAGATTTTTATTTTTCTCCTAGAATTTTCTGCAAGTGCTGGGTCCAATTTTTGGGGGATCAACTAACTGTTGATCCATTGGTTGTGATAGGATTGGCTAATTAGCTTTTGCCCAAGAGTGACTGGCCCAAAAATTACCCAGCTGGCTTTCATCCCTTAGGTGGGACTAGAATTTACTGTCTCTTGGTTTCTAACCTATTGCCTTCACTATGTAGGAAGTTAGCACCCACCCCTTTCCTAGAGGAATGAAATATTTTGGGAAATATTAAAAAGGCAGAATATTATGTTTCCCTGGATGAGAAATGGAGAAGCATGTTTTAAAGATGAAGCAGCTCCCATCTTCCTGCCCTCACCCTTTGTCAATGGGCCAGAGGCAGAAACTCAATCTTTG
Organism: Ptyas mucosa; assembly: GCA_012654045.1. NCBI lineage: Eukaryota > Metazoa > Chordata > Lepidosauria > Squamata > Colubridae > Ptyas > Ptyas mucosa. The sequence continues at coordinate 79,274,289 of WNWU01000001.1, forward strand.
TCAATGGACCATCATCTGCAACACAATAGGACCCATCTAGCAACCGAAACTCACCACATGGCACCTGGGAAGATTACATCAGCCAGCAAGGCTAGCTAAGACACCCACCCCCTGGGAGTCTGACAACCAATCAAGATACTCTTTTTGGGCCCCAGGAAGTTCAAAGCCAGAGAGGGCATAAAACCCGGGGACTCACTGCGTCTCAGCCCTTTTCTGTTCAGGAACTCAAAGCATGTGATCTTGTCCACCATTAAACCATCTTTCCAAGCAGTCTCCATGTTTCCAGTGACTTTTTCCCCACTTGGAGCTGAACCCAGAAGAATATTTCTTCCTACAGCTACTAGACCAAATTGGCTGTCTTGTCTTAAAATATTTACATGAAAGAGTAATTTTTTTGCCACGAGCTTCACGGACTAAAGCTCCCTTCCTTACCCAAATGGCTTTTAAGTATACAGAATTCAAAGCTGAAAGAGCTGGGATTTTCCTGGCTGGATAATTTCTTCCACCAACATCAGAACTGACATTTCTGGCATCCATCTTTCATTTAGAAATCTTTCAGAAATCTCCATGACAAATGATCTGATTCACCAATGCTATTATTAGCAGATATCGTTTTGTACTTAATGTCTCAAAACAAAATCCAGAATATGTGATGTTAGGTGGCTGCTTTAGCATTTCCATAAGCCCCAAAAGTTTTAATTTCAAAAATAACTCATGTATAGGAGTGGATTCAAAATCTCAGCAGGGGGCAGCACCTGGCTGACCTTATCTATCCTTGGGAGTTAAGCAGATCTGGGCCTTACTAGAACTTGGATAGGTTCCTCCAGGGGACATCAGGAGTGTAGGTTAAACTGCAAAGTAAAAAAAAAAATCCTGAAAGGCAACAGCAATCTATTTTCATACTGCTGCAGAGAAAACTATATGAATGGTGTCCATGGTCAAAGCTGACATGAAGGAAATTTACCTTTTACTTCTATTCAAAGGATGGATATGTTGGAGAATTCTACTATAATCTAAATATAAAGCAGTCAGCTGCTTCATACCTTAAACTGAGCCATACCAGAGCTTGGTTTATACTTTTCTGATTTATAGTTGAGTTTATTTATTATGGTTTATAAACCATAGCTTAAAATTTAGCCAGTTCAGCAAAGTAAATAAGATATTTTTCCAACCAATGTGCAAATCTATACATTGACTTGTAACCCAGATGCTTTGATTTTGAAATTGCCAAATAGGTTTCTGGGCTACAGAAACCTAGATAGACAATCAATCAGAATAGAGCTAATAGGGATCTTGGAGATCTTCTAGTACAGTGATGGCGAACCTATGGCACGCGTGCCACAGGTGGCATGCGGAACCATATTTGTGGGCACGCGAGCATTGTCCTAGCTGAGCTCCAGCACGCATGTGTGTGCTGGCCAGCTGATTTTTGGGCCTTCTGGTCCCACCAGAAGTTGGGAAATGGGCTGTTTCTGTCCTCCGAGGGGCCACTGGGTGGGTGTGGGAAGCCATTTTTGCCCTTCCCAGGCTCCTAGAAAGGCTCTGGAGCCTGGGAAGGGCAAAAAAAGGCCTACCGGGCCCACCAGTAACCTTTTTTGCCATTGCGTGCCAAAAGAGGGAGCACGGGGGTCGACGCATGCATGTGCGGGGGGCGGGGCACAGAGGCATTGAATTATGGGTGTGGGCACGGCACGCATGACCTCCCCATGCTCCCCACACTTTTGGCACACGACGGCAAAAAGGTTAGCCATCACTGTTCTAGTACAACCTCCTGCTCAAGCAGGAGACCCTATACCACTTCAGATAGGTTGCTGTCCAGTCTTTTCTTAAAACCTCCAGTGATGAAGCCCCTACAACTTCTGAAGGCAAGCTGTTCCACTGGTTAATTGTCCTCACTGTTAGGAAGTTTCTCCTTAATTCCAGGTTGCTTCTTTCCTTGATTAGTTTCCATCCACTACATTAAAAAGGTAAAGGTTCCCTTCACATATATGTGCTAGTCATTCCCGACTCTAGGGGGTGGTGCTCATCTCCGTTTCAAAGCCGAAGACCCAGCGCTGTCCGAAGATGTCTCCGTGGTCATGTGAGTGGCATGACTAAACGCCAAAGGCACACAGAGCGCTGTTACCTTCCCACCAAAGGTGGTCCCTTATTTTTCTACTTGCATTTTTTTACGTGCGTTCGAACTGCTAGGTTGGCAGAAGCTGGGACAAGTAATGGGAACTCACCCTGTTACGCAGCACTAGGGATTCGAACCGCCGAACTGCCGACCTTTCGATCGACAAGCTCAGTGTCTTATCCACTGAGCCACCGCGACCCTGATCCTCTTCTCTGACCTTGTCCTTAATCAGGACTGTTCTTTGCTATGATTGATCAGTAGTCCCAATGGATAACAAAAAAAAGAATTCCACATACCTTTGGATTTTGGCTGATAATCACAAACAAAAGAACCTTAAATGTTTTTATCACCTCATTCACTCATCAGAAGACTGATAACTTTCCTGCAGTTTCTTGGGCCAGTTTACTTCCAGGGTTCCCCATCCTCCTGGACAGAAAGTCTTGGTCTTTAGTGGCAGAGGTGATCTTATCCCTGACTGAAACAGATTCCAGAGATATTGTCTGCTTTTTCCCCTTCTCTTCAGCTGAAGAATACTATCTGCTAAAGTTAGGTGAGAATACATTGGTAATCTTTCAGGCTTCCTCAAGATCTTATTTAATTGCTACAAAATACTTCCCTTTCTGAAACTGAAGAGTGCTATCATTTAAAATGTTTGCTTTCACGTGTGCAAATGTCTGGTTTGCTTGCTACATTCTTTCTTACCAGCCCCCTGATTTAGAAGGCACAGTTGAATAACTGAGTTGGGATCCAGAGGTCCATGGCTATGGTAGCTAGCAGAGGTGGCATTCACTTACTTTCCCTACTAGTTCGCAAATGTGAGTGCGCACCTCCATGCATGTGTGCAGCCTTCCATGCATGTGTGTGGTCTTCCACGCATGCGCTTTGCTTGCTTGTGCAGCTTATACGCATGCACGCAGTTTCAAAATGTGCCTAAATAGGACGGCATAGCGCTGGAGCTACCGGTTCAGGAGAACCGGCTGAATACCACCTCTTGTAGCTAGCAAATCTAGCACTTAGTATCCTCCTGACACATCTTGGAGGCAGAAGCCTGATAGATATCTAGATGAGATATATCTTGGGGAATTCCATGCACTTTTCTGATGTTGCCTCATATCTGCCTGGATCTATTTTTCTTTCCAACAAATGCTTTGTCTTTCTAAACAAACCTTAGAAAAGTTAAAATTTTAGCTTTTAAAGATTTTGATGTATGTTATAGAGCAGGGCTGTCAAATTCCCAGTCCACTGGCCGGATGCGTCACACACTGGCCACACCCATGCCTGGTTTAGAGAAGGGGGGAAAGTCCCGATACATCACGTGATGCCGCCATGACAATGTGAGTTTAACACCCCTCTTATAGAGGAAAGACACAGCCCAGAATTTAAATTCTTTCCAGAAAAGATGATGGTAGCGATGGAGAGGACAAGATAGACTTCTGTTAAATTAGGTTTTTTTTAAAAAAATTGTTCATCACTGAATTTGAGGACTCTCTGGGCTGAAGAGATGAGTGTTCTAATCCAGTAGCCCCCAACCTTTTGGGCACCAGGGACTGGTTCCATGAAGAAAGGTGTTTCTGTGGACGAGAGGGAGTGTGGTTTTGCATGCTGCCTGCATCCACGATTGCGGCTTCACTTGTTTGCGTGGCCTGGTTGCTGGCATGCTGTGGACCGGTGCCGGTCTATGGATCAGGGGTTGGGGACCCCTGTTCTAATCCTATCTGCACATGTTGGCAATAGGGCAGAGGGTATAATTTTACCTTGTTCAGAGCAAGCTGAAGCCTCCTAAATATGGGGGAGGGGTTGTCATTTAGAGGGAGAGCGAGAAGAAATGGCCCCTGTTCTTCATAGGATACAGCTGCTGCTTTGGTTAATCCAGAGGCCCCCTCCCCTTGTCGATCTCCTCAAATTTGCTAACTGCTGCAAATTTTTGATGAACCATGATTTGGATCTAAGCTTTATGATTAGCCATAGAGTGCTCACACAACAATTAGAAATCTTAGCAAGCATGTGCCTGGTATTGTTTTAAATTTCAGTTTTACTGGCTCTTCTGAACTTGAAAATTCCACCATCTTGGATCTCTGGAAACTTGTGTTTCTTATCTAAGAGACTTTATGGCTTAGCATGCTATAGTGTAGTCCAGGGGTCTGCACCCTTAAACACTCAAAGAGCCATTTGGATCCATTTCCCACAGAAAAGAAAACACTGGGAGCCCAAAACCCTTCCCATGCCTGACTATTTCTTGAGTGGCCACAAAACTAGCATATGTAGTTGAATTAAACGTTCTGTTTCCTTCTGAAACTTTTCTTTTCTTGGATTTATCTATGGTTGGCCTACCAGGGGTTGAAAAGCTCAATAAATCACATGCCGCTGGGTGTCACACATTGGCGGTTGTGATGCATAATTTGAGTGACAGGGAGCCGCAGCAGAGGGGTGAAAGAGCCACATGCGGCTCCAGAGCCACAGGTTGCTGACCCCTGGTATAGTCTATTTCTGTGGTTGAATGTCTCCTGCATTCATTCTTTAAAAAAATTATATAAACTGCCGGGAGTCAGTTTTGAGCTGGACAATGTAGAAATACCAAAAATAAATTAAGTAACTGTTGCATCAACCTAACTATTACAACTTACTTATCCAATAAAACATGGTTAAGCAAATCTTAACTTATCAAAACAATTTCCCCACAATCTAGGAAGTTAGGTAAGTGTGGAAAAAAGTCCAGCATTGGGCAAGAAGATGATTTCACTTTGGCCTGGCCCTACAGTTGTTATGCTACTCAGGAATGCAGTAAGTTGCACCTGATTGAAGAGACACTTTAGAGCAATTATGCTGAAATCTGTGCCAGATAAATACTGACAGCTGTACAGGCTATTATCATCCAGGCAAAGTAACGAGGAAGCGCCATCTAGTGGATCTATTTAGATCAACACATCAGAGAATTTGTAGCCGAGGTAAATTGAATGGGGAGGACCAAGTTAATTATGACAAGGTATCAGAGGTGGATTTCAGCAGGTTCTGACCAGTTCTGGAGAACCGGGTAGCGGAAATTTTGAGTAGTTTGGAGAACTGGTAGTAAAAATTCTGACTGGCCCCGCCCCCATCTATTCTCTGCCTCCTGAGTCCCAGCTGATCGGGAGGAAATGGGGATTTTGCAGTATTCTTCCCCCGATTGAGGAGGGAATGGAGATTTTACAGTATCCTTCCCTTGCCATGCCCACCAAGCCATGCCATGCCCACCAAGCCACACTCACAGAACCGGTAGTAAAATATTTTGAAACCCACCACTGCACAGTATCCACATTAGATTAATCCATGGTATCTGGAACATATCACAGATTGTTGAGTGTATATTTCATACTAAAATGTGGTTTACTAACTATAATGATTGACTTCATACAAGTAATGAAAGCCAAACAGTTACATTACAGATAAATAGGTGAACTAGCCAGCAAATTTTATGGTCGAGAAAAGGTTTATTAACTATGTAAATGGCCTTGCTCTCCCAAACCAAGGTTAGGCATTCCATATCTGCACCACAGATGTCTGGATGACCAATACAGATCAGTAAAGAGCTTTGGTAGCCCTATAGTTTTGTGCAGAGATATGGGACAAAATATCCAAACTAAAATGTTTTTGGAAAATTTTCCAGTGTTTCTATAGAAATTTTTTTACTTCAGGGAGGTTTGACCATTTCAAAGTTATATAATATTTACTTCTCAGGTGATCACTTTTAAAATCTGGGAGGTTAAAGGTGCACGGCAATTGCATCTTATTTTATTGCCTACTGTATTGCCCAATGTTTTTCCAATTTTATTTCCAACATCTGAATAAAACTAAGTTTTTTCCATATATCAAAGTTTTTTGTGTTTTTAAAGATGTTGCTCAACCTTTAATTAAATTGGATAGGCTTAATTTTTTTCCACATCGAATAATGTAAATCAAGTACTTGTGAAAATTCTGGATATTGATACAACTATGGCAGGCAGATGTTGAGATCTAACACAGAGTCTGCAAGCTTACAATAGGAATACTGCTTTAATATCAATGGAAGATTTATGATGATGTTACCTAGATGGGTAATGAAATGTCTGCAACAAACAACCAGAGCACCACAGACTCCACAGTTCAACCCTGAGCTGCAGATATTCTCTTCTACTTTAGATTTATGAGAATTGGATTAGTGAGAAAGAAATGAATTGGGCATATTGAATTGAACCATTGGGTAATAAGAAATCCAACTTTAGGAACTTTGAGAGCGTGATAATAGATGTTAGTGATGGAGACAGAACTGGAGCTGGAAAATAGATGAGATGGCTGGAAATGAAAGGAAGAGACAGTAGTGATGGAAGGAAGGATTAATTGATCAAATTTATATGGCCACCCATCTCATAGGAAGTGATTCTGGGTGGCATACAACAATTAAGCAGCAAATGTATAACAGTCATTATAAAACTATAAAAATAATGGGTGCCATCTTTATATGAATGATCTAGATTTTTATAGATGTGTCAGCATCTATGGTTGCTTCCTGCTTGGACTGGAATGCAGCCTGGATGAGGGATTAAAGCTGAAGCTAAAGTCTGAGGGTTGGTGATAACTTTATTCTTTGGAAGGATGGTGAAATCCAATTTTTTTTACCAGCGGTTCTGGCTTGGTGGGCGTGGTGTGGCTGGGTGGGTGTGGCTGGGTGGGCGTGGCAGGGGAAGGATACTGGAAAATCTCCATTCTCACCCCACTCCAGGGAAAGGATACTACAAAATTTCCATTCCCACCCCACTCCAGGGAAAGGATACTACAAAATTTCCATTCCCACCCCACTCCAGGGGAAGGATATTGCAAAATCCCCATTCCCTCCCCACTCCTGGGGGAAGGATATTGCAAAATCCCCATTCCCTCCCCACTCCTAGGGGAAGGATATTGCAAAATCTCCATTCCCACCCCACTCTGGGGCCTTCCAGAGGTGGTATTTGCCGGTTCTCCAAACTGCTCAAAATTTCCGCTACTGGTTCTCCAGAACCGGTCAGAACCTGCTGGATTTCACCCCTGGATATTACCAACCTTGGAATTACATTCCCCCTGAAGGAGAGGGCTTATATTCTGTGATCAAAGTAGTGAGATATGTGATCGATCCCACTTAGGTGTGCTTCACTTACTAATATCTGCCCTTCTAAGGGCAATGTTGACCTGGCCTTTGTGATCCATATGCTAACCACCTCTCAAATAGATTACCGGAATGCATTTAATGTACAGGAATCTTTGAAAGAAACATACTGTGGTGGGTCCAAAATGCAGCAACCAATCTTCTGTTGTGTGTTTCCCTCTAGGAACATGTGGTACTCGCACTAGCTTCTTGTATGGTTTTTAACAAACAAGTCCTCTTACGTCTTGAGTCCTTCTTACCTAAAAGAACAACTTACCTACCACCTTACTAACTGAAAGTGGTGTTTGTCATCTATGGACTTATTACAGGCATTACTAAGAGGACCTTATTACTGGCAGAAACAAGTAGGCCAGGACCTTGTTGCAACCGAGAAGTGGCCTTTGCCATTTGCTGACCTTAAGAGAAATCAAAGACCTGTTTTTATAAACAAGCATTCCCATCCAGGTTTGTTTGTATTTTTTTTTTTTTTGCATTTTACCTCTACAGCTTGAGGATTTTGGAGCGGGTTGTTTATGCATTATTGATTTGTTTTATTCAATGCTGTTATACAATTAGTGTTTAATATCTTATTGTAAAAATGTTACAGACTGGCTTGCCATGGGTATAAATTCCACAATCAGCCAAATACATTTTTAAAATGGAAACGCTAGAAATAACTTTATGCCTGCAAAATATATGTTCTAATGTTGAGTGAGGCACTCTTTCTGCTGCAGAATTGAAGAATTTTGAGAGTTCTAGTTAACTAAGTGGGAAGAACTGATGGGTTTTTGTCTAAAGAAGTTTGGCCTTTTTTTCCTCTTCTGGTTCAGTCAAAATAAATGCTGCTAAATATTAAATACTAAGAGTGTAGAACAATACTTCTCCAGATAAGATTCCTGCTTGGTGCATCATAGCAATATGGTTGGGTTGACAGATTACTCTATGTCTGAAATTGCTGTGCTGTGCTTTGCTTTGTTTTGTTTTGGCTTGGTGTGATAATGCTTGAACTATTATAGCTGTAAACCATGATTTATGGCTGAGAATTATGCATGAACCGGGGCATTATTTGTTTTAAAAAAAGTCAGAGTTAAAAATCATAGCTTAATATGGTTTCTGAACCCAGACATTATCAACTGAGCATCTTCCAAATGTTTTGGGATTTTAATATCTGTTCCCATATGCAATTTGGCACCCAGTGGAACAACTTGCTAGATGTGATAGATTCTTCTTCACAGGAGGTCTTCAGAGGTGGGATGGTCATCTGTTGAGGATTTTCTGGTGGACCCTGCATTGAATAGGATATTGGATGAGATAACCTCTAAAGTTCATTCCACAGCTTTGATTCTATAAAATATATCTGGAGGGCATCCAGCTGAAGAAGGCTATACATAAAGGCTGAGGCCAGTCTTTTTCTTCTGTGCCTGTGCCTGGCATGCAAACACGTTTCAGCTTTCAATATGACATGCGACTAATTAAGCAAACATGAAATACATCGTGCCAACAGAACAGAAGCCATCTGTTAGGAGTTACAGCTCTGTCTCTGGTATCACATTTCAAGGAGCCTCAGATTTTCTTAATCAAGACTCTGACAGCACTGAGAGCCTGACAAAACAACAGATGATGGAGGTGAGGGATGACAAATCAGTTGGTGGCATCACTGACAGGGGAAAACTGTTTGCATGGATTGATCAGCTGTAGACCCTGGAGCTGGAATGAACAATGAAACTTCTACCCATAAACAAGGCCAGTAGATACAATTAACAATCTGCAAATAATCCGTCCTTTACCATTAGTTAATTTTGTTTTTCAAACCACTTTGCCTTTTGCTACTTCTGGAGCATATCAGAGAGTGAACATTGATATCTAGGTTCAAGGAAGTAGTGCAGGATCCAATCTGGGTTGGTTACTGGGACAGAGGTTTTGTCTTCCAAGCTTTCAGACTCATGCTGGAGCCCATCCTCATCCTCACACAGAGGAGTTCCCTGAGAATGGGCTCTAGCAGAAGTCTGAAATCTCGGAAGATAAAATCTCTGGTCCCAGTGACCAACCCAGATTGGATCCTGCAACATTATCCTAGGACACGTATATTCATCTTCATTTGTCAAGGAAGTATGCATTTGCATATGGTATTTTATATTTTGCGATGGACGATAACAAGAATTCTGGTGCAATGGGCTAAGGAGACCCAGGTGACATTCCAGCCTCAGCCATGGAAACCTACTGGGTGAATAAGGGGCCAACTGCTCTTAGTTTGACTTAATAGCTTTGTTGTTGCAATGGTGGTGGGAGATTGAAATTCCTGGGGCAAATAAGAGGCGAGCAAGTTTTTCTAACTCACAGGCAGCTTATCTTTCCAACTTGCTAGCCTGTCAAAGAGGTGGCAATGTTCCTAGTTTTCATTCATCTTTTTTTTAATGAGGCCTTTTAGGTGAGAGATGGCAACGTTTACCTCAGAAGTCCCTCTAGAACTCTCCGTCCCTTCCTCAGAAACCCCTGCAACTGAGTATGAGTAATCTCTTTCTGAGATGAGTAATCTCTTTCTTTGGTCACTGAAAATGATAGGTATGATCTTGGGGTGTTTCTGAAGCCACAAATGGAATCTTGGAGCACCTTAGGCCTATAATGATCGAAGAGAGCTAAAATCATACCTATTTTAGAATTAAAGTGGCACAACAGTTATTTTTTTTTAGTTTTATAGATTGGTAAATATTAACCTGGTGTAGTTTTTATGGCTTAGCATGTTGTGTGAATCCAGATACTGAATTTTGTATTTATATTTATATGGCCACCTGTCTCATAAGAATTGACTGTGGGTGGTATACAGCAATATTTTAAAAATCATAATATGATTTATGATTCAAATTCAGACATTTAATTAAATAACTGTTGTATGAAATCAGAATGCCTCAAATGTTAGGTAAAACATTGGCAATAGACAATGAACTTTTGTTATCCTAAGTGTTTCTCCTTCAGCCTGTCATATGAACTAAATCAAGAACAGGACTATTAAGATTAAAAGGCTACTTCCCCCATGATAGAACTGATATTCTATGCAATAGGTCCTCTCTTTGCATTCTTTTCCTAGCATCTCTCCCAGATCTACCTATCTGGAATAGTATCTGGGGCTGATCCCTTCCCCCAAAAGTGTCCACACTGACAAACACCATAATTAAGATTACTAAGATTAGAAGCTGCCTTCTACCACTTCAGATTATTGGTCCATCCAATTCAATATTGTCTGTGTGGCTGGCAGGCACAGGGAATATTGGCATCTATTGATAAGTTTCTCTATGATATACAGACCAGAAAAGTCTAATGGTTCTGAAATAATCAAAGAAAGGTTTTCTCTTCTTTTATAAGGAAATAAATTTCTGACTGAGCATATACTTCAAGGTTCCCTCTTCCAGAAATGGAAGTCTCTTCCTGTGCGATATTACACTGAGTTCCAGGATTTCTAGTAGAAAAGCAAAACAGATTCCTTATGCTTGATAGCAAACTATTGTATTCCACTTAAAATAGTTGTACAGGGGTGCAGTGGCTATGTCTGGTCAGTTACTGGCTTTGTGATTGAAGTTATCCCTTTAATTCTTATGTACAAGAGCTATCATTACATAACAAAGAGAACAATGTACTCTGCGTATGAAAGAAACTAGGTTATACTTTTAGAAAGTCTGGTTTTTTACTCGTGTTTATTTTAGATTTAACATACAAGCTGAAGAACTGGCATCTTCCTCTTTTCTTTCCACCCCCACCCCCTTTTTCACCCTTTTTCATTCTATTTTATGTTTCTTGGTATCTTGTGCTACACACACACACACACACACACACACATATAGTGTGTGTGTGTACAATGCTTAGTAAATGTTAAAAAATTAATAATGAATTATTTTTGCTGAGAGTTTGGAATGGATTGAAAGAGGTAATCCCATTGTGCTCAGTCACAGATCAGCAGAGGTATCCCAACATTTTTTCAAATCGATATATTTTGAAATTTTAGGTGAGAATACAATATTCTCACAAATTCTTCTGAATGAGATAACAAGAATCTTATAAGATTCCATGGCTGTATAGTACTTCAAACATAATGTACGGGGTGGGTGTGGGTGGGCTGTGCCATAATTTAAGATGGTGGTAACATCTGGCACCTGAAGCGATTGCTACCATTACATTAAGCTACTGCTTATTGAATAAGCAATAACTTGATAGTTTGGTACATCATGACAAGCTGTGTGAATCCACAATGGCTGGATTCACTGAATGCAGAGAAATTAGTGTTTGTATGTTTATTTGTTTGTAAAATGTATTGGCCGCCTGGCTTAGCTCATTCAACAAGGCTTAGTCTTCTATGTTACTAACATGACCCTAAAGAATGACAATGCTGGTTATAATTCTAACTGAGGTAGGAAACAAAGTCATTGTTTAGATTCACACATTAAAGCAAAATATTGTAACCCATGTTTTGTTTTAATAAACCAGAACTGGCTAGATTCTCAGCCAAAAACACACAATGAAATTATGGCTATGCATGATGTCTGCATGAATGCAGACATCATCTCATTTCAACTAAACCATACAATTGCTACAGGGGCTAAAATTGTGTTTGGAATTTGGATAAGTCAAAGAGTGAGGTGTCTAAACGCTGACAAGAAGTGACACTTTGGAGAGGAGGCAAGGTCTACACAAAACACTTCCACTTGAAGGCATAACAGTCTTCAAATGAACTCTCCCCTGTCAACAGACTCATTTACATCACATTGAGTTTGGACCACATCAGCTTTTCATGACATCACCAATGTCATGTCATGTCTAAAACTGCCTGAGGCAAATGAATTTTTAGTATCCAAGAACAAGACAAGTGGAAACTGATTTGCGGTTCAATGAATATTTGCTTGAATATGCATCTTGTAGACATCCTTTTGCTGGGAGTGACAATTCACACCCAATGCCATACTTGCGTCTGCAAATGAATGTAAATGCTTAGATCCGGCAAGCCCAAGAAAACTGAACATACCAGCCACCCCCAACTTGGCAATTTCAGATATGTCAGGACTGCAGAACTTCCATCATTTCAAGATCATGAAACTGACAAAGGCTGGAATACCCAAAAGACATCTGAACCTACATAGAGAATTGTTATGCATTTTCTTTCCCCACTCCCTACTACAACTTAAAAAGTGCAACATTGCTAATGGCTGAAAGCCAAGCTATGTGATATTTACTCTAATACCTTTATAAATAAAGAAAGATTGCCAACGTCTCTTACATATGAGGATATTTGTTCTCCATATGCTCTGTGATTGTTGGAATACACCTAAAAATAATATGTTCTGGAAATACTTAAAAAGTTTTTCCCCTCCTGTAAGTATGTCCTTCATTGTTCAGTGCATTGCTTCTGTTGCCTAAAGTTCTTTCCCCTTTGTCCCATTCCTGAAGACTAAATTGAGGCTCCTATGTCATTGGCCTTCACAGTGATGCTTCTGAGTGCCTGGTTAAGGAAAATAAAAATGCTGCTTCAGTTTTTTTCCAGGCACCAAACATCATTCAAGTAGAAGGAAATGTGAGATCAAAGATACTGTTGCAAAACCAACAGCTGAAAGGTTTATCAATTCTTTGCCACAGAGTCCCTGATAAGTACAATACACAGGATCCTCTTTGGCAAAAGTCTCTAGCTGCATAATGGAAATGACTCCCTCACAAACTGCCGGCACATGGGACACTGTTGGAAATACTTCACGCACTCATCGCATAGGCAGGTGTGTCGGCAAGGAAGGAGCACCCAATTGACGGCTCGGTTTTGGCAGACGATGCAGTCCTTGCTGCTCTCCTCCAGCACTTCTGACTGCGTCTCCACCAGGCCAGCCTTTTCAAGCAGGACGTGGTCTTCAGTCCTTTCACTGGAGAAAGAGTCACTTAGAGAGGATGCATTGTTGCTGGCAGACATGAACAGTTGCTGGTGGAGGGAAGATGGGAAAAATTAGAAGAAAGAAACCAGCATTTACAAATATCTCCTCCCTCCCTCTAAACCCTTAGGTTAGGACATGTTCTAACACCCTCAACTTATTTATTTATTTATTTAGATTTATATACCGCCCTTCTCCCCAAGGGGACTCAGGGCAGTGAACAGCCAAAAGTAAAAAACATACATACAAAATTTAAAAGCCAAATAAAACCAAATTAAACAATGGCCCCAATTATTTAAAATCCCAATTATAAAATATTAAAACCCCAAATATTAAAATATTTACAATTTAAAATTTTTAAATTATTTTTACAAAAGAAAGGAAAAAGGGAAGAATTAGGCCAGGCCCGCCTGGTGGAACAGGAAAGTTTTTAGCTCACGGCGGAAGGCACGAAGATCCGGGATCCTCCGTAACTCCGGAGGGAGTTCGTTCCAGATAGTGGGTGCCGCCACAGAGAAGGCTCTCCCCCTGGGGGCCGCCAGCCGACATTGTTTGGCCGATGGCACCCGGAGGAGCCCCTCTCTATGGGAGCATACCGGTCGGTGGGAGGCTATTGGTGGTAGTAGGCGGTCCCGCAAGTACCCGGGTCCTAAGCCATGGAGCGCTTTAAAGGTGGCAACCAACACCTTGAAGCGCACCTGGAAGACCACCGGGAGTCAGTGCAGCTCGCGCAGGAGAGGAGTAACATGGGAGCGCCACGTCATGGACTGTCAGATATATGCTGAATTTTAGAACATTTTGTGGCCACTCCTGCAAAATGGCTCCTAGGGGAAGCCTTGCCCCTTGCCAAATTAAATGCACTGGCAGATAAGTGGTTAAAAAAGGGCAGTTTAACAGAATATTCCCTGACATTCAGTTACCTTTGTCCCCTCTTTGGGAAAAGGATACATTTCTATACAAAACACAAGACTTAGTTTTATTTTCTAATAAACCAAATTTTACACATAGAATCATTTCTTGGAAATAGCATTATGCTGACATTTGTTTCTTCTCAAAATCTAAACATTCAGGTTAGGCTGGAAGCTTGGCAAACTCCAAGGAAGATGTCTGTGGATTCACTAGGTATCCATATGTCACTTTAGGATAGTGTTTAAGCAAGATTTAGATGTGTGGAAGTTCCAGAGTTGAAATGTGCTGACGTTGAGGAATACTACTTTAGGAACAAAATGTGTATGATTTCAATTTTGGGCCAAAGACTGGATACCTGAGGCTCCCTGTGGCCCCTCTTCTATAAATAGAATTTAGGGAACAAATACTACAATGGCAGTTTCATGATCAGCAATTGAGGAGCCTCAGAGAAGGGAGAGGAGAATGAAAAGTAATGCAATGAAAAAGACATCACATATTGCATTGGCATGTTGTATAACAGTGGAAAACTAGGAGTTGGAAAGTAGTGAAAGTTAGTGGAAAAGAAAGAGAACGGTGCCCCTTTTCACCATGTTGTCAGAAACATGAGAAAAAGTGCATTGATTCCTGGTATTCTGATGAACGCATAAAGAAAATCAAAACAGAAACTTCCCTAACCGTGGCTTAACTTTACTTTCTAATCCCATTGAAAGAGGAGCCTCGAGGGGAAAAAACAGATAAAAATTTTACTATCAAGTACACTGACTGAGATCTACAAGACTGTGATAATATAAACATGATTAGTTTTTAGAGCGCAGTAATAGGGATAGGAGGAAAATTGCAATACGGCATATTTGGTTTTGGCTTATTTTGGTCTGGGATTTCAACAATAATGATGTAAGCCATAGTTTAAATGTAACCTAATGTATGAAATGAGCCAGAATGTTTGTCAACAAACCTAATGAAGAATGCACAGGGGAAATTTAGAGAGGCAGACTGGAAAAACTTGCTCCAGGGAATCCAGACAATTATAGCCTTCAATTACGAAAGATTATAGATTTGCTGATGTATAAAAAAGCTTTGCTCTTACTTAACGCATCGCTACACAAGACTTCTGCACCAACTAAAAATCAGTTTTAGATGTGTGTAATCAAACAAGACTGGCTGGTTTAAAGAACACAGTCCTTTTTCTGGTTTTATGGCCATTTGTTCAAAATCCCTGGATCTCTCTTTTTCTCTCTCTCTCTGCAATACGGTGGTTCCAATGGGGGCTTATGAAGGGTCTATTTATCTGTGGGAATCCTTGTCTCACCCTGCTTCTGAATTTCGGGATTTCAACTCTTTTGTGTGTGTGTGTGTGTGTATGTCTTTTTTGAAGACAGCAACTTTTGACAAAAATAAAATAATAAAATAAAATCCTGATCTAGAAAATGAATCTGAAATCTTACCTTTAGATCATGAAATTGACCTTGGGCCAAAAGGAGATATTGATATAGTATCCGGCAGGAAAGCCTGTAACTGGCATCTGGAATGTGTATTATCGATATCATTGAAATCTTTAACAAAGACAGAAACATTTATTTCAGCACACTCTCTGTTTCAGTTCAAGCAAACACCAACCAGACCACAGCATAGCTAAAATTGTTAACAGGTGATATCAATTGTTAACTCATTTTAAGTTGAGTCTCCAACAGTTTTGCTTAATATCATAGACTTTACATATTAAAAATGCACCTGTTAATCTTGAGTCACCTTTAAACCCACACACACATATTTTGAAGCCTGTGCTATACGCACAAAATTATTACTATGTTTATTCTATCTTTCCAATCATTTAATTTCAGAGCTGCGAATCAAACACCTACTTTGACTATGATACTTGCCTATTAATGCCCTATGATTTAACTGATTTATGTGGTCATGTTAATTACTGTTTTTATATAAATGCTTCCATTAGCTGTGAAGTTATTTTGAATTCAGATTGGCTATACCAGTGATGGCTAACCTTTTTGCCATCGCGTGCCAAAAGCGGGAGGAGCGTAGTGGGGTCACACGCACGCGTGCCCACATCCATAATTCTATGCGCTCTGCCCCCCCATGCTCCCCCCACTTTTGGCATGCGATGGCATGGTGGGACCAGTAGGCCCGTTTTTTGCTCTCCTCAGGCTCCAGAGCCTTTCTAGGAGCCTGGGGAGGGCAAAAACAACCTTCCCCACATCCCCAGAGGCCCCCTGGAGGCAGGAAACAGTGTGTTTCCTAACTTCTGGTGGGCCCAGAAGGCCAGGAAATCAGCTGGTTGGCGCACACATGCGTGCCGGAGCTGAGCTCGCGTGCCCACCGATATGGCTTCGCGTGCCACCTGTGGCACCCGTGCCATAGGTTCGCCATCACGGGGCTATACCTTAATAAAAAGGCAATCACTGTGTAACCTTTATTTCAATTAACGTATTTATTATGAAAAAATACATTTAGTTTTCAAACAAGATTCTAGTGAACTACTACTCCCACTGATAGTGATTTCTGTCATGTGATATTTTATTTTAAGATCACCTAAGAAAATTAGTTTGGCTTCAGTAGTTGATTATGCAAGTTAAAAGCTTGCCGAAATATTAAGATTTGCCTATAAGCAGTAAGAATAGTGAGGGGGTTTTTTTTGTAATTTTTATATCTGAAACAGGTATAATTTATAAATCTATGAGATACGATGAGCTCAAGAACTAAGTTTTTAATTCACGGCGGACCTTCCGCCGTGAATTAAAAACTTGGTTGTTTAAATCCCTTGACCTGGAATGATAATGGGGTTTTAAGGGTTAATTTTAAATCTTTTAAATTTTTAGACTTTATTTTATATTGTGACTTGTTTTTATTATTGTGAGCCGCCCTGAGTCCATTGTGAGAAAGGACGGCATATAAGCCGAATAAAATAAATAAATAAATAAATAAATAAGTCTGGAATTATTTCTAAAGTTCTGTTTCAGCCATACTAATATTGGGGAATTATGTGTTGAAATTCTAACACATTTGGAAAATAGCAAGTTGCAGAAATCTAGTCGGTAGCTCCCAAATTCCTTTTTTATAGAGAGCATTACTGTTAAAAATGATGATCACATAGTCTATAAGTCAGCAAAAAATACATTTTAAAAAAATAAAATGACAAAAATTTAATTAAGTCCACTCAAATTCTTACTACTGTCCACATCAATAATCATCTATACCATTTCCAAGGACCATCAGTGGTTCCTGGACATAAAGGCTGAGAACTCTATAATTTTCAATACCTGCACTTCTTTCAGTTTCAGGAGTTACCGGCAGTTACGGTTTTAAACATGAAGAAATTCATATTAAAACTGAAAGTTCTCTAACAGAAATGAAAAAGCTCAAACACCTTAGTCAATTCTAGTCAATGGTAATTTTTTTATACATGTATAGGACAATACAAATTCCTCCCTGTTTAAAAAAACTGGAGATTACGTACAATGTCATATATTTCTCTGTTGTCTTCATCAGCAAGGGTTAACAATACCACTAGTGGGTACCGAGATCTAGGCACTAGACCAAAATCATTGGTGTCTGCCTCTTCTGGTAACCGGCTATGCTTTTCCTCTTCTTCTGTCTTCTTTATACTTTGTTGTGTCAAGGAACAGTCTTTGTTGTCACAAATAAAGACTATTATGCTAATTATGCTATCAAATCTACAGAGGAAGTTCAAACTACATAATAACCACTATTCTACAATCTTGACTGTTTTCACCCGAGACAAAAGTATAACTTACCTGTTAATTATTCAGGAGCACAGAAATTAGGATTGAACCTTTGAATGGTTGTTTTCAGTTTTAAAAGCATTACTAGCTCCTACAAACAACATCCAGCATTGCATAAGTAACTTTCATTTCAAATAAAAGGATTTCCCTTTCATCATTAATCTTTCAAATTATTCTGAAATATTTACCTGCCCAGGATGTAGATACAATTTATTCTAACAATTTGTCTCGCGGTAGACATATTAAGAGTTAAGCACAATTTGAAAATGATTTGGAAGAAGAATGTTTGAAGCTACATAAGCACAATACCGGTCTGTTATTTGTAAAAGCAGACACTTCCATGTGAGTCTTAAAAGACATGGCCATAGGTAGTCCTTGCTTACTGACTGTCCTGTTTTGTGAACATTTGAAATTACAGTGGCACTGTAAAAATAATTGTCTTCACATTTATGATTGTCACAGCATTCCTGCTATCACGTGATCATTATTTACACACTTCAAAGCTGGCTTCCTACAGATAGAATCAGTTGAGAAGCCGGCGGTAAAATTGAAAGTTGCAGACACATGAAATCTCACTTAACAACCACAGATAATTTGTTTAATGACTTCAGGGAAATGAGGCAGTAATCACATGATGACTTGTTTAGCAATGGAGTTGCCGGACCCAATTGTGATAATTGAGGATATATATCTGTATTTTAATGAGCTGAAGTAATTTAATGGGACTATCATGATAATTGTGTCATTTTTCAAGCTTGCATACAAGTCAGAAAGCAAAGCAAAGCAAAACAAAGCTATGATCATCTGAATTCTAATGTAATTCTTCCAAACTGTTTTCCAAGCATGCCCAGTCTTACAAGTACTACTGGATTTCACTCTGCGAGGGCAGAAATAAACTAATCACTAAGAAGGCAGCATGTGCTACATAACTTCTCTGGATTAGTATAATTTAAAAAAAAATGCAGAAATTTTGCCTCAAAATAAATGAAGTTAACTTTTAAAATGCATGCAATGTTTGAAATTTAATTTAAGCATAATTAAAATAAAAATCGGCACAAAGACATTGATGACTGGTCAAGGGCATGGGATGTTGCCACTCTCCTTATTTTTCTATTTTTTTCTTTGCAACCATAATGAAGCCTTGCTTACTAGTACATGTTACATTTACAAGGAGAAATTTCCACTGTATACTTGGGCAAAATTGAAAATACACAAGCTTCACTAAAGGATACCAATACTGTTGACAATAGAGATACTCATGACACATTGCATCCTCAAAAGACTGGGGAGTTTTTATTTGAAAGCTGTAGGCATGTTTCTGCAGAGCATCATGGACCTTTTGCACGCTGCAGCCCCAATAGCATGAAAGGAGACAGTCTTCCAGGCAATTAGACACCAGGGTTATGCCATCTTGAGGAAAATGAAAACAATGGTACAAATATATAACAAAGAATTGTGCTACTCAAAACTAAACAATGGAAACAAAATATTATCTTTATAACATGCTACTATACAATGAATCTAATATTCGCCTAATCCAGTGATGGCCAACCTTTTTGCCATCGCGTGCCAAAAGCTGAGGGAGTGCAGGGTAGTCGCCTGTTTGTGTGCCCACACCCATAATTCTATGCGCCCTGCCCCCCCCAAGCATGCATACACGACCCCCCAATGCTCCCCCACTTTTGGCATGTGATGGCACGGTGGGTCCGGTAGGCCCGTTTTTTTGCCCTCCCCAGGCTCCAGAGGCTTTCTAGGAGCCTGGGGAGGGCAAAAACAGCCTTCCCCACCTCCCCGGAGGCCCTCCGGAGGCTGGAAACCGCCCATTTGTTAACTTTCGTTGGGCCCAGAAGGCCCAAAAATCAGCTGGCCAGCGTGTACATGCGTGCTGGAGCTGAGCTAGGGCAATCCTCGCATGCCCACCAATATGGCTCCGCGTGCCACCTGTGGCACGCGTGCCATAGGTTCGCCATCACGGGCCTAATCTGTCTTTCAAACTTCCATGCTCAACAGATTTTCTTCAAGCAGTGAAAACCTAAAACATTCCGAAACTGACCCATTATCTTTTTGAGGCCATGTAAGGTTATAAATATATTCAGATTAAAACTGTCAGTTTCAAATTGTGCTATTAATATGATGACCTAATTCTTGTCATGTAAAGTTAACCAATGAAGCAGCTGCATACTTTCTAGTGATTCTCTGTAATGAGCTTATAGTGCTTCAGCTCCCACATCCATAAGGACAGAGAACCATTATCCACAGATAAAGAGTGTTTTCTTTCCCCCACAAACAGTGGTTCTTATTTCAGTTAAGTTTATAGTGCAAATCAAAAGCTATAAGGGACAGAATTTTCCTTAAAAATACCTTTTCTATTTCCTTTTGCATGCTTATTGCATAAGGAGGGATAATAACAGAAGTGATGCACTTCATCCATTTCTGGTAAATAGAAATAGAAATGGAGGGAACAAGAGAAAACAGAAAATGTCAACAAATATTATATACAATATACTGACTTGAAGCTGAAGCAGTTTCTGGGTTTTTGATTTCTAAACTGAATGGATTTTTCACTTGCCGCATCTGTTTCTGAGACACTTTCACAATTGATTCAGTTTCTTCTGAATTCCTCAGAATCACAGGAACATCCCATCCAAACCTAAGAAGCACAAAATGTTTGTAGTAGTAGAACTAAGAGTCCTGAAAGAACAGAGCCTAATCCATTCTTCAGGGCAACTTAAAGCACAATGAAATAAAAGATTTGTATTAATGCCTAGGTCTGCCTATTAAAGGAATAATAACTTCTTTAAAGAAGACACCCTCCAAATTGTTGCATTTCCTTTAAATTACGCTCTGTCAATTAACTTTTCCTTACAAGTTTTTTTTACACGGAAACCACTGTTATTTGCCTCCTCCCATTAAAAATATACAAGAAGAACCATTTTTCAACTCTGCCCAAGCATCACTCCTATCAAAGCCATTTCCCATCCCTATATGGTTTCTACAAAGCCCCATGCTTTATTCCACAGCATCCAGACTTTAAATCTCTTGGATCTCTCCAATTTTCTTGCTCAATTCCTCTCCATTTAAATGGCCTCTCTCACCCCCAACCCA
Organism: Ptyas mucosa; assembly: GCA_012654045.1. Lineage (NCBI taxonomy): Eukaryota > Metazoa > Chordata > Lepidosauria > Squamata > Colubridae > Ptyas > Ptyas mucosa. The sequence goes on from WNWU01000001.1 coordinate 79,295,211, forward strand.
TGAGGTTCCTAATACTGCTTTCCTTTACAAGCATTTAAAGAGTGCCCATGCTTTCAACAGCGTGGGCTGCATTAAATCCCACAGCAATCATTCCCAACCCAGATGCGCTGGACTTATTATATATAAGTATATAATATACTTGTTATATGTAAGTATGCAATATACCTTTATATTAAAATTATATAGAATTACATCCTTAAAATTCTTGAGGAACGTATCTTATCTTTTATGTACACTGAGAGCATATGCATCAAGACAAATTCCTTGTGTGTCCAATCACACTTGGCCAATAAAATTGGCCATATAAAATTGGCCAATAAAATGGTTATGGTTATATTAAAATTATTAAAAGTACACTTCATCCTACCAACACACATCCTATGGAAAATCTGACAGTGGGAATTCCTTGTCCATCGCAAGCGGAGGGTACCCGTTAAGAGGACAATTGCTTTTCTGCATACTTTCTGCACGAGGACCCAGATTGTTGGGGTCAGTATGCTGACTCTGTAAACCGCTTAGAGCGTATATAAGCCTAAGTGCTATTGCTATACTCCACACCAGAGGTCTTCAAACTTGGCCGCTTTAAGACTTGTGGACTTCAACTCCCAGAATTCTCCAGCCAGCATAGCTGGCTGGAG
>WNWU01000001.1:79305848-79336165 GCA_012654045.1 Ptyas mucosa
CAAGGTTGAGAAACACTGATCTAAGTGAATGACAATAGTTTCCCCCCCAGATAGGATAATTTAAATTAACTTTTTTTGTTTCCTTCTTTTCATTGTATAGTGAAGATTGACAAAGAGAAACAACTGGTGGTTCTGGATGAAGAACATGAGGTATGTCCGTGTAAGAGGCAGAAGTAGCTTTTTGCTTTGCCAAGCTTAATTATATAAACATTTTGTTTTTTGCTAAACATGTTCTCAATAGGTACATTATTTATATATGTATCTAGCCAAAGAAAAATAAAGGATATTCTTGCGCTAAACTAACAGGTCATCATAATCTGTTTTTTAAGTGCTGGTATTGACTATAAATACAGTTTTAAAATGAGTGAAGGCTGTAATAATGTATTGCATCTTGGCTATAAAGTACATTCCTAAAATACTAGTTGTTGTTGTGACTCCTACAGGGCATATCTCCAGATGAACTAAAAGATGAGCTTCCAGAAAGACAACCTCGATATCCTTTATCGGTGATCAAAGTAATGTTTTGGTACATAGAAACAAGACTCTGCTGTCATGTTTTGGTGCCCAAGCCAATAAGCTTATCTTGTGCTTCTTGGCATAAAGCAGCGATGGCAAACCTTTTCAGCACGAGTGCCAAGACTGGAATGCGTGTGCATGCGCATGCCAGAGCGCCAGAAACCTGAAGATCAACTAGCCGGTGTGCATGCCTGTTTTTTGGCCATTTTTAGCCGGTTTTTGGCTGTTTTCCAGGTTGTTTTTAGCCCCAAAAACAGCCAAAAATGCCCTGAAAAATGCCCCAAAACCAGGCCATTTTGGGGGGCGGTTTTGGGGGCTGTTTTCCTGGCTATTTTCCAGACTGTTTCCAGGTTGTTTTTCGGACCATTTTTGGGCCATTTTCAGGACTTTTTTTTGGCTGTTTTCAGGACGTTTTTTGGGCTGTTTTCAGGACGTTTTTTGGACTATTTTCAGGCTGTTTTTTGGACTGTTTTCAGGCCGTTTTTGGGCTGTTTTCAGGCCATTTTTGGACCATTTTGGGGCCATTTTCAGGCCGTTTTTGGGGCTGTTTTCAGGCCGCTTTTGGGCTGTTTTCAGGCGTCCGTGAAGACCAGCTGGCCGGTGCACATTTGTGTGCCGGAAACCAGAAGAGCAGCTGGCGACGGTGCGCATGCCCACAGAGAGGGCTCTGTGTGCCACCTCTGGCACATGTGCCATAAGTTCACCATCATGGGCATAGAGGCTAGAGGTTAATGAAGCTGCGCAGAGTTTTCTTAGAAACTCACTTCTGGCATTAGTGTCCAGGAAGGGAAGAGATTTATAGTAGGTGAAAGAGCTTTAGTTCCATACTGGGTTCATGCATTGCTCCAAACCAGACTATAGTTTATTTGGTTTTAGCTTAGGGTGTATGTGAACCGAGCCAGCTGTGGAGTATTCCACAAACCACACTTAAGTTCCCTAGTTTCCTTACCTTTAGAACACATTCATTGTCTATAGCTACAAGTACCAGCATGATGATGGGCGAGTCTCTTACCCACTCTGCTTTATCTTCTCAAGTCCAGTTGGTAAGTTAAACGCCAATGAACTAATGTGCAAACTGTCTTCAGTAGAAATAAAAAGATGGCTGCCATCGAAGATAAAAAGTACTTAAGGATGTGTTAAAGTTTTTCATTTTGATTAGCTGGGAAAAGTTCATGTTGTTTGGCTTCTGAGTGTCATTATAAGGGCCTTTGTGTTGGGTCAACAAATGCAGAAGATAAACAGTGCTGAAGCCTATCTCAGTAGCAGTTGTAGGAACAATAAGACAAGGAGTCTATAGCAATAGCACGTAGACCTATATACTGCTTCACGTGTTTTATAGCCCTCTCTGAGTGGTCTCTATAGAGATCATCAAGTGACGGATTATCAGAAAAGGGAGTGAAAACACATAGAATGGCTGTAGATCTTGGTAATGATTTTGTTAGCTCATGGGGATGCAGTTGTTTTCAGTCTCACCAGGACTGCAAAAAAAATTTAAATTCTTCTTTAATAAAATTTGTAAAAACCTCAGCAATTTTGCATTTTATTCCACATTGAGTTGATGAATAACTTTTGATAGCAATTGGATCTTGAAATGTAAGGGAATTTCCCATTCCCTAATTCCAAAATTCCACAAGACTGGAAAAAATCTAACAAAGGTATTCTGGTGATCCCTGGATGGTATTTAGAGGAGTTGGGAATGCTAGGGACTACCTGAATAACAACTAGGAGTTGCATTCCCAACTCCTCTAAATACCATCAAGGAATCACCAGAATGTCCATATTAGATTTTTTCCCAGTCTTGTGAAGTTTTGGAATCCTTACAAGAGGTCTTACAAGATCTTGTAGAAGAATGTCAACATCTCAAACTCTAAGCAAGAAGTTGAAAAGTGTACAAGTTGGAGAGGACTGCAACATTGTGTTGTGGCAGATGACCCTTCACTAAGCCATAATGGCTTTTGTTTTGTTTTGTTTAATATATTTTGTGAAGCAAGTGGTTCACAATAGCACCATTGGCATTTGCAGTAGTCAAATAATGCACATACATTATGATGTCATAGTGGAAATATAATTTTGCATCATTTGTATAATGACATCATGATGCACATTCTGACTTACAAGACAATATGTGAACCCTGAGTATGTATTATGTTAAGTTATGCTAGTATGCCAAATTAACACAATGGGTGAACACTGAATGAATGTTAATGGTTAATATACCGAATTAGTTGCTTAAGCTATATTTCCTCACATCTTAAATTACCATCTCTTCAGCACAGGGCTAATAATGGTCTGCTGTAATGTAAATAATAAGAATCACTCAGTAATGTGTGTAAACTTTTAAAGTGATTTTTAGAACATTCGGTGGATGCTTATTATATGTTTCCAATCTGACAAGCTGGTATAGACTGTGGAACATATGTTGTGTGTTGAATGCTTTTGGTGTATATGAATAGAATTGGCAGCTGATGTCTTCAGTAAATATCTTTTTACTAGCTCAAAGAGGATAGTGAAATAAGTAAATGGTTGATCAGATTCCATGTTCAATATGAACATGTAGAGTGCTGGGCAACCTGGTGCCCTCCTATAACCCCTGATAGTAAAAGATTATAGAAGTCATAACCCCAAACATCTATAGAACATGAAGCTCTGGATTTTGGTTTATTTTATAAGCATGTATTCAAGCATCTATAGAATGCTTTTCAACCTTCAAGCACAGACATATATTATCTTCAATAAGCAGAAATAGAAACATCAGCCCTTAAACTAAAGCATTAAACTAAACTAAATTAAACGAAATCAACATTTCTTAAGATTTAAACCCCCAGACTAAGGAGACTGTCACAGAAAAAGTTCTGTCTTATTTATTTATTTTATTTGGCTTATATGCTGCCCTATCTCACAATGGACTCAGGGTGGCTCACAATAATAAAACACAAGCCACAAAAATAAAATCTAAAATCTAATACAATCCCAATACAGTACTTGTAATAGTTTTAGATAAAGATTGTAAAGTATAGGCATATTCAGAGGGCAAAAGGCAGCCTGGCCTTTTCAGTATTTTCCAAGCAAATAACTACTTTATTTGTTAAATAAAGTTATTTATTTAACAAATAACTACAAATAACTACTGCTATTGCTAACTGAATCTTTCTTAATGTGCAGAATTATCTAATCAAATTTTCTCCAAGCTGATGTTTTCGAGATGTGTTAGAAGACTTCAACCCCTCCTAGTTTCTAGCCAGTCTGTTGTGAGAATTGGTCTGATACATCTGGAAATCATTAGATTGGGGAAGTTGTTATGTTAATTTTAAAGCAGCAAGTAGGATAAGGAAAAGACCAGTTGTTTCTTGCATATGCAGTAAGAACTGAGGACAAGTAGCCAAATAGACTGACTAATGTGGTTTTATTTGTCTCTGCTTGCCTTCCTCCCTTTTTACAATTATAGGGTGTAAGCCTGAGCAACAGATGATGTATGCTGGCAGCAAAAATAAGTTAGTACAAACAGCAGAACTCACAAAGGTAAAACTGAAACAAATCTTGGATGCATTTGTTGTAAAGTTGATGTATTCCCTCTTGGCCCTAAAGAGTCTGTCAATTCAAATTCTGATATTTGCAGGATGTGCCTAATCTGGTACTTAACCAAAATTTGATCTCAAGAGAAAACTGAACTTTGTAACATGTACTATATAATCTTTCTGAAATTGCTAATCTCCAGGAGGGCTTCACATGCAGCTCAATGCTCATTGGCGATTTGGCTGGTTAATGTAGACCTTTAACTATGCAAATTGATATTTTATTTGGTTTCCTGTAGCCATAGGTGGCAAATAATGGTTCTGGGATGCAAGTAGTACATCCTTGGAGTGCTCTTTGAGCGTAAGTTTGAGAAACATCGATCTACAGCAGGGGTGTCAAGCTCACATCGTCACAGTGGCATCACATGACGTATTGGGATTCCCCCCCTTGGTAAACTGGCCGTGGGCGTGGCCAGCGCGTGATGCATCTGGTCCGTGGGCCGGGAATTTGACAGCCCTGATCTAGAGAATAGAGAAATCACAAAATAACTACAACTGCTTCATTCACCCTTCCTTTCCTGCTGTGTATTTCTTTTTCTGTTTCAGGAACCTGGTGTATCCCAACAGAGATTTTGTGGGCAACTTAGTTCACTCCATTTTTCTTGGGCTATTGCTTCTTCAAGAGGCTGATGCGCATCCAAAGTATTTTTGAGCACCAGTTTTCAGTATAGTATAGTGGAATATTAATGCAATATCAGGGGTTTTCATTCAATTGCATAGAATGTGAAGGATGTTTTTATAGTTTTCCTATGTATAATGTACACTGAAGATGACATTTAATTTCATTGTACGAGGTGCAATGACAAAGTACTACTACTACAGTAAAGAACTGGGCCACTTCATACTACACTTCCATATAGTTGACTTTCCTCTTTTTTCCATTCCTAACTTGTGACCGTTAGGAGACTATTCCAGGCTTTAAGCCACAGATGATCTTTGCATGACTCGGTGTTCTCCCTCGTAATGATTTAACGCATCCATACACAGAAAAAACTAAAATGCTGGGGAGAAGGTTTTGACTTCGATTCCTCCTTGATCTGCTGTCCAAGGAAAGAATGGATTTCTATCATGTAAGACTTAACCTGCAACTGAAAAGGTTCTGTCTTGATCTCGAGTGTCCCGTTTCTGAGGGAAATAAGTACTAGGATCGTACCGTAGTTTGATCTTTTGGTACAGTGTTTTGAAGGCCCCGTACCGAATGGCAATATATTTTTTTATGACGTCCAACTTTAGCAGTTTCTAGGTTGAGGATAGATGATCGTGTGCCTTTTCCTGGACAAATTTATTTGCATCAATAGTAGTTGTAGATTTCTAAAAAAAGTTAAATTAAAAATACATTATATAATATATGTTCCTTATTCCCTTTTGGAGTAGATGACTTCTCTTTTTGGCTTAGTGCATACAGCATGCTAAACCATAATGTAATTGGTTTAGGTTTGGCTTTTAGTGGATTGTATCAACATAGTCAACTTTCGCTTATCCTTTTAACCATGTTTTTATTTATTTATTTTAAAAAGTTTTTTTATTAATCATTCAAAATTAAAAACATCGGACATAAGATATGACATCACTGGTTCTAAATATCTTCCAACACTTTAAACTAATAAAAATTATGTTAAAAGTTAATATTATAACATAATTCTTTAACCTTATGTTATTTATACACAACATCATAATAACAATCTATATCATATTTCTACACAATTATACATACTTGCCTATTAATCTATACCTGTACCTATTTATGCAATTTACATACATATTTATCCGTCATAATGTATATATTTCTCATCCAACACTACACCCTTCTCTTGGCTATCCTCCTTTTATCTAGCCATTCGTCAATTTTTTTCCAGATTATATAGTACTGTGTTTCACATTTATCCTTGAGCTCCAAGGTAAGTCTGTCCATTTCTTTTAACCATGTCTTAATGTAGTTGCTGAAGCTCTTTTTGTTTCTGGTTTTTTCCTCAGGTATTTGAAATCAGGAATACAGAAGATCTGACTGAGGAATGGCTTCAGGAGAAGCTTGGCTACTTCCACTAAAAGAAGGATGAAGCATTCCATCCAGTTCAAACTGGAACCAGATATGACTCCTGCTTTCTAAACCTAACAAAAATGCACTGTACTTACAGTTGTTTCCTGCAATGTTTGTATGTATGTACATATATATGTATATATTTGTCTGTGCAAAATTTATATACACGAGGGGAAGAAGTATCTCCTGCTTAACCAAACTTTGCCCAGGATTATTCCTTTCCTTCTAATTGTTTAAAAGGGAACAATTTCCTTCCTGCAGGGATAATTTTTTTTTCTTTTTGCACTTACATGACTAATATTTCTATCTGGACTAATCAGAACTGGTAATTGTTTACAACTCCGGGGCAGAATCTCCAAAGGGACACATTGTGCACTAGCTCTTGTTTGTATCAATGGACTGTGTACTCAATCAAGTAGTCTGGAAATTTACAGCAGATTTTCCCCCCCACCCTCTTGAGCTACAAGTGCATCTTCTTTTAATAGAAACTGGACAATAACTAATAACTGGAGCTAATACTATGTGAAAATAACACTGAATCCAGTGTCATGAAAACGTTGGAATTGGGCCCAACTTATTTTAGGATAGATACTTTAGTATGGTTCCTAACATCTCCAGGTGGGCCTCTTCTTTTCTCTTAAAAGACCCCCGAATTATTTTGAACCTTATATTTCCACTTTGGGTCAAAGGTTTAACACTATTTTTGTGTATGTAAAGGATAGCATTTTTACTAATCAAATAGAAAGTAGATTTAAAGCAACCTCTTAAGGGCTTGGTCACATACCGTAGTGGACTTCCTTTCCAAAAGTCTTTATATGTAGATCTATTAATATGAAAGTCTTGACTTTTCTGGACTTTTTATGCAAGCACTTCTCAATCTGTGTGCCTTTAAAAAAAAATCTATCAAATGATTGTAAGAAAGTCTTACACTGCCATTTTTTTTAAAAAAAAAATATTAAATTTGATACAGGTTAACTTTGCCTAAAAGTATCTCCCTAGTAGCGTCTGATAGCTTAATCTCTCTTTCCATTAACTTCAGCTGTAGGTGCATACACTCTGATTTATACTGCTATGATTTAAGGCAAAATGCTCTGCCTGGCTAAAAGAAAATTAAAAGTCAACACATACTCTGAGGTTAATCAGCGTCCACCACATCTCTGCATTCTGATTCTCAATAGATGGGGCTGTGTGTGTGTGGGTGCCCGGATTCTTACAAATGCAGCAGAGGAAAGAAGTAATCTATAGCGTGCAGAATTTGGCTTCCTTAACTACCTTGGTTTCCTTTTTGTACTTTAAATATATGTAGCCAATGCCTTCTCTGAAGCCAGAGGAATATCCATTGGGGGAGAGCAGCGTCTCGGTGTCATGCTTAACATTTTGCGCTTCTCCTTGACTGGACCTTGATATACAGATCATATGCATATACAGATCAAAGAATCCCATCCTCTTTGATCAGCAGCTTGAATTACTTAGCTGCAAAACTTGATTCTCCTTTCAATGGATGATGTGGCCAATAAACCGGCAATATGATCTTTAGAGACAGACAGGTAAGGCCTTTCCTGTCTATTGTTGTTATGGTTTACCTAGGAATGAGATTTCCTAAGACTAGAGGTAGCCAAATGTAAACTGACAAAGGAGCAGAAAGATATGTTGTTCCCTAAACTGATAAGTTAGCTGATCAAACTCTACATGGGCATGATGTACTATACGTGGATTATAACTGCAACATTCCAAAATCTCAACATTATCCTAGGTCAGGGGTGTCAAACTGGCGGCCCACAGGCCGGATGTGTCACGCATAGGCCACGCCCACCCGAGTTCCGCGAAGGGGAAAAAAACATCGCAATACATCACTTGACGGCAACATGATGCCGCGAGTTTGACACCCGTGTCCTAGGTCATCTAGTTGGGCAAAATGTCAGATTCTGTATACCGAATCTGATACCGGTTGGCATTAATGGGATTATATATCTGGTAATATGATTTCTTGATACGATTCTTGGAAGCATTCCCCCCCCCGGCCCCCCAAATACTTTCAAGATTCCAAGAATTTCTCATTACCAGGACAAAGGAAGAAGTAGTAGCTTTTACATTTTAGTAGACCAGTTCTTGTTCACTTTAGATAAACCATGCACTGATCGGGTTATGCGTTTTGGGCATCTGAGTGTGTTGCCTAATTCTGCAAGCTGCTTACCTGCATAGAATTGGGCTGGTCATTTTAAAGAGGACAGTTATTACTGATAGGCAAAACTGCTATGCTTAAAATAACATGTTGAGGCAGACCATTATTAAGTGACATAGAAAAATATTAGCTGTCTTTTTTTTTCTTTCTTTAATGGCTGTCTTCTGTGTTTGTTAGTAGGAAAATATAATCCATTTTGGGCATTTGTTTTTGTTTTTATATAATTTTAAACATAGACACTTCCCATTCTCTTCTTTAGGAGAGGGAGAACTCTTGTGGAGTGGGAGTGAGAAAACCATCAATATAAATATACTTTTAAAAATTACACGAATAGCTTAGGATTTTTCTAGAGATTCACCCTGCAAATAAGCCTCCAAAAATGCACACTTTAATAATATTTCTATTACTTGATAGGATTTATTTAAAGCGCTGTTCTGAAGCCACTCTGGGCTCCTTGGAGGAGGAATATTTGCATTCACCATATAAACCGTTATTTCTATGCAAGACTTGGAACTGAGGTTCTAGTTTCTTGGGAGTTTGTGAAAGTGACTATAAATAACCTAAAGTAAAACTTGTACTCTCTGAGAAAGTAAAAACCCAGATTTGTATGTCATGAATGCTACATTGGAAGAATAAATTTAATTCAGAATAATCCTTTAATTCAGAATAATCCTTTAATTCAGAATAATCATGTCTGGGGGAACCCTCTGTAAATGATTTTGCAATGGATCATTTAGGCTCTGGTCTAATTGTTCCATCTTGAATGGCATTACAATGAACTGCAGCTGTGTTATCCCTAAACTATTAATAGAGTACAAATAGTACAGAGGCTGTTTTGCATGGATATTGGGAGGGAGTCAGATTTGTTCTTTGGTTGAAGGAGGATATACATAGAAATCCTTTATGTACCGAATATGTCTGAAGATTCTTTTGTGCTTATCTGCCTTCTTTACCACTCTTTTGTTAAGTTTTTTTTAAATCAGTGTTTTTTCTAGGAATATTTTTTCTTAAGCGACTGACTGCAGTCCCTCATCTAAGATTATAATCCTTGGATGCTCTTAATTTGAATGTTTTTTTCCCTCCCTTTTATTAGAGTAGACTCTTAATCAGCTCAAGAATTGTACTCGGCTTTTTGTGAATCATACTCCAGAGTTAGTGAAGTTTGGTTCAGTTTTGGATAAGTGTCAAGAGTTTTAAGAAGTAAATTGTAAATCACCCATTTTGCCAGTTCAATATTCCAGAAAGCAGAAAAGGGGGGAAGATTATTCAGTCTTGAAGTGCTGCTAAAAGAATTGTTGGTGTGCCCATTGTTACATGGTGTTCCTGCACCATATTTGTGCCCCTCTGGTGTAGGATAAAATGGAGGCTGAAGAGAGTCTGGAAGATTTGTCAGAAGCATTTAAAAATTAGAAATACTGTTCAGTTCTCTAAAAAGTTTGGCAAGAAAAACATAGGTAGCTGAACACTCCTTGAAATTATGTTTGGTCAAAGTCGGTGAAGGAAATTTCAGGCTTGATTTTAGGTTTAAAGAGATTGAGACTAAGCTCCACAATTTGGAAGCTGTTGTCTTTTCTAAGCAATTGCTTGTCCCTACTCTGCCACAATATTTCATTCTGTGATGTTTTTGGGGCATTATGATGTGAACTATAGTTATTCCCAAATGGAATTCTGTTTGCAGCCTGGAAACACTGACATCTTCAGTTAATAGGAGAGGGTTTTTTTTCCTGCTCCTCCCCTTCCTCTCTATTTGGATCTTGAAGGAGCAACATGTGAAGAATTTCCATCAAAACATGTAGCTGTAACAACTTTTTGAATACTAACTTGTTTTTAAATCAAATCTTCATAGGGATGTTTTAATACAGTGGGATGATAAATTTCTAACAATGGTTCCATTTCTGGTCTTTTTCTGGTAGTACTTCTCATTAATCTTTTATAGATTAGAATTGTCAATATTTCAAAATGAGGCCAAATACTTGGTTTTGAATTTCTTTTTTTTCCTCCTCAAGCCTTTTCACATATTACATATATACATAATACATGTTTGTTGTAGCGTATAAACAACAGGAAGATCCAAGCAAAAGGGAAGAATCACAATACATGTGCTTTTAATATTTATGTTGCAATTGTATGAATCAATTGTATGAGCGTATTCCCCTTTTCCTGTAAAAGCTTGTTTGAACTTTAAAAAATCATTATGCTTTATTGATAGTGCCATATTCACTGGATCAAATGTGAAACTGGCATTGGTGAATCTTTCTGTTAATCAACATTGGTCAGCTTTCGTGAAAGCGTGTGGGATTTAATTCATTCTTCTCTGTTGTGACCCTTTCCAGATGTGTTGAGTGGCACCAGATTAGGGAGTTGATCTAAGTGAATAGACATGGCTTGTTATGTTCAGAGAAGAATTGTTGTTTCCCCCTCACTGATGGAAGGTTATGTTTTTGTGTGAAACATGTGAAAAGGCTTTCATAGCATGCGGGGTTTTTAAAAAAATGAGAATCAGTCTACTAATAAAACTGGGTAGATTGCTAAAGTCCTGATAGTTGTGCACTATTTTATATGTTGAAATCAGATCAGTACTATATGAAACATCTTTTAGGGAAGTTAATATGGTACCTAATTTGGGGTCAGTAATTTGATGTGCACATTGTAAATGTACAAAATTGCACATAAAGCTATTGAGAAAGGATCATTGAGGATAAAGGTGAACCAAGCCAATTATAGTTCACTTACCATCCCCTCTAGTTGTACCTGAAACGTATGAGCTGTAGCATCCATAGTTCAGACTCCCTTGACCCAACCTTCCTTTTGGGCCTTCCACATAGAATTCTACAATCCCAAGTATCTTAGCTAGTATATTTGTTGGAAATTCAAGGGCATATGATCTGGAGGATGCCAGCTGGGGTAGGCCATTAGTTCTGGTTCAATATATTGCTAACTCTGCCCACAATCCTGACAGGCTCAAGATTGACTCAGCCTTCCATCTTTCCGAGGTCAGTAAAATGAGGACTCAGATTGTTGGGGTCAATATGCTGACATTGTACACCACTTAGAAAGTGCTGTAAAGCATTATGGGTAGTATGGGTAGCAGTGTGTAAATCTATTGCTCTTGCTAGAATCTGGTTGAATAACCTATCCCAGTTGGCACTCTTCTGATATATCCAGACTCTAGGTCCTTGAATTTCCAACAGGTATAATTCATTTTTCTAAAGTAGCTTGGAATTCTATCCCAACACATCTGGAGGGTGCCACGTTGGAGAAGATCAATGTGCATTGATCGCTGGAATACCAGTCTTTTCTAGCCAATCTGACAAAGGCTGCAGATTGAACCCAGGACCATGCTTTCTTGCTTCACTCAACTCCCCTCTCCAAATTGTTAGTGAGGATATTGGTCTCTTTACAATAATACATTACCAAGTATTGACTTAATATAATTAAACATTGCTAATGCTGAAAAGTTATTCTGTATGAGATAAGAGCAACAGTATTTTATAGAAAGGAAAATGCACCCAGATCTTGAGTGACAACTGCAATATGTACTTTTATTGTTCACTGAGCAGATTGACTGACTGACTGACTGACTGGAGAAGTCCTGACATTTCTGTGAAACTATCCAGCTTGACAGGTGTTGCAGTGATTGGGGTATTTTTTAATGTTCTGCTTAGTTGATTTTGCATGTTTTTTAAAATCATCATTTTCTTTTTGTTTGGAAAAGCATGGAGCTTGTATTGGTATCGATGATCATACAATGTTAATAAAACCTGTCAAACTCCCTGTCTTCTATTTTTAATGTGATAGAATAAGCTTAAAGCTGGAGGGAAAAACCCCCCAAAGGTAGCCTGGCAAAAAGAACATATAACCTTTGAACAAGAGTTCTTCCTATGAAGGATCTCTACTTTGACAATAAATTGATTGGGCTGTTTAAGATAAAATAACAGGATGGGGATGGTGTGCTGACCCAGTTTGGGTATGCATAGTTAGCTTTTGACAAACGAGGAAGTTAGCCTTTGCTTGTATTGAATACAAATTGCCATTTTCTTTTATCCAAACCATTGAAGGAAGTATTTATAAAAGAAAAAGACAGGCGTTCAAGTCTGCAGAACAAATCTGGCCAGACTATTAGTTTTTTAACTATTAGTTATTGTCCTGGTGGTATATCAGGCTCATTTTTTGCACATCCTCAGGAGAAAATGTTATTGAGGTTTCAGGCATTGAATACAGGCTTTTAAATAAGTTCTGGGACAAATTAGACTCATGTCATTCTGATCTGGGGGTGATACTGAATGTTTCAACTTATAAGTGGGTGACGTTCGCTGGGAATTCAGGGATGTGAATATCAGATTTAGGAAGATCTGAGCACCACACAGGGATGTAGCTGGAGATCAACATTTACCATAACTAACTCAGAAAGACATCTTGTGAGATACAGTGGGATATTCCTTGTGAAAACTTCAGCATGTTTTTCCACAGTGGAAAGATCTAGAAAATAAAACAAGCTTGTATTTCCAGAGTTGTGTTGTTCACTTGAGTAAAATATTCTGTGTAATTTTGAGGGCTTCATCTTAAGAAATCTTATGGAAATCCAGTACCTCGTTATTTACAGACATAATCCACATCATGAAATTATTGGTCACTGGATGTGGTCATCAACAAATTAAAAAAGAGCAGATAAGTCCAAAGAAACAAAATGGATCTTTTATGATCTTTCTTGGAACACTTGGGTGAACAACACAATAAATAGGAAATCTGGGAGATCACCTCTAAAACGTTATTAAGAAATGCTTTTACAAGCATACAAACAATCCCTCCCCCCACTGATTTCCAGATTTGCTATACCAGAAGTTGATCTCAAAATAATTTGGTACTGAGGAAGTGCCACTGATTCAGAAAAAAACTGAGATCACCTTTCTAGAAGGTGATCTCTCTTCACCCTCAAAAAGTTATATTTGTGGTAGTTGCCTGATGGGCAGATCCTACTTCAGTTCCTGTTCCTTAGAAAATTGCTGGCATACACTTTAACCATGACCTGGATGACACAGAATCTCTATAGACCTTTAGCAATTTGGGATGAACACCCTTGGAATGGTCTGGGAGTAGGACTGGATTTCCAGAGGAAAAAATTGCAGACTACAGGAACCAGGAACATTACTCAGGTGACCCTGAGGACACAGATAAACCTCCAAGTGCTCCAGGATGCAAATTACCAGCTATCTACAAGGAATATAAATCCTTCTGTTCCCCACTATCCTGTCAGAGCTGAAGAAGCTTCTTCGATGAGAAACAACGTCTTCCAAAAAAAAAGCAAAGTCCAGCTGCCTCCTGAAAAAGCACTTTTGGGACAACCATGACCTGGATGACTGAGAATCTCTACAGACACTCACTCCAATAGCCCCAAATAACTCTTTCCAATTAATAAAAACTATTCACAAGCATGATCTTTCATGAGCTGCAGCCCATTTCATCAAATGCGTGGAACAGCTAAATGATGCAGGATTTAAAGTAGGATGAGTTAGGTGGAAAGTGAGGAGAGATAGATTGAGACAAAGTGAAGTTTGCCCAGCTTTTGCAGTATCAAGACATGCTGGTTAGGTAAGAAAATGCCATTTTAAAAAAATGGAAGTCATCCACATCAAAGGGGTCTTACCTTTCCTACCTAAAATGTGTGTTTATGGAGAGTAGGAGAGAAGGTTAGAAAGGGAGGAAGGAAGGGGGGTGGGTGGAAGGAAGGGAAAGTAGAGAAGGAGTAGGAGAGGAGGGAAGAAGAAAGTAAAAAAGGATAGAAAAGGGAAGAGAGGAGAAGAATTATTGTAAAACAAGAGAGATGAAATGGTAGAAAGGCAACCCGAGCATGTTCAAATTTATTAGAATGAATGAATCAATAAAGTTAAATATATATATATATGATTAACAATGGATAACTAATTGAAATAATGTTAATAAACTAGGATTTGAGAATGGATGATGATGCTGTTTATATAATAAGATATAGAAGTATTAAGATAAGATAAAAAGGTATGGAAAAAGAATATTTTGGCAAAAATTGTAACTGTAAAAAAATTGGATATGATAAGTTGTATAAGATACGGCCAATACTCTGTTCATAAAAGATGTGTGTGTGAAAGAAAAAATCAATAAAACTTGATTTTTAAAAAAGTCAATGATACAATTGATTTTTATATTATTAAACAGAGCTGGATTTTTCATTTAATCAAACCCCAAGGAGCAACTTTTAGTAACCATTCAAGATTGATATAAACTCATTCCTAATAAAACATATGGAAGAATCTGGGCAAACACAGGACAAGCTCTTTTTACTGGGGCTGGCAAAAGGATTCTAAGTTGTAACGGAGCCAGCTAAATATCCGCTTCCTAACGGTGGGATCTGCAGGTGGTACAAACTCTCATCCGTACAGACGGACGTGACGCTCTCCTCGGTGCAGAAGCCCACGGTCACCCGGGAGTAATTCCCGGCAAAAAAAAAAAACCGCTCTCCTTTCCACGCATCTTCCCGTTAACGTTGCTATTCCGCGAAAGAAACGGAAAACAGAGCGCTGGACGCCACCTCTCTTATTGGGTGTCCTGCGTGAAACCCACAATCCGGGGGACGCGAATAGCAAATAATCTCGGCGTCGAAAAAGGAGCCACGTTGCAGTTCCTCCGCCGTCCAGAAGTAGCCGCTGCGGCGCGGAACTCCGGTCTGTGAAGGCGGCGGGGACGGCGGCCTCTCTCCCGTGTGCGCGTGCGCAGTGACGTCGAAAGTGTCTGTCGCTCCCCCCTCCGGGGCCTCTGCGGCCACCCTGAATGATCCGGCCCAGAAACTTCCTCCCGCCTCGCCGTCGGGCAGGCCTTCCATAGTGTCAATCGCCGCCGCCGCCGCCGCCGCCGCCATGGCGTTCACGTTCGCTGCTTTCTGTTACATGCTGGCGCTGCTTCTCACCGCTGCGCTTATCTTCTTCGCTATATGGCATGTGAGTGCAGGAGAGGCGTCCTGGCATCCCCTGGAAATCCGGGGCGGTGGTCCTAAAGGGAGGGAGGGGTTAAGGGAGAGGTTGCCAAGGTGGGCTGCCTGGAATTGAAGCGGGGGTGGGGGGGGGGGAGAGAAGAAAGTGCCCCCCCCTCACTTGGGTCGCTTGGTTTCTTCTGGAGGGTCGAACCCCAAAGCGGCCGCCGATGCTGGAGGGGCGGGCATTAAAAAGCGGGCAGTCGTGGCGCCACGACGGAGAAGTGTTAGGCAAGGGAGGGAGGGAGGCACTGCGGGGCTCCCCCAAATTTCTACTTGGCATCTCAGCTGGCGAGGCGGGAGAGGCCGGGAGGGTTTGGGGAACGCGGGGAACTTGGGGACCATGTGCGCAGCGGGCACGTTAAGGTCGCCCTGGTAGTTTTTCTGCAATTATAAGGCGTGACCGAAATGTAAGTATTGCGTGTACAGGGGTGTCATCCCGGCATCCTTTTTGTGAAACTGGGGAGAAAAAAAAAGCGCAGAAAGGGTTATTTGGTGCGTCTGGAAGCTCAAGTTTTACCAAAGGAGAAAGGAGGAAAAGCATGTTTAGAAAGATACAGGGAGTCCTCAACTTACCGGTGAAGCCCAAAATGTAGGTTGTGAAGTGAGAAATTTGTTAATTTAATTTTAATTTAATTTAATTTAATTTCAGATTTATATACCGCCCTTCTCCCTGAGGACTCAGGGCGGTGTACAGCCAAAATTAAAAAACATAGAATACGAACATTAAGAACAATTAAGAATATATATAAATTTGGCCCCATACATTAAAAAGTGACAAACCAATTAAAACATTTAAAATTATTTTTAAGCGGGTAAGTGGGTTTGCTCCTTATTTATTTATTTATTTATTTATTTAGTTATTTAGTTAGTTAGTTAGTTAGTTAGTTAGTTCGATTTATATGCCGCCCTTCTCCGGAGACTCAGGGTGGTTTACAATGCGTTAAGCAATAGCCTTCATACTTTTGTATATACCTGCTTAGTAGGGCTTTCGCGCCCCCCCAAGCGGTGTTCTTTTTTATACAAAGTCAGCTTATTGCCCCCACAATCCGGGTCCTCATTTTACCTACCTTAGAAAGGATGAAAGGCTGAGTCAACCTTGAGCCTGGTGAGATTCCAACTTGCAGTAATTGCAGGCAGCTGGTGTTACTTAACAGCACTTTAATCTGCTGCGCCACCAAGGCTCTTCTACGACTTTCCTCGCCACATATGAAATAGGAATATAGGAATAGAATGACTTTATTGTCACTTTGAATGTACACTCATCGGCATACATTAAATGAATTTTTGTTGCATACAGCTCTCAAAGGGTCATCACCTCCAATATACACGACATAACCATGACAGAATAAATAAATAAATACAAAATGATGTATATACCCACATATATTATATGACACAGAGAAACGACACCGTCTAGTTTGGATGTATACATGTACGTGGCGAGAAAAAAGAATGTTGCGAGTTTTTACCAGATGGATGGGATAAGGAATAAAGCTGTTACAGAATCGGGAAGTCCTGCTAGAAACACTTACTTTGTTAAGTGAATCACTGCAGTTCTTAAATTAGCAACAAGGTTGTTAAGTGAATCTGGTTTCCCCATTGACTTCGCTTGTCAGAAGAGCGCAAAAGGGGATTACATGGCCATAGGGATGCTGCAATGGTCATAAGTGTGAAAAATGATCATAGTCACTTTTTCAGTGCCGTTGTAACTTTGAACGGTCACTAAATGAACTGTTGTAAGTCAAGGACTACCTGTGTTATAGAGCCTGGTGAAAGTGAATAGGGAAAAATATTTCTTTTTTGTAGTGTTTTTAACACCTCAGGGAAGTTAAAAGGGGATTTAAGGATTGGTCTTATAGCCCATGTTTTTTGTTTGTGGGATATTTAAAGTGGTTAAACTTAAAAAAGATGGCATATATAGAAAAGGTTAAAAATAGGACAGTTAAAATTCAAAAATAAATTACTTCCTGAACTCATAGTTAATTAGTACAGGTAATTAGAATTTCATAGTACAGGATACAGGTAGTCCTCAACTTATGACCACAATTGAGCCCAAAATTTCTGTTGCGGAGACATTTGTTAAATGAATTTTGCCCCGTTTTACAACCTTTCTTGCTTCCATTGCTAAGTGAATCACTGCAGTTGATAAGTTAATAACACGGTTAAGTGAATCTGGCTTCCCCATTGACTTTGCTGGTCAGAAGGTTGCAAGAAGTGATCACATGACTCTGGGATGCTATAACGGTCATAAGTATGAACCAGTTGGCATGCATCTGAATTTTGATCTCATGATAATGGGGATGCTGCAAAGGAAACTGTGAAAAATGGTCATAAGTCACTTTTTTTCAGTGCCATTGTAACTTCGAACGGTCACTAAATGAACAGTTGTAAGTCGAGGACTACCTGTATAGTGATCAGTCCTGTTTGGATGTCCAAGAGATATTCAGAAGGATCAAGCTGTGAAAAGCTGTGCATAGCTTTTAAAAGATGTTTCGTTGTGAGGAGCCACAATCATCCCTACAAACCGCAGTATCCAATAAGGCAGCTTCTGGTACCTCAGTTCTGTTTGATCAGCCAAAGCAGGGGTGAAATGCTCCTGGTTCGGACCGGATCGGGCGATCCGATAGTGATTGTGGCAGGTGGTTCGGAGAACTGGTAGCAATGGCGGTGCGAGGCTCCACCTACCCGCTCGGATGTCGTTACTTCCTGGTTTTAACCAGGAAGTAATGTGTTTTTTACCCTCTGCACATGCATAGAAGGTTTTGCACATGCTCAGAGGGTCTGCGCGCGCATGTGACGCGTGCACTTCCGAACCGGTAAGGAAGGTAAGTAGCTTTCACCCCTGAGCCAAAGGGATTCCCATGTATGCATGCCAACCTCTTTTTTAAAATGAAATGATCAGTTGAGGGGGCTCAATCCCATCTCAATGCTTTGTCAAAGTGGAATGATGGTACCTTGTTATAACAAGGTTGAACTATCCCACTGAAGTGGATCACTGCCATTCTGCACACTCTTGGTGGCTCCTGTATGCTTTCTGTATATTGCCACCAATAACCAGGACGTTACACTCTGATGCCAATTGCCAAGGATCGCAACAGGAGATCTGTTAATTCACGGTGGTGTTTATAGAGAGCAAGACATTGAACTCAGGTGGGGTTTTAGTTTGGTACATCTTTTTTTTTTAAATGAATCTGTTTGCAGAACTGGAATTTGACTGATGTGTAGAATAAAGAGGAAAATATGAAAAGAGCAATAACTTGTGGGGTAAGAGACATCATGGGGTTTAGCCAGGGACTGTTAAAGTTTGTAGGTCTAGAATTGTAGGAGAGGGGAATCTTGGAACAGGTGAGATTAGATGGGGCAGACTTATTTATGCTGTACAGAATTGTAACATGCTATCTTAATAGTCTCAGGATAAAATGTATCTCTATGCTTTTGTGTGAATGCGTGTTAAGGCTTTCTAGCTTAATGTATAGGTAAAAGGTCAGAAATCTCAAACATTCTTTCCTACAAGCCCTCGTACACTACATAGTGTGACCCCACCTTCTTGCTTCCGTGTAGCTACTATGTAATTACTGCTGCAACCACATATTTTTCAGGGGATGCCTTTATCTACTGATCTCCCCACAACCTAAATGTATGAGAGAGGGATCTTACAACCTGTGTGTCTTATTGACAAGTAAAAGGAAAAAAAAATTCTATAGTGTCATCTTGTTAGTCTGTAACCAGAGACAGACATACGGTTAGGAAAATTAGCCCTCGGTAGTGAAATCAGAATGAAATTTACAAGGTATAAACAAAAATTATTATTTATTTCATTTATTTATCATCTATTTTGCCAAAGGTGATTCTAGGTGGCTTACATAAAGTTAACATTATTTTAAAAATAAACATTCCTTTTTGATTTTAAATAAAACGCACAAAACAATCAGTGGAGATAAAAACAGAGATTTGTGAAAATCATAGAGAGCATCTCAAGAGAGCCTCCAATAGGGAAAAGATATACAAGCCGACTATGAGACGTATTGGTCTGTTACCTAAGAGACACAATCCCTGAGCTTGCACAGGGAAACTCTGCACTATCAGAGACTATAAAGTTTAAAGCACATTCCAAAATAAAACTAATCTGATACAATATTTCTAGCTCACACCTGTTATCTAACTTTATAGAATCAAGTGATCGATGTAGCAAACATTTCCTGGTTGCTTCCTTAGATTTTTCAGATTTTCATAGAATCCAATCTAATCAGAGACTCTGGAGCAGCCTTCCTTAGCTCCTCTTCTTAGCCTCCATACATTGCTTCTCTATTAGATTTTTTAAATAGCAAACACTTTTTTCTCTGGAGAAGGGTAGAGGGCCAGGGGGAATCCCCTTTATGCATGTGCTAAGATAAACATCCTTACCTTGGAGAATCCTGTCTGACACCAAGAGATGTGCATTGGCGAATTGACTGCAGCCGGCAGTCTGGAAGGCTGTGAAGACAAATTGACCTCAACATTGACCCATGCTATAAAATAGATAGCATGGACATTTTTATTTTTTTTAATTTGATTTATATGCCGCCCTTCTCCGGAGACTCAGGGCGGCTTACAATGCACTAAGCAATAGCCTTCATACTTTTGTATATTTATACAAAGTCAGCTTATTGCCCCCACAAACTGGGTCCTCAATTTACCTACCTTAGAAAGGATGGAAGGCTGAGTCAACCTTGAGCCTGGTGAGATTCAAACCTGCAATAATTGCAGGCAGCTGGTATTAATAACAGGGTGCTTTAAACCACTGTACTACCAAGGCTCTTGGATAATTGGATTATCAGATTGTATCTATGTTGTATTCTTTTCCCCCCTCCCCCTTTATTCTAAAATTATGTAAATAAGTAAAACCAAACTTATTTTATAGTCTGAATGGCATACAATAAAAATAATCAATAAAAATTCCCAGTAAGATGGCATCACCTGATAAAAGTAAAAAAAAACCAAAACAAAACAATTCCTGCAAGCCAAAAAAAGGACAAGTCTTGATAATGCAATCAAAGAGAAGCATTCCTTATGCAGGCCCTGGGGAAAGAGACAATCTTTAAAGCCCCTAGTTCAATGATGGCTAACCTTTTTGCGCTGTGTGCCAAAAGCATGAGACGCGTGGGGGGGTCACGTGCATGCGTGCCCATGCTCATAATTCAACCTCCCTCCGCGCCCCACAACTCCCACTTGCGCGTGCGACACCCCCCCCCCGCACTCCCCCTGCTTTTGGCACACGATGACAAAAAGGTTACTGGTGGGCCCGGTAGGCTCATTTTTCATCCTCCCCAGGTTCCAAAGGCTTTCTTGGAGCCTGAGGAGGGCAAAAACGGCCTCCCCCACCCTGTGGAAGCCCTCCGGAGGCCAGAAACAGCTTGTTTCCTGACTTCCGGTGGGCCTGGAAGGCCCAAAAATCAGTTGGCCGGCGCACGCATGCACGTTGGAGTTGAACTAGGGTGATGTTTGCGTCCCCACAGATACGGCTCCATGTGCCACGTGTGGCACGTGTGCCATAGGTTCACCAGCACGGCCTTAATTGGGGCAACCTAATCTCTGGATAGATATTCCAGAGGATAGATTTGACACTAGGGTAGGGACCAGAGGTGAAATCTAAAATTTGTTACTACCGGTTCTGTGGGTGTGGCTTGGTGGGGGGTGGGTAATGTGACTGGTGGGCATGGCCAATTTTTTTTTTTTTAAACTTTAAAAAGCATTTTTTCTACAACCTCTTCAGCCAAAGAGGTTGCAGAAGAAAATGCTTTTAGAAGCCTCTGATGATCAGGCAACTCAGCTGGGATTGCCACAGGCTTTTAAAGGCATTTTTTTTCTATAACCTTTTCGGCTGAAGAGGTTGCAGAAAAAAAATGCTTTTAGAAGCCTCTGACGATCCCAGCTGAGCCGCGCGATCATCAGAGGCTTTTTTTTTTATTTTTCAAAGCATTTTTTCAGCCGAAGAAAAAAATGCTTTTAAAAGTAAAAAAAACAGCCTCTGATGATCTCGCGGCTCAGCTGGGCATGGGGTGGGGGGTGCAGGGATTTTTGCTACCGGTTCTCCGAACTACCCACCGCCATCGCTACCGGATTGGGCGATCCAGTCCGAACCGGGAGCATTTCACCCCTGGTAGGGACCCAATAAATGACTTTTTTTCACGGATGTGGCCTGGAGTAAAGCATACAAGGTGGGCAACAGTTTGAATTGCACATAGATGTCTATTAGTAATGAGCATAGCTCATGTAGGAGAGGTGCCACATGGATGTGACATGTTGGGACTGTGCAGTTGCATTCTGGACCAGTTGCAGCTTCTGAGTGGTCTTCAAGGGCAGTCCCATGTAGAGTATATGGCAGTAGTCAAATATGAGGTGATTAAGGTAGAAGTGATTGTGAAAAAGAAATCTTGGTCAAGGTAAGGGTGAAATTGGTGCAGTGGACAAATGGGTGAACGCCCTCCTGGTTATACCTGCCCTTCCTTGAGCAGGAGCTGAGGATCCAGGAGGATTCTCAAATTGTGCACCAGTTATTTGGAGAGGTGCAACTCTATCCAGAACTAAAGCTGGAAAATCCCTGATATCACAAGAGCTAAAAAAAACCTTCTGCCATTCCATTTTGCTATGATTGACCTTAACCTTATCCAGATCTTCACAGCATCCAGGCATTGGGGCACCATTCTGATGACATTATTTAGGTTGGCCTGGGGTCAATATGTACAACTGAGTATCTTTAGTGTATTGATGGTATTAAATTCTATATTGGCAGATGATCACACTCAGCAGTTTCATGTAGATATCGTACAGGAAAAGGGGGAGGATTGAGCTTGAAAAGGGGTCAAAGGATCCCCCACCAGCACCAAGTGGAACCCTCCAGTGAGAAAAGAGAACCATTATAACACTTTGTTTCCTAATACCCGTAGCCACCCTAGATGGATATGATGATTGATTATATTAAAAGCCATTGAGAGATTTAAAAGTTTCAAGTTCACACAATATCCATCCCGCCTCCACAAGTTCAGTCAGTGCTGTCTCAGCCTGAAACCACACTAGAAAGAATCCAGATAACCCCGTGGATCTCTGAAACTCTAACCTGACCACTTTCTCAGCAAGCTTCTTGAGAAAGAGAAGTTTGGCTGTTAGATAAAGGTATTCAGAATTGTTATATCCAACAATGGCTTTGATAACAGATGGTTTTTCGCCACCTTTTTCAGGGAATATAGCACCACGCACCATCTCCCAAGAAATGTTAATCCTTCTGGAGGTGCATGGATTTGATAACCAGGTTATTGGGTTACTAGAACTCAAGATTCTGTCTACTTCTTCAGGAGTGACAAGGTGAAACACCTCCCAGATAATAGGTCCAGATAAAGCCTCAGTTAGCTCACTGTGATTTGTTCAGAATCCAACTCCAATTCATACAATTTGAATATTCAAGGCTCAGTGGGAGGCTTGGCTGCTGCTACTGTGTAGGGGATTTGAGTGAACTCCTAAAAGTGTGCTTTAAAAATTTATTATTACTTGAAGCTAACTGGATGAGTCAGGTCCTTAGGAGATTTCCTCAGAATTTGAATTTGGAAGTTGGGCTGTTCTAAATGCTGGATTTTAGAATAGTAAGAGTTCTTATACTGTTACTTAATCATTTTAATTTTATTTTAGATTATAGCTTTTGATGAGCTGAAGACTGACTACAAGAATCCCATAGACCAGTGTAATACACTAAATCCTGTAAGTTTATATGAGACAGAAGTTTCTCCATGAATTCCTAATTAGTTATGTTTTTTGGTAAATGTATGATGATTTAACATAGATAACCATTTAACATGCATTTTGTTTGATTCTACAATATCTAACAGATTTAAGATTTCTGGGTAGAATTGTGTCCCTGTATTCTTTCACACTTACCCTCACTCCCCATTCTTGAAATTCTGATTTATTTATCTGCTGATGAACTTGTCGGTGGTCACACTAACATTCTTTCAATCTGCTTTTTACGTTTTCGGCACAAAGACAGTTGAAAAGGTTAAAAAGATTAAAAGAGTCAAAATTGCATTCAAGGTGTGTACTGCTTTTTAGTTTAATGTCTTAATCCCATAGTCTTTTTGCTTTCCATTTATTAGGATCATGTCTATGGTCCATGTTAACTCTTGTTTTGGTCCATGTGCCTGTTCATTTGCTTGTCTTTTGTCTATTCAGGGATTGAAATAATTCTTTGAATTTTGCACTTGCTTAATAAGAGATGGGGAAAACTGTTTCATGCTTAAATTCTTCTACAAGAAATCAGTTACTGACAGGACTTGACCTCAACAATTCAATAAGTTCATGTTTATTTAAATGGAAGAAATGCCATATTTGTGCCTTAATCAGAATTTGCAAATTGAATTCAAATCATGAACGATGGTTAAATTAGGATCCTGATTAGAGCTGATACACATTTAAAGGAATTCATCTTGGAATTAGGGAGAAGGAATATTCTGGCTTCTTGATTTACTGTGGATTATTTGCATGGAAATAGCTATGGAATAGTGTAATAGTAGCGTAATAATAAAAATAGTACTTTTCCCTTATTGCCCACCTTGATCTTAGGTAAAGGTAAAGATTCCCCCGCACATGTGCTAGTAATTTCCGGCTCTAGGGACGATACTCATCTCCATTTCTAAGGCGAAGAGCCAGCGCTGTCTGAAGACGTCTCCATGGTCATGTGGCCGGCATGACTAAACACCGAAGGCGCATGGAACACTGTTGCTTTCTCATCAAAGGGGTCCCTATTTTTCTACTTGCCTTTTTTACGTGCTTCAAAACTACTAGGTTAGCAGAAGCTGGGACAAGTAACAGGAGCTCACTCCGTTATGCGGCTCTAGGTATTCGAACTGCTGACCTTCTGATCGACAAGCTCAGCATCTGAGCCACCACATCCCTTACCTTGATCTTAGGGATGCTTTTTTGCAGCTTCTGCCATGGATGTATTTAATACCCACCAATTCTGTTTTTCCATGTTGTGGCAACATATAGTTGATCTTAGTGAGTTATGTGCCCATTTCCAAAACGTTTAAAATAGTCCTAATAGGTGGCAGTAGTTGTCTGACTTCGTGTGGACCTGAAAAGTTAAGGTAGATCTGGAATGATTAAGGAGATCTCTGAAGGAACCAGGGCTATAGACTAAATCTGGGCAGTTGGCAGAATATTCCAAAAGTGAGTGGCTACCATTTCTGTATTGTTGCCAAGACAATTGCATGCCCACAACTATGAAATCACCAGGAATCAAAGTTGGCTTGAAGAAGACCTTATTGTAGTGTTGAATAGTCTGCAATCCCTGTGCTCTCTACTGTCTGTGTGATTGGTAAGAAGTTACTCTAATCTCTTGCATTTACCTGTTTAGAAAATACCTACCATTCTTTGTACACATTTATACCAGTAATTATTTAGTCCTTAGAGGACCAGACCAGCATTTTCCAGCTTCGTGTGCCTTATTCCCACGTTTATTTTAAAATGTTTCTTTTTTGCTTGTTGACAAAC
This sequence comes from Ptyas mucosa, assembly GCA_012654045.1. NCBI lineage: Eukaryota > Metazoa > Chordata > Lepidosauria > Squamata > Colubridae > Ptyas > Ptyas mucosa. The sequence continues at coordinate 79,330,679 of WNWU01000001.1, forward strand.
TGTAACAAATTATGGTATACTTGAAAGATTTGGAAAAGACTATGTCTTTTCATATATTTTTGACATGGACTGACTAGATATCATTCCTCTAAAAAAATTATATCAGATATCCCCTGCTGAAGTTGAGCCACAGGAACTGGCATTAGTGCTAAATGCAATCTGATGAATGAGAAAAAAAAATTGCGAGATAGAGTGACTGCTAAAACATGTCTTCTAATGAAGGAAGAAATAACATAGATAGAAGCTGTGCATGGAACAGTTTACCTTACTCGATTCATCTCTCATTTGTTGTGTGAGTGAGAGAGACTTTTCACTACATCTGTGCATCTCCTTATCAAAGAAAAAAGATATTACCATATGCATGTTATGCTTCTCTGGGCATTTTTTGTTTAATACAGAGAAAAATTTGCTGAGAGATTTTTGCATATCGTTTAATTGTGTGCCATAAATGAATCTTCGTGTGGGAATGTAGCATCTTGAGAATATATGCAGAGAAAAGTAATAATAAAAATAAGAAATTTCTACGGTAGCAAGTTAGCAGGAATCTTAACATTACAATCAGGGTTGGGTTCTACTTACCTTTACTACTGGTTCGCAACGGGATCGCACTTCTGCGCATGCGCAGATCACTGATGGCGACATCCGGGGCGGTGGGCGGGGCCTCCCGCCAGTTTTAGTACTGGTTTTTGTGAACCGGTCCGAACCGGGGGCAACCCACCACTGATTACAATGTAGTTTTTGATACTTCATGACTGAATTGCTAAATTTGTTAATTGTTTAAATAAATGATTTTTTATTTTACTTACTAGTCTTACATGCCCTGGATGGTCTCATAAATACCTGCCATAGACCCCGGTTTATCACAGGCTAATCACAGAACACCCAGTGGTTCTCTTTTCTTCTGTTCTCCTTGTTTCTGGGCAGCTGGAAACATTTTTTACACAAAGCACTGGCTTGGCTGCTTCTATTTTCTAAGAATGTCTTAGAAGAGTAAGCTCTCTGTTATCCTTGAAAATCAAGGTATTAGAGGGCTGGTGATTTCCTTTATAGCAGGGGTGTCAAACTCAAGGCCCGCGGGCTGCATCCGGCCTGCGGGGTGCTTAAATCTGACCTGTGGGCAGGGCTGTGGAGTCGGTAGATAAATGTTCCAACTCTGACTCCTCAGTTTTTTGTACTTCCGACTCCGATTCCCCTGTATTAATATGCGAATGTATTTTATACATTCCTTGAAGGAAAGAAAGGCAACATACATGTCATTACCACAGGACTACTGGCTGGGAAGCCAACAGTCTACTGTATTGAACAGGTTAAGCAAAAGACAAAAACAATGAAAACAACAAAGTTTTATTAATTTTTTTTATTAATTTAATTAATCAAGTGGCTGGATAGTAGCAGCAGGCATAAACATCAGGAACAGGAACTTTACCAGTTCAAAAATGCAAACCACATTATTTGGTTGTTTTACTTCACGTCACTTAACGTGTTCGTTTTGCGGTTACGTGAGGCACTGCATGCATTGGTCTTTATTCTTAACAGTAGAGAAGTCATTAATTATAACTTTTTGTGAATTGGGACATTTAAACTTGCTTTTTTTTTAATTCCAATCTAAATTTAGTAGGAATCGGAGTCGGTGCATTGTTTGCCGACTCCGACTCCAGGTACCCAAAATTTCCTCCGACTCCTCGACTCCGACTCCGACTCCACAGCACTGCCTGTGGGGCCGACCTGGAAATATCAAAGGACTGGCCCGCAGTGCCTCTGCCGCATGTAGCCCCTGTGCGGCCTGTTTTCAGCCTCCTCGGCTGCCAGCAGCACTCCGCCAGCCAAAAACGGGCCATTCCACACGGCCCCTTTTTGGCCGGCAGAGTGCTGCTGGAGGCTGGGGAGCCCGATCTTGTATTATCTTGTTATTTATGCTATTGTATTTTTATTATTGGTTGAATAATAAAAATACAATAGTATAAATAGCTTTTCTGCCTGGAAAAGCAATTTACTATTAAACAATAGGAAATAAAAAGTTTAGTGGAGTATGAAAAATAAGTAATAAATTTTTGCCAGTAATAACTGGTAGAAGAGATAAGAAAATGGGTATAGAAAGAAAGAAGAGAAGGGGAAACATTTCATCTTGAGCCTGTGTCAAATGCCCACCATGGCCACCCCCACCCTGCCCACCCTCACGCCCACCTCCGGCCCTCCGAGGTCAAACACAACCCTGATGCGGCCCTCAATGAAATCGAGTTTGACACCCTTGCTTTATAGCATGCCAATGTCCTGTTTGCTTTTTTTTAAAAAAATGGGGGATTACAAAAGATACAGTATTAGAGGAGGTAGGGACCTGTGGTTCCGTGGGAGGTTTGTTCTCTAGAGGCATTGCATAATGTAACCCAGATCAGCAGAAGTGAAATTCGAATGAATGTATTGAGTCTACGCTGATTAAAGTCTGTGTTTCTTTTACACTAGAAACTACACTTCATTTGCTTCTGCAAATTCAGATAAATCAATGCACATCAAATCACTAATGGCTTTTGTTAAAGTAAATAGCTGCACATTTTGTTCAGTATAGCTGCCTATAACAACCTCGTATAATCAGAATTCACTATATTAGGTTTATTGAAAAAAATTGATTAAAAATGAATATATCAAAAAATACAACTGGAAATAAGTTTTCTTCAGAACATAAAATCCAGGAAAGATTGAATATAGGCATAGATTTTTTTCCTATTGTGTTTGCTCCTGTCTTCAGACTGGAATTTCTGCTAATTATCTCCATATATAGTGATTTGTGCAGCAGTTTTGGGCTTAAATCCCCCATAGTCTTTCTAACCTGGTGTCTTAACCACTAGACTAAACTGCTCTCTTTATCTGCCTTCTCCCAATTTTATGAGGTCTGTCCATCCCTCTACCTTGTCTTTATTTCTCCCATAAAAAGATAAAGACTGCTTCCAGCATTTTGTGACAGGCCAGACTAAAAATTAGCCACCTTGTCCCCAGTAATAAAATTTATACTATGTTTTAAAATGTCAGATATGTCTACATATTCCAAGAGGTTACTGACCTTTCTTTAAAAAATGTGTAATTCAAACTTGAACATATTTTAATGGTGAGATAGCGCAGGAGAATTATGGAAATGTTTTTGGTCTAGGCAGCTGAGGTTCTACTTGCAATTAATTAGAGATACACAGGCAGCTTTCAAAGATATCTAAATGTCATCTGCTAATGTAATATGGAGACTGATAGAAATTATGTAGCATAAATCTAACATCTCCAGGATAAAAGTTGAAAATTGGAAGGTATATGATAGTGCTATTAGTTTAATGTTTATACTGCAAATTCTGTAAGACATATTAACAAGTTTGTTCAGTTCCTCTAAGTATGTGTAACACAAGTCAGTTATTATGACACAATAGATTGACACTTTCTCCACTGGTTTATCATGTCTAATGGGCTTCACTCCCTTATTGTTCCTATAAATAACGATGCAAAGTCCAAAGGAGATTGATCTAACTACCTGTCTTCTTTTGCAGCTTGTACTTCCAGAGTATCTCATCCATGCATTCTTCTGTGTCATGTTTTTGTGTGCAACAGAATGGCTTACACTGAGTCTTAATATGCCATTACTGGCTTACCACATTTGGAGGTAATTTTGAACATAGTTTGGTAAAGCTTTACTTGTATAGCTTTCATTTTTGCTTTTCGTGTATTGCATTCTGTATGAATTGTTCTGCAGGGATTTTCCTGTCCCTTAAATTTTGCTCTCCAAAATTATCTTCCCTATTCCTTACTTTTGGAAGATCCCAAGGGAAACAAGAGAAAGATAACAGTGTGTTGCATTCTTCTGCTATATCATCATCAGAGATCAGTTGTGATCTTGTTGTCATTGCTCGTACTTAATATAGTTGCTTTGTGCTTTTACTCCCAAAGAAACATATACAAAACTTCATGTTTATATTTCCATTCAGCAACATGAAAAAGAGAGGGATCAGGATCAGCACGTTCAGAGGGATATTACCCATCTGCCAGATATTATAAGATACTATCTCTTTCTACTATTAGAAATCACCCCTTTCACATTCTTGCTTATCTCAGCTGTAGAGACCATAGGATGATCATAAAGGATGCTTCACTTACATTTGAGATTTCATGTGTTTCATGAAACTTGTCTTATTGTTTGCTCAGTACAGTTTGATGTCAGAAACCGAATGTTGGCAGAGATAAACTGAACAGAGATTTCCCATTTCAGTGGTGTATATTTCATTGAGAGCCAATTTGGTGTAGTGGTTTAGGCACCAGTGGTTTCGGCAACTGGGCAACTGGGAGTTCTAGTATTAGTCCCACCTTAGGCATGAAACCAGACAGGTGACCTTGGGACAGTTCAGCCTAGGAAGCAAGCAATGGCAAACCATTTCTGAAATCTTGCCAAGAGAACCTCAGGGACTTGTCCAGGTGGTCACCAAGAGTCAACGATGACTTGAAGGAACCCATTTTATTTTCATTAATGCTGAATCAAGGAATTTGGAGTATGTGGAATAAATGCTAGGATAGAAAGCACTATAAGTGTGATAATAGTTTGGTGTAGTTTCTTGACAAGCAAACTCATTTTTTCTTGTGGCTTTTCAAAAAAACCAATTCACTTTTTCAGGTATATGAGTAGGCCTGTAATGAGTGGACCAGGACTCTATGATCCCACAACCATTATGAATGCGGATATTTTAGCATATTGTCAGAAGGAAGGGTGGTGCAAACTAGCATTTTATCTTCTATCCTTTTTTTACTACCTATATGGGTAAGTCATCTGTTTTTAATCAAATAATGTCTTCGTGATAAGTAGTTGAACACACAGTGTAAGAAAGCTAAATAGAAATACAAAGATGATTTTACTGAATTACAGCAATGACTTTTAAAAATGCTATGAACATCCAGGCACTTATTATTCATTTATTTGACCCAGGGGAGTCCCATTTTTTTTTAAAATCTCTGAGCATATTTAATGTTATAAAACTTAAGTTATGACATTTTATAAAATGGTTCCTATGGTGAGGCTAGACAAGAATCACTTGCATATCATAATATACATTATATAATCAGTTGCAGTCACCTAGATTATTTTCCAGGAAAGCTATATATTCCACGAGTAACAGAGATCTTGTTGGAAATACATATTAAATTTGAGACTAAACCTTTCTTTCGTTGCATGGTGGCTTCCCTAAGTAAGCATAGACACAATGGAAGGGGGAAGGGACTTCGATGAATGTCCAACAGCATCTGGTTCGATTTATACTTTGCTCTTAATTCAGCAGTTTAAGGTGGCTCACCTAATTGTTTCCTCCCATTTTCCCCTACAGCAGAAATCCTGTAACATAGATTAAAAATGGATCTGAGTCTCAGGTTCTAGTCCAATCCCTTAAACCAGGGGTTCCCAAACTTGGCAGCTTTAAGACTTGTGGACTTCGACTCCCAGAATTCTCCAGCCAGCTATGCTGGCTGGAG
>WNWU01000001.1:79336565-79366206 GCA_012654045.1 Ptyas mucosa
GTCTTAAAGCTGCCAAGTTTGGGAACCCCTGCCTTAAACTATAATACCATATTGACTCACTGTGTGTCACATTGTTGATTCTGCAATAACAGGGATATGTGAAGTTTCTGAAAGATGCCCTAATTAATTCATGAGCCAGTTGACAGGATATAGAATTCCTGATTCTGAAACAAGAGCCTCACCACTTAACTTTCAGAGAACAAAATATTTGTATAGAAGTTGCCTACTAAATTGCTTACTAATTGAGGAAGATGCTTTACTTTAGACAAAACCTGTTTTCACTTTCAAAAATAAAAATAAAACTGTATAGTTATTTTAAATATTAAGACAATTAAAATTATTTTATAATAAGTTGGGATTTGATGTCAGAATAACATTAAGCACCAACAAGAGAATTAAACGATGAACAATTATGTTAATGTAATCTGAGATGTGCACCCTCTTTAGTATAAAAGATTGCTTGGTTGATTTCTATATTATTAAGAATAAATCCTGCAAGTAAAGCATTTCTGATATGGTGGAAACTAGTAATTAACATTGGTGAATCACTGGAGCTTAAATAAGGGCCATGACCATAAATTTGGAACTGTCCAATACTATTTTCAATATATCAGCTTGGAAGAGGAAAAACATGTCACCTTTTCTTGGCAGAGGCTTTTAATTGGTGTACTGCAATTATTATCATCATACTGTTACACGAGTGAGTCCGGTCTGGCTTTTAAGTTTCTGTGGTTGGGAGGGATACAGCCAGTAGAAATGTCTGGCCATAACACTAGTCAGCCCAGTGGTGAAGCTTAAAGGTTGGTTACTAGTTATCCATCTCCAATGAAACAGAACAAACATTTAACAAATATATATATGTTATTTTTTTATTCTTTTCTTTCCAACAGCATGATTTATGTTTTGGTGAGCTCCTAAAGAATGACGTACAGCAGATTTGATTCCAGCAAAGTGCATGCAGAAAAGCCATAAAGCAAAGGATTATCTTTGAAGAAGAAACTGGTATAAAGATTTAACTATGGAATCTGATGATCATAGTAATAGTAGAAGGAAAAGGCCTTCCTCTTCTACTGTTTTCTCCCGTCCAAAAGCATCTAGTCTTTAATACTCACGGACAGACTTTTTCAATTGGGATATTTAAAGTGGCAAGAATTACATATAAATTAATGTAACACAACTGCCTCTGGCTTTTGGACAGTTTTATTCCTGCCCTCCATAAGGATCAGTTGTATCTTCAGTAAAAATGTGAAAATTACTGTCCTTAGTATAAGAGAGGATTTCCCCCCTTTTATTTACTGGACTTTATAGTGGCTTATTTGGATAATGGACTTTCATTCACCCTGTCAATTGTAGTCCACATTTCTAAAACACTGAATGCTTTTCTGTATGTTATCTCTTAGGTAACTTCTGTGTGTCACGTAGATGAATACATAAGTACAACTGCAGGAAGAGTTGTAGTCCTATTTTTACTATTAGGATATTCTCCAGTAATATGCATGGATCAACATTTTCCTATTAACATGAAACATTGAGCTTTAATTTCCCAGGCTAAATGGATGTTAGGAAAAGTAGAGCTCATTATTACCATGAAACATTGAGCTGACTATTCCTTGCTTTAGTTTTCCAGACTAGATGGATATTAGGAAAAGTATTTTCATTTTTATTTCATATTTTTAAAAAACCCTGCAATTGTCTCAAACTGCCATACATCTGAAACCAATTTAATAAAAAATCATTTTGAGAATGCAAGGCATATATTTTGAGTTATACATGCCATAGGTTTTGGCAAATTTATTTGCTATGTCACACAATAAAAATCTCCAAGTGAGATTTAAATATTAACATTTCAGACATAAGCAGTTAGCTGTTGAGCAAGCATGGATACAGTTCTCCTGTGGATTATTTAATACCTGCTGATTTCTGGGAGTTTTACATTGGTAAACTTTGCTATGGTCCTAAAAGAAAATGCTATGTGTAAGCAGAAAGATGATTTTTGGAACAAATTATTTAAGTTTTCACTCTGAAAGAGATTTCTAGATCATGTACTTTCCAATTTAAAGCACTTTGGAAAATGGATAATCTCGGGAGAAAAAAGATGATTAAACTAGACTGATTTTTATTCACCTTGTTGAAAGCATTTTAATCTATTCATGATGGAACTTCCCTTTGCAGTTTGAAAATAAGGGAGCTACAAGATTACAAGACCTCTTTTAGGTACAAATGAGTGAGCTTTTTTTCATTTAGGTTCATAAAAATGGGTGAAAAAGTAGTGAATATGGAGAACTTTAATTAGAAACAGTCCATGAAAATTTCTGAGCATTTTGAAAAGCTGTGAAGCTAACTTCTTTAAAATGAGTTAAGTTTGCCAAAATGATAGGGAACACACGTGTGTCCAGATTCTGTTGACAGCTGTGCACATTTCTTGTCACCATCTTCAACATCGGAGTATTTAGGCTAGTGCTTGATGTAAAAAATTATGTTCTTACGATGCAGCAGTTTCTAGATATGCAAGTTGCTATGGAAAACCTCTGTAATTATCCACATCACTCCTTTAAATATGAGAGATATCCTTAGTGATATGTTCACATGGAAAAGTATCTGTTTTTGATATTTTCTCTTTTATAGTAGCACTGAATTTTTACATGAACTTGAATGCAAAGCTGCACCATTGTGTTGCCTATTTGGGAAACCTGTAGCATTTTAAGAATAAAAATAATGGATTGTCATGCATATTATGACCTTTGGTATTGGAACTTATATTACAGAATGCATAGAGTCACATGCTGGATAAGGCCTCTTGTTTATTTCATCTCTTCACCAAAAAATCTGCTTAATATTTTTTTTAAAATAATGAATGTGTTTGTTCCTATACATCAATTTGTCAGTTTATTAAATATGATGTTGTAAAAATGGCGGATCCCCTTTGCAGATGGGGAAAAATGTATACTTTCCAGAGCTTACTCTACAAAAAAAGCCCATTTGTAATAGAGCAATTCTACTACTATTCCATTTTCTCTGCCCCTTTTAAAGTATACTTTTCTTGCTAGATGGGTTTGTCTTTCACTTTTTTATTATATATTAAACCTGCCATTTATTAATAATACGATTAGCGGTGAGCAGGAACATCTTGAGGAAAGGAGTCCTGTTCTGGAAAGCATAAAAAATTCTTCCCTGCCTAACAGCCATCATTTACATCCTAAATGTAAATTACATTTGTATTCTAAGAACCCATAGCCATAGAATGAAAGAGTAATTGTGAGTCCTGCATATGCACTTGCTTACCCAAACAGCTCTTTTTATATTTGAAATGGGAAATGGACAGAATAGCAAACAGATCAGTCTACCAAATTCAATTATGTCTTTGTAGCAATATACACCAGAGTACATCAGCCAAACCAAAGCAAAGATAAAACGATTGTTGAAAAAATAAGATACTGGTTTGTTGAATTTATATGTACTAATGAATATTCTGTGCATGCTCTTTATCTGTTGACTGTGAAACATTCAGTGTGTCTTTCAAAGACGGAGATATTCACTGCATGGGTAAAGGAATCCTGAAGCTCAACATTGGAGAACAAGAATACGTACAACATACTCCATGCCTCAGTGGACCAACCAATCGCGCATGTTAATGCTTTTTGCATTTACATCATCTCTGTGTGAATGTAAGCATGTACTAAAGAAGGTATCATGGCAATAAGTGAAGCAAAGGGTATCAACTTCTCTTTTACTTTGTCAGTGAGCTTTCATCAGCATCCTGATGAAGGGATCAGAATATAGAAGCTTCCCATTTGATCACTGCAACAGGTTTTGCTGGTGGTGATTCACTTTGCCAAAATCTGGACTTCACTTGAGCAGTCCTTGGTGGCAAATAGGGCCCTGACCTATTATGCAGGACTTCTTTTGACCACTGAAAGGGGTGGATAGGGTATTGCCTGGCTGGTTCTGTGCCTAGTATCCTGACAGTTAAAGGGAGCAGGTAGAGAGGTAACCTCTTGGGTCTGAGAGATTGTTAGTGCTTTTTTGCAAAGGGCAGGTTACCAACCTTGAAGGAAGCTGTACTGTGCTCCCTTCTGAAATTACCATCCTTGGATCCAATTATTTAGTATCCAATTTAAACTTTGGGTGAAGGTTGAGATACTGATAGCGGACCAACTTCAAAACATCCTAGAAGTGGGTTATTTAGACCCTTTCCAGTCAGGGATAAGGCCCTGGTATAGGACAGATATAGTTTAATTGCTCTCTTGTGTCAGGATCTGTTCTGGGTGGAGTAGTGCATCCACCTAGACCTGTTAGATCTTTTAGCAGCCTCCCATACTATTGATTGTAGTATTTTATTGGACCATTTATGAGCAGAGATTATTCATTTATGGGGACTCATTGTTTTGCAATGGTGGTTCTCCTTGGGCAGATTCAAACTGATGGTGTGTGTGTGTGTGAGAGAGAGGGAGGGAGAGAGATTGGTCCAATGACCCCAGTATGTGTAATGTTACAGGGGTTGAATGTCTCTCCTATGCTCTTCAACAGCTATATGGAACCACTGGGAAAAGTCATCTGACTGTTTGGGATATGGCAACAGCAAGGTGTAACTTTGTATTGCCACTTCAGGTTGTACAGTTTGAAAGATGCTTCAATTCTATATCCTGGCACCTGTATGAAAAATGACAGGTTGAAATAGATGAAGCTACTGGTTTTACATCTCTCAACGGCAATTTCTTTGCATAGGCAGGCACTATCTATGAAGGAACATCTTCACAATTTGGGGGTCCTTCTGGACTCATGGCCTCTGCTTTAACTGCAGGGGGAAACTGGCTGGAGGAGCCTTTCCCAGCTTCGACTGAAATGTAATTATAACTATCTTTTGCAGAGGACCCAAGTATAGCAATGCATGCCCTCATCACCTGATTAGACTGATGTAATATGCTTTACCTAGGCTGCCCATGAAGACCACTTGGAAATGACAGCTGGTTTAGAATACAGTGGCCCACTCACATGTTCTTGGGCTAGGAACAAATAATCTTACTGTATATTAACATTACTGTGATATAACAGACTTGCATTGTGGGTTACAATTTAGGATGCTGGAGGTGGGGGTTGACCTATGAAGCCATTTTTGCTCGGTATCTAGAGGATTATCTGCTCCAACCAGAATTGTCTGACCCAATAGTCCTTCCAGAGATAAACTAGTCTCTAGTTCCTGAACAATTAAGAGGGCTCAAGCTAGAAAGAACTTCATGGTGGTGTTACTATTTTGGAATAGCCTTCCAACAAAAATTAAGCTGTTTGCTTTCTTCTTGACCTAAAAATGTTAAAATTATTTTGGAGAGCTTCCTTCTAAATTTATGTACTGCAGCGTTATTTTTTATTAGTTTTTTTAGTTGCAGGGTTTTTATTTCATTCTAACCATGCCATGGATGTTTAACATGACATGGATATTGTAATTATTTTTTTGCTATATTCTACCATGTAAACTGCCAGAAGTCACTGGACTGTGGTGGATATAAATTTAATGAATGCTGTAAGTGGACAAATGTATTGCCTCAAGGGGCAGACCTACTTCAATCTTATAAAAATTTTTGAATTTGAATTTGCTGCTATTGCACAATATCCGATTCAGATTTGTGCCAAATACAAGAGAGGCAGTATTTTTGTCCATTTTTTGTTATGCAAAGAACAATACAACAACATGCTCCTTGTAGGTTTTGCTTATGAAATATATATTTTTGCCACTTCCTAAGTAGCAGGTTGGACTGCTAGTCCTGAAAACATCCTGGTTGGCTGGTGCTGTAGTTGTAGTAATGATAGTGATCTTCCAGATGACAAACTGGTGACAAATTTAAATGCAAGTTATTCTGCTTTAAGGGAGACTAATGAATTGCTTATTCAGGGAAAAGACAAGCTCATGAACATCTCTACTTGTGAACAAACTTCTGGTTTCCCATAGGCATGTGTACAGGGACGTACCAATTGAAAAGTGAACACAATATCACAATATTCTATTGCTAGTGTCTTACAATATACTCCACCAAAAAGCTGGCACTGCTGCAATATAAATTAATGTGATTCTCCTATAGAGACTTTCCCATAAATTGCATAAAGGAACACAACCAAAAAACCCCCCTATCACAGCAGAGAAAACAAAACGAATTGGAAAAGACATAAAATAAAAAGATTAGAAATATTTATTATGCGTTCTGCTACATGTTATAATTTGCTGTCAAAATAAAATGCGCAGATGGAACTTTATTCAGGGACTTGTGCTATATAGTCACATATCCCTCGTCAAGACAGTAACTGGCAGGCAGTTAATAAAATTATTTTCCACTATGTGTACAAAGTAAAAACAACGCAATGTATTCTTTCAAATAGTAACTAAACTCAGGGTGTTTTATCGGGATACTGATCTTGGTCGCTCACTTTCTGTTGCCAAATAGGCAGCCAAGGTCTCCTGAAAATCATGAAGGAAGTTGTATTGCTGTAAAGAAAAAAGGATGGTTCAGAATGATTGGACTTCAACATTAGGATGACTTAACTTTTTTCAATGATATGGGTTGGAATGAGTGGAGAACCACAGAAAAGGAACATAGAATGGATTCCCACTCTCCAACTCTACCAAACAGACTCTCCTCTCCTCTCCTCTGAAGGTGTAAAGACGGTATTTGTTCATATAAGAGAACAGGCTTCTATAATATTTTCCATTAATAGATGAACTGGCTGCAGAGGTTAGCCCCTGGATTCTAGCCCCAGTTCCCCAGAAGAGGTGCCAGTGCCACCATTAAGATGATACTCCAATTCCCATAACCTGCTGATTTAAAAACTATTCAATCCATTTCAACATGGATGAACATGTGTTGTGCAAACCCAGCTATACGAAACAAGGAAAGCTAAATAATTTTTGGTTAAGTATTTAGCTTAAAAGCAGCCTAATGAGAAAGAAGCAATGTAATTTACACAATAAGGGCAGGGCTATGGATAGGAAAAAATGAATGCTGGGCAAGGTATAACTCTTTCAATGTACCACTTTGGTGGGAACTACCTATCTGCGTTCATATGTGTAGGACCTGATGCTGATGCTGGATCTGGCCGGATGCGAGACAATGTGAGATGAGACTGGCAGAGCCCAGAAAAACCAACAAACCTGAGCACTGCTAGTTAGCTGGCATAAAGCTAGTTCACCCCAGAGGTGCACCAAGGATAGGTGTACAAGTGCCAAATAGAATGAACTAGCAATCTAGGCTGTCAGAAGTTTTTGTGTAGAATTTGTAGATTTCACCGACATTGTATGCCATGTGCTAAATAAATAATAATGCTTAAATAAATAAATGTATAAAATGAACTAAAAGGTTTAACAATATCAAGGAGGATCCAGCAGCAGCCATGGATGTGGTCTGGCCCGAGGGCAAATAGGGTGTATTTAATCCAGAAAAGACTTTTAGTACCAAGCAAAATGTCTACAGTCGAGTATCCTACAAAGTTTTGGGAAATATGGAGGTGTACAGAAATAAATAAATTAAGCATCTTTTAAGCTCTATTTCCTCCTTGGCAGGTCTAACCTTTAAAGTTTGTATTGCACCTGAACCTCTCAACTCCCTCATGCAGTTTATTGCCTGCTGTGGAGTTATGGTGTCAGATAACTGGAGCAGAAGGCAAGCCGCAACTGTAAAGAAATAATAGAATAATAACCTAATGAACAAGACATTTTTAGTAAGAAGGAACAACCTGTTTCAAAGGTAAACAAGGTAACAGAACAATAAGATTCCTATGCTTATTCATGAATTCTCAGCTTTTCACATGTCAGCTATTTTGGAAAATATCAGTGACAGCATTTATGCAGATTAGGCCTATTAAATGCAGGAACACCTGAGCCTGAAACAAGAATTCAAATCCTTTGTGTTTATAGTTTTAATAAGGATTTATCACAGAAGCCAGGCCAGCTGGATTCAGAGAGCGCAGCTTCTATGTAAGCAGGGAGAGATGGTCAAAAAACGAAGATAGCAATCACAATCATGCAATTCGAGCCCAATCCTAAAACATAGCTGTGACCATCTTGATTTTTTTTTTACTACCCTACCTGGCAGATACACTCGTATGTAGGATTGTGGGGAAAATTATTTGCATTTATTCCCTTGATTATGTGTTATTGAAAATATGGTAAAAGCTATAAAAGAGCCTTGGATAGTACAGTGGTCTAAAGCACCTTGTTATTAACACCAGCTGCCTGCAATTATTGCAGGTTCGAATCTCACCAAGGCTCAAGGTTGACTCAGCCTTCCATCCTTTCTAAGGTAGGTAAATTGAGGACCCAGTTTGTGGGAGCAATAAGCTGACTTTATATAAATATACAAAAGTATGAAGGCTATTGTTTAACGCATTGTAAGCCGCCCTGAGTCTCCGGAGAAGGGCGGCATATAAATCAAATTTAAAAAAAAATAAAAATGGAGATTTGCTAGACCACTAGAGAGATCAAGAATAGATTAGGTCAGCATAGAAATAACATACTTAATATTTTTCCTATTTTACAGCACACTTAGAGATTCTTGGAAACCATGATATGAGATGTTGGCACTTGCTTTACGATATGTCACCTTCCTGTGAAATGCTTTTTACATGATTTTTTTTTTAAAGTCAGGTAGTCTGAAGCACTAAGGGAAGAGTCTGCTGTCACATTATTGCTCATATGTTATGAGGGGCTTTAGTTTCACTCTTGACATTTTTGCTGCAATACATGTGGGAATCTTTTAGGCTTGCCAAAACCTTCACTCTATTGGCTGAGTAAAGCATTATATCAAAGAATCCCTGATATGACACAGACAGTATGCATTTACTTTTCTTTTTTTCAGTTTGTATGTAACCATGTATCTCATATCCTAGCTTCTCATGACTAGCTTTTTAAAAAAAGGATAGTTCTTACAGTTTATAGAAAACTATACGTCTCCTTCAAACTTAAAAATTAAAAAGTCAATATGAGTCTACTGTTGGCTGTGAGAGATTAAAGAGAGCTTTGGTTTTTGAGTAAGTCTTTATGTATTGCAGAGAATATTTTCTCTGGTATGAAGAAAATAGTTCTGTGATTGGCTGCAGAATATTACCAGTAATATTAAAAAAGCAATACTTTGTAATTTTTTAAACAGAGCACTTCACTTACTGAGACAGGATCGTCCAAGTCCTCCATAACAACTGTAAGAAATTTAAAAAATGAATATATTGCAATAGCTATAAACATGACAATCTCCATAGCCAATATAGTTTTTTAAAAATCTGCTGTGACTGGCATTTCTTCATATATAGAGGTTTTCAGTTAGATCTATTTTTCCAAAGTCTAACTTAAAAACAATGTTTTTTTCCTAGGGCTATTGATATTGGTGCTTATCAGTTTTCTCATAATAAACTGTGATAATATATTCTAGAGTAGTACTTTTTATGGTAGTGAAGTTGTCAAAGGAGTCTGAACAGGCCACTGGTCATTCTACTCTTCAATGCAACTTTGAAGTCCCTTAGAAAGCAGAAAAAAAGTATGTATCTCTGATCTGTAGTTTGGAATGATACAGCAGAAGCTGATTGCAGCAAATAGAAGTGAAATTTTGGCATAGAGGTAGAAGATGAACATTTAGTGATTGAACCACTTTCATTTACTAAAAGAGGATTAAATGACTAGAAAACTCAACTGTATTGTGGCTTTTTGTTTACTTTCAAGGCAGTTCCTCAGTTCATTTAGAATAACACAGCATCTGGCAATATCTGGTGTACCTCCATCAGGAATAGGATGGTGATGCACAGTGATCCCATAATTCTGGTATGCTTCCATGAGGTGTGGGACACGGTACTTTGTGAGTTCTCCTTTAGTACAGAGTACAAATACATCGAGCACCCCGTGACTTTTTAGTTCATCTATAAAAAAGGCAACATAGTTACATGTTTGCTAAAGTGTTAAATGCAATCTGAATCCATATATATGATTTTGATGGAATTGACTGCAAAACTACCGGTAGTTAGAAAAATGTTAATTTCCAAACTTTCCTAAGTAGCTTTGCCTTCAGTTGTAATATGTGTATCATCATCTGTTAGGCAAATAAAAGATGTCAGATTTAAGTCTGCCTAATTTTAGTAGCAGAAATGGCACTTTGGTGTGAAATCTGTTATTTTGTTATTTCATTCTGTAAGCAAATATAAGAGATTTCAAGAAAGACAGCAATATTTACTGAGTACATGGTAAGATTATTAAATTAAAAATCTTAAGAAAAAATCTTTCAGAAAAAAAATCTTAAAACGCTTACATTTTAAAAAGAATATACAAAAACTGCAAGTAGAAAACTATAAAACTGCACCATTTAAATAAAGAAAACCTATAGCCTTGCCTCTTGCTGAACCTTAAATGTCAGTAGCTGCACTTAATGTCAGTGATGAGTGATGCTAGAGAGTATCAACTTCTAGAGTTAAATTTTAAATTACAATATGTATTTTTAAAAGTACTTTTTTCCATGCAGAGCACTTAAACAAACCAATCTGTTATTTCACTAAAGGTCATACTTTTACCAAAATTGCCGTATGAATATGCCCATGCGTTTATTATGTTTTGCTTTTAAAGCTTTTTCTCCAGTTACCAATCATCAGGTGTTAATTAGGTGGTTAACAGAGAAAATGCTAGAATTCCAGTTATGGAGTGATGTTTCACCTGGTATCTAGTCTACTTCCATATGCAATGATAAGTATTTTATGCCATATGTTAAGGCAATTGCTTCGCAGAGTTCTCTTCTTTATTTTTGTGTTTCTTATAACAGTGTTGTAGGTTTGTAGGATACAGGTCTTTAACACAAATAAATGGTTAACTGCAGTTCCAAGGAAATAAAACTAGATTTGTGAAAAATAAGCTACTGAAGGTCATACCTCTGTGCCATTGATAATTACCTATATCTTTCTGAAGGTTTCTTTTAATATTTTTGAATCGACAACCTAAATCAAGTGAGAAGAATGAAAAGAAACAAACAATGCTATTAATGTTAAAACAAATATTTAAAACATTCATAGATTCATTCTTAGCTACTTCTATGCACTTACCTGGTAGCGAGCTGATTCCTAGGAATTGGGAATAAGCTGGTGATAAGGGTAACCTACGGGAAGAATGCACAAAACTCAAAGGCAAGTTTTTACAAATTGCCATTTTTATCTACTGCATTTACTCTCAAGACATACAACTAAATCTTAGGAAGGTGAAGCTGTTTATACATTGGGATCTTCCCCACCTCATATTTTATATTTGAATACTGAATATAATCTGAATAACCCAGGACAAGGAGCAATGGGTAGAAGCTCCTTCAGCCAAAGAGAGATCCAATCTGGAACTAAGGAGAAATTTCCTGACATTAAAAACAATTAATCCATGGAATAGATTATCCCTGAGTTGTTAGTGCTCCAGCATTGGAGGTCTTTAGGAAAAGATTGGGCAGCCATTTGTCTGAGATGCAATAAGGCCTCCTGCCTTGGGCAGAGGGTTGGACTAGAAGGTCCCTTCCAGCCTTATAATTCTATTAATGGGGTTTCAATGCCTATGAAGGAGCATCTTTCTAGATTCAGTGGTCCTGCCTGATCAGTAAGTGGAGGATGTGGCTTTTGCTGAAGCTTTGGCAGTTTGCGGCTTCACTTGGGATGAGAGGACCTGACTATAATGGCTCAGACCTCCATTACCATCTGACTAAGCAACTGTTAATGGGACTTCAATAAGTGCAAAATGCAAGGGCCTGGCTGCTTCACAGGGATATATTGTATGAGTTTTGTGGGCTCTGCTTTGGCTTCCTATTAACTTCTGGGTGCAATTTAAAGTGCTGGTTTTACATATAAAGCTCTTTATGGTTTTATGCCTAGTTACTGCAGGATTGCATTTCTCCACTAGAAACAGCTCAACCTCTTCCTGCACTAGGCAGCGGGTTGGACTAGAAAATCCCCAAAATTCTTCCAATCTTTACATTCTATGGTTCAATTTATGGAAAAGAGTAATAAATATACCTAAGGATAGGAAAATAGCTTAGTGAAAATATTCACCTCCAAGTATGTAACATTTTTATAAGCATTAGAAATCACATCCAAGACATGGAGAGCTAGACATATGGATAAAGTTTAAACATTCAGGCTGCGAATGCAACGGGTGTGCCTAATGCTGGAAAGCAGCCATTACGAATTCTCTGTAACTACTTTCATGTCAATCTTTATATGTACACTGAATATATAGAAGGGGAGGAATATTATATTGATTCCAATGGAAGAGATTAGACCAAATACTAGACCAGGGGTCCCCAATCTTGGCAGCTTGAAGACTTGTGGACTTCAACTCCCAGAATTCTCCAGCCAGCATAGTTGAAGTCCACAAGTCTTCAAGCTGCCAAGTTTGAAAACCTCTGTACTAGACTAATAGAAGACCTATACTGATCACCTCATTCTACATTCCAAAATTTTGGGATGAGATCTAGTTATAGCCAGCTCTAAATTCATTGTCACACTTATAATTAGTGTTCCTAATCACATTACAGGTGCAGCTTTTAAATAAAAGCTTTATATGCATACATTTTTATTCAAACACAGGTAATCTCAACATGAATGACAGAAATAGGACAATTTAATCCACCCAACACATTAAAAAAACCCAAAACCATCCACTTAAAAAATACAAATACCACGAGAGAAATGCAGAAAAAAAAGTTTAAAAACAAAAAAAATTTAAAAAATGTTTAATGATTCTGTCTATAATTGTTTAGTCAATTTATAGAAAAAGACAAAGAGGGTTATGTTATTATTCTGAATTCTTGAAAAGAAGTAAAATGACTATTAAAGTGTTCAGAAGAGATACTGTCATTTAAATGAGACAGCAGAAAATTAAAAAGTGGCATCTCATTTATATAATGTGGGTTAAATTAAGAATGTCAATATGTTAATCAGATATGGACAGAATATTAAAGTTGCTCCCAAAATTTTAAAAGGGGATTTTTGCTTCACCACCTTTAGTCTTACCAGGATACTTGGAAAGGTGTCTGTTCTTCCTCCAGGGGCTCCTCATCTGATGAGTCAAACTCGTTTACCTGCATTGCACACATCTCAAGGAAATATTGCAAGAAAATAGTTTTATGCCATGAACACATTTACTGCATGAGTTATCACAGGTTAACCACATTAATTTCTCTTTCCACACATAAGAATTTAATATCTTGAAAGCCTTTACAATTGCCTACAAGTAACTGATTAGGTCTGCTACATGTTTAGATTTTTTAATGCTTATGCCCCTAAAATTTAGATTTCCTCTAACATTTCAAATTAAATAAGAACAGGAAAAGAGGGATATGCAGTTTGGAAGGTAGAAATTAGGATTAGAAGGGAAGAGTTATGTATTATAGTTGTAGATCACCTGGGAATCTTTGAATGGCTACAGTGGTGAAAAGGAGTGAAAGATTAGGATAGAGATACTGAGTTAAGAGAAAAATAACACAAAACAATGCTGAGACTTTGATGGGAAAAGAAACAAATATGCATTAGGTCCAGGAACCACTGAAACCCACTCAGGGAAACAAAGATAAGGATGTGATTAAAGGATATTTGTGTGAATAAAAGTTATAGAATTGCTTTGGAAATGATTTTTGGCTCATTATTTTTGAGAAAACAATAAGGAGTGAAAGAACCCTAAATGTTTTGTTAGAATTAGTTGTAAGAATATAGCAGATGGGAGAAGGAAACAAATATAGTAATTTTAGATAAAATAAATTTTAGGAGAAATATGAGCTTTTAATTAGGCCTTTGTTGAGCATCAAATTTAATTCCTTACAATTTATGTTTTAAGCTATTCAGATTTGTTGGATATGAGATGGGCTGCAAATAAATTTAATAAATAAACCCCAGAAAGCTACTTCTGATTATGCAAAGCTGCCATCATAACACCTGTTTACAATTCTTTAAAGCTTTTTCCTGGAATCACACACTAGCTGTAAAAGGTAGTTATGCCATCCGGAAAAAGATGCAGCTGTTGCATTTCATGTTCTAAAGCACCTTTATGGAATCAAGTCTAAATACTATACAACTCAGATTATTACAAATTAGCTATCCTGGGAATATCACATAAATTCCCATCATACTTTACTATTCTTTTTCAGTTTAAGGAGAATTAGAAATAGCAATTGACAGAAATATATTTACATTTACCCTATTTATCTCACATACATGACACTGGGAGGCTAATAGACACAAAGTGCAAAATTAACAACAATCATAACAACAGATGGCATTAAAACAAAAATTACTAAAGCCATTAGAAACCATAGTCTGCAAGTAATAAAGCGGTATGATAAAGAGATTTATGGCAGAATGTCTAAAGGAGTCTGGTAGCACCTTTTCCGACCAACACATTTTTACATGGCATACATTTTCAGGTAGTTCAGGTTATCAGATGTTGTAAGTGGTGAGATGTGTTAGTCTATGGGTGGCAAGCTCACCAAGGCTTATGCCAACTGTACTTGTGCACCAGAGGGCAGGACAAGAAACAACTGATGGAAAACTAATCAAGGAGAGAAGCAACCTGGAATTAAGGAGAAACTTCCTAACAGCGAGGACAATTAACAAGTGGAACAGGTTGCCTTCAGAAGTCGTGAATGCTCCAACACTGGAAGTTTTTGAGAAGAGACTGGACTGAAATGTATAGGATCTCCTGCTTGAGCTAGAAGACCTCCAAGATCCCTTCCAGTTCTATTCTGATTCACGTTTTGATCGGAACAGATGCTCCCAGAAATCAGATTTTTTTCCATCAGAAGCAGAACTTTGCTTGTGGTTTCAGGTATGAAAAGGTATGCCAAGCTTTAATGCTACTGGGCCACCGAGATGGATGGATGGAGGCGTCCATTTGCTAGCGCACAACTTCTATTAGTCTGTAGAGATTCTCAGTCATGCAGATCATGGTTGTCCCAAAGGGGCTTTTTTCCAGGAGGCCACTGGACTTTGTTTTTTTCTTTCGAAGACGGGAAGTGAAGCGTCTTCAAAAGAAAAAACAAGAAAGTCCAGTGGCCTCCTGACAAAAAAAGCACCTTTCGGACAACTTCTATTCCGAGGTCTCCAACCTTGACAACTTTAAGACTTGTGGACTGCAACTCCCAGAGTTCCTCAGCCAGCAAAGCTGGCTGAGGAACTCTGGGAGTTGAAGTCCACAACTCTTAAAGTTGCCAAGGTTGGAGACCCATTCTATTCTTCTGGTTGATCCTTATGCGGCGTCTGTGATGAAGGACTCCCCCTAAGTTTCCATAGGAAACAATTGGAGGGCAGCCATTGGCGGCTTCTTCCCAGATTCGTTTCTCCTCTTATGAAACGTCAGTATTAGCGGGACAATTAATCCACCAATCGTATTCCCTAGCCTGTGATGGGGGCGGGGTTAGGCAACTGGGGGCGGCGCCTTAGAAGTAGCGGTAAATCTGGCTTCGCGCGGAAGCCGCTCCGGTCGCCTCGTCAAGAACCCGAATAGTTTCAAATAATTAGCCCAAACTGATAAACGTTAGACATCATTGTCCCAAAGCTGTTTTTTCAAGGGGCAACTGGACTATCCGGCCCAGTTCACCAGAAAGTCCATAAACCAGAAAGTCCAGTTGGCCTATTGAAAAAGCACCTTTGATTTGGATGACTGAGAATCTCCTCAGACAGTTAAGACATAGTTTCTTTGCTAATTTGGCTTCCTTGCATTCTTTTTTTTCTTTCCGTCCATTAACAGAAAGATTTTAAAAATAGTTTTAAAGAAACACTCTAGCCTAAAACCCATAAAACAGAAGTAACAGTATTTAAAGTATAACGTTTGCCCACCATGGGCGAAGGAAACTCAGAATAAACTCGAGCCCCCAAAGGCTCAGGTAGAGGCCGGGTTTTTGCTCCAAAATACAGAAAATAACGCCGAATAGATCTCCTCCCGCTGTGTTGCTAAGATATCCCCATACCTCAGCGATGCGGATTCCCGCCAAAAAGGTCGCCGCTCCCGCCCCCCACCAACGGTTTAAAAAGGCTGATACTCCACCCCTCACGAAAATTTCCCCATTTGGCCAATCAACCGGCAGGAAAGAAATAAATTTCCCGCCCAAATTCCTTAACTTGAAAGGACGATTCTTATTGGACCTTTGGGAATCGGAATACAGTATAAGAGGCGCCTTTAAAGAAAGTGATGAGGAACCGAAGTTCTTTTTGGTTAGACGTCAGGAACGGTCAGCGCCAAATCGAAGGGTTTTCTTTGAAGAGAATGTGTTTAAGAGTCAGGAGATAAATGTTCATAAAAAGCAGGAAGTAGTTCAATATATAAAGTCCTTTTCTGGTGAAGGAATTTGTCAAGACACAGGATAGTGTTTTTTAATGCAAAGTTTGAATAGCAAAAGGTATGAAGCAGGAATGTACCTCCAAACAAAGAAAAATATTTGAGGAAAAGCTGAAGATGATTTAGAAACAGCGTCTTTGAAACTTGGCAACTTTGGCCTAAAAGTAGTTAAGGCACCAGGCTAGGAACCAGTAGGGCTTGAGTTCTAATCCCACATGAAAGCCTGCTGGGTAACCTTGGGCCAGACACATTCATTCTCATTCTCATTCTCATTCTCATTCTCATTCTCATTCATTCTCTCTCCCTCTCCCTCTCCCTCCCTCCCTCCCCCCCTCTCTCGTTTAGCCCATCTCACAGGGTTGTTGTGGAGAGAATAGGAGCAGGGAGTATTATTTATAAATATAATTAAACTGGATTAAAAAAATTCTAAAAAGTGATGTGTGTACTTCAGATTCCAGAATATACCAAGGACTGCATAATTTTAAAAGCAGCCTATTCCTAAAGAGATGACATTCTTTTTCTTTAGTACAGTGTTTTTGAAACTTGGCAACAATATTCTGGAAGTTGAAGATTGCACATTTTAAAAGATGAGACTATATCAAGGGTGCCTTAAAGTGTCTTAATAAGTGCCTTATTGTGTGAAATGGTAACATCCAGGCAGGTTGGATATGATTCTCATCCCCAGCTTGTTGTCACTGAATTTCCCAAGCAGACAAGATAACAATAACCCTTTCCCATTTTTCTGATATCTAGCCTGCGGTCCTTATTAAAATTTTCAGATAAATTCCATCAGATTAATTATATTTCCTCCTCCTGTTCTAGAAAATAAAATAAACCCTGATTGTGGTTGTCCTTGGGAGAGAAGCCATGTGAACAGTAGCATTGCATTATATTTTTTGAGCCTCCAATGGCTCTAAATTGCTATCTTGGAACAATATAATTTCTTCCCTGTAAAATGTCAGTGTAAGCCATTTTTGTATCAGAAAATGTATTTAATAAACAAAGGTATGTTTCTGAACTTCATATTGTGAATATATTAAACTAGGTTAAATACCGAAACTGATAGCACTATATTTTCATATATATCAAGTAAATTAAGTGAAACTTAACTTTCAGTAAATGGGTAAAGGATTGTGGATTTCCTATCAAGATGTTTATCACTAAATTTTATTATAGTACATAAATGCAAACATTGCAGCATCAATACATGTACACAGATACAAAGATACATCTATAAATATCTGTACAATGATATTTTTATTAATTATACTATTTTCTTAACTCCTGCTTCATTAATTAACATTTTAGCCTAATGCGCTGGCAACTGTAGGGGGCACTCTTGCTTTATGAATGTAAGTACTTTAAAAACATATTTTAAAATTGATACTATACAGAAAAATATATTCAGATTATCACAAACCATTGACTGTCAGGTCTTTGGTATGATTTAACATGGAACTTTTGATGTGCTTATCAATTTTATTTTGAGAATATAAAAACTGGAATAATTTGTATTTTATGTATGTTAAACTGTTCATTTTTTAAAACAACCATTAAAGTCATATATTGGATTAAAAAGAAATTGTATTAAAGCAAAAACATAAAACATAAAACTTTTGTTTGTAAAACTGCCTTTATATTTTGAACATGTTTCCATATTGTTGATTTTATTCAAGTTTCTTTCTGCTATGTGTACATGGCTTGCTCCTGGTTAAATATGCCAAGCATTTAAGGTATATTTTCTTTCTGAAAAAGTCAGTTGATAAAATTGTTTCTTTCTTTTAATGAACTGTTATATCAAAGCACAGCCATAAGCCTGCAGAAGCACTTTTATTTAATGGTGGTCAGAATTACTTGTTATGTCTACTTCTACGCATCTATAATTCCCATTTCTTACCCAAGATGCGCCTATCTTCATACTGCAACTTTCTGATGCCCAAAGTTTGTTTTGACCATTCTTCATGAAATGTACAGGAAATATTACAATCTGGTATTATAATTAAAGATGGCCCCTGTAATATTATGCCAGTATATATGAAAACAAATAATGATTGTGATTTCTTAAAAATGACAGGTAGAACAACTAACCTTAGAAATGAAAATGAAGATATCAAAGGGATGAATGGCTTCTGCCTTTTAAGATCAACCATCAAGTGTAAAGGAACAAAATAGTCAAGAAATATGCTGTAGAACTAGCACTTGATAGAGCAGCCATAAAGGCCTTTGATATTAAAATTTGTGATGTGTCTATACCAGTGTTGGCGAACCTTTTCGGCACTGAGTGTTGAAACGGAAGCGCGCCTGCATGCCGCAAACCAGAAGAGCAGATGATCTTCTGGTTTCTGGCATGTGCATGTGCGCCGGCCACCTGGTTTTCTGGTTCCTGATGCGCATGCGTGCGCAAAGACCAGCTGGTGCCTCTTACCCCTCGGTGGCGTCTCCATGCATGACGAGCTACGCTCTCCTCCTACCCTGGGGCAGCTTGCCCCCCTGACGGCAGCTCCTCCTTTTCCTCCTGGCTGTTCCAGCTCCCGGCTGAAAGCAGCAGCGTGAGAACTGCTGCCGCCCCCTCTTCCCTTGTGGTGGCAGGAGCAGCAGGAGGGGTGGCTGGGCCTCCAGCCAGCAAATGCTGTCCCATGTGCCCGAGCTGGCCGGGCACTCCGAACTGCGAACGTGCGTCGGAACTGTGGGCTGTAGGGCTGGGGCCGCGCAGGAAGCCCGCTCGGGTGGGGAGGGAGGGAAGCCCCAGCCCGCCCATCCTTGCTGGCAGCTCTGCTCCCCTTGCTCTTCCGAGTTCTGGCGCGCCAGCCATCTGGTCTTCACGTGCTCGGAAACTGGAAGAGCAGCTGGCCGGCGCACATGTACGCGTCGGGAAGATGATCTGGTTTCTGGTGCGTGCATGCATACTGGCTAGCTGGTTTTCATGTGCGCATGTGTACTAGAAGCCGGAAGACTAGGTGGCCGGCTGTATGCGCATGCTGGAAACCGGAATATCATCTTCCTGGCGTGCGCATGTGCACTGGGCAGCTCCCCTTTCCGTTTTTGGTGCTCCCGCTCATGTGAAAACCATCTGACCGGTGTGCCAGAACCCGGAAGAGCAACAGGCGACGTCTCGCGTGCCCGGAGAGATGGCTCTGTCTGCCACTTCCGGCACATGTGCCATAGGTTCACCATCACAGATCTATACAGTACCTGTGAAGATCAGAATTCTGCTAGCCATCTTGACTTGTTTTGAATCTAATCTTCCTGGAATCAGATTTAAACAAGTAAGGCCTTGAGAGATTTTAATTTAGCTGAAAGTAAATAGTTTTGAACAGTAGTTGTTGAACAACCTTAATGCAAAAGTTAAGCTGTAATAAAAAGGGAATTTTGCCATAGTGTATGTAGCAACACTAGTTTTTTTTTCCTTCAGTCTTAACAGAGTAACAGTTAGAAGGGATCTTGGAAGTTTTCTAGTCTAACCCCCTGCTCAAGCAGAAAACCCTGTACCATTTCAGACATATATTTGTCAGATTTATATTTTTACACTGAATATGCCTAAATAACGGATCAAGCCTTCCTTGTAATCATCTGGAATAAAGATATGTGGAACAACAGCATCTTCCTACCTATGAATGAAATTTATTTTTGTTTATAGCTTTAAGGCTTGCCCTAACTATTTCTCTGGTTAACCTTACTCAAAATAAGCCCTGTCGTCCTTTGAGCTACAGTATCCATAGACATACATTCAGGAAGCTTGCTATTTCCGTTTGTCATCAGCCTGTCCCCCTCCTTGTTTCACATATGCCATTCAGATAAACGTGTTCTGTTGGTGATTTAAAGGAAGTGACCTCATGGGTTTGCCTTTTCAACTGCAAAACATTAGCTATAATGTGACATTCCACCCCAGTTCTCTGGCTTACACCAAAATCCAGCTCATGGCCTGCAGATCCTCATCACAAAGAGCAAAGAGTGACTGACCTTGACAACCTCATTTCTCATTCCTTTCTAGTTATAGGTAATACAGTGAAGAAATGTGGTTTTAATTAGGGCACTAATGAAAACTGAAAATCCAGACAGACACTTGACAAACTCTGGTACGCTTTATATTACATTTGTGTTTACTACAAAGTATCCAGCTGAGGGTAACTTTATCTCCTCTTTTCTTGAGCATCCGCTTGACTTAAGCTGGATAATTAATGTGTACTTTGGCTAGAGGTCAGCTTACAGTTGGTGCCGTTGTTATATGGTTTTTACATTTAAAAAAAATATTGTAATGAAATAAATATGTTTATTATCTCTTCTGCTTACATTCCACAAGAATATTGCAACTGTTGAGGCAAGACACACTGCTTAGTAAAATAAGAGGAATCTATTAAAACCTAACAAGCAACTTGAGGGGAATTCTAGACAGAAATGCAGTACTGATAACAGAATGTGAGATGCCACCCCAATCAGGCAATCAGGTGTCTCTATAGCTGGAGTCTTGCAGAAGTGAGTAATCTTTCCATAGGTTTTTCTGTCAGCTGGGGAAAGTTACCTTTCTAAAACAACCATTCCAACAACCTAGTTGTGTTTGCTTTAACTACTCTCTGCACTTATTAGAGGAAAATCACAGTTCACTTAAACTGGTACCTCCTATTCTCCAACCATAGTGATGTGTTGGTAGAGGGGGTCAGAAGATTCTTTGCATCCCAGCATCAGTAATTTTGAAAGGGACAGAGAATAACATGCTGATCAGCAACATAAATGACCGGGCTGAGAGTCCAGTGTGTTCTGTTGTAAAAGAATTAATACTGATTGGCTGGTAATTCCTACATATAAACGTAACTCTTACTCATAACATCAATTTCTCAAAACATGAAATGGTCAGGACAGTCCAGAACAGTACTAAGCGGGCTTTAGATTGGAATCAGAAGACTTTGTGCCTCAAAAAGGTGGTTGTTTGAAAGTTCCCTTAGTTTGCCTCAGTGAGATCATTCATTGTTGTGGCAAACAGGAAAGACAGTTGTGTCATTCTGATTTATGGTAGATTAAATTTATGGTGTTGTTTTAGTTGTTATATTTTCTGACTGCAAATCCAATAGCTATTTAGTTATACAAACAAAATGAAAAATGTTTTATATCTATCCTAATTTTTAAGCATTCCTATGTTTCCCAGAAGAATAAATCTATGTGAGAAGAAATCACTGAATAAGTTTGGATTTCATTTTTAGGTCTTTTTCTGTTTTTCTTTTCAACTTAGCTTATGATACCATGATTTAAAATGTAAAATATATTCCTCCCTGGTCTTAGAATATTTTTTAAGTTTTGGCTTTTATGGTTTATGGAATTCCTGATTCCTTCTTAGTCAGGAAACACAATGTAATGTTACTTACATGTTTTTGTTTTAACAATTTACATTGTATTTACATTTGCTTTATCAATTTATATAAAGCATGAGCTTGGTCTAATGATACAGGCACCAGGCTAGAAAGCAGGAGACTTTGGGTTCTAGAGATGCCTTAGTCTTAGGCATGAAAGCCGGCTGGATGTCTTTGCGCCTGTCATTCTCAGCCCACAACATCAGGCTTGGGTGACAAACCAGTCAGTCATTTTGTATTGCAACCAATGGATCTTGGTTGGTTGAGCTGGAAAAAAAGCAGATCCTGCCTTCACTGGAAAATGCTAGGAAGAAAAAAAAAACATACATCCTGAAAGAATAATCCTATCCCAAAGTATGGCTTTTTTTGAAATAGATATTTGATTCTACAGTATATTTGGACTAAACAGTTGTGATATGATATATATCTGAATAATTCTGTTTTTTAAAAAAATTTCAATTCAATTTGAAACCTTTCTTGGATTATAATTTCACAAATGGCATTGTGCCCTCTGCAAACTTTGGTTTCAGAGAGCTCAGATTTCAGCTTGTTATATAATTCATAGTAATTGTGAAATGCATTATTTACTACTTAAGGATTTGAACAATATTATCTGAATTTTTGTTTAGTTTAAAGTTCAACAGAGTTATGTGGAATTTTAAAAGAAAGTGATGATAAGGGATCACAGTTCTGGCCTTTGACATAGAACATCTCAGAACTCGATGGTAGCCTCTTTGTGGTATAACATTCACATGAATCCATTGTGTGAAAATGTTTAAGAGTTTATATTACTGATTTGTTACATGGATGACTCCTAGTTCTACTTTCTTCTCTAACACTTGCCAAGATTCTATCTCAGAATCAGCCTTTTTTCAGATTTGTTCATTGGGAGGTGCTTTTTAAAGATATAGGCAATATTAAGACTCTGGCGACATGAGATCAGGTAAATAATAAACCAGTTATTCTATCAGGTATGGTACCAGGTCCAGTTTCTTTCATAGTTTTTTCCTTCATGGAAACTAAGAACATTAGTGCCTACTCTTATATAGTATAATAACTGGTTATAATTAATTTGTGGAATTTTTAGTGCAAATTATACTGATGGCCAGTAACTTGGATGTACTTAAAAGATGTGGTTTGAATGTAGCTTGCTTGCTAGATTGTAGTCTTAGGTATATCTAAGTACACGTTCCCTGAATAGATTTAGCTTTGAGTCAGATGTAAAGTAGATTATCCTAATCTCTTCCACTGTTGGAGACATAAAAGGTTTGTCCTTTTTAACCCAAGCATAGATAGAATAGAATAGAATTTTTTATTGGCCAAGTGTGATTGGACGCACAAGGAATTTGTCTTGGTGCATATGCTCTTAATGTACATAAAAGAAAAGATACGTTCGTCAAGAATCATAAGGTACAATACTTAATGATAGTCATAGGGTATAAATAAGCAATCAGGAAACAATATCAATATAAATCATAAGGATACCAGCAACAAAGTTATAGTCATACAGACATAAGTGGAAGGAGATGGGTGGTGGGAACGATGAGAAGATTAATAGTAGTGCAGTCTTAGTAAATAGTTTGACAGTGTTGAGGGAATTATTTGTTCAGCAAAGTGATGGCGTTTGGGAAAAAAACTGTTCTTATGTCTAGTTGTTCTGGTGTGCAGTGCTCTATAGCGTCGTTTTGAGGGTAGGGGTTGAAACAGTTTATGGCCAGGATGCTAGAGGTCTGTAGATATTTTCACAGCCCTCTTTTTGACTTGTGCAGTATACAGATCCTCAATGGAAGGCAGGTTGGTAGCAATGGTTTTTCCTGCAGTTCTAACTCTCCTCTGAAGTCTGTGTCTGTCTTGTTGGGTTGCAGAACCAAACCAGACAGTTATAGAGGTGCAGATGACAGATCACAGAAAGGAGATGGACCAAAGCTAAGAGAAACATAGGATTACTGCAATAGCCTCTGATTAATTTTGGAATATCACAGGAAGCCAAGGAGTTCTGTAAATTGAGGCAGAGAAACATTTGCTTCACCCCCCATTTCTTTAGAAGTAGGTAACATCTTTAGTCAGGAATTTGCATTTTTAAAAAAATTTCTGCTTTCTGTGTCGGCTAAGAGTCTATGTAGAAGTCAGGGAATGAAAAGT
Organism: Ptyas mucosa; assembly: GCA_012654045.1. Classification (NCBI taxonomy): domain Eukaryota; kingdom Metazoa; phylum Chordata; class Lepidosauria; order Squamata; family Colubridae; genus Ptyas; species Ptyas mucosa. Next base: position 79,360,365 of record WNWU01000001.1, read on the forward strand.
AATCTCAATTTTTATTGATATTTCAGTCATAAGACTTTTTTTTTATAATCTTCTTGTGATTTGTAATAATTTGAATTTCTTTCCCATCTACCTATGGAAACTTTTGGCAGAGACTTTTCCATTTGTAACAGACTAGTTCCATTTTGTGATCTGTCCAGATCATTGTTTAATTCTTATTTTTTTAATGTTGAATTGGCAGCTGAGATATGCTGTGTTGTATAATTTATTTTCTTCAACACTGAACTTACGCATATTAATATTTAAGGTTAATATTTTTATAAAAGTTTATCTTATCAAATGAAAGAAACTAAAAGTATGATTGTCAAAATTGTATCAAATTTACAAGAAGGCTGGCAAAAATAGTGAGGAAAACTAATGTAGCTGTCAAAATTATTTCAACTGAAACATTGATCCAAATGAACCAGCTGATGTACACCGTAGTCTATATAACTAATGAAGAAATGAAATCATTAAGAAGGGAAAATTTAAATGGAAAATTTCTTTGGAATTGAAGTCATGTGGATTTAAAGAATTTGAAAATTTGAGACAAGAAAATTTGAAGAATAAGAAAATCAAATCCATCATGCCTGTGCATGAAGCAGGACCTGGAAGAGGAAAAAATGCAGAGGTTGTAGAACAATTGAAACAAAGAGTCATGGCTATTGTAGAAAACATCAAGTGATATGACAAATTATCCTGATATGCTGAGGCCTTAGAAAGAGCGTAGAGAAGAGCAATGTAAGATCGGCGCAGGAGAAGAAAGACGCGACCAGCTCAGGTCAAGTCAGTGACTTTTATTCAGCTCAAAGAACAAGACGAACGGCTGTGCTGCCGGAGCCCTTCTTATAGTGCTCCGGCAGACCAGCCGTCCAATGACAGCTACTTAAACTTCCCGCCGGTGGATTAACCAATCCCCGGACGGATGTCCATATTTGGACATAACACTCCTCCCCCCTTAGTCAGAACATGTCCATCAGTTTAATACGTTACGAAGTCACGCAGGTAGGTGGGTCGTTTGCTAGTCCTAGCAGACCTGCGCAGTTCACTCTGAGCTTCGCCATTCCCCTGGGCGGACGGTGCTTTCGACCTCTCTGGCTCCCCGACTTGGGTGCCCGGGATTCCGGCCGTCGAGTGAGTGGGCCCCATGCCCGCTCCTCCGGTCCCAACCTCTGGATTGTCTGGCTGGTGCTGCTGGTCCTTCTCCTGCCCGGTCTCGTCGGGAACTTGTCGGTGGACATCGCTCGGTGGGTGCTCTCGGCTGTCCGGTAAGTCCATCTGGGTTACTTTCCCTTTTTGTTGTTGGGACTTGCCTTTCGGGCCGGCCTGTTGTTTCTGCCGTCCGACCTTGTCGGGGTGTCGCGCGGCTTCCTTGTCTGGTGGGCGTTGGTCGACCTCGCCGGGGTGTTGGTGGAGGTCTCCTTCGCTGGGGTGTCGCTGGTCGCCCTCGCCCGGGCGTTGTGTGTTGGCCCTTCGTGGTTGTCCCCGGTCTACTGCTTTGCGGTAGAGGTCTCCCTCGCCGGGGTGTTGTAGACCGTCCTCGCTGGGGGTGTGTGAATCTCCCTCCTGGAGGTGTCCCCGGTCTACCTTGTTGCTGGGACATCGGTCTCTGGGGCTGTGGTGATGGGTGCCCTCCTCGCCGGGGTGGTGCTGGTCCCCCTCGCGATGCGGGTACCGGTCTACTTCCTCGGCCGGGGTCTGCTCAGCAATGCTGCCTTGGTACTGTCCTGCCTTGCCGGGGTGTTGCTGGCCCACCTCGAAAGGGTGTGGCAGGCCTACCTCGTCGGGCCGGTTTTGGCTCGCTTCCTCGCCGGGGTGTTGCTGGCCCACCTCGCAGGGGTATGGCAGGCCTACCTCGTCGGGCTGGTTTTCGCTCGATCCTCTCCACCTTTTCCGGAGCTGTCGATGTGCCGTCGGCAGACCTGTCCATCTTCCAGCTCCACTCTGTAGGACTTCGGGCCGGTTGTGTTTTCTATCTCTCCCTTCAGCCATTTCGGAGACCCATGGAAATTCAACGCAAATACTGGGTCTCCTTTGCTGAATGCTCGGAGCGGGCGGCTGGCGGTGGCAGTCACATCTGGGCTGTACTGCGGGTGTAGTCGGTCTAAGGGTGACCTTAGCTTCCTCCCCATCAGCAGCTCTGCTGGGCTCTTCCGCGTGGTGGCATGCGGGGTGATGTGCTGGGTAAGAAGGAAGTTGTCAATCCGTTCTTGCCAGTCCCCTGGTGCCATCTTGGTGAGTGCCTCCTTTGTGAGCCTCACCATTCTTTCAGCCTGCCCATTTCCGGCCGGCCTGTAGGGTGCGGTGAGGGCATGGCGGATGCCCAGTCTGGCCAGGAATTCCTCCATGGGTTTGGATGTCAGCTGGGGGCCATTGTCAGAGACCAAGACATCTGGTAGCCCGTGGGTGGCAAACAGACGGCGTAATGCCTTAACTGTGGCTTCCGTTGTGGTAGATGCCATGGGGATGACCTCGAGCCACTTCGAGAAAGCATCTACCACTATTAGGAGGTACCTCCCCTGCATTGGCCCTGCAAAGTCGATGTGGACCCTTGCCCACGGGCTGCTGGGTGCTTCCCACTCCGATGATTGGGCTTGGGCTGGGGCTGGTCGTACCTCTTGGCAGGGATCACATTTGGCCACCCACTTTTCAATGTCCTTGTCCAAGGATGGCCACCACACATAACTTCGAGCCAGCCCTTTCATCCGGACGATGCCCGGGTGCCCGTTGTGGAGCGCCTCTAGCGTTTTCCGTTGCAAGGCTGCCGGAATCAGCACTCGGTCTCCCCATAGCAAACAGCCCTTCATCGTGGACAGCTCCTTTTGCTTCCGTGCGAACGGCCCGTATTCGTCTGGGATTTTTTCGTGCGGCCAGCCTCGCAGGACCCAGGAGAGGACCCGTTTGAGTGTGGGGTCCCTCTGAGTGTGGGCTGCCACGTCTGCCGATGTGACTGGGCAGTCACTGTCGTTGTCTATATGGAGGAGACTGATGGTGGGTGCGGGGTCTTCCACCGGTTCTTGTGATGGACATCTACTTAAGGCATCAGCATTTCCGATGGATGAGCCGGGTCTGTGGGTTAGTCTGTAGTCGTACCCGGCTAGGAATATCGCCCAGCGTGTCATCCTGGGCGACATGTATGCTGGAGTGGGTTTGTCCCCAGCTAACAGTCCCAGCAACGGTTTGTGGTCCGTTACTATAGTGAAAGTCCTGCCATATAAATACTCGTGGAAACGTTTTGTGCCTGCCACGATGGCCAATGCCTCCTTGTCCAGCTGGCTGTAGTTCCTTTCGGTGCTGGACATGGTCTTGGAGAAGTATGCGATGGGGGCTTCTTCTCCATTCGGCAGCTGATGACCCAGGACTGCTCCAATCCCGTAGGGTGATGCATCACAGGTTAACAGTAACGGTAGGGTCTCGTTGTACTGGATTAACACACTGTCTGATGAGAGTAACCCCTTGACGGTTTTGAAAGCTGTTTCTTCTTCCTTCCCCCACCTCCACGGTACCGCTTTCCCCAGCAGGCGATGTAATGGTTCAGCAGCTGTGGCCTTCTGTTTAAGAAAAGCGCTATAGAAGTTCAACAGTCCCAAGAAGGCTTGAAGCTCCGTTTTGTTTTTGGGGGCTGGAGCTTCATGGATAGCTTTAACTTTTGATTTGGTGGGGTGTATGCCCGTGCTATCTATGCGATAGCCCAGGAACTCGACCTCCTGGACCCCGATGATACACTTATCTCTCCTCACTCTCAAACCCTTTTCCTTGAAGCGCTTCAAAACCTGTCTCAGACGCTCAAGCAATTGGGTTTTTGAGTGCCCAGAGATGAGGACATCATCAAAGTACGGCACTACCCCTGGAATGCCTTGGAGAAGGCGTTCCATCATCGATTGGAAAATTCCAGGGGCTGCACTGACTCCAAATTGGAGCCGGTTGCATTTAAATGCGCCCCTATGGGTGACTATTGTCTGCGCCTCCGCTGTTTTTTCGTCGACTGGCAGTTGCTGGTAAGCCTGGGCCAGGTCCAGTTTGGCGAATAGTGATCCGTTCCCAAGTGAATGCAACAGATGTTGTACCACTGGGACCGGATATGCGCTCTGCTGTAAGGCTTTATTTATGGTAATTTTGTAATCAGCGCAGATGCGCACAGATCCATCATGCTTCATGGGGGTCACAATGGGCGTCTCCCATGCCGCATGATCGATTGGCTCCAACACGCCTTGGGCAATCAGCTTATCTAGCTGAGCATCTACTTTAGGCCTCAAGGCAAACGGAACCCTGCGGGGCTTGTGCCTGATTGGTGTAATCCCCTTATCTAAATTGAAGGAAATTGGTTTCCCCACAAATTTCCCCAGCTTACCGTCGAAGACTTCCTGGAACTCTTCGAGGAGTGAGTCGAGTTCGTCCCTTCTAATTTGATTGACCCCTTGGATTCTTAATCCTAATGGCTGGAACCATTCCATGCCTAGCAGGGTTGGGCGGCTGTGGTCGACGACTGTGATGGGGAGTTCACCCTGGAATGCTCTGTAGGAGACGTGAATGGAGGTTCTTCCCAGTACTCCAATGGTGTTCCCCCCAAAGTCAATTAGTCTTGAGCGTAAAGGCTTTAGGTCCCTCTTCTGTATGCAGGGCTTCAGGCTCTTCAAACGTTTCCAGTCCATAATGGAGTAGATCGAGCCCGAATCTACCTCCATCTGGCAGGAAGTCCCCTCCACGTGCACGGTCACCAAGCACTTGGAGGTGGACTCATCCTCGTCTGAGAAGTGTATTGTCGTCTGGTGCACCGCTCTCCTCCGGTTTCCCTCGTTTCCCCCGCGTCTAGGTTGGTACGAGGACCGTCTAAATGACCTCGCGTTGTCTTCCCAATTTTCGCTGCCACGGTAGCTGTAGGGTTCAGGGTCAGGGTCTGGTGCTCTGCAGGCCTCTGCGATGTGCCCCCTCTTATTGCAGCGTCTGCAGGTGGCATCTCTCCATCTGCATTTTGCTCTGGGATGGTCCCCTTTGCAGCTGCCGCAACGCTCCCTCCGGTCCGATTTTTTCACGGTCTCTCGCCCCGGGGTTTTGGAAACCTTGTGCACTTTAGATTCCTCCTCTGACTCCGATCCAGCTGTGGAGTCTTCGGTGGATGATGACTGGGTGTTCCGAATCTTGTGGATGCCCTTGGCCCGGTGTAACGCGGCTGCGGCTTTTTCCGACGTTTCCGCGGCTGTGGCTTCCTCAATGACTTCCTTGAGCACTAGTTTCTTTTTGCCCAGGAATTTCTTCTGGAGTACCCTGTCCCTCATGCCAAAAACTATGCGGTCAGCAATCGCATTGTCCACGTTATCAAAATCGCAGCTGACCGCTAGCTGGCGGAGGGATGCTACAAATTCTTTGATCGTCTCACCTTCCTTCTGCATCTTCTGTTGGAAGTTGAAACGGTTCGCCACCGGTGTTTCCGTCGGCGCGTAGTGGTCTTGCAGGATGCGTTGGAGGTCGGCCCATGGTAAATCTTCAATGTCCCTGGGTGCCACGAGGTTGATCGCCATCGCGAGGACCTCGGGGCCGCAGTGCGCCAGGAACATGCCCCTCTGTCGTTCGTCGTCGGCGTTCCTGATGTTGTTTCCCTTCAGGAATTGCCAGAATCTGACCATATAGTGTGGCCATATCTCCCGTCCTGGCTGGAAGGGAGTCAGCGTCAACAATGCGGACTCTGGGTTTGCCATTGTTGCGCTGTTCGGTGAGTGACTTCGCTCTGAGTGCTTCGTTCAGTCGATTTGCTTCGTGTCGCGAGGGTTGGCTCTGTTCCCTGGATCCTTCGTCGCCAGTGTAAGATCGGCGCAGGAGAAGAAAGACGCGACCAGCTCAGGTCAAG
>WNWU01000001.1:79366216-79403926 GCA_012654045.1 Ptyas mucosa
GGTGGATTAACCAATCCCCGGACGGATGTCCATATTTGGACATAACAAGCAACAAAAATGATAAGGGATCTGGATGATCTAAGGGTACTAGGTATGTTTAGCCCAAGGGTGAAATTCAGCAGGTTCTGACGGGTTCTGGAGAACTGGTAGCGGAAATTTTGAGTAGTTCGAAGAACTGGCAAATACTCTGGCTGGCCCCAGAGTGGGGTGGGAATGGAGATTTTACAATATCCTTCCCCCAGGAGTAGGGAGGGAATGGGGATTTTGCAATATCCTTTCCCCGGAGTGGGGTGGGAACGGAGATTTTGCAGTATCCTTCCCCTGCCACGCCCACCAAGCAACACTACGCCCACCAAGCCACGCCCACAGAACCAGTAGTAAAAAAAAATTGAATTCCACCACTGGTTTAGCCTAATGAAGAATAATGCTCAGGGGAGACATGATTGCAGTCTTCCAATACTTGAAAGGCTGTCACAGGGGAAAGTGTCAATTTATTCTCCACAGCGCTTGAGGTAGGGGAAGAAGCAATGGGTGGAAGCTTGTCAGAAGGAGATTCAATCTGGAACTGAGGAATTTCCTGACAGTGAGAATGATTAATTAATGGAACAGCTTATTTCCCTGAGCTGTGGGTATTCGCTGGAGCTTTTCAAGAAAAGATTAAATAACCATTTGCTAGGATGGTATATGAACGTGTCTTGGGTAGGGGGTTGGACTAGAAGACCTCCTAGGTCCCTTCCAGCTCTGATTCTAAAAGCTTACTAGAGCTCAAGGAAAAAGAATAATCCAAGCAAACCAGTCTGTTATCCAGCACCACCCAATAGCTTGAAAAGCTGGTGACATGGTCAGGAACATACCAAGGTCAAAACAAAATAGGAATCAAGAATAGAGATTCACAATGCACAAAGTCAGATGCTGGAGTTTCTCCAAGCAATGGAAGGCAGTCCCAGCACAGTTTAAATCCTCTCCCTGCTTAGTGTGCACAAGTGAGAATATCTGAAGGACAGAGAAAAGATGCACCCAAGCTAGTATACCAGGAAGGCTTACTGAGTATTGGAGAAGACAATCTGGTTTACAAGAAAGACCAAATGAAGAATAAAAGACACATGGCAAGGCAAAGTATTACATGGCCAGTATATTTTTAAAAAATAGGCAAAGCAGATAACAAGACCTGGATTGGCTAAGAGCAGAAAAGTTGAAGAAAGAGACGGGCTAAACAATACCATGCCAAAGCAACAATGGTGCATTGGAATATTTGCAAGAAATAGCACATTGCTTGCAAGCAAGAACTGGTGGGGCCATGAAATAGACAAAGTAATAGAAAAGAACAAGTATGTACCACACAACATCCCAGACTTAACAATTGCTGATAAAAAAGACAAAAAAATGTGGATAGTGAACGTTGCAGAACTTGAGGATAACAGAGTAGAAGAGAAAGAACTGGAGAAAATCACAAAGTACAAAGACCTGCAAATAGAAATAGAATGATCATGGCAAAAGAAAGTAAAGGTACTAGTAGTAATGGGTATCTTGGTTTTAGTCCCAAAGCAACTGGAGCACCACTTCAACAGCGACGACAAAATCCTCATTAGTCAATTGCAAAAGGCAGCTTTACTTGGAACAGCCTAACAATCTGGCTAACTATGCGACCAACCTTAATAATAATTATTATTGCCACACAAATGACCAGTTTCATATTACTTTTGTGTGATGTTTTCATCCTGAGCTTCATCCAACTGCTTTTTGTCATAGATTGCCTCTGAGCTCCAGTTCCCCCATTTCAAAGGGAAATAAATGGATGATGTGCTTCTCTTCAAGCTTTTTGCATGTCCAGGTTCATAAAAACAGGCTCTGCCACAGTGTAGATATTTCACTCTTAAACTTGAGCCAAATGAGAATAGTCTTTTGTTGGCATAGATTAGTATTCTTAATGCAAAGTGAACATTCTAGTGAGGCCTCTTTCATTGCAGGTTTTATACTTTAATGAGGCAGATATTTAATCAATTTTAAAGTACTTCAGGATCCACATTTTGCATGTGTTTCAAATAACTATGAAATTTATACGCAGATGGAGTAATTGAACCATGGCCATACTTCAGAAGGGCATGTGGTCCTTAGCAGAGTGTAACACAAAGAGGGTTGGGGACCCATCAAAGGGACTTCATGGGAAGAATTTTATGCAGCTGGGTGACACTCCCAAAGAAGCTTGATATGTTTCAGTTATGATTTTAAACCCAGCCTTGAAATAGTGGCTTTGTGTTTGCTGCTGCACATACATGCTCTTCGATAGGAGAGCTAGTTTGGTCTAACAACTAAGGCACCAGGCTAGAAACCAGGATACTGTGATTTTGGTTCTATCTTAGCCATGTAAGCCAGCTGGGTGACTCTTCATTCAGACCACCACCTCAAGTTCAGGAGACAAATTGATTGGTCCATACCTGTCACAACCAATGGCTCAACATTTGGTTGAGCTGGGGAAAAAAGTGAACTTAGTACTTGCTGAAAACACTAGGAAGAAAAGAAAGAAAAATAAATATATGTCCTTCATTCCCTCATTCAAAATAAAGGCAAAGAGCCAAATCTGATGTGGCAGATTACAGTATTCTTCTATCCACTTGTCTGCTCCATTCTCCAGCGATTTCAGGACAGAGCAATCTTTATTTTTGGAAAGAGGCAGGCAGATCCCTAGAGATGTACTGGGATAGGAGCTAACTGGATCTGCCAAGTAGTAGAAATCAGCAGTATCTGTAAGGCCCCAGGTTCCCCATCCTTGCCTTAAGGTCCCATTGCATGGTCATGAGGCAGAATTTGAACCTGCTCAATTATCCATTACCAAGAGTTCCTCAGATTGAGTAGATCCCACTCTCTGAATATCTGAGGTTTTCATCTTTTTCCTCCTTTCTGTTGCTGTAATTCATAATGAATGGCAAAATACATTGTCATATAAATTTTTAATGGGTATAGAAAACATCTTAAATCTCTTTTCCAATCTGCTAATTTTCTTCTTCCAGATCAGTTTTTCTCTGCCTGGTATTTCATCCATGCTGTTTTTGCAGTCTTTCCGAGTTTTCAGCTTGGTGGTTTTTCTGTGTGAAAATATTCTGTGAGTGCAGTTATAATGTTAGACAGCTTTACCTGCTTTTATAAATCTGGGAAAAAGGCAATAACTCATAGTCCAGTAATAGAGGAGGGTATTCAGACATAATCTGCTTTAGTCCAACAAGACTTCAGATTTTCTCCAAAAGAGTTAAAGAGATCTTAGCGGTTGCAACACTGGGGTGAAAATTGCTAGTTTTATATACACTGTCAGTTCTTTGGAAATCCTGAAAATTGGATTGTTACATAATCAACCTACTTTCATGGGAAATGTGAAAAATGTAAGTATTCAAAACCACGTGAAATATTAGTCCTGCTTTACATTGCACTGGTAATACCACTCTTGGTACATCCAGTTTTGGTCACCATGATACAAAAAAAGATATTGAGATTCTAGAAAGAGTGCAGAGAAGAGCAACAAAGATGATTAGGGAATGGGAGGCTAAACCATACAATGAATGGTTGTGGAAACTAGATCTAATCTAATGAAGAGAAGGACTAGGGTTGACATAATAACAGTCTTCCCTTATTTGAGGGGCTATCAAAGAGAAAAAGGAGACAATCTATTCTCCAAACCATCTGAAGGCAGGGCAAGAAGTAATGGATGGAAGATTATCAAAGAGAGATTCCAACTAAGAATTAAGAAATTTCCTGACAGTGAGAACAATTAATCAGTGGAAGGCTTGCCTTCAGAAGTCGTAGATGTTCCATCACTGGAAGTTTTAAAGAAGAGATTGCACCACCATTTGTCTGAAATGGTATAGGTTTCCTGCTTGAGCATGGGGTTGGACTAGATCCCTTCCAGCTCTATTCTGTAGTTGATAAGTTCATGAAGCTAGGGGAAAAATGCCATTTCTTCATCTATGCCCATACATGAGGAAGGCTGGATGCATTTAGAGGCACTTGAGATTCTCTCTGCTTTATCTTTTGTATCAGTAAATGAAAATAAAACTGCTATAAAACTGTGCTGGGAATACAGCTTTAAGTACTGAGATAAGAACCCAAGCAAATAGAGGCTCTCCCCCATTCTTAAAGAAAACTGGTCAGCTGCCCACAGAACCTGCTGATAAAGCCCCATCTGTTAAAACAAAGTGCTGGAAAGAGGGTAATAAATTTCAGAAAGAGACCAAGAGAGGTTATTTTTGCTTAACAGGATTTGGTGAGAAGTTTCCCCCTCCTCCTGTTTTTGGAAACCAGCAAAACTTTTGAAAGTGAAATATAGATTATGACTATCAGCTTTAGAGTTAGCTTTACACTTTTTTATGGAACCAGTGAGAAATCTCACTGCACATTTTATTTCCCTGGCAAACGGCATAGCATGATAAACTGTTATGAGAAGAAAGTACGAAGAAAAAAACTGCTTCAGAGAATGACCTATGTACAAAAACAGCAGATGTCGGTGATGCACAGAGCCGACCCATTGCCAAGCCTTTGGAAAACGCAATTAATTTCCTTTTGACTTTGATAATAATGATGTAGTGGATTGAGGAGGAATAACCTGCCATGTGTACAGTTATTACAGTTATTAAACGAAGAAATGTTTTGCCATGCAATGGTGGGGGGACACCTTGGGGTTAATTATGGCTGTGTCTGGCAAATAGCAACAGAGAACTGCAAGATGATAGATTTTATCTGGATTGAGCATGAAAGGTGGTCCTATATTTATTTTGGTGTCAAGCTATGAAAGTTTTATACAATAAAACCAGCGCATAGAATTATACTTGGAAATCTATTCACAGACACTGCAGTGATGTTATATGGTTATGCTGGCTCTTGCCTAGCAAAAAATGAGCTTTCACATTAGGTTAATCTTCAAAGCAAAGTCCATGTAAAATACATTGCAGTAATCCTGCCTAAAGATGATGAAGGCAATAGTTACTATTACCAAAGCCTCCTGCTCAAATAAAACGGCAACTGGCATACTAGTTATGGCTGGGTAAAGGCTCTCCTAATCACGGACTCCACCTGCCGGTCCAATGTAGCTAGGAAACTATCAAGTCATGAACCTGCTCCTTCAATGGGATCATACATAGTCATACATTTGCTGACTAAGATGAAAGTAGTACCCACCCACACTCTCTTGTGCTAGAGTTCAACTACCTATCCAAATACTCTTTCTCTAGCCTCCAGACATGGGATCAAGGCCACTACTGCGTCTCTAACTTGACTGGGGTACAGATGTACAGGAGGGTATAATCAATGAACTGATGATAGCTCGTTCCAAAGTATGGAGAACCTCCCCTGGCTGGTTAATGTATAAACTGAAAAACAAGGGAGTGTCAACCCTTCAAGGTAGTCCAGGCAAAAAAGCACAAACCACAAGTACTAACATTTCATTGTAAGTAGATTTACTCTTCTACCCATTTTAGTATATGCAAGTGAGAGATGATATACTAGGAGAAATAGAAAAGTAAACTGAAGTGGGAATGGAAAAGAGCATGGAAAATATCAATATGAAATGCTTTAATTAATTTTAAATGCATTCATATGTCAATTAAATCAATTTTTTTCTGACTGGCAGCTTCCTCACTCTGCTACTGCCTGTTATTTTGACCACTTGTTCCCAGTTTGCCACACCAAGGCCGTGTGTGGATCTGGATGTCAAAAATGTTGTGCAACCTGGTTTCGAAGAGTAGACTGGAACATGCACATAATTATGCTATTTCTAAGTGGTGAAATAAAATGACCCGATCACTCAGGGCAGATCAAAATATATCCCTCCCTGGAAAATGCAGTTTTAGGAAAACTTGCAGAAGATCTGTAATTATAGTGTAATGAACATGCAGGGAGCTTTAGGAAAAAGTAAGGTAACAAGTAGTAAAAAGTAAGGCTTTACATTTAGGCAAAGTTAGGCTTTACACTTAGGCAGGAAAAACCAAGTGTACAGGTACAGATTAGGTGAAACTTGGCTCAATACCCATAACTGTGAGAGGAATCTTGGAGACCTAGTGGACAATCAATTATGAGCCAACAGTGTGCAGCAGCAGCCAAAAAAGCCAACACAACCCTAGATTGCATTAACAAAGGGATAGAATCAAGATCATGTGAAGAATTAGTACTGCTTTTTAAAGCCTTAGTAAGACTGTACTTGGAAAACTGCATCCAGTTCTGGTCACCACAATATAAAAAATCACTCTGGAAAGAGTGCAGAGAGGAGCACCAAAGATGATTAGGGCGCTGAAGACTAAAACATACAAAGAACAGTTGCAGGAATTGGATATATCTAGTCTAGTGAACAGAAGGACCAGGGGTGACATGATAGCAGTGTTATAATATTTGGAGTCCAAAGGAGGGAGTCAACCTATTTTCTAAAGCACCAGAAGGCAAGACAAGAAACTGGATGGAAACTAATCAAAGAGAAAAGCAACTTACGTAGAACTAAAGAGAAATTTCCTAAGGGTGAGAACAATGAACCAGTGGAATGGCTTGCCTTCAGAAGTCTTTTAAGAAGAGACTGGACAGCCATTTGTCTGAATGGCTGTCCAGTCAGGGTCTCTTGATCAAGCTTGGGGTTGGACTAGTAGACTTCCAAGGTGCCTTCCAATTCTGTTATTTTATGTTCTCGGTTCTACAGAATATCCCTACATTTTTGCATTAACGGCTGGAGACCTTGTAAATAAGTAGGTAAAGGAAAAAGTAAAGGAGTCCCTGTGGATTTTACTTTGTTAGTCATTGCCGACTTTAGGGGGCAGTGCTAATCTTCGTTTCCTTGTAAATAGGAGAGGGTATATTTTACTGTAACATGAAGCTAACAAATTTATCTTTAGACTTCTTAGAACTTCAGTAAAAATGAGTGGTCATCCCCATCACGAGCACATCAAGTTGTATAAACGCAAACATTTCACACAAATGAAAATCCAACTAGGTACTGTTCTTTGTTTTTTTCTGCTTTCTTGGAAACTTTGACAGACAGTTCTGTTCAGTACAGGCAGACAGTTTGCTATGGACAGGGTAAGGTATGCAGCAGCAAACACATTTGGTGGGAAGAAGAGATGTATATCTTAAGCACAAGGCTACATGTGCTGGACATTTGCTGGAGATTGCGGCTAGTGGAAAGGATGCCCCACAGAGTGAGTAGCTTCACAAGGCAAAAACTGCCAGGTGCAGAAAATAATTTATTGTTGGAGTAATTCCCTGACACATTTCAAACATGCAAGTTTTGCCTCAGGGGAAAAATTAAGATATGAAAATAATCTTGTAGTCTGGCCTGTTCTTTTCCAGATCACATCAAAAGTACAGACTTTTTGGGAACTGTTCAGAAATTTTGGAAATGGATATTCCCAAATCCAAAGCAAGAGAAAAGAAGAATGGAATATATCCCATAATACAGTACAATACAGTTATGGAAACAGGAGTCACTTACAGTCATAACAATAAACTCTATTCTCCCTTGTTCTCATTTTTTGCTTCACAAAAAATTCATTGTATTTAAAAGTTAGGAGACAAGTATTATTTGGAAGGCTCTTTGTGAAAATGCTTTGTCCTTATTTTTTTTCCTCTTCTATTTCAGCTCTATCTCATTCTTATTATATTATCACACACCTCTTCCCCAGCTTTGTTGCTGCCAGGACCTCTACCAATTGTACAATGTAAAATTTTATTTATCCATTCATGAATATATAAACAGCTCCAATCAAGGTGACTTTAAACTGTATATCAAAACCAAACAGTCATGAAATTTACAATTGTCTAAATCTCTGGTTTAGTATAATCCTTGAAAAGCCAGCTTGTTTTTTCTCCTTCAATCCAGAAATGGATGATACTTTCAAGTTTTTCCAATAAAAGGCTCCCCCCCACTTCATCAGAGAAACTTATAATTTGCTAGGAAAACACATGTTATCTACCACACTGATCTAACATGATTTGGCATCATTGGAGAGATAAAGGCTTGTCAGGATGTCCTGGTGGTGCATTTGCTAATATTTTCAAAAACCTTCCTTGAAACTACATCCCTAAAGATTTATCAGTAAGGATGTTTGGTAAAGCAACAGACCAATATCTGAACAAACCCAAATATACATCATGCCAAATGCATGGTATGTGGCTATGAGAACTGTAAAATTATTGCCACCCTTTTTAGGAGGGAAGGGGAAAAAGCTATTGGTTAATTCAGAGAGCTCTATGGGCAATATTTAGAGGATATGAGCCCTCATTGGCTGACACCCTATGCTCAATAATTAGGCAGCTTGGGCTGAACAATGATTGATAGGAGGAGGTGCTATTCACAAGGTCCAAAGTCATGTGAGTATGACCAACATCACCCTAGAAATGTTTTTGATCTGAAGGGTAAGAACAATGTGGAGGAATCATAGACTGGTTTTAACTTTCATTAGCAATGATTTTTTTTACTGGGTAGATTGGTGGTGTGCAGCAAAGATTGCCTTTTTCTCTTAGTAATAACAACTTATTTGGGAATTGTGGAAGAAATGGGATTATATCATTGTTAGGATATGGTGCATGCCTAACAGGTTGTCCAGGCAATATATGGGCAATATATGTGTTCTATGACTTTAACATGATGAATATGTATTCTATGACTTTAAGAAGTAATGCTGAGTCATTGTAATGCTGAGTCATTGTATCCTGATTGGATAACTGTTGTAACTGTATTTAAGGAGAGCTAAAATGTAGTCAGTGTGGACATGCCACGATCGTGACCTGTTACCAGCATGAACCTATTGCTGTTTTGTATTTTGATACATGGTCTAATGTGATCATGGTTTATTTATTCTGAACTGTTCCTGTTTGATCTTTTCAAAATCTGGTAAGAAGAATTTTGTATCTTTGGACCGATTATGACTGGCTAAGACTTCGATTGATTAAAGACTATGAGATTGTTTTTCACTACAAAATAAAAACTTTGATAAACCAGTTTATATGTATTTTATTCATTATTGCTCTCAGCACTGTTTCCATGTGCTCTATGCTCTGCTGGTTGTTCACACAACAATATCCTTAACATTGGTTATGGGCCCAGAGCTAACCAGAACTAACAAGAATTGCTCAGAGCTAAACAGAGTTATCTAGAGAACTGAGAGTTACTGTGAATAATACAGAAAACTGTGATATATAATCCAAGTGAAGATGGCACAAGAACAGGCACCGAATATTTCCATGATAACCCGGTTGGATGGAACAAACTATGTTTCCTGGTCTACGAAATGTAACCTACTTTTGCGTAGAGAAGGACTATGGGACTAGTTAATAATCCACCGGATGTAACAGCATGGAATCCTGATTATGATGAAGATGAGAAGAAATTAGCCAAGTTTAATCGTGATAATGAACGAGCTCTTTGCATAATTAGACTGACACTGAGTGACCAGCAGCTTGTCCATATTCATGGCGAAGATTCTGTTGCTAGGTGTTGGACCAAGTTGAAGAGACTATATGTTCGTGATAGTGTGGGTGCTCACATATAACTCACACGGAAATTGTTCAAACAACATCTTCTTAAAGGAGGAGATATGATGGCTCATTTGGAATCCATAACCAGAATTTTCCAAGAGCTGCATGAAAAGGAACTTATTTTCTCGGAACTACAACAAGTTTATATACCGTATATACTCGCGTATAAGCCGAGTTTTTCAGCCCGTTTTTCAGGCTGAAAAACGCCCCCTAGGCTTATACGCGGGTCACGAAAAAATGACTTTTTCCCTGCAAGCTAGGAAACAGTGGGAGAACGGGGTTTGCTTACCCCGCCCACTCCCAATCTATTGGGACTGCCTCCTGAGTTCCAGCTGATGGCTAGAGGAAAAAAAAACCTTTAAATTCTTGCCAGGGGGCTTCAAAGGCCCCCCCTACAGCTGATCAGGGTTAAAAGAAAACAAATGAGAAGATCGGTGCCCTGCAAAAAGGTGCCTGCTGCAAAGAGCACATTTTTTTTTTCTCCTGTTGCTGAAACCAAAAGCGAAACTAAAACAGCTTGTTGGCTTTGCTGTTTGCTAAGGCAGATTTCTTTTTCCTCATCAAAAAAGGTTGGTGCAAACAATGGGAAATTTATGGCAAATGGCAAAAGAGGGGAGTTCAAGATTTTAAAACACAAAAGAAAAAAAAGCTCTATTTAAATAGGGAATTGTAATAATTGAGATATTATTAATTGTATATTGTGTTGAAAGCAGAAATGGTTAAGTTGTGGTTTGGAAGAATATTGGGGAAAATTATTTGGTTTATTATTATTGGTAAATATAACTGATTTGTAAGAAATTGGATTGCATGGAAATAATTGGAATATTCATGTTCATATTGATTAATATACAAAAAAGATAGTTATATAACTAATTGATTTATATTAAAATGTTGAATTTGTATTAAACAACTGTAATATTACATAATTAAGCAATGTGAGGATTGATATAAAAATAGATGACAATGGGAAGGGGTATAATATAGAATAGAAGTGAAAAATTGAATTTGATTAAGATTAGAGATGAGGATGAAGGGTAATATTGGTTTTTTAAAAAATAGATGAGGAATAAATATGGCAAAAAGGAAATATAGAAATTGTAAATTTAAGTGCAATGACTAAACACTGTTTAAATTTGTGAACCGGCCAAATATTCTGTTCAAAGAAAATACATTGTATGTTTGTATGTGTGTTTCTAATTATTGCTATTTATTCATATTTGTTCTCTTTTATTCTTTAAAGTTTAACAATTCATTCTTTATCTTAATATCTTTATATGTGTTTGGGGTTGGTTTTCTTCCCTTTCATCTTTTTTATTGTACAGCAATCTTTCTCCTCAAACCTACCACCTCTTTTCTTTCCTTCTTACTTTCTCTTCCCCCCCTTCTTCTCCTCCCTACTTCCTCTTCCTTTCTTCTTCTCCTCCTCTCTTCCTCCCTCTCCTTTTATGCACATGGACTACTCAGAGGGCTGAAAAAGTTATTTTTGACTGGTCCTCGCACTTGTGACCAGTCCTTGAACTTACGACTGTCCTCACATTTTACGTTTTTGCCCTATCTTGTCACCATGGTGAAGAGAAGCAGTTGTGAAATGAGTGACACCGTTTTTAAGAATGCTACAATGGGCATAAATGATGATCAGTCATAAGTGCGAAGACCAGTCAAAAGTGCGAGGACCTGTCAGAAATCACTTTTTTCAGCCCTTTGAGTAGTCCTTTTGTGCACATGGACTACTCAGAGGGCTGAAAAAGTTATTTTTGACTGGTCCTCACACTTGTGACCAGTCCTCGCACTTCTGACTGGTCCTCACACTTATGACCAGTCTTTTTTTATTTTGAAATTTACCAGTAGCCGCTGCATTTTCCACCCCCGGTTTATACGCGAGTCAACAAGTTTTCCCAGTTTTGGGGGGTAAAATTGGGGGGGGGGTCGGCTTATATGCGGGTCGGCTTATACACGAGTATATACGGTAATCCTTTCTTCTTTGAACGATAGTTATGGCGACTATGTTTCTTCACTGGAGGTTTTGACCAGAGATGAATTCACATTGACTGGCATAACCGGTAGGTTGTTGGAAAGAGTCCAGAAGACAAGAAAGAGATCAGTTGAGAATGAAACAACCAAAAGAAGAAAAAATGTATTCAACTGCCTATTTTGTAAAACGATGTTTTGCTTGTGGGGCTAAAGGGCATATAGCTAAGTATTGTTCAAAGAAGAAAATGTCTGTTGGGGATAATAATAGAACCAAAAAGAGTTGTAATTTAGCTGTATCGAGTACTACAAATGTTAACCATGATTGGTGGGTGGTTGATAGTGGTGCTTCTCAATCTATCACTAGGAATAGAAATAATTTTGTGGCACTGAATAAGAGTAACCAACATGTTAAATTAGCCAATGGTTGGAAAGTGAAGGTAGCTGGAGAGGGCGTTGCACGTTGGTCATTTATTAATGAACAATTGCCAATGTTGTACATTCCTAGGTTAACTTTCATTGGCAATGATTTTTTTTACTGGATAGATCGGTGGTGTGCAACAAAGATTGCCTTTTTCTCTTAGTAATAACAATTTATTTGGGAATTGTGGAAGAAATGGGATTATATCATAATGTAATGCATGTAGATTTACTATATGCCAATATGCTTGTTTGTGTTCATATATTGACAGTTTCCCTTTGCTGCAAAGTAGTCCTTCAGTGCTATCTGATTAATCAGTGTTTTTCCTACTCCATTTTCACACCTCCATTCCTTGCTATTGTATCCCCATCATCCCTTAATCAATTAATTCACATGAAGTCCAAGTTATCTTTTTTCCTTCCCATTTGTCTGAAAGAAGTAACTAGATTTCAGAAAATAAAACCTACCGTAATTTCATTTCAAAGGCAACTACTGTGCTCCATCACCAAAGGTTGACTCAGCCTTCCATCCTTTTGAGGTAGGTAAAATGAGGACCCGGTTTGTGGGGGCAATAAGATGACTTTATATAAAATAGAACACCGCTCAGGGGAGGCCAAAAAGCCCTACAAAAGTATGAAGGCTATTGCTTAATGCATTGTAAGCCGCCCTGAGTCTCCGGAGAAGGGTGGCATATATAAATAGAACTAACAAATAAATAAATAAACGCTAATTTGTTTGTATTCCTTTTCATCTTACTTCTCCTTGTACTGAATTTTAGCAGCCAATCACCAATTGAGAATAATGGCCTCTGGAAGGTGGATTTTTTTTTTTTTTTGTCTATCTAGCAAGAAGAAAAACCAATGAACGGGAAGCAGGGAGTTAGGTGGTTATCAGTTTTGGGCTAATTAAGGTCAAAACCTGACTGGGATCAAACAAAATGTACTGAGATATTAGTCAGGAATGGGGCAGGTAGATTATTCCCAAAACACTTTGGCCAGGCAGAGCAGTGATTAAAAATGTTCACAGATAAAAGCCTTAACACAGCTGCTATCTCAGTGAATCTTTGCTTGAACAATACGTCCCCCTTGAGTATTAGTGAGCCCTTGTGTTTAATCTTGAATTTTGGCTTTGTCTATTGGTTGTGGCTTCTGATTTGATTATTATTCACTATGTAGTATCAGGTGCCTATTTGCCTGAGGCTATTGCTGGAGGCTCAGCATGAATTCATAGCAAATGGAGAATGAAGGCAGTGCCCCTTAATCCAGACTGTATATGGATTTTTCCCCAGCCTGTTAGAAATTCGGTAATAGTGAATCTATAGTGAACATTACAATAAACCTATTGTACAACATAGGCAGTTAGATTTTGCTGGCCAATGACATCATTGGGAGCAAGACAGGGAATTTAGATCTTAATGTATCCTTAAAAGCAATTATCCAAAGGTTTCTAAGAGTTACCTTTGATACTGGTAGATTGCTTGTCCCACCCCACTGAGCAAGGTACTTTCTTTGGCTTAACTTTGGCAATGGATGAAGCAATGTTAATTGGTCCAGTGGGGAAAAACCCCTGCTGGCAATTGTAGGATCTGTGGGATAGAGCAGAGTAAGTTTTTTGGATAGAATTTGACCCCTTATGCCATTTGATACTTCTCTATGTGGAAGTTGCTTGTTATTTAATCTAATTCTAAAATCCCTGATCAGCTCAACAGGGTTGAAATATGTTATTGAGTTCATTTTTAATCTGATACCTGCTTCTGTTTATGTTATGGTTCTTGGCACATATTTGAGATGACAAGTCCTATTGTTTTAAGAGTTTTTTTTACATTAGGCCTTTGCCTCCATCTGCTGAATCAATTGTCACATCCTCTTTCCTCTTTTACATTAAAACTTTCAATCAGTGTCAGCTCTTCTTTCCCACTCCCAATGAATTCAATGCATGCTATGTTTATTGTTTAACTTAAGTTGTTCCAGTTTTGAAGTAATATTTTTCTCTCTCCCAACCTGTCGCAGCATATGCCTTTTGGAACAGCAGTCCCCCAAGATTCATACTACCTTTACCCTGACCTCCTTTAAACAGACTTTAAAAACCTGGCTCTATTTCCAAGCTTGTCCTAGAATATGCACCAAGACAAATTCCTTGTGTGTCCAATCACACTTGGCCAATAAAAGAATTCTATTCTATTCTATATGTGGTGAGAATGTTTTCTCGCAGACAAAGGCAAATATAGGTGTCCCAGGATAACGTTGCAGGATCCAATGTGAGTTGGTCACCAGGACTAGAGGGTTATTGTTCCAAGCTTTAGGATTTGTGCTGGAGCCCATCCATAGGGAACTTCTCTCTCTCCAGAATGTGTGCACTGAGCTAGTCTATGAGTAATGTTTATGTGGTGCCTGGTGGTATGTGGGTTTTAGTTGTAAATTGGGATGTAGCTGGCCATCAACACCCCAATTAACAACTAAAAGCCATATACAACCAGGCACCAAATAAATGCTACTCATAGAACAACCCAATGCATGCATTCTGGAGAGAAAGATGTTTCCTATGGATGGGTTCCAGCACGAGTCTGAAAACTTGGAACAGTAACCCTCTGGTCCTGGTAACTGACTCATATTGGATCCTGCAGAATGCTTTCTGTTTGGGCTATGTTTTATTGCTCTTGCTGGACATTATCTGTTGTATTGTTTCAAACTTTTTTCATTAATGTATACTTCCTAGAGTTCTATGTGAAGCTGAGAAATTCTGGAACAGATGAGGGATTAGGCACTTTAATTCTGCCTCCTAATATAACAAGGGTCAAAGGAAGTTGCCCTGATGTCATCAGAAAGAACAGGATCTCCAAATTTCCCCTAATTTTTTTGGAGGGAAGGGAATTTCAAGAATGGGAAGGGGAATGGCCTATCTCTCAGAGGCTCCCTGGTTACTCTGGTCTCTCTTTTATTTTGGGGAATGGGAGAAAAGACGGGGGAGGGGGGGAGAGAAAGAAATTAATAGTGCAATCTTTGGCTATAGTAGCACAACTGAAATGTCAGGATGTTATGTAAGCTGTAGATAGTTTACTCTCATCTATGCAATGATACATGAGTTCAATTCCTGATAGAGGGTTTGAACCCCATAGAATAATATCTGGCTAACTGTGTCTGAAGTTTCCCTAGAAGGTGGAATTGGTAATATGGTGCCTCATGGTGGCACTGTAACCTCATCTAGAAGCTGGTGTGGCAGACAGCTGTAAATTCATAAAATAAGCTGTAAAAAGAAATGGCATGATACCCCCCAAAAGGTGGGAAAGTAAGATGCCAAGCTGTATTGATGCAGGCTTTCATGTAGCAAGAATCCCAACAGTGCAGTTTTTGTTTGCATAAAAACGTTCTGTGCACAATTCTACCCGCAAAACTCCCCTTGATGTTTGCACAAGCATCTGGAGAAGGGCACTTTCATATTGGAAACTGGGTACTTGCTTCTGGACTGGATACTTGCTGATGTTCTATATATCTTGTAATAATTGTAATGAGTCAGTGATTTGGTATTCTCTGCTACAAAAATAAAATAAAATAACTGGTGATTGACATTGCATGATCCTGGTGTCTATCTAATGACAGCTATTCACTTTTGTGGGGAAATGAACATTTAACAGATTAACAGAGTTGGAAGGGACCTTTTAGATCATAAAGTCCAACCCCCGGCTCAAGCAGGAGATCCTACACCATTTCTGACAAATGATAGTCCAATCTTTTCTTGAAAGTCTCAAGTGATGAAGCTCCCACAACATTGTTGTCAGAGGAAAAAAAATCACTTCAGTGTAATACTAGATAGCAGGAATCTACATACGAGATTATGGAAGGAACTAATTCTGAACGATTTCACTGTGGTCGCCTAAAACACTTTTAAAGTTTTTTCATCACTACTTTTCTTCCCTCTACCATACTCTGACTCATGAGTATTTTGCTTATTTTAAAATAAGTAATACTAATTTCATTGGATTGCATACATTTACAATACATGATAACCTGTGCTTTGTGATACTATATACTGTATAGACTTTTGTAATTTTGCTGTTAACGCAACTGAGAAAAGATTAACAAACATTCTTTTCCTGCTTGAATATTGTTTTAGTTATAGGTCTATAACTAAATTTCCATGATAAATTCCTATTTTTCAGGAGGTTATAAGTCACCCATATTTTTTCTCTCTCCAGGCTAAATTTCTCATGCATATGTGTTTCTCAGTCTAGAGAGATTTTTTTGGGAAAAAAATATTAAAAGTATTTATTTTTTAAAACCCAAGAGTTGCAAATACTGCATATAAAACTTCAAGATGTAAAATGGTCAAAAAGAGGGGTGAAGAAACAAAAAGAAAAATGGTGATTGGTTACAGATGTTTTCATTTGTGCTTGTATAACTCAAAATTACTGACTTATTTTAGCAGTAATTGTGGGTAGATGTTAGGTTAAAATGGTGGATTTAATGCCATTGCTTTTTTTAATGGTGCTGGTATTTAACAAGCAAATAGGAAACAGACCATAATACCATGTTTCCTCATGAAAACATTCATCCACATGTAAACTGACCTCCTCAAAATATAGCTCTATATTCTTTTTAGTGGGGTTGATTTCAGTCTCCAAAAGATCACTTAATCACATAAATCACCATGTGCTTGTAGTATGTCTGTAGTGCATATTGTGTTATGTATATTGCCTATCATTTTCCTATAAACGGAAGAGTTATTTTGATATATGAAAGAGATGACCGCTTAGATCTCCTCTCAAAGTCATCGTAAGCAGTGGTGGAATTCAAATTTTTTTACTACCGGTTCTGTGGGCATGGCTTGGTGGGCATAGTGTGGCTTGGTGGGCGTGGCAGGGGGAGGATACTGCAAAATCTCCATTCCCACCCCACTCCAGGGTAAGGATACTGCAAAATCTCCATTCCCTCCCTACTTCCGGGGGCAGGATATTACAAAATCTCCATTCCCACCCCACTCTGGGGCCAGCCAGAAGTGGTATTTGCCGGTTCTCTGAACTACTCAAAATTTCCGCTACCAGTTCTCCAGAACCTGTGAGAACCTGCTGAATAGCACCCCTGATCTTAAGTGTATAATTTATTCTTAATTCAAATGATTTCCCATGCATTCTGTTTTGAAATAAAGAGGCTGGTACATGCATTCATTATGACAGCCTCCATACCAATTAATTAGGTCTGATCAATGCTAGAGTGCAAAGCCTCTTCTTCCATGCTATCCCGAGTCTCCCCTTTACTTGGGCATTATGATAAATTGCCTTTTTATGATTGAGTCCACCAACTTTTCAAAGCAGCAAGTAGCTCACATTTTAGTGCATTGTGGGTAAAAAAAGTTAAACATGGCAATTGGGAAAATGAGGGGACATCAAGAATAGCCTGGGGTCACTGCGATATCAGTCCTGATCCTTCTGGATACAGCATTAGGCATGGATCAAGTGCTCATTTAAATGTGATAATTAGGCATGGATCAGGAGTGATGTCTTTAATGGCTGGCACAGACATTACTTCAAAAATAAACTTCTTGTAGCAGTGAAGTCATTTCACACATATAACCCAAGCGGAGAAAATTCAACCACATCTTTGAGTTTGGAATGAATGAAGCTAATATTTCTCATTTTGTCTCCAATTTGGACTACTTGTGAGGCATATTGTAAGTGTGTCACATTGACATATTTTCGACAAAGGTGAGACAGTTGCCAACCACATACTGACATTTTGGGCAAGTGAATAGAATAGAATAGAAGAGAGATGGAAGGGACATTGGAGGTGTTCTAATCCAGTCCCCTGCTCAAGCAGGAGAAGCTATATTATTTCAGATAATGACTGTCTAGTCTCTTAAAAAACCTCCAGTGATGGAGCATCTCTGATTTCTGAAGGCAAGCTGTTCCAGTGGTTAATTCTGCTCACTGTTAGGAAGTTTCTCCTTAATTCCAGATTGCTTCTCTCTTTGATTAGTTTCCGACTGTTGTTTCTTGTCCTGCTCTCTGGTGCTTTGTAGAATAATTTGGTCCCCACTTCTTTGTGGCAGCCCCTCAAATACTGGAATATTGTTATCATGTCACCCCTAATTCTTCTTTTCTTTAGACTAGACAAACCCAAATCCTGCATCCATTCTTCATGTTTTAGCCTCCAGACCTTTGATCATTTTAGTTGCTCTTCTCTGAACTTTTTCCAAAGTCTCAATATTTATTATTTATTTATTTTATTAGTCATATTTCTATGCCGCCCACTCTCCGAGGACTCTGGGTGGCTTACACCAAAGACAGTATACTAAATAGCATATTGCCCCCAACAATCTGGGACCTCATTTTACCCACCTTGGAAGGATGGAAGGCTGAGTCAACCTTGAGCTGGTGAGATTTGATTCGCTGATCTGCTGAACTAGCAGTCAGCTGAAGTAGCTGCGGTACTGCACTCTAACCACTGTGCCACCTTGGCTCTTATTCATTGAGATGTCATATGAACCCACAGCTCAGAAGAGTGTCTAGCATGGGTTGTCCCAATTTATTAGCTGGCATTATCTCAGGCTCAATAACTGGCATCTTCTCTCACATCTTAGGAAAAAGGAATACGTTCATTGGTGCTATGTACTCATGCCAAAGACTATCTAATGTTGAAAACCTCTGAGAGTTCTGGAGGAAAGACACAGTCTTCCTAAAAAAAGAAAAGTTTGGGATTGGGCATAGCTCTGGTTCAGTCTGTTAAACTATTCTGTTCATTGAACCCCAGAAAAGATATTCTTCAAGCTCTCAGTCCATGCTTCTATGGGCATTGATGAAATGTGTGGATGGAAAGCAAATGCAGACCTTTTATATCTCAGAACATCAATAACGATGGCCAGTTTTTCTTCCATACAATAATGAAAGCTTAAATGCATGTTTGCTGTATTGTCATATTTGATTTCTTTTCCTAACTCTAACAAACAGCTGTATTGACAAAAGTTAATAGCATATTGCCCCAAAAATCCACAGCTGGATTTTTTTTTCCTCCCACGATCTTTCTAGCCTTCAGTAATATTGAATGACCCCCATCCCATCTTAAACATTCCTTCCCATTAATACTAGAGACTATGCATTAGGGCTGGTTTTCCTTTTGCAAACATCTGGGCTGATGTGAACAATGCATTATGGCTCTCATTTTGAGCATCTCTTTTATTAATAATTGTGAATTACATCATGTCTACCATGCGCATACCGCTTCAATTTTGACAGGAAGCTTGCTGAAAACTTCCATTAAGTCAGGAACAATAATTCCCATATCTGAAAGGTTGTCTAGGAATGGATGTGATAGCCATCTGATGTTTTTCATGAGCAGCTCAGACCACCATCTCTCCGCCAGCAGAAAAGGAAACTGACAGATCAAAGCATCTGAGCTCCAATTTATGGTGAACCAGTTAAGTGCAAATGCCCATCAACAGCCACATGTAGACTTGGGCTTTTTGCATATATTGACTGATAGGAAAAGGTCCGTCTAGTCCAGAATTTTTCCAACCACTAGAGCACTAGAGCAATTGCCTTCTGATATCTGTAAGCAGTTCATGAAAGAGTGGGCTCTCTAGTTAATGTTGATATTCATGAGAATATTGTCATCATTAACTGTCTATGGAGATTCTCAATCATCCAGGTCATGGTTGTCCCAACGGTGCTTTTTTTCCAAAAGGCAACTGAACGTTCTTGGTTTTTTTCTTTTGAAAACGTTTCACTTCTCATCTAAGAAGCATCATCAGTTCTAACATTTTCAAAAAAAAAACAAAAAAAAACACCCCACAAAAAACCAAGAACCTTTTGGAAAAAAAGCACCTTTGGTACTGTCATCGCTATCAGCGATTGGTAGGCTGAAGTTCCCTGAATTGGTTCAATTCTTGTTACAGAGTCATACAAATTAGGGATGATAACTACTTGTGAGACTAAAATCCATGCATTAATTATGCACTGGATAGAGATAGAATTATTATAGAATTTATAATGGAATTATAAATAATTAATCAAATTTATATAGCTGCCCATCTCACAAAAACTGATTCTGGGCGGTATATAATAATCAATTAAAAATTATTGTTGTGGATCCTATCAGTAGACAAATAGGAAGAGAATTGCCCACATCGTTGCTGCTTGTCTAAACCTCTATTGCAGGAGGCACACTTGGAATTCTGTGTTGTGGCCATTCACACAAAATAACTGGTGATAAATATATTTATATAGCTGATATAATTATTATAAACACCATGTTGTTTATAAACCACTCATAGTCACTTAGGTGAGATGAGCAGTGTAGAAATTTGATAAATAAATAAATAAACCCCCATCCCCCCAGTGGCTGTCACGATGGATATATATGGTGTTGTTTCAGGTTTGAAGAAGTCACCCAGTTGTGCAGCTCATCTTTGGACAATAAGTGGCTCTGCAATCCTAGTCTGGAAGCACAGAGTCTAGCACAATGGGACTCTAGAAATTGTTGTAACTGTGGGTGTTATTCTGTGATGCTGCTCAGTTTTCTTTTAGTTTTTGGTGACATTTATCTTCAGAACCGGTGAAGGCTTCATAGCAAAGGGCTCAGCAGTGGGTTCTGTCATCAGACACAAGTTTTTAGTTTTCTTGGCTGGATGTTACAATAGCATAAGGTGTTCTGACCTAGGCTTCCTGAGTCATTAAAACACACGAGTAGTCCCAAAAACCTTTTTTATTGCAACAGCTGTGAATTCTGTTCATTCACAGATGAGTCCCAATTAGTTATAAAGAGTCCTTCGGGAGAAGTCCTTCGGGATAATCACCCACCTTTATCTTCCTTGACACGCTGCCAAAGACCTAATTGGCAAAGCCACATGGAGTCCAGAATCAAACAGAGCTCCAGGCTTTAAGCTGAACCGAATGAACAAACGTTGCTTCCTGCAAAGGCCCACGTGCCTTTGCTCCTCTTTTAAGTCTTATGGAAGGGGCCAATCATCTCCCAGTCCTAGTCCTGAGTTGTCCCTTTTGTTTTAGCTGTTCTTGCCTTCTGGCAGCTCTGCGCATGCGCACACTGGGAACAGGCTCCCCCTGTTCCTCTGCCTCACTGAGGTCCGACTCTGGAGGCAGCATGTACCTCTCAGATGACCCTTTCTCTGCCTCCGATGCAGAGCCCTCATCCGAGCCTTCCCCAGACTCCAGGACTGGCCCATGTTCCTCCTCAACCTTCTCACTGTCCGACTCTGCTGCCAGCTCCGCAGGCTGCTGGCGGACCACAACATAAAGCTTCTTTCACAGCATCTTTATAGGGCTTGTGTGGTCATTCATCTGCCCAGTCCTTCTATCTCTGATAAGCCTCTGATAATCAGAGACTCAATTGTTGATGGATCCAAGACTTCCGGGTTGGAGGCACAGTGTCACCGCTGAATTCTGAGGATAGAGTAGAAGGCGCACATCTGAAATTTTTCCAGTTTGATGAGCCTTTGGTACAAAGGCCAGGACTCACATCCATGTAGGAGAGAAGGGATAATTATAGCTCTGTAGACTTTCAGCTTGGTGGAGATACAAATGTATTGATTGAGCACAGTAATGTGCAGTGCCCAAGCACCTGGCTGGCCTTACTGATTCTGGAACCAATTTCTTTGTCCAGAAATTCATCACTTATGTATTATATTTATCACCTGGGGACATCCACAGTGATTTTGAGGTCTAGGTTCCTGGTATTTAATACAAGCTGGACAAGTATTTCAGTCTTGTTCAGACTGATAGCCAAGCCAAGAGCATTTCAGTGCTCTTTGGTTACATTTGGTGCTGAAAATTTGTTCAGCATCGAATATAGATCACTGTCTTTGGACACCAGGAGCACTCAGTCATCAGCAACAAGGGTTTCTTGAATGACTGTATAGAAGTACAATTAAGGGAAGTTTCTTAAATGTAACATTTTTAATGGGACATGAAGGAGGGTCCAAGGACGGTTGTTGCGTCTTTGAGACCCTAAGAGTGTTGATTCTTAAGTGATTCACCATTCTTTCTGAGAGAAAAAGCTCTAATCCAAGTTGAAATGAAATTCTTTATGGTGTGATGAACACAAATGACTTCCCTCTAATTGAGCACTATTCTGTGAAGCATACTCCCTAGAATTCTCAAGTGCTCAATTAATATATCTACAGTCTATCACCAAGATCATGATGAAAAGCTAATCCTGAATTCCCAGTAACTTTTGAATTCCCAATAATTTAACACTATTCCCGATCCACAAAGCAGATTCAGGTTATAAAATGGCAACTGTCTTTGTTAAAAATTGTTGCACTGGAGCATTCAAACCCATGCAGAGAAACATGCAAAACTGCATATGAGTCACAACGGAGAAGTTCTCCCTCCCTCCCTCCCTCCCTCCCTCCCTCCCTCTCTCTCTCTCTCTCTCTCTCTCTTTCTCTGCTGTTTGTTTGAAAACTTCCTTCCACTCCACTCTTAGAAGAACCAAATGCAAACAATTGTGCTAATCCCCAGATTAGGACTGCCCCCCCCCCCCCAAGTCTTCAACTGAATAGTGATCTGTAAACAATGTCTATAATTAAGCTGTTGTTGGAGATACAAGCACCCCACAAGCCTATATTAAGGCCCTGCCTTCAATCTCTTTACAAAGGGCTGGTCAGTTGCCATCCCAGGAATGTTAATGCGGACAAGTATCTGTGATGTACATAATAAAAGGAAAAACTGAGGAGTGGAAGGTAATTAAGCTGATGGCCGCTCTTGCTACCCAACCCTGCATTTGTTTATTGACTTGGTTCAGCAAATCAACTACTGGAAGGACCTGATGGGTTAGCCTCAAACTGGGCTGACACTTCTTATGTAAAGTCAAAGCCTTCGGTTCCTGGTCATCAAAGAACCTTACACCCTCGGCTACAGTGGGTGACATACGTGGGCATGACAGAGGTTCATGGGGCAGTGGGGGGGCTTCATTGTTTGGCAGACCTTTTAGTCTGCATGTAGACTGATTGTCTTGGTATTTGCGAGAGCTAATTGCTCCAAGCTTACGATACCATGTCTGCCGCAATGTCTTTAGCTCATTTATTTTAAGGGTAAAAACAATTGGTTTTGTTAACATGATCTTCCTGCTCCTTGGGTGGGGAGAGATAGAAGGAAGAGGAGAAGAAACAGATTGCCGCTTGAACAAACCTTAAGAAGTTTTTCTCAGGAAAGTCTTGACATTCAGTATGGTTCAAATGGCTGCAGTGACTCCTGAATGCCATTTTGATTCAGCCGCTCTGGTTACCTAATATGAATATGTAGAAGAAGCAAGGCAAGTTTAGAATCTTTCTGAGCTTTCACAAGGCACCTGCAGGTTTATCAGCCAAGTCAGTCACTCAGTGAATTAATTAAACAATCCTAAAGTACCTGAGAATAGCTAACAACAAATTTAAAATTCAAATATGAACTGAAGACCAATGGAAAACAAAGAGGAGGTGAAATCAGACACTGCTTAGATGATCACAGTAAGCAAAACAAGACTTGCTGTATTAAATGTCTCAACCTTGCACATCAATTGCTAATGCTAATAATAATTCATTAAACTTGTACGCTGCCTGACTCTCAATGTCTGGGCAGGTCACAACAATCAAAGAAATTACAATAACATCAATGAAAGATAAAAGATGCCAAGTGTGACAGGCCGGATGGAATGAAACAGTGGGGTCTCACTCTCCCTTGCCAAAGACCTGGGTGAAGATCCAGGCCTTCAAGGCTCTTCTAAACATCAGCCGAATGGGGGTAGTTCAGGTCTTGGGGGGGGGTTGGGAATCTCATTCTGGAGGGCAGGCACTGCTGTAGACAAGGGGCACTTCCTGGTTTCCAATGGATGGCATTATTTAATCAAAGGAACCTAAACGGTGTCAGTTCTGAAGGATTGAAATAGACAGGCAGATGCTACGGGAGAGAAGGGCCCTCTCAGGTAACCTGGCTCTATGCCTTTTAGGACTTATGGCAGATATAAGGTTGATTCATGATGTTTAAAACTGTGACAAATTGCCAAATATATCTCAAAATGTTCCACCAATTCCACGTGGCAGCAGAAGAGACCCTTCTCGAAACAGAGCAATGGCACTATCTTTGGATATGATAGAAAATTTGTCTAACCATTTTCAGGGAATGAGATCTCTCTCACAGATCTCTTCATATGAGAGGCATTTAAATCATCTCAGATGCAGATTACTTAGATCTTAAAGACCTATCACCAGTTATTGAAATGCCATTGTCAATCTCCACTACTTTCAACAGATAAAGTTTCTCTTCTGGGATAAACTTATTTGTTTCCTTTGGAAGTTATGAATTCTATTCTGTCCAATATGAAATCTATACCATGGAAATCCTGAGAAAAAATCATTATTAAATAGTTCAAACCAACAAAACTACAGTTTGCATCCTTTTTCATCTCCAGCTTTATTGCCAATTCCTGATTCTACTCAATTTAAGAATGATCAAAATAATCATCTGAGTTGTCATATTTGATACACTTATTAAATATTAATTTTTATATAATCACTTTTTGTGAGTATTGATAGTGAATCGTATTCAGTTTACCTGAAGAGGGAAGCTCTTAGAAAATGTCCTAATAATAATAAAAAGTAAAATTTCCTTGGTAAAATTGACAAACATTTATTTGGGGCGGAGATGGGATTAAACTGTGGGCTCTTAACTGGATATTTAATGTAGTATACCACCCAGAGTCACTATATATGAGTGGGTGGCTATATACATTTGTTAAATAAATAAACAAATAAATAAATGTTTCATACATGTGATTCTCACATGAGTAGGATGCAAATGCAAACTATTATGAATGTAAATATATGGTAAAAGGTGAAGACATCATTAGGCAGAATTTGATTTTTGGTGACTAGAACTTTCCTGACAGAGTTTGGAAGTGGCTTTGGATTTATTGCTTTCTTCTGGAATGTTTTTCAGTTTTCCAATCTGATCCATAGTTTGGGGAGTTTCTGGTGATGCCCCATCCATATCTGAATGTATTTTTTTCAAGATCATCCAAGCTCATCTCCATGGTAAACTATACAATTTCAAAAGAATGGTCCGATCAGCCTCTAAATCTCAGCACATTCAGTGATGCGTTTAACTCAAAGCCATCCTCTTTTCTCTGCTGCCCATGCTTTTCCATGTGAAATAATTAGCATTTCAAATTTAAAGAAATATCTATTTTGCTGCGATCCACATGGTATTATCTGACTTTTCTAGAGGTTAAATCAATATTTATGAGCTTGATGGGATGTAGTGTAAACAATGAAGATCTCATTTGCAAATCTGGCTGAATTCCATTAGGATTAGTAATGGGAGAGGAGGAATCGCCTCCATATGGGGAGGCCATTAAAAGAGTTGCAAACTCTTACTTACTGAAGCTGTCAGAAAACTTAAGCTAATGAATGCATTCAGAACAGCTCCTATATTTCATGTTTTGAACAAACAGCTTCCAGGCACAAATGAATAAGGCAGATCAATCTAAAAAAAAAGCAGAAATATTTGTTTATTTGGTTTTCCCGAATTTATCAATTTTTATCAAGGCTTACAAAATGTACACTCTTCTTGATAAAACAAGTCAAGGTTTCATGTTTATATCGCACAGTGGGACTAATTGCCAGTTGAAGATAAATAAATCGGAACATAATATTCTCATCAGAAGCCATTCCTAGCATCAATCTACTAATAAAATGCTTGTCTGTTTGATTGCTTGTAACTTTTAATTGGATGAACCCATGCATCATGGGGCAACAATTTTTGAATCAACATACCTCAAATAAAGTAACTTACAGAAGGCGTCCATAATCTAGGAACCATGAATCCCAAATTTGTAAAGTCATGGCTCCTTCAGTACTAAGGCCACAGGGCTGCATGTAAGCTATCAGAGATAGAAATGTCCATTGGGGTACAGTATCTGGGAGGAATAAAAGAAAAAAAAACTTGTCAGCTGTGACTAATTGCAGCCTTACCCTATTTTTTACATGTGTCATGTATGATGCATGTAAAAAGAGGTGGGTTTTTTTTTCATGGAGTTACAGTCCTGTCCTAACTTTTTTTGACACCCCTCTCCCCCCCGGTAGATACCCAAATAAAAGACTTCCAAAAATGCCTTATTGAGTGTCACTAAAAAGAATTAAATACACAGGCGGAAAATAATTGAATTAACTGTATTTAATTCAGTTTAAATGGAAATAAAATCAAATTTAATTTTTTTTCTTGGCTCCACACACAGTTTTTGTGGCATAGCCTATAGCCGTGATGGCGAACCTATGGCACGGGTGCCACAGATGGCACTCAGAGCCATATTGGTGGGCACGTGAGTGTTGCCCTAGCTCAGCTCCAGCATGCATGTGCGCCCTGGCCAACTGATTTTCAGGCCTTCCGGTCCCACCAGAAGTCAGGAAACTGGCTGTTTCCGGCCTCCAGAAGGCCTCCGGGGGGATGGGGAAGGCTGTTTTTGCCCTCCCCAGGCTCCTAGAAAGCCTCTGGAGCCTGGGGAGGGGGAAAAGCAGGCCTACTGGGCCCACTGTGCCGTCACGTGCCAAAAGCAGGGGGAAGTGTGGTGGGGGGTGTCACGTGCACATGCGCAGGAGGGTGGGGCGCATTGAATTATGGATGTGGGCACATGCACCCGCGACCCCCCAAACTCCCCCCGCTTTTGGCACGTGACGGCAAAAAGGTTAGCCATCACTGGCCTATAGCTTGTCTGCTGATCAGCATGGGGAAAAAATGGGCATCTTTTTTCCTAACTTCTCTCCCCATCCATTAAATCACATTCACATATTAAAGAAAGGCATCCTGAGTGGCCAAAGGCAGTATAGCTTCTATAGTTGAAGATTTCAACTTTGTTGCTCAGCTCCAGAAAAAGCAGTGTTTAGGGATGTCTGCGTGAGACTGTTACAACGTCCACTCTATTCCAAGAGATATGCTGTCACTTACGGTATTTATCTGCAAGAGCCTGCCTCTGCTTCCTCCCATTAACCTGACCTTATGCTTTGAATCAGGATTTCCTGACTTCAAGAGGAGGGAAATGTTGCTAATTAAAAACCTCTCTCCTCCTGCATCCATCTGACTGCTTATCAGTTTGTAATTGCCAGGTTAGGATAGATAATGTGCCGTTCTCCTCTTCTGATGTTGCAAAGGGAGCTAATGAGAGACAGTGAAGAATGTGGGAGGCATAATAAAAACAACCACTTTTGAATATGTGCTAAACTCTAGAATCCTGGCAGCTAAAACACAGGAAAATTAGACATTCGAGTTTTGATTCACTATTGGCATTTTAATTTTACTAGAAACTGAAATTCTTTATTTTCATCATTGACTTCTTTGTATTTACTTTATTACATTAACAGGTTTATTATTATGGTTCATCACATGGTCAGCCAGATGTTCAGACTGGATTTGGAAATGAATTTTTGTCCACCTATCAAGTCCTTCTTAAGGATCTGGGATATGTAGATGTGGATGTTTGTGGTGTTAAAGGTATTGCTTATTATGGTTCATCACACAGTCAGCTAGATGTTCAGTATGAATTTGGGGATTTTTGTCCACCTATTGAATCCTTCCCAAAGACCTAGGACCATGATGGCGAACCTATGGCACACGTGCCACAGGTGGCATGCAGAGCCATATCTGTGGGCACGCGAATGTTGCCCTAGCTCAGCTCCAGGACGCATGTGCTTGCTGGCCACCTGATTTTTGGGTCTTCCGGGCCCACTGGGAGTCGGGAAACGGGCTGTTTCCGGCCTCCAGGGGGAATGAGAAAGGCCATTTCCCCCCTCCCCAGGCTCCTAGAAAGCCTCTGGAGCCTGGGGAGGGCGAAAAACGAGCCTACCGGGCCCACCGTGCCATCACGTGCCAAAAGTGGGGGGGCAGGGTGTATTGAATTATGGATGTGGGCACACACACGCGCAACCCCCCTGTGCTCCCCCTGCTTTTGGCATGCGATGGCAAAAAGGTTAGCCATCACTGACCTAGGATAAGCAGATGTTTGGTAGTGGATGTTTGATGGTGTTACAGGTATTGCAGGATGTAAGCTGTTTTGAATTTTTCCCTTTGTGATTGATTGTTGGTGAATTTGTCAATGCTGATGGAGTTCAGGTGGTGCTCCACTTGTTTTGGGACTGCCCCCAGAATGCCTATTTTCATTGGTGCTACCTGTGCTTTCTTTTGCCACAGTTGTTCTATTTCTATTTGCAGGTCTTTGTATCTTCTCTTCTCCAATTCTTTCTCTTCTTCTTCTTCTAATGTGCAGAACAATGTGACATCGCAGCTGCCCGTTCTTTAGCTGGTGTTGGCCTTCATGTGCATTGAGTTCTTCCCAAGAACCCAGAATATTGTAATGTATCAGCATGCTGTATGGGTGGATCTAAGCAGTGTGGCCTTTTGTAATGCCTGTAATTGTGCATATCTTCTAAGTGCTGTCCAGCATTTTTTTGTATGGCACTCAGTGGAATAACAACCATTGGGAAATTGCAGCCATTATTATTTTATCTCACTTTTTAAATTTGGTCAGTGCAAGGTGGCAAA
The DNA here is from genome assembly GCA_012654045.1 of Ptyas mucosa. Taxonomy (NCBI): domain Eukaryota; kingdom Metazoa; phylum Chordata; class Lepidosauria; order Squamata; family Colubridae; genus Ptyas; species Ptyas mucosa. The sequence goes on from WNWU01000001.1 coordinate 79,394,623, forward strand.
CCAGGGATGGGTTCTACTTACCTTTACTACCGGTTCGCAATGGGGCCGCGCACACCCATGATTATAGAGCTACATAATATCACTTTAAGATATTCTGATTATGGTTTTCTACAACAATATGGTATTTATTCCCAGATCAATAAAGAAAGAATTTTTTTCTGTTAATATGATAATGCTAGGATTTAAGGAAGCTTAAAATGTAATGCTTGCAAGCTCAGAAAAGTTCATTTAAATAAGGTTGGCAAACAGATTGTTTTGCTTTGTTATTTCTTTTGTTCTAATTTAGTTGAAATGTGAACATTATGAAACAGTGGCTATATGGACGTGGAAAGAAAATGAATTAATTTATTTTTGTGCTTCAGAACTGAAGATACATGACACCTGAAGAGGTTCCCTCTGAACAAATTCAGAGTCTACAGGTGAAACTCGAAAAATTAGAATATCGTGCAAAAGTTCATTTATTTCAGTACTGCAACTTAAAAGGTGAAACTAATATATGAGATAGACTCATTACATGCAAAGCAAGATAGTTCAAGCCTTGATTTGTCATAATTTTGATGATTATGGTTTACAGCTCATGAAAACCCCAAATTCACAATCTCAGAAAATTAGAATATTGTGAAAAGGTTCAATATTCTAGGCTCAAAGTGTCCCACTCTAATCAGCTAATTAAGGCATAACACCTGCAAAGGGTTCCTGAGCCTTTAAATGGTCTCTCCGTCTGGTTCAGTAGGAATCAACAATCATGGGAAAGACTGCTGACCTGACAGTTGTGCAGAAAACCATCATTGACACCCTCCATAAGGAGGGAAAGCCTCAAAAGGTAATTGCAAAAGAAGTTGGATGTTCCCAAAGTGCTGTATCAAAGCACATTAATAGAAAGTTATGTGGAAGGGAAAAGTGTGGAAGAAAAAGGTGCACAAGCAGCAGGGATGACCGAAGCCTGGAGAGGATTGTCAGGAAAAGGCCATTCAAAAGTGTTGGGGACTTTCACAAGGAGTGGACTGAGGCTGGAGTCAGTACATCAAGAGCCACCACACACAGACGGATCCTGGACATGGCCTTCAAATGTCGTATTCCTCTTGTCAAGCCGCTCCTGAACCACAAACAACGTCAGAAGCATCTTACCTGGGCTAAAGACAAAAAGAACTGGTCTTGCTCAGTGGTCCAAAGTCCTCTTTTCTGATGAGAGCAACTTTTGCATCTCATTTGGAAACCAAGGTCCCAGAGTCTGGAGGAAGAATGGAGAGGCACACACTGCAAGATGCTTGAAGTCCAGTGTGAAGTTTCCACAGTCTATGTTGATTTGGGGAGCCATGTCATCTGCTGGTGTTGGTCCACTGTGCTTCATTAAGTCCAGGGTCAACACAGCCATCTACCAGGAGATTTTGGAGCACTTCATGCTGGAGCTTTATGGGGGTGCCGACTTCATTTTCCAGCAGGACTTGGCACCTGCCCACATTGCCAAAAGTACCAAAACCTGGTTCAATGACCATGGGATTACTGTGCTTGATTGGCCAGCAAACTCGCCTGACCTGAACGGGCATTGCCAAGAGAAAGATGAGAGACATGAGACCGAACAATGCAGAAGAGCTGAAGGCCACTATTGAAGCATCCTGGTCTTCCATAACACCTCAGCAGTGCCACAGGCTGATAGCATTCATGCCACGCCACATTGAGGCAGTAATTGATGCAAAAGGGGCCCAAATCAAGTACTGAGTACATATGTATGCTTATACTTTTCAGAGGTCCGATATTGTTCTATGTACAATCCTTGTTTTATTGATTTCATGTAATATTCTAATTTTCTGAGATTGTGAATTTGGTGTTTTCATGAGCGGTAAGCCATAATCATCAAAATTATGACAAATCAAGGCTTGAACTATCTCGCTTTGCATGTAATGAGTCTATCTCATATATTAGTTTCACCTTTTAAGTTGCATTACTGAAATAAATGAACTTTTGCACAATATTCTAATTTTTCGAGTTTCACCTGTATATTACAAATATTAGAGAGCATCATGTGGGGGAGTATCAGCTAAATTTACCTAACTTCACTTATACTTTCTCTTTCTCGGTGGCTATGTACATTGGGCCTAGGGAAACAGTATATAGATGAATAAATAATGACCCAGAAAAATAATTAGACTTGCCACTTAGAGCATCTTGATATTCAAACTGGGAGTTGGTGTTGTGAATTTTCACTTAGAAAATGTTGAGATGAAACAAATTGTGAAAAAATTGAGCCTGATATACAACTGTTAGAACTTGTGTTTCCCTTGATCAATTGCAACCCTAGTCTCTTAGGACCCAAGTACATGCATATGATGACCATCACGCAATCATTTTAGCAATAAACAATTCTGGTTACTGGCTGGCCATGTAGACAAATTCAAAACTAATGATGTATCTAATTTTCCAGAGGTTTCTCTGATTATGAAGCCAATGGCTTCAAGGAATCTATGGAATTACAAATATTTGAGAGGGGGAGGAAGAGAGAGAAAACATCTGTTGGCATATAAGAGGCGAAGTAGCGAGGAAGATAAGTTAGATCTGTTGAATCAATCATGCTTTATGAATGTATACCTCAGTATGACTTCTGCACAATGATCTCAGTTCCTGCTTAGTAGGTCAAATTGTTAAGAAAGAGAAGATGGGGAAGGGGGAAAGACATATCTTTAGCCTGATTTTTATTCAAGAAATGCCCCTAAACAAATAATTTCAAAGATGGCATGTGGGGAAAATAGGATCTGCTTGTGTTTCAATGCATAAACCACAAAACTCATTTGGATCACTTAAGTTATTACAAAACAGTTGTGGTACTCATCATGGCTATCGAAATTCCTAGTCCCTGTGTTTCTTATTAAAAATGTGGAATGCCTATGTTTCACTTCATATGATATGAACCTGTGGTTTTTATATTGATACTGAAAGTGTAGACATGCAAATAATAATGACAACCAACCCTCTTTTTTGTTTTCCAGGTAGAAGAAGAACAAATCTACTTTGTTCTACTCGACAAACAGGTCTATGGAGAGTCACAGTCATCCAGGTTATGGCTGTCCCAAAAGTGCTTTTTTTCCAAAAGACAGCTGGACTTTATTTTTTCCTTGAAGACGTTTCACTTCTCATTGGTCAAAGTTGAAAAAGCTTCTTGGATGAGAAGCGAAATCTCTTCAAGGAAAAAGCAAAGTCCAGTTGCCTTCTGGAAAAAAGCACTTTTGGAACAACAAATCTTACAATTTCTTGGCTCAGAAAAAAAAAAGCCAGTGTGATGGGCACTAATGCCTGCGATATGTCTTCCATAACTGCAGAAAGCATAGAATCAAAATTAGCCTTCCCCAGCCTGGTGCTTTCTAGATGTCATGCCAATGTTTTCAGCAGGAATTCCACATTGACACATGGTAGAAATATTAGTTGCGGAAAAATTATTCTTAATAATTGCTAATTTTATGGTTCTCTGGCTGTGTTATTTTAATATCTTCTGGTCTGAGATTCATTGCTTATCTTAATTATTATGAACCACTTTCATCACAAAAGATAAAACCTATATAGAGAAATATATACCAATATTTTACAGATCTACTCAACATGGGGGCAGACTAAAAATGTCCATGGTTAATTACATCTTTATATAAACATATATTAAAAAGAAATTCTTCTTTATATTGCTGTTCCAGAGTTATCGGAATTTAAATGAAGAGTATATTTTGGACGAACTAGCAAAAAGCAATTTTAAATGATCAAATATATAGAAGGAAAAACTTCTATAGGAAAAATGAGAACTAGCAAATTTTTATAAGAATACCAACTCTTTTGGTATTCTTTGTGTGTGGGAGAGTGGGTGTCAAGGAGTATGTGTACTAAGATGATAAATGACAAAAGCTTTACAAAGGCGCTTGACCAAGTTCCTCATTAAGAACTTCCTGGAAAATATAAGAGCTGTGGAATTTGAAAGAAAATGCCATAATGGGTATAAATAGTAAAGAATTTACTGTGTAGACAATGATAGAAAAGAATGGACAGTTCTCATAACAATAGAAGATAGGAAAAAGTGGGATTCGTGCAGGATTTCTACTGCTGCTTGTTCTTTTGACAAATGAAAAAAAATCACCAAAGTGACCAGATTTTCAGATAACATCAAATTATGTGCCAACTATTAACACCAAAATTATTTATACGTATTTCAGTGAGGATCTGAGTTGCCAGTGAATGACCATCTTGGTATTCTGAAGGGTAGCACAAAAGAGGAATATAGCTGTGATGTTGAATTCCATGTGCTAATATCACGATCCCTTTATACTAATGAGTTATAAGGGTTTTCCCCTAAAAATGTTTAATCTATTAAACCAGCCTAAACGTTGGTTCATGGACCAATCCCTCCCATTGGGCTGGTTGAAGCCCTCCCTGTCATTCAGAGAAGAATGGAAGAAACTGTCTCAGGAACTGCCTCAGGACATTTGATTTGGTGCTTTGAAGTTGTGGGGGATGGGGGAAAACAAGCGACAGGAAGTGATGTTACTTGCATCATGGTGTCACCACATAAAAATGCCAATTGGACACCTCTAAAATTGAGGAGACTTGCTTTTCTTTCATCAATTACCAGTTGGCTTTTTGGATTCCTCTTTCCACTGAAAAAAATATGCCTTTTTCCATGCGTGAAATGAAAATAGAGCAAACAGGCAACCCAGGAACAGAATGGTCCTCTTTTTGATATCTGATCTGAAGGGAAAAATAAAAATAAATGATGGATGATGATGGCAATTGTTGTTCCATCTTTTGGATAAACAATAAATGCACGGAGTGAATATTTTCTTTTAAATTTAACTTTTATACAAGTGTAGTAATCTTTTATTCAAGTGATCCAATTACCAGAAAACATATCAAGGAGAGCAGCAAATAAATACTCCCATTTTCTGTTTTGATTTTACTTCTGAACCTTTCATTCCTTTCCACAGATGGTAAACTAGTGACTTGGGAGGGGAATGGTGTGAGAGAAGGGAAAGAAAAGGGTAACCAGCACACAAATTCCTATGGCCTCTTGTCATTCCAAACATCCGTTTTCCCCATTTTCCATTGCATTTTACCATTTAGACAAAGAAGTGAGGAATTAAATAAACATATGGCCAAATGAGTAAGAATTTGCTGTAACATTTGGCTATATCATTTGCTTGCAGCCAATAGAGAGGAAAAAATAAGAAAACCTTTGCAATTTTGAAATAGAAATAATATTTTGTTGACAGAAGAAAATTTAGAAACATTTCATAGATCTGTGAATAACTCATTAAATTCCAGAAGAAAATAATCATATTTAAAATACTCAACATTAATAAACAAGAAAAAATACATTTTGTGTGTACCGTGGACTGTACAGCACTTAATAATTGATTTCAAACAAATAATTCAGAGATTGTAGATCATGAACCCAACACCTGCCTACAACTGTTTCTGCATCTTTCCTGGAATAATACAGGTACCCTCCATCATTGCTGTGAGATCCTGGGAAAAGATGTAGCTACCTTAAAGAATTGTGGATATTTACTATATGTGTTCCCTCGTACTATCTTTTTGAAACTGAATTTTGCACAGCCCTAGTATATTTGTCTTTAATATTTTAATTTATGCACATTTTCCTGCCAATCACATTTTCCAAATATTTTTAGGTTGTAAGCCACACTGCTAAATTCTAAAAAAGATAATTTTCTAGAAAAGAGACAGGATATCTCATTTAAACCTGCTAAAAGAATGATTTACTTGTAATTAAAGATACTGTACACAACTGACCTTATATGATTGTTGTGAGGATAAAATGCCATGTTGAGTTGAGTTCAGTCAGGCCAGGTTTTAAAATTATGAGTTCATCTGCAGAGGTATCAAATATAGTAGATCTGGTGAAATTATTGTAAGGTGGACTGTAGCCATTTTGGATGCTGATGGCCTCACATTCTATTTGTGGCTTCTCTATTTTAAACATAAACACACAATTCAGAATATGCAAGTATCAATGTTATAGGTGAATTCTACTACCCAAATTATACTGTTCCTTGGGTGACAAGATAAGAATTAAAAGAGGTAACAGGGCTTCTCTCTCCAATCTTCCTCCAAGTCTTCAGAGGTGCTTAACTGCAATTAATTGTTAATTACTTAAAGCAGTTATAACGTTCTCAGCATTCTCCCACTGTGCTTAACCAATGAGGGATACTGAGCAATATCTTTAGGGAGGGCTATCTGCTCTGAAATAGTCAAGTGAACGGTTTAATCGAAAGATAGCTCAGTTTCCCTAAGGGGGAGCTACAAATACATTTTCCCATATATTCTTATCTCATCAAAGAGAGCAAGAGGGTTTTGTTGCAAGAAATGTCCATCTGGGTTCAATTCCAAGTGGGGAGAAAGACACTGGAAACATGGAGGCTGTTTGGAAAGATGGTTTAATGGTGGACAGGATCATGGTTTGAGGTCCTGGGCAATCAAGCACATGGGTGTATGTGTGAGAGAGATTTATACCCTCTCTTGGGTCCTGCCTTAGAGCTCCCTGTTCCTGTGTAAGGGCAGGTATCCTGATTGGTTGTCAGACTCCCATGGGGCCATGCAGGGATAACTTTGTAGGTTGTCTTGAGTCTCAGGCTTGGTTGAATCTTGCTGGGTGATGATGTAATGAAGAGGGTTTGGGGCAATTCCTATTATGACTGAGGGCTAATCCTACCTTTGTTGGCTCTTGGGTGAGGGTATTTGCTTATGAATAGACTTAGCCATCTCTTTATCTCTTAAATGCTGACATCTGCTGAGGGCTATTGAGGAGGTTGGGGGCTATTAAGAGTGAGTCTGCTTCTTGCCTATTAAAAAAAAAACATGTTTCTCCATTTCTCATCCAGGGAAATATAATATTTTGCCTTTTAAATATTTCCTAGAGTATCTCATTCTTTTTGGAGAAGGGTGGGTGCTAACTTTCTACAGTTTATTATTTATATGTTAAACAAATGTACATGGCCTCCTATCTTAACCAGTGTAATACTGGGCGGTAAAGACTAAAATAAAAACAACTGCAACAGCAACCAATTCAAACGCAGTGAGGCATCCTAAAAACATTTCCGACAGCATAAAATCAAAAGGTCTCAAAGAACATAACCCAAAACTCATAAGTGCTCTCCACAGAACTTCAAGGCCTTCCAGAAGGCCAGCATATTTGGGGATGGATTTATTTTGTGGTAGCCAGTCAGCTGTTTCATCCCCCACTTGACTTGACTTGCAAGCCAAGTTTCAGGGGAGAAGAAAGAACCCATGAGTTCCTCTCAACTGGTGAAGTTCTTCATCCTGCTTGTCCTTCATGCGGTGTCGTGCAACATTTGGAAGGAGTGTGGGATTGTAAGAGTCTGTTATTACTGCAAGCTTCAGTTAGCGGTGTGTGATTGGCTTTGCTGGAAAATATAAAAGTATCAAGTTTTTCTTCAGGGAAATTGTTTTAATAGATAACAGCATGTTGTACAATGTTTCATCAGTAATATTTGGGCCTAAATTAAGAGCAGTTGTGGGATGGGTTGCCGATCTTTTCTTGTGATAAAAGGGAAATAGTTCAAGAAATACAGACCAGATGTTACCTTAATCCAGTCCTCATGTAACCAAAGCACACTCAGAGACAGCAATAATATTCCTTTCTACCTGGTTCTAATTTTCCTGCTCTCAAGCACCCCCTGTGAAAAATAGATTAAACCAACACACATTGTTTATGAATCACCCACAGAAGGCTTGGAGGAGCTGGGCGTGGAACTTGCTGGATGTATGTGATGGGAGGTACGGTTATTGCCCTCCGCAGGGCATTTAACAAAATGGCTCCCTTTGGCAGGGACCTTTCAAAGAATAGTCTTTGGGTGATTTACTCTCTTGCTTTCGGAGGCTGACATTCTGCTCAGCAAACGGAACACAGTTTGAAATTTGTCATCAACTTTTTGAAGCCGGGAAACAGCTTTATCCAACATGGAAATCCTTTGAATGGATGGACTTCAGCTCCCAGAATTCTCAGCCATGGTTTTGCTGGTTGGGGTGTCCTGGGAAGTGGAGTCCAGTCATGTGAATGGTGCTTAGGTTGAAGAAAGTTGTAAATGTTTTCCTTATATCCTGTTTTCCTCAAAATAAGACATCCCCTGATAATAAGCCCAATCGAGCTTTTGAGTGCGTGGCAATAAGGCCAAGCGCTTATTTCAGGGTTCAAAAAAATATAAGACAGGGTCTTATTTTCGGGGAAACACGGTATGTATTTCCCCATCCAAATTAAAACAAAATAAAACACAATAAATGACCCTCAGGTTGAGAAAGGAGGGCAAGCTTTGAAGAGAACTAATTGATCATCTGATACCATTTGATCTTCAGGCTCCTTTTGGACAAGGGAATAGTGTGCATTTCAGTCTTAAATTGCTATTGAATTGGGCGTTTGATATCTCAACAACAGAGATGGGTTGCATTCCAAGATATTGTTGAACTTCAATTTTCCATATTTACCAAAAGTCAAACTTCCCAGGGATGCTATCACTATGGCAACATAGTGATAGCAGTTATTCAACATAGACTTTGAGTTACTTATTTCACAACTTACAGATTTATATTAGATTCTACAAACAGTAATTCTTATTCGTGTTGCTAATTTGGGGTGGGGTGAGCAGCATATAAGCAGAAGAGGAAAATGGTGATATCCAATTGCAGTGAAAGTTATATCCTAATTCTGTTTCCAGTCATGTTTAAATATTTGTCAGCTGCCCAGAAGAGAAGTCAAAAAGAGTAAAAGAGATGCACATATCACATTGTGAGAACTTACTAAACCCATTCTATGGTTTTGGTTAAGTATAATTGAGACATAAACTACTAGGTTACAAGGTGAAGGTTAAAAATATATATAAAGAAGAGGAAAAAAGATATATGAAAGAGCACAAAAGCCCTAGTCTACTTATACTCCTTAAAAAAAGTAAAATTTGGGAAAGGGTTAGCAATGGGAAAATGGGTATAACATGGAGAGACATTTTTTTAAAGAAAGCAGCCATATTTAAAAATAGCTTTTAAAATCCCTCTGTTTTATAAAGCATTTTCTCAGCCTATACTTTGTAACTTCTTAAACTCTGAACCAGTGTGGCAATGGGAGTTTGGTGATATGGACTGCCATAGAAGGATGCTACAGAAGAAATAAGCAACCAATAAGATATTCAGGCCATTCACTAAAAGTCAATAATACACTAATCCAGGGGTTCCCAAACTTGGCAGCTTTAAGACTTGTGGACTTCGACTCCCAGAATTCTCCAGCCAGCATAGCTGGCTGGAG
>WNWU01000001.1:79423926-79451782 GCA_012654045.1 Ptyas mucosa
TGGTAGGGCATATTTGAAATTTGAAGAACAAAATGACTATGTGTTTATTCCAAAACCAAACTGGTTGTTTTGACTGGCATAGCCAATCACAAAAGACCAGTTTACCAAAAGATAAACTGAAGAGATTGTTTTTCTCCAGTCTTCTCTGGCCCCAGATGCTTTCTTATGCCCCCACTTTTTTTTTCTGGGCAAAGGAGCACATTACAGAACAAAACCCTAGAGTGCAATCCAAACCAATTTTGCTTTTCTATGGGGGCTTTGGGAGAGAATCAAAAGGGTCAAAATGATGGCTATAACTGTGCAATTGAACCCTCCTTCATAGTACATGGGAAAAAAAGTGGAGCTTTGACTGCCCTTTTGAATCAACTTTTTTTGTACCTCTTTCTCCTTAGGGACATGCCTGTTGAAGCATCCGTGGATTCCTTGGTGCTCTCTGAGCCTGGTTGTTTACTTTCAGATACTCAACTAGGTAATACCTTCAGTGCCAGAAATATACTTTCAAATGAGAGGGATACTGGAGGTTAGTTCCAATGAACAAGAAAAAGGAGAAAAGAAAAAAAAGTTAATACAGAGATGCGATATCAGGAAGAAGGAGAAGGAATTATCAAGATTGTAGTTAGTGTTCACTACATTGTTGATGGGAGATTAATCATAAAATAACGAAGTACATTTAATTATTTTAACAGTATGTGGAAGGCTATAAATCTCTGAGTTTAGCATCAAGGTCTCCATTAGTTTTTTAAAAATACAGAAAAAATATAAAAAGAGGAAGGAAGGAAAAAGGAAAGAAAGACTATAAAAGCATTATAGATAAACATTAGTTTCTAATTTCTCCTTTGTTGTACTCTGATATACAATATTTATATATGCTTAATTTTTTGAATATTTCTTTTTTCATATCTTTAATAAGTCCCCCCCCCCTTTAAAAACCATACAACTTGACTTATCAGTGGCCAGGAACACAGACTGCAGTTATGAATAACAAGGTCACCAGATGTGTGCATATTCTGGATTATTTTAAAGTCTGTCTGAGATGGAAAGCAAATAAAATCAATCAGATAATTGTGTGAGTTCCTTCTTTGCATTTCTGGGCTTCTCTATCCATGAAGGAATGCTTCAGAATTTCATTTGGTCTGTTTTTTTTGTTTTTTTTAAACTTATTGTATCTGTTTTGCTTTTCCCAGATTCTTTAGTGTCAGGTTGTTAGGCCTAATTATAACTCAAGTGTAGATTTTGGATTTTGTATGTGTGTCGGTCAACATGACTGTGATGGTTTTCAAGTGGCTCAGAAAATATTTTCCTTTTGCTTTTAATTTTCTTATATTTAATAAGCCACTGCAGAAAGATTTTATTACATATTTTAAAGGAAAATCTGTAACACATTAATGCAATTTTCATGCACAGAAAACAAAAACTTGCAGATTGATGCAGAAAGAAGGCAGACGGGCTTTATCAACAAACACATGTGAAAAATGACATGGCCAGGAAGTAGAAAGTTCTGGCAGGTCCTGCTGTCCATCTTGGCTCAAAGTTTTGGCAGCTACTTCACAATAGAAAGGCACCTTGGTTTTTGCTGTCAGGGTAGCTTGCTTCTCTATGCCCCCATTTCCCTCTTGTTGTGCAGAAAGATGAATGGGGAAGAGTGGAGAGAAAGCCACACCATCTCTGCTCAAAAGTGCCATGGAAATTCGTTTTCTTCACTTACTTTTTTCATTTGTTTAGAATATATTGATTTATAATGGGTAATTTATTTTTTATTTTTTTTATAAATATTTTATATTTATATTTATAAAAAATTTATAAATATTTATAAATATATATATATATATATATATATATATATATATATATATATATATATTATAATGGGTATATCTACAGGCATGTATGTCTACAGGCATGTATGTCTACAGGGTTTAATCAATTTTATGGGAACTGTTGTCCTGGGAGGGGTGGAAATGCGGTAAAGACTCATAATAGAGACTTCTTAGCACCTTCACCAACTACAGTTCCCAGAAAAAGTTCAATAACACTTTTAATGGGTAACATAATTATACCTCCCCCCACCCCCCGTGGGATAGTTTCATGTGTACATGTGCATCATGCAGCCCAAAATAACTTTTTGACTAAAAGCATATTAAAGGTGTTTAAACTTCAGAAATAAATCTTATGGTTAGATCTCTTGGAGGTGTGCATTGGGAAAAATGCTTCTTATTATAATCCCATATACTTAATTTTTCCTTCCCACTCAACCAATACTTTCAGAAAATGCAACCAATACAGTATGTAGTCTCTACATTGCTAAAGTAATAAGTATAAGATCTTCCTTCCTTCCTCCCTCCGTCCTTCTCTCTCTCCCTCTCTTTCTCTCTCTTTCTTTCATTAAGGTTGATTGAATTACTACAATTTTTTTAAAAAAGCCCATTGTTTTTATGCAAACTCTTTCCAGGAACAATAAATAGTGGTATCACATCAAACAACATCTACTCCACGGTAAATGGTTAATTTACTTACCCATATTTATTGCATTTTATCCTACCTTTTCTTTGGGATCTTAAAATTATGCATATGGGTGGAGGGTGGAATGTCTCCTCTAATTTCATCCCCATGACAACAAGCTTATGAAATATACTGGGCTGAGACTGAGGGGGGATGTGGGGTGGGATTGGTTGAAAATCACCCAGTGTGGTCCATGACTGAATTGGGACTTGAATGTGGGCCTCTCCCAGTCTACTGCCAGCATTTAGCCACCAAACAGAAGCATATTGTGCAATAACACCATAACTGAAAGAGAAAAAAAAGGTTTCAACACCAGCACGAAACTTAATAGAAAAGGATTTGACAGTACTGTAAGATAGGGGTCCCCAACCCTTGGGACACAGGGCCGGTACCAGTCCATGGCCTGTTAGAAACTGGGCCAAACAGCAGTGGGTGAGCAAAACTGCACCAGTAGAGGGATCTACTGGTAGGTTACACACTCCCTCCTCTCCCCCAATCCATGAAAAATTGTCTTCCACAGAATCGGTCCCTGGTGCCAAAAAGGTTGAGAATTGCTGCTTTAAAGGATCCAGTTTCTCAGACATTCATAATGGAAAAGCCCAAGATCAGGGTGCTCTTGGCGTCTTCGTGGACAACCAATTAAATATGAGCCAACAGTGTGCGGCAGCAGCCAAAAAAGCCAATGCAATCCTAAATTGCATTAACAGAAAGATACAATCAAGAACTACGGATGTACTAATACCACTCTATAAAGGCTTAGTGAGACCACACCTAGAATACTGCATCCAGTTTTGGTCACCACACTATAAAAAAGATGTTGAGACTCTAGAAAAAGTGTAGAGAAGAGCAACCAGGCTGATTAGGGGACTGGAGGCTAAAACATATGATGAACGGTTGCAAGAAATGGGCATGGCTAGTCTAGTGAAGAGAAAGACCAGGGGAGAGGTGATAGTGGTGCTCCAATATTTGAGGGGCTGCCACAGAGAGGAGGGGGGTCAAGCTATTTTCCAAAGCACCTGAAGGCCAGAAAAGGAATAATGGATGGAAACTGAACAAGGAGAGTGTCAGCCTGGAAATGAGAAATTTTCTGACAGTGAGCGCAATCAACCAATGGAACAGCTTGCCTTCAGAAGTTGTGGGAACTTCATCACTGGAAGCTTTCAAGAAGAGACTGGACTGCCATCTGTCATAAATGCTGTAGGGTCTGCTTGGGCAATGGGTTGGACTAGTTGACCTACAAGGTCCCTTTCAACTGTTAATCTGTAATCTGTAAAATCCAACAATGAGTTAAAAGTATCATCTGCCTATGAGAACACATCCAAACTTCTGGCTGCATGTGCTGATATTTCACTGTGCTTGGGAACAGTCTTGATGTTCTGTACCCCTAGGTATCTTGTACCTGTAGCCCTGGGTGACGAAGCCCAGCCTCTTTTGCCAAGTGGCCAGTTGAGAAGAATGAAAGAGGGAGGACTATTAGCTGGGCTTCCGCTAGATGGCACTGCAATCTAGTACTGAATAACCACATCATAGATAAACAACTTGAAAGAGTGGCCCAAAACTTGCTAGCCAGATGAAGCTTGGGATGAGTTGGAACAGTTGAAAAACAAGCTACATATAAAGGCAAATACCAAACAAGAAAAAGAAGTGTGCTGGACATGTCCTTTAAACACAGGAATTACCAACATGGTTTAAACCAATGTTTCTCAACCTCGGTAGCTTGAAGATGTGTGGATGGATGCATGGCTGGCTGGGGAATTCTGGGAGTTGAAGTCCACACATCTTCAACCTACCAAGATTCAGAAACACTGGTTTAAACTTATTCCACACAGTCTAACCAATGCTTTTGAGGGATCAAAGTTTACCCTTTCATCCTTAATCAACCAGCACCCAACTACCAGTACAATACAGCTCACAAACTGGTATATACTCACTTACTTACTGGTATTCTTTGGATCAACAACATTCTAATGTCTGCTGAGTTGGAAAGCAACTTTTTAAATGGACATGCATATGTGATTCCCAAGCTTGGGGATCTGGCATTCTCCAACAGAAGGTGATATATCACAACCAACTTTATGGGGTGGGATTCCATCTATTATGATAGAATTGGACCTCTTGGAACAGTGGGGACAGTCCAAACAGAATGGGCTGAATTATACTTACATTTCAGAAAGTCTTCTTCAATATGGAGTTCTATTGCAAAAATATTAACACAGTAAAGCCCCATTAAAGCCATGCCTTTTTATGTTCTAGAACAGGGGTCTGCAACCTTAAACATTCAAAGAACCGTTTCCCAAAGAAAAAGAAAACAGCGGGAGCCACAAAACCCTTTCCATGCCTGACTATTTCTTGAGCGGCCACAAAAGTAGCATATGTAGTTGAATTAAACATTCTGTTTTCTTCTGAAACGTTTCTTGGATTTATCCTTGGTTGGCTTACCAGGGGTTGAAAAACTCAATAAATTGCATGTCAGTGGGTATCACACATTGGCGGTTGTGACGCATATTTTGAGTGACAGGGTGCCGCAGCAGAGGGGTGAAAGAGCCACATGCGGCTCCAGAGCCGCAGGTTGCTGACCCCTCTTCTAGAACATTCCAACAATATCAGCTTTTAAAAAGTTTCAGGATCTTTCTATGAAGACATAAAGATCACATGGTATAAAGGTATTGCATATAACTGCAATATATTTAATTGTCATGTAGGCTGACTCATCCTAACTAATCTGCAAATCTGAGTTCTAGCGGAAAACTGCTTTCCTGATAATGCCTTCTCCATTTGAAAATATGTTCACTTTTATAGAAAGAGCTCTGGATTGGTAAGATTAAATAGTACTGTATATACATTCTAAAGTCATTATGAATGAATGATCTCAGAAAAAGAAATGGTGTTGAACAAGCCAAGTTTAGAAAAAATAAATAGGGGCTCTGTGTATCCTTGTATTTCAGTTTTCCATGTGATAATCTACATGCTTGACTACTCTATAAAATTCATCATATGACAAGAGGAGATTCAGTTTGGTCAGGGTTTTAATTTTTTTTTTTTTAGTAATTAATATACCACTTAACTCCCAGTATCTCTGGGAAGTTCACAGGTAAAAAGCATTAAATGGAAAGGGGGAAAATACCACAATAAAGAAAAAGAAAGGAATAAAAGAGGCCAAAGATAACAGAACTAGACAGGAATGAAAAAGAACAGACCTACAAAACAGAAAGGAGATCTCAATCATCTTCATCAAAGGCCCTGAGCATAGAGCCAGGTCATCGAGACTCTTTGAAACACCAGCATGATGGGGGCTGTCCAGTTCCAGATGGGAAGCTTGTTCCAGAAGGCTCATTCCAGATAGAGGAACTCTAGACCAGGGGTTGGCAACCTTAAACACTCAAAGAGCCACAAAGGTACTAACCGGAAGCCCCTGTTCAACTCTGGAGCCGACCGGAAGTCCGGTTCCTCTGCTCCTCAGACCTTCCATAGTCTCTTCTTAGCGTGGCATCCTTTTTCCTCTGCTGACTGGAAGTCCTGTTCCCCCACCATAGAGTCTCCTCCTAGCACGGCGTCCTTTTTCCTCTGCTGACTGGAAGTCGGTTCCCCGACCAAAGAGTCTCCTCCTAGCGCTGCATCCTTTTTCCTCTATCTATCCTAACTGAAAGCCCTATCAATTGTGGAGTCGACCAGCAACAGGGAGCCGCAGCAGAGGGATGAAAGAGCCGCATGTGGGTTGTTGGCCCTTGCTCTAGACCAGTAAACAAACTCAGCAGGGGGCTACTGCAGCCTGCAGCCCACTTCCTGAAGAAAGCAAACTTGGACCCATCTATGTCTAAAATTACCTCCAATGATGATTAATTTTGAAAGATCAATGCTAATTGATGATAGCAGAGCCATTAGCAGTAACTTTAATTTGGATTTTGATTTTTAAGACTACTTTTTTTGGTGGTGCTGTTCATCATGTAGTCAGCCAGACTGGATTTGGCATTTTTATACACCTGTTGATTCCTTCTAAAGGACCTGGAACAGGCAAATATGAATGTTTGATAGCATTGATGGTATTGTTTCAGGATTATTTTTATTATTATATAAAGTATGAAAAAGTAAGCTTTTTATTTTACTGAACTTTATTACAAAAATGACTGGCTGGATTATACACTTGTATAATTGTTCTGCCTTAAATAGTACTTTGGCATTATTGTGATATTTTTTAAAAAAATATGCACTGTTTTACCCATAATGAAATTCCAAAGTAGTGATATTGTTAGGGTAGCTTACATGGAAACCTAACCTTAAAAAGAAGGTTGACCTCCATGAAGGTCTTTTTCATTTCTGATTGCTGGCAAAAGACAACGGCACAATTAGCAGGTCCATCTAGGTGAAACAAGACCAAGGAAGCCATCCAACAGATGAAAGGATTCCCTAATTCCTTTGCACACTCCCATATGTGGGTATTGTAAACAAGAGAGGGGAGCTGGCGATTCCAAGATGCCACTGATCTCGTGCCCTTTGATTATCTTTTGTGGTAATGAAGTCAAGACATGGTGTTTAGTTTATATGGGGCAATTAGGAGTTCCATTTCCTTGCCTGATTCGACTCAAAGAGAAGTCAGTGCCAGAAAGTATTTCAGCTGGGGAAAGAAAGAACAGCACCGTGATAAATCAGCCAATCAAAAAGAAAAGTATCTTATGTTGGAGTGCTTGGTGTATTTAAGTTGGCCTATTTCATAGATTTACAAGAGTGGATATTATAAAAACAGTCACATCCTCAATTTAGCGCCTATCTGCACAACAGACACAGCTGCTTGTCTCCTGTGTTGAAACTGGCTGGAAATGAAGCCAGATTAAGAAATTGTTGTCTGGATTTCATGAAATGAAATGATGTTAGCCAAATATTCTGTTTGGACCATAGTTACCATGGTCTCTGATTAGTGGGATCTCACCTGTACTGGGAAGCTAAGTACTAGTTGTTTCTGTTCCAAGGGCAGGCCCTTGAAGACATGTGATTTCCACTCTTAGACCTTTGCATGAATGCTCTCTCCACCCTTTGTTGACTTCCCTTTGTAATTGACACCTCTTTGGCACAGCAACTGAAGGACTGACTGGGAGAGAGAAGAAAACATGCCAATTTTACTTTCTGGCAGTGGGACCAGAAGAGGAAAATGGCAGAACTGTCAATCTCATCTAGTTAAAAAAAAGAAAGTTCCATCATGCCTCTGGTGAATTGGTAAAACAAAAATCAAGAAGTCCAGCCTTTCACTGTTCCATCAGTGAATTTGTTAAAAAAGTACAGAAAGTCCTTTCCAAAGAAGAAAGTAGCTCCGCAGCCCAGGATGACATGGTCATTAAGTGCCACAAGCAGTGACTGGAGGGAGGGGACTTTCTTGCTCAGTAGACAAGGTATGGTGGTAGTATTGGCCTATAGTGGCAAGTGGGTTGCCTTTCTATATCTACATTTAGACCAGCCAATCTGTGTACTGCCAACCCACCAATCCATGAACTGCCTACCAATAAATGCATTTGGGATTGAATATCAGGTTAAGTGTTTGAAAAGACTTCTAGACATGCAGATACAGAAACTTCAGGTAAGGTTCAGCTATCACAACATAGGCTGGGATTTAAGGCTTAATCCTAAATTAATACAATTCCCATGCAAAGATTTAATATGATGGTCCAGTTCACACACTATGCAAAAACAATGGCTGGTACCCCCAGCATTCTGAACCCCTAACCACGCAGCCCTCAGTTGAAACCTTGGTTATAAGTCCTAAATTAAAGCTAAACAACCATCTAGGGCTGCCCAAGGGAATTGGGCAGACAATAGGGTCAGACAGTGGTCCATACATGTGAGCTGGGGCCTGGGAAAAAAAAAAGCTGAAGCCCACATGCCAATCTTACTTTCTATAATACATAGAAAGTGAATTTTGCAAAGTATAGATATGCAAGTACAGGACTTAGATTTGTTTCAAAGAGTGCAAAACACTCTATGGTTTGAGAACCAGCAGAATAGCTTACTTCCAGAAGTTGTGGGTACTCTATCATGGGAGGTTTTTAAGAAGAGACTGGACAGCCATTTGTCAAGAATGACATAGGGTCTCCTGCTTGAGCAGGGGATTGGACTAGAAGACCTCCAAGGTCTCTTCCAGCTGCTCTGCTCTGCTCTGCTCTGCTCTGCTCTGCTCTGCTCTGCTCTGCTCTGCCCTACCTACCCTACCCTACTCTACCCTACCCTAATTGTGCTCCCATTCCCATTCCTATCTTGGGTTGTTACCCTTTTATGGCAAGTTAAAATTAAACTTAAAACAATTTAATGATAAGGTGGTGGGGGAAACCATTATGAATAAAGGATGGCATTAAAAAAAGTTTTATTGTGAACAGATCCACTTTCTTCTTTACCTATAGCACATTCCCCCCTTTATCCTCTCCATATACGATCCCTGAAGTGCACTCTGTCTACAGCTTTTGATCGGAAAAGCAGCCTAAACAATACTTAGCAAGATAGGACAGCTCTCACTTTAAGAGAAGAAAAAACATGAAACCAAGAAGATTTATTAATTCATTTGTAAATATATGTAAGTGCCCAGTTCTCAACAATTATATATTTTAGAAGTTGTAGATATTTTAGGTGAATTTGAAATAAGAGAACAGTCATCCCTACAACATAAAAGCAGAACTGATATTAATCATCCTCAAATCAGAAACTTTTAGTTAATGTGGACTTTGGTCAGGGAATGATGAAAGAGATTGAAATACTGTATGCCTGACACAATTTGCTCCTTTTCTTAAAATAGTTTTCAAAGCATTCCCAGCAAAATAATAGAAAAGAAAAGAAAAGAATAGAATAGAATAGAATAGAATAGAATAGAATAGAATAGAATAGAATATATATATATCTAGTTTGTTTTGTTTTGTATTGTTTTTCTATTTTATGGGGTGAATATAAATGTATTTTGTATGTACTTGATTTGATATTTTATCTTTTTATGTTTAATAAAGTTTGTTTAAAAAAATAATAGAATAGAATAGAATAACAGAGTTGGAAGGGACCTTGGAGGTCTTCTAGTCCAACCTTCTGCCCTGGCAGGAAACCCTACACCACTTCAGACAAATGATTATCCAACCTCTTTTTAAAAAATTCCAGTGTTGGAGCATTCACAACTTCTGCAGGCAAGTTGTTCCAAACCTTTGAGTTCCACAGTAAAAAATAACCCATACCCATATCAATAGAGAAGGCTGTCTTATGCATGTTCTTTAAATGTAAGGAAAGTCAATTTTCACATACATGACATCTTGTGCTTGGGTATAAATCTCTGTTGCTCTTTCAGCTCTTTGCTCCATTTCCCTTCCCAATCAGGAAATTACCTAAATTAAAGAAAGAGCTATTTTTAATATTCATAATATTTTTTTAAAAGGATGGAAAGGGAGAAAGACTCTGCTATGTGAATTCTAAACAGAACCGAGAGATTTGGATCTACAAATACCAATTCGATCTTACCCTAGAACAAATCATCTAGAATTTCCACCGTAAGAATGACCCTTATGTCCCAGGAATCTACTTCCAAAAGAGATAGGAGAAAAGCTAAATTTGATTGAAAAAGTTCTGAATTTGGATAAATTAAATTAATGTGGTTAATGTGTTTATGTCCAATTTATTTAACCAATTCTCCAACATATTAAAAATGACCATTTGGATAAAAAATGGCAGAAGCTTCCAGTGGAAGTCAGTCAATGAATATTATGAGAAAGGTAACTTTCTAGAACACAAAATAAATATTAGCAATATTCTGGAGTTCTTGATGGTCTCTGAGCTTGGCTGTTTGTTTGCAGACATTTCATTTCCCAACTAGGTAACATTATCAATGAATAAGTGTGGAGTTTGCTTTTTGTTTATATATAGTAGCTTGTCTTGCCAATTTTGGTGGTCTTTTCCTCAGTAGGTCCTTGATTAAGCGGTTTTTTTATTTGCTTGATTGTTTGCCACGCCTCCACTTAAAAAAAAACCCACCTTGTGCTGTGACAAGCAGAAAGTGTGGATCAGTCCTCAACTATTGAAAGATGCTTGACCGCCATAAAGAGATGGATGGATTAAAAGCTACTTTTCAATGGAAAAAAAATTAAACGATTTTACAGATCTATGGTTTTTAATTCTTTCATTGGAGAGAAAGAATTCACAGGAATTAATGACCAAGACCTTCAAAAGAATATTCCAAATAATTTTCTTCCAGAAGTACCTGTATCTAGCAACTGTGTGTGTGAGATTCCTAGCAAAATGGAGTGAACTGGGTTCCTCACTAATCTTTGAGTAGAAAGTGATTCGTCTCTATTCCCATCGGACCTCCTCCACGGTGGTCAGTCAGCAGGAACAATCTTTTCATTGCTTCTGTGTTTAGCTATTCTTTGACATGACAAATATCAGCTGCAGTTCAGCCAAGCTCACTATTTGTATAACTTAATTGCTTGCCTGATTCCCCCTCCCCTTTTATGAGACAAGCTGTTGGAAAAATTAAGCTTAAGGACATAGCTCTCCCCCATTAATTAACCTCCTTTCCAAATGCATTAGTAGGGCAGGTCAAATAGCTGGGGAGTGTTAAGTGTATCATTAGGATGTCATTTCCTGGCTAAAAAGGGAGATGAGTTCTTAAAGCTGAGTTGCTTCAAGTGGCCACATTAAAACCTAAGAATATGAGAAGTGCCCTTTTGGAATAGATAAAGCCCTATGTAGTCCAGCATTCTGTTCCCACAGGAACCAACAACATGCCTATCATTGCTGCTGGTGCTTAGTGGGGCCCAACGAAAAGGCCACAAAGAGGTGGAGCCAAAGAGTCACAACAGACAGATGTTCTGTAGTTCACTGTGTTAAAAATCACCTCCCCCCCCACATACCCCTCCATTTTTTTCTCATCAAAATGAACAAAAGCCATTACTCAGAAAGGTAGAGCTTTGTTAACATGAAGACAACGAACGCTAAAAATGGGTAGGTGAGGCTATGTTTAACACCTGAAAAATCAGCCCATTTGATTAATACATTTCAGTAATTGATCAATACAATCAGACAGCATAGGAGGGGGAAAAAAGCAACATTAAGCTTTTTATGGAGTGGAACAACTTTCCTCCAGAAGTTGTAAATGCTCCAACACTGGAAGTTTTTAAGAAGAGATTGGATAACCATTTGTCTAAAGTGGTGTAGGGTTTCCTGCCTAAGCAGGGGGTTGGACTAGAAGACCTCCAAAGTCCCTTCCAACTCAATCTAGTCTAGTCTAGTCTAGTCTAGTCTAGTCGCCTAAAATAGGGTTGTCAAACTCAAGGCCCAGGGGCCAGATCTGGCCACAGAGTGCTTAGATCTGGCCCGGGGGGCTGGCCTGGAAATAGCGATGGACTGGTCCATGGTGCCTCTGCCAGCAAAAACGGAGGTCAGGAGGGCTACGTGCGGCTCTCCCGAGCTCCATTTTCATTGGCAGAGCGCTCAGGCCACTACAGGCGCCCCCGACACAAGTGATGTTGAGCTGGCCATGCCCACCCTGGCAGTGGTGAAATGTAAAATTTGTTACTACCAATTCTGTAGGCGTGGCTTGGTGGTGGTGGGGTAATGTAACTGGGTTGGCGTGGCCAACTTTAAAAAAAAAACTTTTAAAAGCATTTTTTTCTACAACTTCTTCCGCTGAAGAGGTTGCAGAAAAAAAATGCTTTTAAAAGCCTCTGACGATCCCAGCTTAGCCGTGTGATCATCAGAGGCTTTTTTTTTACTTTTAAAAGCATTTTTTCAGCCGAACAGGTTGTAGAAAAAATGCTTTTAAAAATAATTTTAAAAAGCCTCTGAAGATTGCTCAGCTCAGCTGGGCGGGGGGGGGCAGGGATTTTTGCTACTGGTTCTCCAAACCACCCGCCGCCATTGCTACTGGATTGGGCAATCCAGTCCGAACCGGGAGCATTTCACCCCTGCATCCTGACCACACACACCCCCCCCCCCCCCCCCCCAAAGATCAAACACAACCATGATGCGGCCCTCAATGTAATTGAATTTGACAACCCTGGTCTAAAATAAAAAGCAATGTTAAGATACTACATAACAACCAATCATCTACGACATACAATCTGACACACACATCAACATTGAAAGTGAATTTGCATTTGCAGAAGGAGTGTTGATTCCTTTCAGCAAAGCTTGCCATTTTATAACTCCATAATTTATCTTTAACCATTTTTTCACCAATGCCGCCAACAAAATGTCTACTTAAAAAGGGCATTACATTGGTCACAGTAGAAGACCTTTACTTTTTTTTTCTTGTTTCTTTCTCAGATTAGCTGAGTATAAAATCAACAAGGGGGAAATTTATTAGAAACTCTGCTTTAAATGTTTGTGCTAAACTCCTATATGTTGTCGGTCACTGAACTCAAGTTTCTGGAACTTGGCTGCCTTATATTTCTGGAGCAGTCTCGGTTTACTCAGCAGGAATAAATAACTCAGTTGCCCATATGGGGCAATCGACAACTTTCAAGATATATTCCTTGTAATGAACAGCTTTTAATGAGAAATCTTTTACATTTGTTACAACTGAGCACCTAATCCCTCAGAATGTTTTGCTGGATTCTAGTCTCCTTTTGATGAACTCTACTCTGTCTCATGAAGAATTCCACAGACAAATTCTGCTTCATTCTCCCTGTTGGCTCACTTTAGTAGTCTTTTAATTTCGCTATCGTCCCTTTCTCCAAGTGTTTCCTATGGTGGCTTGTTGCATCTTAAATTTCCTCTTTTGTTAGTTTGGGCAATACATAGCAGAACTGAACAATTTTTAACACTTCTTGTTAATTACAGGAATTACCTCTTAGACTTGGTGGTATCTAATCTATGAAATACATTCTTGTTCATCTTTGCTTAATGTAGCTTTAAAAACCCCCAACTAGTCTACTGAACTCTCCCCTCCCCTCCCCTCCCCTCCCCTCCCCTCCCTTTCCTGCTGTTTATTAACCCTATTTGGATAACTTCCTACATTTGAGATCCTGTGTTTGTAGAGTTGTTTAGCAACTTGTCATAGATATAGATATAGATATAGATTACATATATTATTTCTAGTTGATTTAACAAGAATCGTAACTCAGAGTAGGTCCTGGAAACCTGTTCATACAATGCATAATTAACCTGTGAATCCATTACCCTATGACATGGTGATGGCCATTAACTTGGATGTCTTTAAAAGATCCGTAAGGGCTACTTGTTTTGACGACTAAATATGATTTTAGGATTGAGAGCAACTTGCTAATTGCAGGGGACCAATGGCAAGAGGGAATATGTCTCCATCTCAACTTGTGAGCACCCTAGAAGCATTTTGCTGGCTACTATGAGAAATAAAACGCTGGACTTTGGTGATTCTTGTAATACTGGGATTAAAAGGTTGATGTTTTATGGTGCACATAATGTTTTGTTACAATGCTAAAATGGCATTGGGTTGCTTCCCAAAATATGCTGTCAAAAAGTAAATATTCAGTGTTTTTCTGTTGTGAACATTCATTCCACAAAAAAAATAAGCACTTCAGTGGACTTGTATTTTTGAAATCCTGTATTTTCCTGAAGGGGAAGAGAAACTGTTGACATTGGTATGCAGAGCAATTAGCAGTAGGAAATCATACTTGTACAGCTTGGCTGGAAGCAAAACTATTTCTGTTATGTTTTATTAATAGTTTGAATTAAAAAGGAAAAACACCGGATCACTGATTTGAACTGTCTCTTTCAATTAAATCAGTTGAACCCTTAAATAAGCTTGCAAACTAAAAGATACAATAACAAAAGAAATAAGGGATGTGGAAGAAAGGAAAGAGAAGGGAGCGGATGCAGGTGTCTGTCGAAGAAGTTAAATAGTGATTCTTATTATCATCAGTCAGAATAAATAATAATAGAGATGTTTGATGAGCTGCATTTTGACTGGCCCCATTTTTCCTCCGTTCTGGGCTGTAAAATGTCCACTGAAGGAGAAGGAGGCATAATGAAGTAATACAATTCCCATAACTTCCTACCAGAAATGCAGATGTCATCATGCACAGCAAAAATATCCACTGCAGTAGAGATGATGTTATTTCTTTAGTTGTGTCCGATTGTTGGCGATTCTATGGGCCAACTCTCTCCATATCTTCTGATCAAGCAGTGCCTTTGAGTTTTTTCTATGCTCTGGCTGATGTCATCTATGATGGTGATCCACTGTAATGCTGAGACACAAAAATCAGGGGTGAAATTCATCAGGTTCTGACAGGTTCTGGAGAACTGGAATTTTGAGTAGTTTGGAGAACTGGCAAATATCACCTCTGGCTGGCCCCAGAGTGGGATGGGAATGGAGATTTTGCAATATTCTTCCCCCAGGAGTGGAGAGGGAATGAAGATTTTGCAGTATCCTTCCCCTGCCATGCCCACCAAGCCATGCCCACCAAGCCACACCACGCCCAAAAAACCGGTAGTAAAAAAAATTGAATTTCACCACTGACAAAGATTCTAAGAAGGTCCAAGAAATAAAGATGTGTAGATAAAGATGATGAATGAAATCAGCATCTGATCAATCAGTTTCTAACAGGACAAGTGTATTTTCCCTGCTGCAATTATAAGTAGAAAGTGAAGTCATATACTTGCAGTATTGATAGATTGGCTGATGTTTTAATTCAGTGTCCAAAAAAGATTGGATTTTTTTTGGTGAAAATCAGAACAGATTCTTCTTTTTAAAAGAAGAATGATTAAGATAATTGACACTGTATTTTTTGTTAGATGAGGTCTCCCCTGCAGGGAAGAATTTGGGTTTGATGGCAGGCCTTTTCTGCTGTGGCCCCTGTGTTCTAAAATCCACTTCCTTTTCCTTCTTGGGGTTTTGATCTACCAGTCTTTGGCCATAGTTGAATGTTTGTGGTCATTCCATTTTGCAGGGTTGTTTTGTTCTGACTCGAGATTTTCTCTTTTCTTCTTTTTTCCTGATTTGTTGCATGCCAACAAGAATGTCATGACTGGGGCAGGCTACAAGTAGTGTCAATAAAGAAACTAACCAACTAATTTGTGGAGCATGCCTATTGAGCTTCCTGGAGCCTGCTCCTCTCTGCAACATATCTCTTAACTAGCTTACTACTGAAATAGAAACAAGAGTGGCTTGGCCATTGCCTAAGGCCACCCAATAGTACATTGGAGAAGCTGCCTTTCTGAACCTCAGAATTAAAACACACACACACACACACACAAACCAAAAACAACTCAGTTATCTTTCCAACATCTCCGCCAGGCTTTTGTGCTTTAAATTGTGAGTTTTATACTCCCGTTAGCTAAGTATGTATTGATGCATCCAACCAGAATGCCTAAATAATAATCCAAAAACCACTTATGCAATCCTTCACACCCTATAGCAAAATCTGGGGCAGTTTGGGACCACAAATCCTGAGTTTTGCACTGCCACCCACAAGTGAGTGAATACCTCCCTCCCAACAATCTGCATTTATCTTCCTGTGGCTGCTTGGCAGATGGTCGCTGTTGTGCAGCCCAGACCATAATTAGCACTTCCCATTTTTGAATATAGTAACACAAGGCTCGGCTTGTGGAATGGGGGAAGGCAATGTCTTGACTGGTGGGATCTAGAAATAGAAGAGCTAATTCATTTCAGTTGTTTGAAGGGAGGAAGAAGCGTCTATAGCCACTCTTTCTCAGAATCCTAGTAAGTGCAAAGCAGGGAGAGAGGTTTTCAGTTCACCCTTATCACTCCTCACAACAGGTTCCCTCTTGATGTCCTGAGTGGCTATAGATGCTTCCCAAAGTCTTAGAGCCACCTTCCCTGAGCTTGCCCTCCAGAAGTATTGACTGCAATTCGTGTTTGCTTATGAAGATTTAATTTACTTGAGCAGCACTGGACAGGTGGAATTGCGCTTAGCATTGGGGGGGGGGCTTCAAAAGCCATGAAGGGTAGGGCAGTGATGCTACATGGGACCAGGTTCTTGTTTCCCCTTCCCCTCCCCAGAATTACAGATGGGGTGGGCTTCAAAAATTTTAGCAAGGGGTTCTCTGCCCGGTTGCTGGGTGGGCGTGGCCTAATCGGCCTCCTGCACCATGGTGGGTGGGTGGGGGGCGTTTTTGCCCTCCCCAGGCTCCAGAGACTTTCCTTGAGCCTCTGGAGGGCGAAAACAGCCCCCCCAGGCTCCGGAGGCCCTTTGGAAATAGGCCCGTTTCCGGCCTTCCCGAACTTCTGGTAGGCCCGTTTTTCACCATCACCCCGAGCCTCCACACGCGCCCTGCACTTACCTGCATCCAAAACGGGCTGCATGGGGACTCCTGGGAGGGGTTGGTGGGGCCAGCCACGAGTAGGATTTGGGGTTTTTTCGAACTGCACAGAATCTTAGCTAGAGGCTCTCCCGAACCCCTGCGAATCCCTAGGAGCCCACCCCAGATTACGGAGTAGTGTTCAGGTTTTCCTTTTTAAAACAATTATTTATACACTGACACTGTTTCTATTCCTCCAATCCTCAGAAGCACTTCGAAGGAGATCTGTGTCCATCTTCGTTTCTGTTCCGTGGTGTCCACGGGGAGGGGGACGAAGGGGGGAAGTGGCAAAAGGACATTGTGCCAATGCAATTGTAACTATCCCCTTTGAATGAATATTGGGATGTCGTGTGGACATCAAAGATTATGCTATGACAGTGTGACAAGTTTCCTAATTTTGATGCAAAGGTTGGATCCTGTAGACACCTTTCAGAGGTTCAGCTGATTCTCCCCTGCCCTGAATGGGAGAAAGTGCTACAGAAAACATCCCCCCACCATCTCATTCCACCGAAAATGGAAAGAAGCAGAAAGGAAGAAAAGAGAGAAACCAAAAAAAATATGATCCCTTGGTATAACACTTTGTTCTTTTGGGTTCCTGAGAGAAAGCTGTAAAACTGTCATACTTAGCATTTCCCTTGCAGGACCTGAAGCTTAGCGGCTGAAAGAGGAATGAGGCAGGAGTTCTTGCCCATAGAGACACAGCATCTCAAAGCAACAAATAACACCTACCTTTATAGCAGCTTCAACCACATCACAGCAGAGCCAGAAATATATAATTTCAGCTCCCCGGCACCGCTGTCATTTTAGGAACAAAAAGTTCCAGAATAGTCCAGGAAGAAACTTCTTGTGGAAATGTTCTGTGCTAAGCTGACTATTTTGAAGTGTTTCTTATCTCAGCACAATGAGGAATTATTTTGCCAGTTATCAGCAATATGCACATGTGATCTAGGACCTAGCTTGCCCACTCTTGCCTTAGCCTTATCCTCAATTCAACAAGCAAGGTTTACAAAGCATCTCTGAGTTTGGATCTCTGGTTCTATAATTTCTTCTTTCCCTCTCCTCATTGTTCACTTTGCCTATGGCAAAAGTGGACTGTA
Source organism: Ptyas mucosa (assembly GCA_012654045.1). Classification (NCBI taxonomy): domain Eukaryota; kingdom Metazoa; phylum Chordata; class Lepidosauria; order Squamata; family Colubridae; genus Ptyas; species Ptyas mucosa. Next base: position 79,441,776 of record WNWU01000001.1, read on the forward strand.
AGGTTTTTGGTGTTAGGAACTAGTTGTTCGAATTATTTACAACTCCTATGATGTCATCAAGTCCTTTTTTTTTAGAAGGCCATGAGATAATCCTTAACTGGGATTTCTAAAAAATAGAAAAAAGGCAGTCTAAATACAGTAGAGACAAACAGATATGGGGAGCTTGGAGAAGGTTGCTAGACACACTCAAAACAAAATTGCCCATTTCGTATTCTACACCAAAGTCAGTTTTGTGAGGGTCTTTAAAGAAAAAAACAACCCCAAGATTAGATGTTTACAGTTTTGCCTTTTGTCATGAAGATAAAACTAGACTATGAAAAGTCACCCGATTCTGTCATGGTCAGATCTCAATTCAAGCACTATGTCTAGTTAAGTGTTGCAGTTTAATGTTGGATGCAAACAAACTGGAGAAGTTAATCATCTGACTGAAAATTTAGTCTAGAAGGAAAAAGTGAGAAAACTAGACACGTTCAGCTGTGAGAACAGAACATACAGGAAAATAGCAGTATCTGAGAAGGAGCAGCATTTAAAAGGAGCAGCAAGATCAACAAGCCCTGTCTATTGGCTCTGAATGCAAGAATGGAGTAATGTTCTTATTATAAGAACTCAGATTCCACTTTGGCGTTTGGGAAAGACATCAGGAATCTCCCAAACAATAATTTGATTGGAAAAGTGATGCTTCATGAAGGGACTGGATAGTCATTTGTTTAATCCAGAGGCCTGATTCAGTGGCTGAAATGGCCTGTTCTGTTCTGTTCTGCAAACAAATAAGTGCAAGTCACAGAAGAGCACCAAACAAAGACATTAAAAAAAAATATTGTGACACTTGGTTGTTCCTTGTCCATAGAATCAATATACTGAGGACATAAGCATTGTCCTGCTGAATCATGGAAAATTGCTATTTGGTTCCCAAAGTTGTGTGCTAGAAACTGTTGGCAGAATGAAGATGGCCAATTTATTTGTTTGCTTCCAGCATCTGGCTATTAGGCATTCTAGAATCTGAATTGGTGTATTGATAACGGCCATGTCTCTCAATGACAGATTTAATAGTAGGGTGTGTTCCTTTCATGATGAAAGGGCTACTGGGAAAAAGCTTTCATTGTGCCTTCACAACACTGCTTCAGTGTTTAAGAAAACAGTGGCTAAAGGCACCTGGGTTGAGTTAACCACGTATACCTGATTGGCAATGAGGTATAAGCAAAATGAGTCTTTCTTTTTTCTAACTGAGGGAACAATACCATCAAACGAGGGTTTGCTTTTTATTTAACTTCTTATCCTTGTGGGACTCACTTCTACAAATAAAGAAATTTCTCCTATTTGGGACTGATAATATGCTAGTATAAGGAAAAGCCCTTAGCTTTTCCTTATAATAGAATAGATTGACTGATAACTTGCTTCTCTTTTAGAATAAGCTAAATCCTCTGGCTTGCTAAATTATGCTCATTGCATCAACTTGTATACTTTTCCTACACATATCTTGCTTTGTAAACATACAATAGAATAAAATAACAGAGTTGGAAGGGACCTTAGGGGTTTTCTAGTCCATCTCCCTGCTTAGGCAGGAAACCCTAAACTATTTCAGACAAATGGTTGTCCAATCTCTTCTTAAAACCTCAGGGTTGGAGCATTCACAACTTTTAGAGTCAAATTGTTCCTCTGATTAATTGTTCTAACTTCAGTAAATTTCTCCTTAGTTCTAGGTTGCTTCTTTCCTTGATTAGTTTCCATCCATTGTTTCTTGTCCTGCCCTCAGGTGCTTTGGAGGATAGCTTGACTCCCTCTTCTTTGTGGCAGCCCCTGAGATATCGGAACACTGCTATTATATCCCTCCTAGTCCTTCTTTTCATTAAACTAGACATACCCAATTCCAGCAACTGTTCTTTATATAACAATCTTTGTTAGACATACAGTATAACACATGATACAAGATATATTTTGGGACTTATCTGGGCAACAGCTACAGCATGTAAACAACATGTGGGTTTCTCTTTGGGCATTCTCACATAAATTTGCATTCTCCTGTTTTTTATTTATTGAAAAAGTTTTAACAATACAAATTTTTCCCCCTTTCCCCCCCCCCCTCCCTAGCCACAGATTGTAGAATACATGTAAAAAGAATATGTAAATCCTTCCCATCCCCACCCTAACCCTCCCCCTCCTCCCTCTTCCCTCCCCCCCTTGACTTCCATTATATGCAATATTAATATTCCCAAACAATATATGTTATTCAAACTTCCATATCTTTTTTCTATATTTACTAACATACTAACATAGTCATCTCAGCTAAAAGCGATATAATATTTTCTAGTCTGATACTTATTCTGTACATACTCAATCCATAATTTCCATTCCTGTATATACTTCTCATGCGTCTGATCTTTTAAAAAAGCTGAAACCTTTGCCATTTCTGCAAATCCAGCCATCTTCTGGGTCCATTGATCAACCGTCGGTAAAACATCACTCTTCCAATGTTGGGCAATCAACAACCTAGCTGCTGTCACCATATACAAAATCAATTTAGTTTCACCCAGTGTAAAGTCTTTAACTATACCCAATAAAAAAAATTGCGGAGAAAATTGTATTTTTTTCTTTAAAACATTTTGCATAACCCACCAGATTTTTATCCAAAAAGCCCTCACTTTCCTGCAGGTCCACCAGATATGATAATATGTAGCATCTAAACAATCACATCTCCAACATTTTGGCTGCACATTAGGGTACATGCAAGACAATTTCTTGGGGTCTAAGTACCATCTATAAAACATTTTATAAAAATTTTCTCGTAAATTTTGTGACTGTGTAAATTTAACGTTCTGAACCCATATTTTTTCCCATGTTTCCAACATAACTGGTTGAGAGAAATTTTGTGCCCATTTAATCATACAATCTTTAACTAGCTCATTTTCTGAGTCTCTTTCTAACAAAACATTATAAACTCTCTTAATGTGCATTGGACCTGTCCGCTTTATCTGTTCAACCAATTCTACTTCATATTCCATTAAACCAGTTTGTTGATCTTCTTTCCATCTCATCTGTAATTGATTGTACTGCAACCAAGTCAACGATTTCCCTTCTTCCAACAGCATATCCAAAGTCTTCAATCGCCACCTGCCCTCTTCAAAGTAAAGTAACTCTTTATATAAAAACCCCCCGAGTGACTTAATATTTGTATTCCACATGGTATCAGCGAGATCCAGCCAAAACGGAATCTTATAATCCCAATTAGTTCGGGGGCTTCTCCAGACTCTCAGCAAGGCATTTCTAAGTAAATGACTGTTAAACACTTTATCCACTTTGGTATCATAAAATAAGTATGCATGCCAACCCCAAACCAGGTCATGGCTTTCTATATTCAACAAGTCAGTCTTAGTTTTCCCAAACCAATCACTTAATTGTATCAATGCAGTTGCTTCATAATATAATCGAAGGTTTGGGAGTTTAAGACCACCTCTCTCACGAGTATCTTGCATTATTTTCAGTTTGACTCTTGGTTTTTTATCATTCCAAATAAATTTGTTCAGTCCTTTTTGCCATTCTAGCAATGGTTTGTCTGATTTAAGCACCGGTATCATTTGAAATAAAAAGATCAGTCTAGGTAAAACATTCATCTTTACTGCTGATATTCTTCCAAGCAGTGATAACTGCAGTTTCTTCCAGTTTTGCATATCTTTTTGTATCTTTTGCCACAGAACCTCATAGTTATTTTGAAACAGTTTAGCATTGGAGTCTGTGATTTGTACTCCTAAATATTTGACCTTTGAAACAGTCTCGAAGCCTGCCATTCTTTCCAGTTCCTTTTTTTTGCTCTCTGTCAGATTTTTGACAATCATTTTAGTTTTCTTCTGATTCAACCTGAAACCAGATACCATGCCATACTCTTCTATAATATTTTTCATCTGGATTATTGAGTTCATAGGTTGTGATAGGGTAACAACCAGGTCATCTGCAAATGCCTTAGTTCTATAGTCCTTTTGCCTTATAACTATTCCAGTCAAGGAATTCGAGTCCCGTATTGCATTGAGTAAGACTTCTAAAGTTAAAATAAATAATAACGGGGATAATGGACAACCTTGTCTGGTGCCTTTTTGTATATTAAAATTCGATGTTAAGCATCCATTGATAATAAGTTGTGCATGTTGCTCTTGATAAATTGCACCAATCGCTTGTATAAACCGCTCCCCCAAATCCATTTTTTCCAAAGTCTTAATTATAAAGTTCCAATTCACGCGATCAAAGGCTTTTTCCGCATCCAAAAAAACCAGCACTGCAGAGATCTGTTTATTCTTATCTAGATAGTCCATTAAGTCTATAACTTGCCTAACATTCTCCTTCATATATCTGCCTTCAATAAATCCTGCTTGGTCATGATGAATTATCTTTTGAATAACTGGCATCAATCTGTTGGCTAGTACTTTTGCAAAGATTTTATAGTCTGTGTTTAATAAAGATATTGGTCTATAATTTTCTGGTTTCTTAGGACCTGATTCTTCTTTCGGAATCAATGAAACAAAAGCTGTTTTCCATGAGGAAGGTATCTTACCTCCTTGTTGTATATTACGAAATAAATCTTTAAGATGCTCAATCATTTCTTCTTGTAAAGTTTTATAATAAATTGCAGTTAAGCCATCCGTCCCTGGAGCTTTAGCTGTTTTTAATTGTTTTATAGCAAAACTGATCTCCTCCACTGTTATCAGTTGTTCCAAACTTTTCTTTTGGCTCGTTGAAATTTTTGAAACTCTCTTGTTTTCCAAGTATTCATCTATAGTAATATTCTGTATGTCATCTTTAGCATATAACTTAGTATAATATTCCAAAAAGGCTTTTTTAATTAAATCTTGTTGGTAAACTTCTTTATCAGCATATTCAGTACTATCAATAATTCGTGTCGATGCTTGCTTCCTCAAAGTATACGCCAACCACCTGCCCGGTTTGTTAGCATTGGAAAAAGTATTGTGCTTTGCAAATTGTAAGTTAGTTGCCGTTTGGTCTGCTATAAGCATTTGAAATTGATCCTTCAGAAGTTTTATAGCCATTTGCAATTTTCCGTCTGTTGGTTTTTGTATCAATTGTTGTTCTTTCTTTTTTATCTCAGATTCCAATTGTAGTCTTTTCTTCTGCTGACTTTGCCTGTGTTTAGAATTCATTTGAATTAGTACTCCCCGCATATATGCTTTAGCTGCATCCCAAACTGTTTCAATAGGGGTGCCTTTGTTCAGGTTAAATTTAAAAAACTCCTTTAAATGCTTTTTGAGTTCAATTATATTCTTTTCATATCTAAATAGATTCTCATTTACTCTCCAGGATCTTCTTTCTCTTTTACCCATCTCGATTTCCATCCAGACCGGACTGTGGTCAGTCAAAGTCCTAGGAAATATCTTTATTTTCTTTACTTTAGAGAGTAGATTAGAAGTTAAGAGAAAAAAGTCTATTCTGGAAAAGGATTTGTGCCTGTCTGAGTAAAAAGTAAAGTCCAGTTCATTTGGGTTTCGAATTCTCCAAATATCTTTCAATTCCAAATCCTCTTTCAGTTCGAAAAAAGCTTGTGGTAATTTATTCCCTATTTTGGCCGTGGTTTTTTTATCCAATCTAGGTTGGATTACTCCATTCCAATCGCCCATTATTATAGTGTTTGAATAGTCCCAATCCAAAATTTTTAAATGAAGTAGCTTGTAAAAAGTTTCCTGCTGTTGATTTGGGGCATATATTCCGACCAACAAAATTGGTCCAACATCTGTAATAACTTCAACTGCAATATATCTTCCATCTTTATCTGCTTCTATAATTTTTGCTACAAGTTTCTTATTTATATATATCACCACTCCATTCTTCTTTTCCTGATTTGAAGCAACAAATTGCATTCCCAATTTTGAATTTATCAAGTATTTCTGATCTTGCAATTTTACATGAGTCTCCTGTAAACAGATAACATCATTATGAAATTGTCTCAAATAGTGAAATATCTTCCTTCTTTTTTGCGGAGAATTCAATCCGTTTACATTCCAAGACAAAAATTTAAGTGCCATTTGACCCTGTCTGAAGTTTTGAGAGCAATTGTTGAAGATTCTCTCCTACAGTAGGAATCTTCGGTTTAGCTCCTCCCATGACTTCAGCTTGCTGTTTATCTTTGGTTCTTTTCTCACGCTGTGGCTTACTATATTCTTGCTGCTGTTGCTTCATTTGTTTAGACATTGCTCTGGTTATGCGTTGCTCTTCCACTTTAGATGTTGTTACTTCCAAAGCCATCGCCTCCTCTGTGATAGTTTTAGACATTTCTTCCAAAGGAGAAGCTTCGAATGGTGCAAAAGGATCAACCACAACACCACCTACTGCTCCCATTAATTCTCTTGCCTCCCTTTGCGACTGCCTTATTTGTGCTTCTGTTTCTTGATCAATCTCGGCTTGTAGTTGAGCTTCTTTATCTATTGGTGAAGATGTGCGTGGAGGAGGAGAACCCGCTTTCAAAACATTGTAATAAAATTCTTCTGCTTTTTCAATAGTATTAAGGCGGTATCTCACTCCTCGCAGCCTGAGTATTATACCTATTGGGGCATCCCACCTAAATTGTATGTTCTGTCTTTTCAATTCTGTCACCAAAAATCCAAAATCCTTTCTATCTCTTAACATTTTAGGCGGTAGTTCTTTAAAAACTCCAATCTCACTTCCATCAACTTGAACTGTTGTAACAAAAGAATTTTGCAGAATTTCATTTCTCATTCTTCTATCTGTGAAATATATAACCACATCTCTAGGCAGTTGTCTTTGTACCGCCACCCGAGAATTAACTCTGTAGACCTTGTCCATCTTACACAAAACCAGATCTGGTTCCACTTTCAACATAACTGCCAAAGCCTCTGCACAAATTTTCCTAAGATCTTCTCTGGTGTTCTCTTTAACACCTCTCAATCTGATAGCATATTCCATTGATCGAAATTGCATCATAGTAATCTCATTTTGCATTTTCTGTGTAACTTCTTCAATTTCTATAATTTTTGAGTCAGAAGCTCTGAATTTAGTCTCCATCTCTGAGGCAAGATTCTCCACTTTTTTATCAATCTGCAGCGCTACCTCAGACAGGCCTTTAACCACTGTTTGAATATCTTGTTTGAGTGAGTCATATTTCTCTTGAAACATTCCTTTAAGCTCCTTCTCTGATCTTTGAATTTCTTTAATAATAATATCATATTGGCTTTCTTCCTTTGTCTGAGATTGTAACTGCGCTGTTTGAGGCTGCTTCTGTTTATGTGTGGGGGAGCCCCCCCCTGGTTGCTTTGTTGCCATTTTACCTCTTAAAGATCTTCCTTTTCCACAAACTCTAACAACTTTTCCCAAAAAGTTCTCCAGATTCAATCAGGTCTATAAGAGTCCGTTGGTATTTTTATTTTATGTTATTTTGTTTTTTTGAATACTTCTGCCGCTTCCAGCCGGATTTGTTACTTTAAAATGTAGCCGGATACAGTAATCAAATTACTTTCACTTTCAGCTCTCTCAACTAAGAACAGGCGCCATTTTTTTTCCCTCCGCTTTCCTCAAAGCCAATTCACTTTCACTTTAAAAATTCTTTAAAATAGTCCAAAAAGCTTCCAATACTTGCTGTTTAGTGAGAAGTTTGAAATCTTCCTTATTTTTCTTTGTTATTGGTAATGCTGCCGCGCTGTCTTGTTCTGCTTTAAAGCAGAGTTTCCCAGTCGTCCGGAGCTTCAGCGGGGTGGATAGGGAGTCCCACCCTGTTAACTCCCCAGAAGCAAGAAAAGCTTTCTGGGGGTCTCACAGGGGACTCTACCTGCAGCCGCCGGCTCTCCTCACAAGCCCTTTGAGTCTCGGAGTTTTACGAGCCGTTTCAATTGCCGAAACGACTCTTTTACGAGCGATCGGGCTGGCGGTCTTCAAAGGACCGTCCACAACAGCTGACGGCAACAGCGGAAGCCATTCTCCTGTTTTTGATATTAACAGGCAGTTGGGCTTCTTTTGAAGATGGGTTTAGTGCTATTCTGGGATATTGCTACTGTAGAATAGCAGTAAACTTTTGTTTACAAGTAGTACCCGCCAAAAGTTGAAGGAGTAGCAATTGCAAGGTGAAATGGAAAGTAACTCTCCAAGTCTTAACTTGTAGCTACCAATACTACACAGCTATCCGTCACTTTCTGGGGCAGCCTCAAACTGCCCAGGGGATCAGTTGCAGTGCCTGTCCTCAACTTATGACCACAACTGAGACCAACATGTATGTTGTTGTGAGAAATTTGTTAAGTGGGTTTTGCCCCATTTTACGACTTTTCTTGCCACAGTTGTTCAATGAATCACCGCAGTTGTTAAATTAGAAACATGGTTGCTAAGTGAATCTATTTTCCCCATTGACTTTGCTTGTCAGAAGGTCGCAAAAGGTGATCACATGACCCCGGGACACTGAAACCGTCATACATACCAACCAATTGTCAAGCATCTGAATGTAAATCACATGATCATAGGGATGTGGCAACGGTCGTAAGTGTGAAAAATGGTCATAAGCCACTTTTCCAGTGCCATTGTAACTTTGAACGGTCACTAAATGAACTGTTGTAAATCGAGGACTAGCCGTATTTGTGTGCTGGACTAGGCTGCAGAGTGAAGCTGCCTGATAAACTGGAATAACTCTTCACATCACCTGCCATCAGCCACAGAAACTCTGATTTTTGGCCAGTCGCCATCTCTCAGTCACCTGACAGGATTGATATGAAGAGAAAGGGTTATTTATTAGACCATGAACTCCTGATGGAAATGAGGAATAAAAATGTAACAAACATTTTAATTAATTAATAACAGAATTAATTAATTAGAGAATGCAGTCTAATCTTTCTTTGCATAGCCTGGTACCCTGCAGGTTGCAATCCCAAGCATATGAAAAGGAGCAATTTGGGCAGGCTGGTTTGGTCGATCCCAGCAGCAGCAAAACACCAGGCTCCTTAAATACAGACCTTGTCCTGAACTTGACCAAACAATGGCTAGTTGATCCCTCTGTTCACCTGCTCTGCAGAGATAGCCTAACTCAGCCTGTCAAATTCTGCTACTGTACTCATAATTGAGGCTGGTGAAAAGGGGGTCCCAGTAAAAATGAAAGAGAGAGGGCTTTGTTTTCATTCTTTTCTTCGGAGGAGGGAGACAAGAAGGGAAGCACTTAGAGATAAAGCACCTGATGCAATTACCCTGCTTTAGATAAAGCCCAGACATTACTTCTAAACCAATCACAGGGCTTGTTTTCCTTTGCTTTTGCAGGCCATTCTGGCTGTTCATCCCCTCAGAGAGAACAGCAGTTGTGCTGAAGGCCCCCTGATCTTTTCCAATTGGCTGCAAAAGGCAGAGCCAGGCAGGTTGTCAGGAGAAGAGAAGGTAGCCAAGCACATACAGGAAGTTCTCCCATGAAATCCTGCCTGGATAGAGTGGGAGCTCGGTGAGAACAATAATGGGCTAGCTAGAAGTTCTGCTGCTTGGTCTGATTCAGCATGTTTCTTCCAGTGTTCATAATAATAATAATGATGATGATGATGATGATGATGATGATGATGATGATGATAGTCTTTATTGTCATTGTACATCATGTATACAACAAAATTGGTTTAGCCTCTACTGGTGCAATCCATAACAAAAAATACAGGACAATACAATTCTCAAGTTATACAAGTAATTGGGGAAAGAAAAAGCCTAGTCATATGTTTCCATATGTACGTGGAGTGATCGTGATTCCTAATCTTCTCATCGTTCCTACCACCCATCTCCTTCCACTTATGACTGTATGACTGTAATTTTGTTGCTTGTATCCTTACAATTTATATTGATATTGTTTCCTGATTGCTTAATTGTACCCTATGATTATCATTAAGTGTTGTACCTTATGATTCTTGATGAATGTCTCTTTTCTTTTATATACACTGAGAGCATATGCACCAAGACAAATTCCTTGTGTGTCCAATCACACTTGGCCAATAAAAAATTCTATTCTATTCTATTCTATTCTATTCTATTCTATTCTATTCTAT
>WNWU01000001.1:79453798-79517230 GCA_012654045.1 Ptyas mucosa
AGAGAGAGAGAGAGAGAGAGAGAGAGAGAGAGAGAGAGAGAGAGAGAAGGCACTGGAACAAAGGAGGCCCAAGGGGTTGTGTGCACATTATAGCTATTAGCAGTTTCTCGTCTAGCTTTGCATTAATTTCTGTTGGGAAATCAGGGAGGCTGTGAGGTAGGCATTCAGAGATAGTCATCCTGCAAGAGAAGGTGATGGTGTCTAACATATTACAAACAACAAATAGGGGGGAAAATGTGTCAGAAATACATTATCAGCCTATTTTTTTTAAAATTTGATTTATATGCCGCCCTTCTCCGGAGACTCAAGGCGGTTTACAATGCGTTAAGCAATAGCCTTCATACTTTTGTATATTTATACAAAGTCAGCTTATTGCCCCCACAATTTGGGTCCTCATTTTACCTACCTTAGAAAGGATGGAAGGCTGAGTCAACCTTGAGCCTGGTGAGATTCGAACTTGCAGTAATTGCAGACAGCTGGTGTTAATCACAATGCTTTTAGTCTGCTGAGCCACAGGGCCCTTTTCACATTTAACATCCAAATGTTACAATCTGCTAAAATATATATACTTTGCTGCAGAGGACAATAGTGAGTCCTCCAGGGACCTAAATCAGTGGTGGGTTTCAAAATTTTTTACTACCGGTTCTGTGAGCGTGGCTTGGTGGGCGTGGCATAGTTTGGTGGGCATGGCATGGTGGGAGTGGCAGGGGAAGGATACTGTAAAATCTCCATTCCCACCCCAGTCCAGAGGAAGGATACTGTAAAATCTCCATTCATTCCCCAATCCAGAATTACTGCAAAATCCCCATTTCCTCCTGATCAGCTGGGATTTGGGAGGCAGAGAATAGATGGGGGCAGGGCCAGTCAGAATTTTTTACTACTGGTTCTCTGAACTACTCAAAATTTTCGCTACCGGTTCTCCAGAACTGGTCAGAACCTGCTGAAATCCACCTCTGACCTAAATGCTTCTGAAAAACCCACCAGGAGCAACACTGTCCTTCTTTCTTGGCTGCATTTGATATTCTGTGGTGCGTTCCATATAGCCAGTGTTACAATCTTTATCCACTCACTTGGGATTGTAAATTAAGCAATGGTACAGGTAGTCCTTGACTTACAGCAGTTCATTTAGTGACCATTCGAAGTTACAACAGCACTGAAAAAGTCACTTAAGATCGCTTTTCACATTTACGATCGTTACAGCATTCCCAGGGTCACATGATCACAATTCAGGCACTTGCAACTGACTCATGTTTATGACAATTGCAGTGACCCGGGGTTACGTAATCCCCTTTTATCCCACCCCCCCGGGGGTTATTTGATCCCCTTTTGTGGGGAAATCAGACCAAGATTTGACCAATGTCAAATCAGACCAAGTGTGTCTTGCATTTTGTCATGCATGAGTCTGTATCAGTGGTGGGTTGCTCCCGGTTTGGTCCGGTTCTATAGAACCAGTAGTAAAATTGGTAGGAGGCTCTACCCACCCGCCATGACATCATCATGGATGATCTGCTCCCGTTGCGAATCAGTAGTAAAGGTAAGTGGATCTGTATGCTACATACTTGCAGTAAAGAGGTATAAAATACAGGGTTTTTCTAACCATCGGATAATTGTATCTTATTCATGGGGAACATCAGGGGTGTCCAAAGAGTGTGGACAAAATCAGGGCAGTGGTGACAAAGAGATGATTAAAGGTCACCTGTTTTTATATGTGTTGTTTGTCAGAATTCGAGGATCTAGCCCAATGATTACTCAGAGTCTTCAGTGATATTTTATAATATATATTTATTCATATTCATTCAGGTATGCTTTTGAGCTATGTTTTAAATATTTAAGAATTCTCTTTACTGCCTCCCAATGATAGATTGTGGGTTTACCTACGTACCTGGATAGAAGATTGACAGGTAACGCGATATCTGGTCTAGTCCAATTAGCTATATATAGCAAAGATCCTATCATTGACCTATATAATTTGTTGTTAGTAAAAGGCTCATCTTCGTTATGCATGTTCTTTACAAAATCAGGTTGCATGGGCGTGTCACAGTATTTGGCTTCGCTCATGTTACATTTCTCTATCAGTTCTAATATTTTCTCTTCTTGAGAGAGTTGGAATCCCTTTTGTGTTTGTATTATGTGAACCCCTAAATATTTGTTTATTTTCCCTAAAGACTTTAGGGAGAAGTGCTTGTTTAACTCTTGGGCGAAGGTGTCACACTTACGTTTCTGCTTACCTATATATAGTATATCGTCCACGTAAACAAGGACGCGTTCTATAGAGTCACTATTCCTTCTAGTGAAAAAACACATATCTGCAGGTGTAGCAGAGAAGCCCATTGATTTAAGTATAGTGGATAAACATTCGTACCATTGTTTTCCAGATTGTTTCAATCCGTATAGGCTTTTATTCAAAAGCCATGTGTTACCTTCTGTTGGATGTATTCCTGGGGGGGCTTTAACATAGAGTTTTTTATCTAGTTTGACGTGCAAATACGCAGTCTGAACGTCAAATTGGTACACATCTAATTCTAAAATTGAAGCAATTACTAATGCGCACTTTACGCTTTCTGCTCTGACAGTAGGGAAGTAAGTTTCCGTATAATCTTCTGGATATTTTTGGACAAACCCCTGGGCTACTAATCTAGCTTTATAAAGTGTATTGTTGTCATCTAGGGTTTTTATTTTATATATCCATTTTGTTCCAATTGGGTATTTGTCCTTTGGTACTTCTGATGGAGTGTATACACCTAGCTCTTTTAGGCTGTTCATTTCCTTCCTCATAGCTACTTCCCATTTGTTTCTTTCTTCATATGGCAACTTTACTACCTCATCATATGAATTGGGAATGGATTTTTCTGCATGTATGGACATGATGAAATCACTAAATTTGCTGGGTTTTTTATTTCTATTCGTCCTAATTGGTTTATCTGGTGGTGCGGTAGATTCATGTAGGTATCTTGCTTCTTTTTCAGAGAGAGTATCTAATTTTAATGATGGGTGATTCTCTTTCCACTCTTTGATGTTAATCCCTTGATGTTTGGGTTTGATTATTTGGTGTTCATTGCTTTCTATCCTATCTGAATCTTGTTGACTGTCTGATGTGTGTGGTGTGTGAATTATTTCGTTTAGATGTATTCTTGACCAATTAGAGTGTTCATGGAAAGTGGCTGATCTGGATACTATAAAGTTAGTTTGATTATCAATGAATCTGTACCCTTTGGTACCAGGTTCATACCCCATAAATCTAAGTCTTCTGGATACCTTATCTCCCTTTTTCCTTAGTTGTTTAGGTATATGGACATCAGCCGTGACTCCGAAGACGTGTAGGTGAGATATATTGGGTTTCTTTTTGTACATTAGTTCATAAGGGGTTGAATTTATTGCGCTGGAAACACAACCTGTTGATCGTATAATTGGAATACAGGAAGGCCTCTGACCAAAAAGATTTCCCTAGTCCTGCATCCTCTAAGATGCACCTCATCATTGTCTGTAGCAATCCATTTTTTCGTTCTACAATACCATTTTGAAAGGCTGAAAACGGAGAAGATGTGTAGTGTATTATCCCGTGTTCTCTGAGCCATTTGGAGAAATCCTTAGACAGCAATTCTGACCCTCTGTCGGTCATTATTTGTTTTATTTTTGTGTTATTTTGGATTTCTACTTTTTTATAAAATTCTCTGAATTTATGGTAGATTTCACTTTTGTGTTTGATGGTATATACGAATCCATAGTGACTGTAGTTGTCTACGATAGTTAAGAAAAACCTTTTTTTATATTTAATGGAGGGCCTGAAGGGTCCCACTAAATCCATATGAATCAATTGGAAAATAGAATCAGTAGTGCGTACTGATTTTTTCGGCTTTGGTTTTGTTTTCAGTTTGGAAGATTTACAAATTGAGCACTCAAGATAATTATCACAATTTTTTAGTTTTAGACCGTCAGTGTATTCTTTCATCTTTTGTACTGTGGGGAAGCTAATGTGTCCCAATTTCCTGTGCAGAAGATGTGCACAATCATCATGCAGTAGTTTTCCTATTATGGGCTTACTACTCTGTGTTTCTAGTTGATTGTCTGTTTCCATATTGTTATTAATTGTGGATGTTTGTTTTGGTACTGTGAGTGAGTTGGTACATAAATGGTTAATGTTGTTAGTATTGAGGTATGGTAGGCCATCGATAATGGTGACCTTTCCTATGCTCTTTCCGTTTCTGTTCATGTAAATTTGCTCTGCCTTGATTTTAATTTCTATATCTAAGTCCTCACTTAATCGTATGGCAGCTAGAATGTTATATGGGATTTCAGGTGGGAGTAGGACCCCCTCTATTTTTCCAATTTCTGCTAAGATTATGTTTCCTTTCCCCGTCACCTTGACATTAATTTGATTGGCCACCTTGATCATGAAATTTTCTTTGGCAAATGATGATAGTAAATTGACGTCGTAAGTGGTGTGGTTGGTTGCACCTGAATCAATTAACCAAATATTCTCCCCTTTGAGATGTTTACTTGGGTATCCCTGTTTCATGAGCCCATAGAGTGAGCCTGAATGTCTTTCTCTGGAACTATCTCTATGATCTTTTCTATTGTTGGGGTTGGGGGAGTCCCTGTGTTTAAATCTGCGTTCTGGTGAATGTCTGTATCTGTATTCTGGTTTATCTCTATGTTGGTTGTGTTCCTTACTTCGAATAATTTTGGGACAGTCCCTTTTGTAGTGATTTTTGGATCCACATATGTAACATTCAGGTGGGTAGCTATATCTGTCTGAGGGGCCTGATTTTCTCTCTGTTTTGTGTTCTCTGCAGGACATATAACGATCCTTCCTTAAATTGTCTTCAGCAATCAGTTTGCTTGAGAGATTTTCTATGGATAAGTATTCCATGCTAAGGCTATCTAACTGTGATATGAAATTATCCCAGCTTTGGTCCAAAGAATTCATAATTATGCTCTTCATACTTTTGTCTGTTATGTTCTCACCCCTTTGAATTAGTTCTGCCCTAGTAGCATTAAGTGTAAGCAAGTGTTTGCTCATAGATATTCCTGATCTGAGTTTAGCTGAATGGAACTCCCTGGAGATTCTAGTGGTAGTTGCCCTGCTTCTGCTGTAGAATAAATTTAACAATTTTTGTATTAGTTCTGATACAGTTAGGTGGTGACTTAAGCTAGGGTAAATACATGGAGATATGCTGGCAATTAATAAGTAGAAAGCCTTGTGGTGTAGACAGTCTATCTCAAAGGACCAGGGTTTTTCTGGTGGGTTAGTAATCAGAAATAAAATGTTCTCTTTTAAGAAAATAACTTGTAGCTGTTGGTTGAATTCTAACAAATCAGTTCCATCTAGTTTCAGTCTAGGAAAGTAAATGGTAAAGTTCCAGTGTTGTGTGATGTGTTACTTACAGGCAGGCGCTGTCCATGGTTTAGTATGTGAAGGAACTCGCAATATGGTACTGGAATGCTGTTTGGTAGTCTGTATTGACTTGCTTCTATGTTTCTCTCTTCTTTCATAGGTGGTTGGTTCTGCGCATGCTCAGCTCTCATTTGTGCTCTGCAGTCATCGGGGAAGGAGCTTGTTGCCGGAGCTCCCAGTTGAAGGCCCCACTCGCCTGGGTAGAGTCTCAGTTCTGCCTTGGGGGACCTTGGGAGATCGGAGAAGCCCTGGATCGTCGCGCGGGTTGCCTGGATATCTCTCCAGATCGTCGTGAGCCCTGGGAAGCCTGCAGCCGCAGGATGAACAGCCGGGAAGTCTGGTTCTGCTCTCGGTCTGTCGATTGGGGGCGGATTGAAAATGCTGCTTGGTGCTGGGTCGAGGTGTCCCATTGGTGTCTGCTGGATTGGTAAGTATTTTATTTGTCCTCTAGGGATCAGTGCGGTCGCCGTTTGTGGTGCGTGAGTCCCCCAGGGATGTAGCACCGGTATTGCGGCTTCGGCGGTGTTGTCGGGGTTTCCCAAATAGGCTTCGGCTGGGTCTGCTTGGCTGTGATTAGCTTTTTCGGTAGCTTTGGGGGTGTTTGGAGGCATATTGGGGAACTTTAGGTTTTTGCCGAAGGCTGCGGTTAGGATTTGTATAGCCTTCTCGATGTCATCTTTGTTGGGTGGCCTTTCGGGGGGGGAGGGAGGTCATAGTCTTTTCCCCTGCATTGTTCATTGAATTCAGGTATGTCTACTTGTGAGTAGGCCTCTGTTCCCGCCTCATTATTTGAAATTGGAATCCCCCTCGGTGATTGGTCGGCCATTTTTGGTGGTGTCATTGTCCAAGATGGCCACCGCAAAAAAGGTGCGAAGAATGTTTCGGCCTTTTCAGTGGGGGTATAGCAAATGGATGGATCTCTTACCAGGTTGAAATCTGCTTGCTCTGGTTCTGGTTCTGGTTCGTTAGCCTTAGTCGCTGTTCTACAGTCTTTAATCAGGTCTTGAAGTTTCGCGATTAGGTCTTGTTCGCCAGGAGTGTTTTTGATCATTTCCAGTAGGTTTTTTCTAAGGTCATCTTTCTTGCTTGGGGAGACTTCTATGCGGGTTTCTCCTTCGTCCCCTTTTGTTGGAGTTTCTTTCAGGATGCTGCTCTCGGGTGATAGTTGGGCTGCCATTTTCTGCGCAAAAGCCTGGGTGACGGTTCTTTTTCTTTTGGTTTTCTGATGTTCGTTGTTTTCAGACATATCTGGATGTAATTGGGCTAATAACCATCCTCTGCTACCATTTTTGTCAGAATTCGAGGATCTAGCCCAATGATTACTCAGAGTCTTCAATGATATTTTATAATATATATTTATTCATATCTGTTCTCTTGCAGGAGAAACAGAGGAAGAGCTAAGAACCTGGTGTGTTTCAATATATATACTCAGGAGGAGTGGTCAGAGGTAAATGGGAGTGGCAATGATGATGACAAATGGGAGTTGACTATAACAATGTACAATAACAAATATTAGGCATTTACATATATACATGACGTTGTTGTGCCCACCATCTTTACTTATTTGCCAATACCCCAAGACACCCTTGAGGAGGATTCCCTGGGATACAAACTGATTCATTGTTTCAGGGATCAAACATTTGGGAACACTAAATTAAAATTAATTTAATTTAGTTTAATAAATATAATTAAATTATTAACTTAATTTAAGTTAAATGAATTTAATGGACAGGTGGATGCCAGTCTTTTCTCATCACTGGAGGTTTTTAAGGAAGGACTGGACAGCCACATTTATGAAGTAGTATAGGGTCTCCTGCTTGAGCAGGGGGTTAGACTAGAAGACCTCCAAGGTCCCTTCCAGCTCTGTTCTGGATGAAGACAGTGAAAATCCTTCCCCACTCTCTGCCAAAATACAAAGGATGATCCACAACCATTAAAAAATTGTCTGAGCATCATAAAAATTATTCAGCAGGCTATTACATGGAATTTTACAAGGAAAAATTTCA
This sequence comes from Ptyas mucosa, assembly GCA_012654045.1. NCBI lineage: Eukaryota > Metazoa > Chordata > Lepidosauria > Squamata > Colubridae > Ptyas > Ptyas mucosa. Next base: position 79,461,200 of record WNWU01000001.1, read on the forward strand.
AACAGCTGTTGACCTTGCTGGTGAAGACTATATGAAGAAACATAAACAGTTTTTAGGACAGCTTTTTAAAGTAAACTACAGGAAAACTCCAAAGCTAAATAACATTTTGAACAAAGATAATTTTAAGAATGTATACAAAATGGTCAGTGTTTTTTTTTAGTGTGTTTTGCTCATCTTCTCCTTTACTGCAGAGAAAGATGTAAGAAAAATCAGTGTTTCTTGACATTATGGATGAACATAATATGGTTGGTCCCACAAATCTGTTTTATGAAGATTATTGGCATATAATGATATCATTATATCATTATTAATTATTATTTCTAAAATGGTTTGTGCCCTTATAACCAGATAGAACAGTAAAATGCTATATTATGCAAGAATATACTACAGTATATTCAGATCAAGGGAACAAACAAAGATAGGAAAAATAAAGGCTGGCATTGCAAATAAAGTGAAAGCTTCTATCCAATAATAAATGTCCAAATTAATGGTTACGTCCACTATATTCTTAATCTGTAATCACTATGGCCCCTCTGGGATCCCTGCAGAGTCTGGGGACAAAGCTGTGTACTGTAATAGAAATCTGCTTCACCATCGAAAACCTGTTTATAATGTTGAATATAACTTGAACAAGTTTTGGAGATGAAGTTGTAGGACTTGTTGAGGGGAGGCCGTTTCTATTAATCTTACTCACTGTAAAAAGACTGATGGAAAGGATTTTAATGTGAGGCAGGTATTTGTCCATGGAAGAGTATATTTTCTTTGCTTATATAGTCAACCATATTTAGACTGCATATTTAGATGCAAGATGTAACGTACTTATTATTATTATTTTTTTAAAAAATTGATGTGCCAAAGTTGGTGGCTGAGAACATAACAGATGCTGGGAGTTATTTGACACTTTTAAATACCCCAATTGAGCAGAATACCTAAGCAAAGCAAAGCAAGTTGAATGCTTAGTCCCTAACTATATTCAGATATCACAAATGCGTTAGACACGAGTTAGAGCAGGGTTCGCCACTGACTGATAAAAGATTGGCTACTCTCTTTAAATCATGCCGTTGACCTTTGCCTGCCTGCCATGGAAATGTGATAAAATATAGAACATTACAGATTTATTGCCAATGGGTTCTCCTGCTTTGCGAAGGGAGCTGCTGGGCCCCCTCTAGATTGTGAAAAACAGCATTTGGTATATAGCATGGCAAGACAAATGTTTCTTCCAAAGATGGGAAGTGGACAAGAATTGGAGAGGAATAATGATTTCACCGCAACCCTTTTCATCCTCTGTTACACCCATCATTTCCTGGATAATAGCCCATTTCTTAAAAAGACCTATAATTTACATGCAAATACTTTAACTCAGTAAGCTGTTGGAGAAGGGTCAACAGCTTATAAATTTGTCAAAAAAAGAGAGGTTCTTTGCGTTCTAATGATGTCATCTGGAACTTCCTTCAAGTTGCCTTTGAAAATGTTTGACAACTTGAGCTAAGTAATGTATTATAGGAAAATTCAGCTCCTTTTGGGAAGGAACATAATATAGGATATATCTCCCCCAATTTCCTCTGGCCTCAATAATAATGAAAGGATATTTAGGTTACATGAACAGAATAAATGATGCACCGTATCTCTCTTGGTTTACACCAGGGACACAATGACAAATTCAACTTGAGTTGCATTTCGTCCTTCAATCTAGAATAGGTAGGTATCACATGTTAGGTCTAAGGATTTGCTGAAAAAGAGGAGGCTTATCTGAATAAACTACAATTATTCCATATTGTTGAGCAACCACAGATGTAAAGAAGCAAAATGGGATTCCTTTTCCACCAGTAGACTCAACCAGATGTTAGATTTATGTGGGGACAATAATAAATCACTGTGATCTGCCACTTTAAACATCCTGTAATGTCATGGACTGATACTACATGGGTGCTCTAGATCTTTGTGGGGAAGTTTAAATGGCAATTTAAATGGCAATTTAAACTTTTGTACTTGATAAGTGGATCCTTAAAGCAAAGATAAGTGCAGATAATTTTAGCTAAAAGCATTGGCTCCTGAAACTTGACTGTAAACTCCAAGTGACTCCCATATGCTTTCTTAGAAGACACAAACAATAGACAGCTATAGGTCAGTATTTTGTTTGAAGCTATGCCCATTTGTCAGGACAAAGATTTCTTGCAGAAGGGTAGGTAAAAGGTAACAGGTAACATTCTGGTAAATGAGTAATTTGTCACTGATTAAGGCAGTCATTTTGTCAGAGTCCTCGTATCCCATCCTCAAGATTCCATTTATCCACATACTGTATGCCAAAGATGGGGAAATGCTTATCTTTACATACAGGATGCAACACAAAGGGGCAATTCCACATGCACATCACTGTTCATGGAGATCCAGGGTAGGTTCTTGGCCAAAGGAAGAGAGGAGGCAATTGTCAAGTTTAGACTGCTCTGGTGTGTGAAAATGATTAACTACAATTCCCTATTCCCTTCCTCCAGAGAGAACAGAACTCCACAAATTGTTGCTAATCTGAACCCAACCACAAGTGGCACGTATTATACACAAATGTTAGGTAAAGTTTAATGTGGCATCACAGCTTGTGGTCAGACTTGAAAAACTCAAGTGTAAAAATGTTAAGCAGGGTCAGATTGACCTGGCTAATATTTGAGTGAGAAACCACAAGGATATATCCTAGGATAGTAGCTAGCCTGGAAAGTCAAAAGTTTATCCTGGAAGAAGCCAATGGCAAGCTGTTTCTCTCTTGCTATGAAGAAAACCATGAACCAAGATTTGATCTTGCTGTAAGGGACCACAACTTTAGTTTTACTATTGTTGTTCAGGTGTTGGACTTGAGATCCAGGTTTATGTTCACACTCAGTGAAGGACTTCGGGCCTCTCTGCTTTCAAGCCAACTTCTTTCAAAGGATTATTCTTTAGATCAGGGGTCTCCAACCTTGGCAACTTTAAGCCAGGAGGACTTCAACTCCCAGAATGGGGACTTCAGCTCCCCAGCCTGCTTTGCTTAAAGTTGCCAAGGTCGGAGACCCCTGTTTTAGATAATGGGAAAACTCACTTATTTACTGGCTTGAGAACTCTAAAAGAAAAGGGGGGATACAGATATAATAAGTTGCCCAACTCTGTTATTCTGTTAAGTGAACAAACAAGCAAGCAACTGAAAAGCAGTGTCCTCATTTGTTTTTAATAACATGCAAGTGGCTGCTCTGTGATAATCATTACTTTATTTATTTTTATTTTTATTTTATGCAATTTATATGCTGCCCTATCTCCGAAGACTCAGGGCAACTCACAATGGTAAAATGCATAATTCCTTATTAAAAACATTATAAAATTAAAATCCAATTTAAAACAATTTAAAAATTCAATTAACCCCCCCCCCCCCCCCAAATCAGTCCAGGCTTCAGAACAACCAGGTCTTCAATTCGCGGCGGAACGAGCGAAAATCAGGGCCCATCCGGAGCTCCAAAGGAAGTTGGTTCCAGAGGGTGGGTGTGCCCACAGAGAAAGCTCTCCCCCTGGGGGTCGCCAGCCGACACTGTCTGGCCGACGGCACCCTGAGGAGGCCCTGTCTGTGGGAACGCACTGGGCAATTGGGGATTGTCACTGGCTGCAGGGGGTCCGATAAATATCCCAGGCCTAGGCCATGAAGGGCTTTATAGGTGATAACCAGCACCTTGAACCTCACCTGAAGGGCAACCAGTAGCCAATGCAAGCCATGCAGGAGGGGTGTAACATGGGAGTATCAGGACGCTCCCATCACAACCTGCGCGGCTGCATTCTGCATTAGCTGAAGCCTTCAAGTAGTCTTCAAGGGCAGCCCTAGGTAGAGAGTGTTGCAGTAGTCAAGATGGGAGGTGACTAGTGCATGAGTAACGGTGCGTAGGGCATCTTGGTCCAAATAAGGGCACAACTGTCACACAAGGCAAACCTGGGCAAGTTTAGAGGCAGTTCCAAGGATAATCTATGGAATTCCATTTCTCATAGTTAGCTAAAGAAATACAGTTAACCCTCAACTTACAGCAGTTGATTTAGTGACTGCTACAAAGGGATGCGGTGGCTCAGTGGCTAAGACGCTGAGCTTGTTGATCGAAAAGTCGGCAGTTCAGCGGTTCGAATCCCTAGTGCCATGTAATGGGGTGAACTCCCGCTACTTGTCCCAGCTTCTGCCAAACTAGCAGTTCAAAAGCATGTAAAAATGCAAGTAGAAAAATAGGGACCACCTTTGGTGGGAAGGTAACAGCGTTCCGTGCACCTTTGGCATTTAGTCATGCCGGCCACATGGCCATGGAGACATTTTTGGACAGCGCTGGCTCTTCGGCTTTGAAATGGAGATGATCACTGCCCCCTAGAGTCAGGAACGACTAGCACATATGTGCGAGGGGAACATTTAACTTTAGCTTTTTACAAAGTTACAAAAAATGACATATGACCGTTTTACACAGTTAGGACCTTTGCAGCATCTCCATGATCATGTGATCAAAATCCAGATGCTTGGCAATAGATTCATATTCATGACCGTGGCTGTGTCCCAAGGTCATGTATTCACTTTTTGCGACCTTCTGATAAGCAAAGTCAATGGGGAAGCCAGATTCACTTAACAACCGGGTTACTAACTTACCAATTACAATGATTCACTTAAGAACTGAAGCAAAAGTTGTAAAATGGAGCAAAGCTCACTTAACTAATGTCTCATTTAATAACAGAAATTTTGGGCTCAGTTGTGGTCATAGCTTCAGGATTTTGAGAAAAGGGCTTTGAGGTATCAACATCTGACTTCAAAAGAACTGTCCCTGCCTTTCTAAAATAGCTTCACAGATCTGTCCCTGTTGGGGGTTTGTCTGTTCTGATCAATTGTGGGTGAGAAAATAAAATAAAACTCAAAGCACCGAGAATTAGATCTGCCTCTATTTGCACGATCTGACTTTAACTATGTAAATATTAAGATGGAGTTCCAAGTGGATTCTTGCTGACAGCTTAACATTATTTATCTTTGTGTTTTGCTCTTTGATTTGGTTGCATTACTGACTTAAGAAGGCAATGTTTGGATTGTCTACTGTCATTTCCTGAGTCTCAGAACAACAGAGGGATTTCTGTGGAATTCTGTACTTCGGTTTTGAGGCTTATTTCTTGTTTGTCTTCTTTGGCTGATGATTCCACTGAAAAAGAATGAATGACAAAATCGGAAGTATAAATATTTCAGGCTAAGTCCTCCCCTCTTCACCTCTCCACTCCCATCTTATATACATTTTTTAAAGCAGCTACAAAAAAAAAAAAATCCAGATGGAAATGGAGAACTTAGGTAGTTTCGTAGCTTTGATTCAGCTACACGATATTTAGAAGGCTTTGTCAAATGGGTCTTGCTACCTCTCCTCAGAGAGAGAGAAAAGCAAATCAGAACGACACTGAGGGACAAACTAAGCAAGAAATACTGAAACCAGCTCATCACCACTACTACCATGTGAATTAAACTATAGGGGAATATTTTCTCCCAAGCAATCAGCTTCTCCCATCTAGTTTTCTTTATAAACTTTTCTTGGCTATGTCTAGCATCCATCCATCCTGACTCTTACCGTAGAAGAGTTGGCCCCATCTGTGCTATTTGGCTCACACTAGGGCTGGCTTCTGAGATTTGTTGTTTTCTTGTTTGTATTTTTGAATTGTTTTAATACTGTATATCACCCAGAATAATAACAGATTCATTTAGACCACATTAAACAAAGAAACAAACAAAATATTGGAATCCTACTGCCTTATAGGACAAGAGGCACCTTCTCCAGTCTGGGTCAATCAACTATAGAGGAAGCCATAAACACCTTTGAAGAATAGAATACCTTCTATGTTTTTAATTGACTGTATCTCCCTTTCTTATTGTTTTTTTTCCAATTTCTATAGCTGCCCATCTCATCTATAAGGTAAAGGTTCCCCTCGCACATATGTGCTAGTCATTCCCGACTCTAGGGGGTGGTGCTCATGTCTGTTTCAAAGCCAAAGAGCCAGCACTATGGTCATGTGGCCGGCATGACTAAATGCTGAAGGTGCACAGAGTGCTGTTATCTTCCCACCAAGATCCCTATTTTTCTACTTGCATTTTTTACGTGCTTTCGAACTGCTAGGTTGGCAGAAGCTGGGACAAGTAACCCATTATGTGGCACTAGGGATTCGAACCACTGAACTGCTGACCTTTCGATCGACAAGCTCAGCATCTTAGCTACTGAGCTACGAAAGAGCTATATAAGCGCCAGTGACTCTTATGCTGGTCTATGTCTATAATGAAGATTTGATTTGATTCAAAGAATTGGATCTATTCCTGTGTTATAATAATGACCCAGTTCTTCTTTTCCAATGAATGATAGTTATTATTGCCGTCTCCACCTATTTCTTTCTTCTTTCTTTCAATGTGCAAATGTTGCCAAAGGGTAATTCTTGACCTACAACCACAACTGAGCCCAAAATTTCTGTTGTAAATGAGACAATTGTTAATTGAATCACTGCAATTATGAACTTAGTAATATGGTTGTTAAGTGAATCTGGTGTCCCCCCCTTGACTTTGCTTGTCAGAAGGTTGCAAAAGGTGATCACATGACTTTGGGACAACTGCAACCATCATAAATATATATGAGTAAGTTGCCAAGCATCTCAATTTTGAGCGTGGGAATGCTGCAAAGGTTGTAAATGTAAAGAATGGTCATAAGTCACTTTTTTTCACTGCAGTTGTAATTTTGAGTGGTCACTAAATGAACTCATGCAAGTTAAGAACTACTTGTAGCAAAGTTTACCCTCTTTGGTACTTGATCAACGAGACTAAACATTGTGTCTTTATTACTACTAGCCAAATGCGGAACATAATTGGGTGAGATGGGCAATCTTGGAGATCCCTAAATACAATCCCTAAATACAATTCCTGGACAATCCCTGATATTGAAGGAATGATGTAAATAAGTCAATTGAAGGAACTTTTCATCCTTATTACCCTCATATACTGATTTTTTTTTCAAAAAGTAAAAACTTAGCCAAATGGTTTCCACCATCTGTTGCCCAAATGTTGAGAGTAGTCACTAATGCTAAGGGCAGAAGTATCATTTTTAAGACAAACGTTATCTCAAGAGGTCAAAGGTGGCCACTGCAAAGGGCAAAAAGAGCAACTAAGGGCCACGGACCAGTGTTAAGTATTTTCCCTGAAAAACCATTCAGTGAGTCCTGAAAGTAATGGAAAGGTCTGCTAGGCAACCATCACCTGGGGACACAGGGCGCTCCCAATTGGAAGGAAACCATCTCACTGATCTTCACATCATTCTCACATTTGGTTTATAGACTTTCTTCTCATAAAGCCTTGTGCCCAAAATCTGCTAATATGGCAGGCTCTTTAATTGTTCCACCTCCTGCTTTAGTTGAAGTATCTTGACTAATACTGTAAATTTGCTATCTCTTTACTGGTTGAAACATTTGAGTTCCATCCTTAGGCTCTGGCTTGGTGAACATTATGACCACCTTATCAACCACCAAAGATGCATCTTCTTTTAAAGCCACCAAAGCAGCCATTATGACAACATGCCTCAATTTTGAACTGCAAACCAAATAACATCCTTTTATCTATCCTATATCCTATCCTCTATCCATTAATAACTCCAAGTTATTAATTGGCAAATCCAAGTTCTAAATTCAAGTGCTTTATATTTTTAGCAATTAGGTGTAGCATCTGGCTGTGTGTGTATGTATCTTCTTTGTGCTTTCCATACATTTGCATTTCTCCAGGAAAATTGTCTAGTTGCCAATTTTAAATTGGTCCAAAGGTTTGTAGCGGAAATTAGGCAGTTGTGCAAAAATAAAGAAAAAAGAACAGCTTCATCTCCTCACTGCTGCATGCCAGATTGTGGCTAGGCAAAGAATAGACTGACAAAAGAAAGTAAATATGACAGAGTGGTTGGGATGTTGGGTTAGGAATAGAAAAACCTCCTTCCCACCTTTAATTTTGAAAGTTCATTGTCTCTTGACTAATCTACTTCAGAGAATTGTTGTGAACATAAAATCGGAGTAGGGAGTACTGTGTCCATTGGTGTGAGTTTTTGGATGAGATGAAGGTTTATTTCAAACAGATAAGCCAACTAATAAATTGAGCTACCTCAGTTCACACACATCTGGTTATTTCAGCCACACAAACAATCTGATTGTGTCAAGATCAGCTGATGTCTCTGTTGCACCCAAGCAGGAACCGCAAAATTCTACCTATGTTTGCATGACACCTGTTCCACGACCAATTGAAACATAGGCACTGTTTTAATTTTGCTGCTGCAGCACAGTGTCAAATTTTTGCTGTATTGAATTTTCCCCACCACAAGCAAGAACAGAGTTGGCCAGCTAGAAGCTAGAAGCAGCCTAACTGTAGAACAATAATATATTTGAGTATGGCTATGTTCAGGCTAAATTGGCTTCAGGGTAGTTTTAGCCAGCAGGTTCTGACAGGTTCTGGAGAACCAATAGCGGAAATTTTGAGCAGTTCGGAGAACTGGCAAATACCACCTCTGGCTGGCCCCAGAGTGGGGTGGGAATGGAAATTTTGCAATATCCTTCCCCTGCCACGCCCACCAAGCTACGCCCACAGAACCAGTAGTAAAGAAAAGTGAATTTCACCACTGGTTTTAGCTATTGGTTTGTTCAATATATTTCCTGCATAATTGACTGACTCTTGTCTTATAGGAGAAGAGAGAGTAATAAATACATCTACAATGAGTTTTCTCACATTTGTACATTTCTGAACAGTTTGGTCAAGAGATAAAATTTGACATGCACAATCCTTGCCTGATGGAAAGCTGGGTTGCACTTTCTGAATTTTGCTCACGGCCACCTTTGTATTCTTTAATTGGAATTCTGCCAAACAACTTTGCATGCTAAGTCCCTCTAGCAGTGTTGGCAAACCTTTTCGGCACTGAGTGCCGGAAACCAGAAGAACAGCTCCCCGGGACGCATGTGTGTGCTGGGAAGATGATTTTCTGGTTTCCGGTGCATGTGCACCGGCCAACTGGTCTTTGCGCATGCATGCATGCCAGAAACTGGAAGACCAGGTGGCCGGTGGGTATGCCGGAAACTGAAAGAGCCGGGTGGCTCCTCTTCTGGTTTCTGGTGCTTCCGTGTGTGTGAAGATCAGCTGGCCGGCGCAGCAGAACCCAGAAGAGCAACAGGAGACGGCTCGCATGCCTGGAGAGATGGCTTTGCATGCCATTTCCAGCAGGCATGCCATACGTTTGCCATCACGGCCAGTGGTGGGTTTCAAAAATTTTTACTACCTGTTCTGTGGGTGTGGCTTGGTGGGTGTGGCATGGCTTGATGGGCGTGGCAGGGGAAGGATACTGTACAATCTCCATTCCCTCCCCAATCCAGGGGAAGGATACTGTAAAATTATTTTTGTAGGTTACTACAAAATCCCCATTTCCTCCTGATCAGCTGGGACTTGGGAGGCAGAGAATACATGGGGGCGGGGCCAGTCAGAATTTTTACTACCGGTTCTCCAAACTACTCAAAATTTCTGCCACCGGTTCTCCAGAATTGGTCAGAACCTGCTGAAACCCACCTCTGATCACAGCCCTATAGCATTACATTTAGTCGTGCTGCCCTTAGCTATCCATAGGGCCACAATGGCAGTATCCTTTCAATCAACTGATGCCTTCCCACCATTTAAACAAGTGGTGCGCAGCTACTTCATAAGGAAACCAGATCCCTATCTTAAAAGGTTCCCAGTTACACCATCTACACCTGCAACAATTCTTACTATTTTTCAACATCCCCACAACATCTATTCATTTATTTTTGGATGCTAACCTTTACAACATTCATTTAAACTCCATACTTGCATATATCGTTACCATTCTCCTTTCTAAAATTCTCCTTCTCTCTGGAAACTCCTTGATTAGGCCATTTCACCCACTGTCTAAAGAATGTTTAAATTATTTCATTATGTAAAGCATTTAGTAAGAACAAGAAGGCATAGACTAGCCTATGTTATATGCAGCATTCCTTGATAATGGTAAAGATAGCTGATGGTATCTGTCAGTTTCAGCATATATTGATAAACTTAGCCAAAGCTCATGTCAAACATTGCTGTTCTAATCAAGCTGATATTTCTGATCTGGAGATCATTTTACAAGCCAATATAACGTTGCCCACATCCCACTAACTTGAAGATATATATATAGGCAGCATACTGACCAGGGGTGGGTTCTAAATTTTTTTACTACCGGTTCTGTGGGCGTGGCTTATTTTGCAGGCATGGCTTGATGGTCATGTGACAATTCTTTAGGATTTAGCAGAGGTACTGGTCTACCAGGCTTTTAACTGCTTGCAGAGCTGTACCGGTCTACTCATTTGTTTTCGGAGGCACCAGTCTACCACCACACTGCCTTTTAACACTGATCAGCTATAGGGTGGCCCTTTGAAGCCCCGCGGCAAGAGTTTAAACAGTTTTTTTCCTTCTAGCCGATCAGCTGGGACTCAGGAGGCAGCAATAGATTGGGGGTGGGGCCAAATAAAAGGTAAGAATAACGGGGGGGCGGGGGGGGCAGAACCGGTTTGGTGACATCATATTGTCACCGCTACCAGCTTGGCGGAACCGGGAGGAACCCACCACTGATACTGACATACATTCTTTAAAAATTTGATTATTGTAAGAGCTGCCAGAAAATGATAAATTGAGTAAATGTATTTGTACATATGAATATAAAGATTCTCAGATGTTTTCATCTTGATGACCATATTCAAAAATTGATATTCAACAGGGCATAACTGTTAGGCATGAAGAATCAGGACCACACATTAAGTTCCAGTTAAGAAGAGTTTTCACTGAGGCCTAAACAAGAGTAGCACAAATTGGCACTAAATTGCACCAGAAAATAAACAATGGAATTCAAGGGGAAGGAGTGGGGGTTCGACTTGGATTGCCTGTGGCAACGCAAGGATTCCAGACTGAATCCTTTCTTGACTCCACCTCATGTGTTCTTCTTCTGCAATAACCTACATAGAGTTTTTCAATGGCTCTAGAATGGCCAGCATGGAAAGTAATATTCTATACTTGACATTTTAATCTGATTTAGAAGCCTTTTTAGTTAAGAATAAAAAAAAAACATTTTCCCCCTCAGAATCCCTTTTCCTGGTTAATGCATATATAAGACATTTGAGATACATCCACAAACATTGTAACCATTATTATACTTACAATTTACTAGACAGTCCGCCATGTGCAAAATATATCTAATCAAATGTATAAATAGATCCTGCCCACTGTTGGATACTGTGAGCAATCCTGCAGGTAAGATCCAAAGCCCACCACTAGGAGGCAGTGATTTTTGAGGTTTATTACTGTAGTCTAAATGTTTACTTAGCACATTGTCCCGTTTCTTTTGCTCGCTTCTTTTCACCAAATAATCATTTTAAGAAATGGAGAAATAATGCAATGTTAAGTTATATCATTCTTGTGGCCTTTTCTTTTTTTTTGGTCATGTTGCTATTTCATAATGTGCTGATGGACATAAATCAACATCTTCTAGGCTGCTGCTGTTTTACAAACAGCAATAATTCATCAGAAAGTATGTAATCAGGCTGGTTGCGTCACAAGTGAAGACAGTTTTAGCCATGTCGTTGGTTTGGAACATTTTGTGGTTGCTATTTGTCTATATGTTGAAGGAGTTTTGTAAGGACACACCACAATAACACTCACAGATAAAAATCTGAGTCATAATTTTACTATTTATTATAAAAGTTTACAATTTATTAATGGCAAAGAATTCCTTCACTTGCCCAGAAATCTTCACCATCTTGGCCAAATACCACTTGCAGGATCAATATATTACCAACTGTGTTGTTGTCATTTTTGTGTTGAGCATGAAATCTTTAATCTAAATTCCTCATTCATTATGGTAAACAGATAATTTCTCATAAGTGTGACTCCAAGCTTTTGATCAGATTCTGATCAGTGGATATTAGCAGAAGGAATTTATTCTCATCACAAGAGAACCAATAAATAAATAAATCAATCAAATACCACTGTGCAGGAAACAATTTCATTTTCACAAAAATCCACTAAGAATACAACAATAATGTCTATTGCACAAAAGTCAGTCCCACTATTTAGATGCCATCTAAGCAAAGATTCTGAATTATTTGATGAAATATTATAACTTTGGGTTTCCCGGATAGATAGTCAGATGCCTAAGATTCTTCCAACAGGTTGAATCAATTCAAGGTTGACTCAGGCTTCCATCCTTCTGAGATGAGTAATATGAGAACCCAAATTGTTGGAGGCAATATGCTGACTCTGTAAAATCACTTAGAGAGAGCTATAAAGCACTGTGAAGCTGTATATAAGTCTGAGTGCTATTGCCATTGCCAACAGGGCCAAAAAAAGTAAGCCACAATAATGTTAGAATGACATGTGTCATGATGTGATCATCTAACAAACACAATTTAGTAATTTACAAGATGTCAGGTGAAAAATTGAGTTACTTGCATCATGATGTCATTATTATATATCATCATTTTCCTCCATGCAGATGCTTCGATTGCAAGAAGAATTTTATTGTCTAAAACTGTAAAATGGTAGTACATTTTTCATTGTTCTGGTGTGTAGTGACATTGCTATGCCATTGCCGAGCCTGTGGTCCTCTGAGGCAACAAACACAAAGTGAACAAAAGACCCCCATGAAACAACAGCAATAAAGTGTAACCCTAATTAATCTGAACTTGCCTATCCTTGAAGCTGCTCAAGTTCGCGGCCATCCCAACATCAAATGAATGGAAGATATGCAGTTCAACTATAAACTATATGACAAAACCTTACTGTTCTCAGTCTTGGAGCTCCAACTTTTTAGATGCTTTGGAGTGGCCCAAAATTTGTGGCCAATGAATTCTGTGTTGGCTCCATCAAATGTTTTTTGCTATAAATGGAGAGTTAATTTTTCTAGTGATATCTGCTGCTGCTTGATTTATGGAAAAGGCCCATTGTAATGCCAAACTACAGTGATACATTAATAAAATCAAATAATAGTTAAGGAAGAAATTAGGAACTGAGAGATCATGGCCAGATATTTCAGCCTGAATGTGTTTTCTGCCACTTGTGAGAAATGTAAGAGAAATAGAGGAAGAAATAGCTTTTTGTGCATGTTTTAAAACAAAAGAGGATTACACGGCAGAGAGGGAAGGAAGAATATATTTCTGTAATAGAGGCTGGTTTGATACATACACACATACATACATACATACATACATACATACATACATACATACCAGAGGTGGGTTTCAGTAGGTTCTGATCAGTTCTGGAGAACCGGTAGCAGAAATTTTGAGTAGTTCGGAGAACTGGTAGTAAAAATTCTGACTGGCCCCGCCCCCATCTATTCTTTGCCTCCCAAGTCTCAGCTGATTAGGAGGAAATGGGGATTTTGCAGTAACCTTCCCCTGGATTGGGGAGGGAATGGAGTTTTTACAGTATCCTTTCCCTGCCATGCCCACCAAGCCACACCCACAGAACCGGTAGTAAAAATTTTTTGAAACCTACCACTGATACATACATACATACATATCTGACAGTTCAAGACTTAAACTTTTAGAAATCTTTCCCACAGAATCAAGCAGCAGCAGATATTTAGAGGATACAGAAAATACAGTAAGGAAAGGGAAAAAAAGTAAAAGTAATAAATTATCAGTGGATAGCCAACCCATTATGATTAGAAAATCAAAGATACCATATCGCTAATATATTCTAGTACACCATTAACAATATCGTACTATAAGATATTTCATATTTATGTTTAAGTTTAAGAGATTTCTAAATTGACTATAAAAGTACTTTTTATAAAATATGAATGATGAAACTAGATATATAATTAAAGTCAGAGGGAAAGGAAAAGCTGTAAATAGCAAACCATATATTGGGAAAATACTCTAAATAAGTGTAGTTAATGTCTGGTTAAAATAAACTCTGGAACACGAATTTGTGATGGAGCACAATTCCATGTAAAGAATTATAGTTCTGTACATCAGATTTCCTTTTTAAATAAGAAGTTAATCATCAAATCATATTCACATAGTTTAATTAATCATTCTTCCACAGATGGGACCCAATAAGAAGCATATAAAATCCTTGCAGTTGTTATTGTATATGCTACATTTTGAAGTAATATGATTTGAATCTTTAGTTCCCCTTTCATTTCCCTTTCATTCTCCCAATTCCCAATTCCCATTTTCTTTTTCTTTTTAAATCTTGTTTTCTTCTGTCTCTGCCTTGTTTTCCTCATTGTTATAAAGGGGTGTAGGAAGGGAAATTCAAAATGATTGTTGCAATAAGTCTCTTCTAAGCTATATGGTTGATTTTCTGCAGGTCCAAAGTTCTCTAAAGCTACAGGCATTTTGGCACTTCCGTCTGTGGTTGGATTTCTGTGAAACTGAATTTCAGATATTGAATTGGTTTGAATCTAATCCTATGCTTTCTAATCCCCTCCCATTCAAATAATCCTTAATTATCAGATTTAGATTGTATATTGGCTTACACTCATAACATCTGTGTATCTTACCTTCAGATTTAGGTAATTTCTCGCTCTCTGAACTTTTGACATTTCACTGTTAGTTAAGTTGGAGAACCCACTCACAAAAAGACTTCTATATAAATCCCAAAGTACTCAGTCCAGGGTTTTTGGTGGCCTTTAGATAAGATGGCCTTGTTATCCCCTTCTCTTGAGTAGATTCACCTTACTTCTGTCTATACAATTTGTTCACATATTTTTCCTTCTGAGTCTTTCCCACCGACGCCAGCAGCCTGAAGGAAGGTTCAAGGAAAATAAGGAAGATGATCTATCTTTCATGTTTATCTCAGAGTAGACAGAAGCAAGGAACAGAAGTAGCACCACTACAAAAATGGTCTGGAGCAATTAAGAGGGAGCCTCCTCACAGCTTATGAATTTTGTCCCACGAACTGGGCAAGATCAAGGAAGTAAATACAGAGTTCAGTCAGTTCTCTTTAATGCTATTCTGGGATAAATACAACAACTTGGAAAATGTAATAGGAGTTTCTCGGCCTTGTTTATAGCAAAATGATTAAGAGTGTCTCTTCTTCCTAGTTTTCTCACCAGATGGGCTGAGCTGCCATTTTTTTTTAAAAAAAGTAATTAACAGACTCACCATCAGTTTCTTGATTGATATCTATTTTTCCTTCTCATACCTGGTCATTGTCTAAACATGACTGCAATCCCACTAATCTGCCCTGTGTTGATTGCATTAGAGGCACATTAGAATGATTGTGTAAATCAGTCTGGAAACACTTTTGTCTATAGAAACCCATTAAACTGACAATATGTTTGCTCAGTTCTTTTATGAGCCTTTGATGTTGTATAACCATAGGTGTGATTTCCTCTCCTCTCTCATGAAACCATTAATTTTTCTGCCTAATGGTTCCAGGGGGGCAGGGATGGTAGATACATCAAGGCACTTGCAATTGTCTTTCTTGTTCTTATTTTTTCTGTTTCAAGGCAGTTCCTCTGGAGTGGTCTTGCTCAGTTTTTATTTGTTCAAAATATAATCAGGAGCAATAGAATTTGGTTGTTTTGTTGTTTTTGAAAATCTAGTTGACTTTTGATTTAGCACATCCTGTGGCTTTATTTTTTTTCCAGTTAGGGACTGAAAATTTGCTCTCCAGAACAACCAAGTTGGAAGGGACCTTGGAGATCTTCTAGTCCAACCCTCTGCTCAAATCCTATATATGTTCAGAACTGAGCCATGAATTTGACGTTCCTTTCCCATCACCACCATTTTAACTCTCTAGATCCTCAAAAAATAGTTTCAAGTTGACCCATAAGTGTCCTATCTGCTACTGACCTCAATATACTGGATCATTGAGAGAATTCTGGGAGCTGAAGTTCATAAGTTGTAAAATTGGCAAGGACCTGACATGAGTAATGATTAGTGAAATAGATTTTAAAACAAAAAAAAAAATCCCATATTTATTTAAAGCAATACATTACAGGTCAAAACCCAGCACTCATGCAGGTGCATTGTACCAGAAGGAAAGTTGAAGAGCACATGCTGTATGTTAGGGGTGTCCAATTTTAGCAACTTTATGACTTCTGGACTTCTGGGAGTTGAAGTCCACAAGTCATAAAGTTGCCATTGTTGGATACCCCTGTTTTATGTGCTTGTGCCTGGGAAATGAGTTCAGATTATCAATCTCTTAGACAAAGAGCAGGGAGTGTAATGGATAAAGAGAGGACATCCTTAACTCTCTGTCTATGCCCTATTGGCCTCTTGACGTCTTGCTAAAGAATCAGTGCCAATGGATTTACACTTCCTACATGAAGAACAAAGAATATGAAATGTCCATTGCTGCTTCCCAAGATGTTGCATTTTCTGAAGGCACATCAGTTCCCTCATTTTCTCCACTCCAAGAAAAATGGAAATGGCTGGGGAATTTTGGGAGTTGAAGTTGGCAAGGTTGGAGATTCCTGGAATTCACCTCTCCCTTCCATCAATTGTCTAATAACCCTTTGTAAAGTAACTTAGATCAAACCTCTTTTTCGCTAGGACTTCAAACCTGGCCACCTGGAATTTCCAAACTTTTTCAGCAAAGAACAAGATTTGATGCTTTCCTACTGACTGTGTGTCACCTGGCAGGAGCCATCATTAGTGAGTTCCTGTGAAAACCCAGGAAGAAAGCATAATCTTCAATTCCTTACTCAAAAAATAACTAAATTGATGTATTTACTGTCATGAATTTCCTGGCAATGAAACATCCAAATCCATTCCCAAGAGGCTTTCTGATGGGTTTCCTTTAATCCCCAGAATAAACTAGATGACTAAACTCTAACTTTCACACACTCTTCACACACACTTTTGCATTCCTCCTACAATATATTTGGACATTTATCCTATCTGGTGATAAATATAAATAATGCTTGGTATCTATTTACAAAGCAGACTTTGAAACCATGTTTGGGTTTACAAATCTGGTTTGGATGTCACACAAAACCAATTTTGTTAGTTAGTTCCTGAATCAAAGGAGCAAAGCTCCATCAGTATTGGGGATGCTGACTTAAATTATTTTCACTTTGAACATATATTATTCTATTTGGAAACAAACTGTAGTTTATGCCAGAGTAAAACTTATAACTGACTAAAGACAGAAGCCATAAGTTGATCCAGGATCTAAAATTATTTCACTGCTTCAGTGATTTTTCCGGGAGCATGTCAGGGAAGGGAATAGAGTGGTTTTGAGGTGAAAATTCCACAGGGATAACAAGTCTACACATCCCAGGCAAGATAACAAAGAGACAGCTCCGTTTTGGGACTTGATGGGTGTGCATGTGTGAATGTGGAACTCCAGGCGGACTGTTCCCAAATGATGTGGGAAGAAAACCATCTGGCTCATGTTGACTTAGGAAGAGACACAGAAGATGTAAAACCACGGTGTGGAGTCAGTTCCTTTTCCAGCATCCTGGTGATTGCTCAGTGGGTACACTTGATTGTAAAGCACAATATTGGTTTTAGCAAAATTAATCACAGTGCACTTCAGGGTTCTTCTTTTGCTATTTCAATTTCTTTGTATTCTTCTGAGTTGGTCATCAGAAGGTAAGAAGATGCTGGTGCGTGCCCACAGGCTGGCCTACAAGGACACAACCCGAGTGGCATAAAACCCCCAGGATTGAGCCGGTGACATTCAGTTTATGGAAAGCTGCAGATTTCCTGCAGTGCGTTGAAAAGCAATATTAACATTTTTCATAAAATATTCTTGCTGTGGTTTATTTTGGCTGGTCATCCCTTTCCTTGAGCCAGTGAACCTGCTCAGAGCCTGGGAGGCAGTAAAAATATAGTAAATTAGGATTGCAAGACCTTGAGGGGAGTTGTAAAGTGATAGCGAAAAGAGGAGCCAGGCAAAACAAGAAAGCTGATACTTTTTATGGAACCAGGTGTGGCCGATGCAGCATTGTTTCATTGGATTTCTCATCAGAGTGCAAAAATAGCTTGCCAGGCAACTTTGAAGTCTCCCATGTAATTTAATAGCCTCCATATATTTTAACATAAAGACAGATTCTCCCCTTCACCCTGGATGAATGTCCTCTCTCCTCTTTGATGGCAGCCACCACTTATGCATTATAGGCGAGAACCAAAGACACTCTATTATAATAATCCTTCTGCAAATCTGTCTGTGTAACTCTCTTGTTCTATGTCATTTTGCCAGCATGGATGGGAGAGGTGTTGCAAGGCGCATTGAAGAGGAAGGAAAATGTGGTCTTTGATCATCATGGTAGGCGGTGCATTATGGAAGTGGGAGCCCACCTGGAAGAATGCAGCCTAGAGCCCTGAAAGGAGATCCTCAAGTACATTTTCCCTTTAGGAACGGCATAACAGCTTCCAAGTATTTTTGAACAGCCAGCAAGATGATAGCAGCTATTAATACGTATGATACTTACCTTCCATCTTCATGTTATGGTTGAAAAGATATTAGAGTTTATTTCACTCAGAATTCCTGGATTTATAACCTCTCAGAGTCATTGGGAGTTGAACTCCATATATGTTGTTATTTTTTTGTCCTCTGACCCTGAACACATGGAAGGGATCATGTTCACTTCCCCACTTTACATAATCCTTGTCAGACCTAATGGAACTAGAGGTATTCCTCACTTAACAACAGTAATTTGAGACCAGAATTTGACTGACCAGAACTTGTTCTGAACAACATGGGACCTAGGAAGAGCAACCAGTAAGTTACCTTGATTGCAAAGGTAGTGGTGTCAGAAGAAGGAAAGTAAAATCCAATAAGTTCAATTTCCTGGAATAGTCTCTTCTCAGAATATAAGGGGGTCAACTTATTCTTCAAAGCACCCGAAGACAAGACAAGAAGCAATGGATGGAAATTAATCGAGGAGAGAACCAACCTAGAACTAAGGAGAAATTTCTTGATATTTAGAACAATTAATCAGTGGAATAATTTGCCTCTAGAAATTGTGAGTGCTCCAATGCTGGAAGTTTTTAAGAAGAAATTGGACACCCCATTTGTTTGAAATGGTATGAGGTCTTCTGCTTGAGCAGGGGGTTGAACTAGAAGACCTCCAAGGTCCCTTCCAACTCTGTTATTTTGTTATTTGCAGGGGATTTTTTTGTTGTTGCTTGTATGTTTCTTTCTTCTGGGATAGGTGAGAAGGTTAAAATACCAATTAATACAACAACAACAATGACGAAAGAGTGGCTGATCTTTAAATAAATAAGTTGTAGGGAAGAGAAGAGGCCTTAGATCCAGCTGTACACATCAACCATCTTCTTCTCCCACATTTTTCTAAATGACATCAGTTCCCCTTCCAGTACCGTTCCCATCAATTCATACTTTAAGAAGTTAGTAGATTTGTCCAATATTTTGCCCACAGTTCCTGGAGAGGTGTAATTAAGTGACCAAACCATCAATGAATCAATTACTGTTCTCCTCACCCCTCCCTCCCTCTCAGTTGCAGGCATTCCAGGGACTGTTTAGCTTTCAGATTTTGCTGGTTTCTCCGGCCCTGTCCCACCAGCAAACACTACCCCTGAGCAGCACCTGCAAACAATCACTTTGAGAGATGGCTAATGTTCTAATTACCCCGGACCCAAAAATGTTAGCTGTAAACAAAAGGGGGACTGTATTTATAATCCATCAGTTTTATGACCTTCTGATGGTGATGATATCTGCAGAGTTTATATTTGGAGACCTCACGTCCTCTGCAGCAACAGCAGCTGTTCGCTTATGGTTGGTTTGAAAGAAATTCAAGCACTCGTTTAACTCTGGGCGAGAGACAAGGAATCATTGGTCCTCTTTGAAATCGGACTTGTTATTGAGTTTCATCTAAGTTTTGGAATGGATTTGAAAAGCAACTTATCGAAAAGATTTTAAAATCCATTCGGAAGCTCTACCTGAGTTAGAAGAGGCTCCCGTGCAGCAATTACTGTAGCCTATGTTTGAAGAGAGGATGTGGATTATTCAAGTGACAGATCTTCAGCCTTAGGAATGGGCAGGAAATGGCAAGATTTTAAATTATTTCTGACCGTGCTGTTGTTACTTCCTGACAAGATAACTACAAATAGTCCTTAATTTTATGACCACAATTGGAACCAAATTTTCTGTTGCTAAGCAAGAGAATTATTAAGTGAGTGGTGC
The DNA here is from genome assembly GCA_012654045.1 of Ptyas mucosa. Lineage (NCBI taxonomy): Eukaryota > Metazoa > Chordata > Lepidosauria > Squamata > Colubridae > Ptyas > Ptyas mucosa. Next base: position 79,481,367 of record WNWU01000001.1, read on the forward strand.
CTGATTTTATAATCTTTTTAATGCCATATTCATTAAATGAATCATGTGGCCATTAAGTAAATCTGGCTTGCCTCATTGACTTTGCTTGTTGGAAGCCAACTCATGAGGCCAACTGGGCCAGAACTAAGCATCCCACAGGCCAGATCTGGTCCCCAACCCTTGAGTTTGACACCCCTGTTCTAAGGCAAACCCTACTATGATGACCGTTGGTTCTCAACTTTCAACTGTTTATTTAGTGACAATTTGAAATTACAACATTGAAAAAAGTTACTTATAACAGGTTCTCACACAACCGTTATAGCATCCCCATGATAGGTGATCAAAATTCAGGCTCTTGGCAACTTGGCATGTATTTATGATGGTTGCAGCCCCAATATTATGATGATTATTATTACAGTACTCCAAATGCTTTTAAGAACCCTTTTCAAGTTAAATTTCTCTGGCACAGAGAACAGAAAGGTTCATAATTAAGGAATTCAAATGAATTGCTTTTAAAACAAAATAGGGTAGATACGGATTGAATAGAAAATGACCTAGGCCAGTGATGGCTAACCTTTTTGCCGTCGCGTGCCAAAAGCGGGGGGAGCATGGGGGGTTGCGGGTGTGTGTGCCCACATCCATAATTCAATGTGCCCCGCCCACCCACGCATGCGCACGTGGCTCCCCTACACTTCCCCCTGCTTTTGGCATGCAATTGCCCGGTGGGCCCGGTAGGACCGTTTTCCCCCCTCCCCAGGCTCCAGAAGCTTTCTAGGAGCCTGGGGAGGACAAAAACAGCCTTTCCCATCCTCCCAGAGGCTTTCTGGAGGTCGGAAACAGTCAGTTTCCCAACTTCTGGTGGGACCGGAAGGCTTGAAAATCAGTTGGCCGGTGCGTGCATGCGCGCTGGAGCTGAGCTAGGGCAACACTCGTGTGCCCACCAATATGGCTCCACGTGCCACCTGTGGCACCCGTGCCATAGGTTCGCCATCACGGACCTAGGCTCATCAATTCACTTGTAGACTCATCTTTTAGCAACCTGAAGTAAAATGACTAGAAATGGCAAAATGTTTAAATGAGAAGATGAATATAAAATATTCAAAATACTAGACTATAATCTATTGAACTGAGTTTACGCCTAATCCTAGTCAATGGAAAAATGAGTAAGTGGTATTTTCCTTATTTTTATAGCATACCATCAGATTTTAGCTTAGCGTGACACCAGCTTCTCTTCTGTGGGTTGCTGAGAGTCACTGAGAATCACCACATACTGTAGCTGGTGATTTCTTATTTTGAACTTCAGCGTTGGATTCCCCACCCCCACCCCAACTAAAGCATATCACTGTTGAATTTTAGAAATAGCCCAACATGCCGGTTTGTTGACCAGGTTGAATGCTCAGCTTTTCCTCTGAAGGGTGTACATTTCACCCAGTTTTGCACCATCTGTGTATCAATACGATCAACTTGATTATGCAGGTAGCTCCTTAGTAATTATGATCTAGGTAATTACCATGTTTCCCCAAAAATAAGACATCCCCCAATAATAAGCCCAATAAGGCTTTTGAGCGCATGCATTAAAATAAGCCCCCCCCAAAATAAGCCCTCCCTGAAAATATTTAAATGCAAGTGTAGATGGTCCCCACCATTTCCTCTGGTTAGGGTTAGGGAGACAGAGCTGGAAATCAGGTAAATCGGCAAGACGGCAAGAGGAGTCCTGTCTTGTTCCACGTGCCCCAAAATAATAAGACCTCCCCAAAAATAAGACCAAGCACTTATTTCGGGGTTCAAAAATATATATATAAGACAGGGTTTTATTTTCGTAGTTTTTTTCATGTTGTGTTCAAAGATATGGATCTTTATCATACATCGAATGAGGTTTTATGAAATTAGAGGTGACTTTTTCTATTATGCACAATGAAGGGGCCATCTTCAGTCTTATTTGCTAGGACAATAGGATCCATGCTCCTCTCATTTCTCCTGTATCTGCTGGTAGTTCCTTCTTCCTGAGCTGATTCCTGAAGTGGAGCAATTTCTTGCTGACTAGTGATTCTTTGCCAGTTCCTTCATAGTGTGATGTTCAGCCCCATTCAGAAATGCTCTAGCTGAATAGGCAACTTGACGGAGGTCAGCTTGACTTTGCAACATCTCCACCCAACATTTAGTATATTCATATATCGCTCTGTTCTGGTCTTATGATACATTCAGGAATTGCCACTGTATTGTAGACTTTATAGGTAAATATCAGGTACAGCAGGCAGTTTCCTTTCAAGACATAGTGTCGAGCCAGAAAAGGGGCTCGCCATCATTCCCAGGAGAGACGGAGATTCAGAGAGCCAGAAGGCAGCCAGCGCTGTCAAGTTACAGCGACACTTCGCAATGGAGGCGGTCCATACCAAGCCAACAGTGATGGGGGCTACGGCAGCGAGAACTAGCGATCAATTATCACGGGTGATGCGCTTCTGTGACGCGAACAGAGGCGCAGAACCGCCAAATAACTGTGGAGGGGAGGGGAGTTTCCAGGTGTACTTTTATTTGCCGGATGTGGGGTTTCGTTAGAATGAGTCCCTATTTAAAGTGCTACGGAGCTAAAGCCCCTAGCGCTAACTTTATTCATGTTCCAGTTTGTTCCTCTTGCCGCCTCGTTGCTTGTGTGTTTCAGTAAAGAGTTTGGACTGCCTCTCGCAAAGTGTGGATTCATGTCTTTTGTACAAGCAAGCTCGGGCGGGGTGACAGGCCGAGACATAGATTGAAAGCCTGATTGGTGTGGTGGCTAAGATGTTGATTTAGGAACAGAGACACTTGAGTTCTAGTCCTGTTTTAGGCATAAAGCCAACTGGATGACTTTCTCTCTTAGTTCTAGGAAAAAGGCAATGGCAAACCACTTCCAAAAAATGTTACCTAGGAAACTTCATGGACTTGTCCAAGTAGACACCAGGAATCAAGTCAGACTTGATAAAAAGCAAAACATTAGGCAGAATTATGGTAACGCAGAACTCTGTGCTGCTTTTCCCGTCCTCATTCACCAACATATCTTGGTGATTGTAACTCTGAAGTAGGAAATAGGAAAGGCTGACATGGGGAAGTAAATCTCCGTTACCAGGGGTTCGCTTGTCATTTGTTTATTTTGGGGTTTGTCCAACTCCCAATTCATTCAGAGAGCAACATGTTCAGGAATGGCTCTGATAGGCATAATTCTAGTACTGTTCCACTCAGGATTCAGAAATGTTTTTCTTCCCCTACAATCACCTACAATGATGGATTTGGAGCAGCATCTTCAGGTTTGCCCCCACTTTACCTAAGGAAAACCTAGGATTACATCTAACAATTAAATCTAACCACGTTCCTCTCAATGGACAACTAGATGAGTGCAAGAAGCCCCCTATTGGATGTTACTGCAAGAGATCCTCTTCCACTCTTGTCCTTCAACTCCATGCTGCTACTTGTGAACTCACTGATAGCAGTTCTACTCTGGACTAATCTGCTCTTCCTAACCCAGGTGGGCTGAAACGGCAATTCCAGGAAATCTAGCTAGTATGGACCAGAGCTAAAATTGCCTCAATTTATTATTTTCCCTACATATCTATTCTTGTATAGTCATTGTTTTTTTTTGGGGGGGGGGGGATATTCTTATCTCTGTTTTGAGAGATCTGAAACAACAGCCATTACTGGGCATACTGTTAGCCAGTTTTAGATCTCCAGACTTGCTCTCACAATCCCGTGTGGATTATCTTCTCACCACACCACACCACACCAGAACAGAAGAGAATAGAACAGGGTTGGAAGGGACCTTGGATGTCTTCTAGTCCAACCTCTGCTCAAGCAGAAGACCTGTACCATTTCAGACAAATGATTGTCCAGTCTCTTTTCAAAAGGTGTTGTGACCTAGGCCCAAGTAGTTATTACTAGACACAATCAGTCCTAAACAAACATATTTTATTAGAACAGCTGAGAAGTATTTCATTCTCATCTTAGTCCAAATTAAATCCAAAACAAATCCTTCATAAATAGTCCTTCGTCCTTATCACAAACCTTTGTCTTCTTTGGCACCCTGCCAAAGGCTTTTCTTGGCAAAAGTTCAGAAGCAAGAGATGCTGACAAGAAACAAATGTATCAACGTTGCTTTCCTTCAAAGATCCCAAGAGCGTTTGCTGCTCTTTTAAGCCTTCTGGGAGGGGCCAATCATCTCCTGGCCTTATTCCTGAGTTGTCCTTTTTGCTTTAGCTGCTCTTGCCTAGCATGTGTGCACTAGGAACAGGCTCCTCCTGTTTCTCTGCCTTTCTGCTATCTGCCTCTGGAGGCTCCGGAGTCCATGCATTGCTCCCAGATGGCCCTGGCCCCATCTCTGCCTCTGACATAGAGCCCTCGTCCGGGGCTTCCCCTGACTCCAGGACTGGCCTATTGTCCTCCCCAGCCTCCTCACTGTCCAACTTTGCTGCCAGCTCTGCAGGCAGCAGGCGGACCACAACAAAAGGCTCCAATGATGGAGCACCCACAATTTCGGAAGGCAAGGAGGCAGGCAATCATTCCTTTGGAAATTTTGCATCAGGGTATGAGGAAGAAAGAGTGGGTACCTCTCTCATATTGCTAGGTTTATCACCGCTATCACAGAGGTGCTACATTGGCTCCTATTCTGTTTTAGTCATATCAGCGCAAGGTTTTAGGAGACCCGGTTCCTGCCTGCAACTTGCCTGCTTCGGTCCCAAGACCTGGTCTCCTGCGGGGGGCTCCCTTTCCATTTAACATCTCTTCTTGGAAGGGTATTTATTTCCTGAATGAATGCCCTCAAGACACGGGAGGTTACTAGAGACTAAACAGCCAGATTGCAAAAGCCTTTTTGTCTGGCACTTTAAAGAGAGTCTTTGCCAAGATTTATGTACATGTTTTGAGCTGGGCCCTTCAGGAGACACTGGGTCTAAAGACTGAGAAAATGAGGAAAATACCTTTGGCTGACTATGGGAGTTAACTGCCCTTGTGTTCTCAGTTTTCTCTGCTATATGTTTTCATTTTCCCAGTGTAAGCCTGTTTTCCAGTCTCCCATGAAGTGATACCACCTGGTTGTTTCTGGGAACATTATAGCCTGCCAGTCAGAGGTTAACTACGCTTAGACCTTCCCTGATCCCTGCCGTGGTAAGTGGACAGCTTCCCCCTCACTCCTTATTTGCATGATTTCCTTTTCTGCAAAAGTGGCATGTCTTTCTCCAGGATCAGCCTTTTAGCCCCACAAGGCACTTGAGTTTACCATGTAAAAATATTAAGGAGGCTTTCTGACTGTACTGGTGGATACTAGGATACTACTGGAGTGGAGATGTTTGCTTCTTTATGAGTCTTCCCACCTGGCAGAGCACCAATAGCCAATCAGGAGTTTCTATTGCTGGCCAGGCAACCAGAAAGAAATGCCTCGCCATCCAAAGCACAAAATATTTCCCCTCTCTTGAAAAGAAGATACATTATGTTCCTTTCAGTGTGACAAATCATCAAAATCTCCGTGCTGTCTCTATTTGGTCTTGATTCTTGATCCTGTCCTGGGATTCTGGAAGGTGGAAGCAAGGGCAAGTTGTGTTCTCTCCAAAGACTGCCAGGGTCACCTGAAGTAACCCAAATTCACACAACACTGGCACTGCTGCAGTGACACCATAAAATTTGCCACAACCTTTCTGAAAGCCACAAGGAGAAGCCAGAACAAAACCAAAGAGTAAATAGTTATCAAGGTAGTCTATCGTTCCCCAATCTGGGTGGCAGTCCAGTCTCTTCTTGAAAGCTTCCAGTGATGAAGCTCCCATAAGTTCTGAAGGCAACTTCTGTGCCCTGGGTTGATTGTTTTCACTGTCAGAAAATGTCTCCTTATTTCCAGGTTGAATCTCTCCTTGTTCAGTTTCCATCCATTATTCCTTGTCTGGCCTTCAGGTGCTTTGGAAAATAGCTTGACCCCCTCCTGTCTGTGGCAGCCCCTTAAAGGGAAGATTGCTATCATGTCTCTCCTGGTCCTTCTCTTCACTAGACTAGCCCTGTCTAGTCTTGTGTTCTTCAAATATGTTGAGAAGATGACTCCTAACTCTTCTGTCATAACTTTTGCTTGAAATATCAGTTTAGATAATTCAGACAAGACAACTTCGAGATTAGATGCTTCTCTGAATGTGCCTTAGCACTTGGATTGTCATCCAAAAATCTGAACCCTAGGTATTATTTTAAACTCTTCCATTGTGAAGGTGACACCAGGCCATTTTACTTTCTTCTGCATGATGCCATCTCACACATTTGAAGTTTGAGGTCCTGTCTCTCCTTAATCTTCTTTGTTCTAGGCTTAGTTTCTGAATATTCAGTGGATGGCAGCACTGAACATACTTCAGCTTATTGTGGAAGTAAAGTGGCTTTAGAACTTGGATTGGAGGCCTCCTGGGAATGTTGGGGCTATTGATACAGTAGACTGGGAAGTCAATACTTGGCAATGACCCCCAATGACTACTACCGAGAAGTCCATGATGCAAAATCAAAATATAAAGCTTCTCTGGAAGGTGAATTTACCACATTTTGGGTACAGAAAAACTCATATATTAAGAAAATTGAAATATTCTATAATAAAATGCATTATATTAGCATGCAGAAGAATAAAACCCATCACAGATCAATGTGGACATGAATCAATGCAAATACTAGCAAAACCAAAAAAGATTCATATATTCATACCCAGTTATCTATTATTTCTTCCATTTCTTTAAAAAAATAATTAAAGAAGAGAAGGTAAAGTATCTGCACAACGTATTCTCTTTGGTACTAAAAGAAATTACGTATTTTTATCCTTGTTTTTTTAGAGACTCAACATTCCAATTATTTCTCTTTATACATCACTTTGCAGATTGTCAATGCCTTCTTAAAATATGCCCAGAGTAATACTTCAAATGTTATCTAACTAAACAATAATAGGAAAGTGTTAATAAGCCCATGTAATGTTTTCCAGAATTGGATTGATTTTTGTAGCACACATATTGGTCTACTTATTTGTATTAATTTGTCATATATATAGATGACTACATTGTTTTTGTAATATATGAATACCAAGCTGGACTTTGTCATCCTAATGTTAATGTCTAAGAGCAGAATGTAATGTTTACTTCTCTTTAATTTAATTTTATTGATTTGGGCCTTGTGATTTAGCCTGTATAGTCATTCTATTATTTGTGACATCTACAGATTTAACAAATATCTCCTTTCTGCCTTTATCCAGGTAATTTATTAAAATATCAATGAACACATTGCCCCCAAGCACCATAGTAACTATACAAAGTTGATGCAGAATTATTAATAATCTCTCACAGAGTATACTTACTCAGTCAGCTGTGGATTTACCTAAATAGTAGAAGCATTCCATTTATTTTATTGTTTTGTCAACAATGGTCTAACGTGTAAGTCTTTCAACTGCTTTGCTGGAATCAAAGTTCACAAAGCATAGTAATGATCCCCTGTGCTGACTCCCAGTAATTCATGGGTTCTTTTTCAGATTTCACAAACCAATCATTTGAGAATGTTGCCTCACATTATTATTGGGCTAACCAACTTATTGCTTCTTGTGTTTGACTTTCTTTTCGAAAACAGGACATTACAACAGCTGATCAGGAATTACACTGCAATCTTTTATACTGTAGAAGCATAGAGAGTGATTAGTTGGAGCTATATTTATATTCTTCAGCATTTTACTAGAGCTACCAATATTAGGTGTGCAAAACCTGTGGTGACCAGATCGTGGCAGTAAAAACGTTTTCTGCATCTCCTTGTATCATCTAATGGTCTTCTGTATTTTTGAAATCAGAATCTAGTAGCCTTAATTTTATTTTTAAAGAATTTCAGTCCCTCCTAAAATTTGTGATCTCCTGAACCATTTTTCTTTATTTCCAATTGTGCCCTTTGCTTGATTTTATAAAATTCTTATATGGTGCTTTGCCATTTCAGCTTCACGTGGTATAGTCATTCAAATAAAGAGACCTTGACTAAGAGGTGATTGTCAGCATTCCACGTAATGCACCCATTCAGAACAGAACTCCGAGGCAGGTAGATTCCTCAAAGAACAATTTATTGGATACATCATATTGGCACCACTGGTGAAAACCAACTCTGAAAGTTCCCCCGGTTTTCACCTAATTAAAAAGTGAAAGTTTCCCCCTTCCCCCAAGTCATCAGTCACATCGTCCAATAGAGGTGCTGGCCAGTTGCTTGGTTACTCCACTCCTCCTCTCCCAGCCACCTGTTGGAATGACCTTGGTTCCCACAGGAAAACTTATTGTTTGCAAAGCCCCAGCTAACTATTCCCCCTCCCTGTCCCCTCTTCTGCCTTGTGGCAACCCTGAAGCCACAAAGATGGTCTCAGCCAGGTTTGCTTCAAGGTTGACAGTGATATTGGGTAAGAAATTGTAAGCAGTTCAAGTGTCACTGAATACTCCATGAAGTTGGCTCCCTATTTAGCTGGTGGGCCTCTTAAAGTCTTTTCTCCTTCCAAAATGATCTTCCTGGGGGCACTTTCTTGCAATTTTCAGCCCCTTCAATGGTTTTTAAACTGAAAAATGTGGCTATAGAGCAAGTCCATGATGATTGGGGGATTGTGTTCTCTCTTCCCCATGCCCTTGCTAATTATAAACATTCTCTGTAGCTAATTTCCAAACAGCTTTTTCCTGAATCTTTAAATGTGAGTTTTCAATGTTGTCTTGCTAGTCTGTGGTTTTTATAAGGACTGTTTTTATAATCCATTGTTGGAAAGAAAGAGAAGAAGAAGAAGAGGGGGGAGAAATGGACGGCGTGGATCCAAACAAGAGTCTTCCAGCTTTCTAGATCTTAAATTAGATTGATGAACATAAACACTCCGACTGGAGCATTTTCCAACTCAATTGCAATTATCCTGGAAATGGTCTACAATTACCAGCAACCCTCTGGAAGCTAAAAATTATCTTCTTAGGTTCTCCTCCCAATGGGTCAACTGTGAAAATGTCATTTGCTTATGAAACACAGCTAGTACACTCCATTCACCAAGCCTACACAACAAATGAAATCAAAGAAGCGCGTGTGAAGATCTGCCCTGCTGGATTTGTATGAATATTGAAATACCGATACAATAAGTCATAAATACTGCATAAAAATGTGTCAGTCATCTCATGAAAGAATGCAATAAAGCAGTGAGTCAAAAAAAAAAGACAGGCAGAGGCTGGAAAAATTCCTTCCCCAGGAAAAATCACAACATTTACTAGAAAAAAAAGGCAAGTAAGGATTTAATAGAAGTATATACAATTATGCATCATGTGGCGAAACTAGATACAGAGAAATCTCACGTTCTATTGTTGAACACAATTCCTGGAGATTTAATAGGCAAGTACTTGTAGTTTTCTTGGTGGTAATATATCATGGTTGACAATTGGCCTCTTCTAGCTTTTTTTTTTTTTTTTACTTCTCAGTTTAACTTGTAGCCTTGGTGATCTCTGTTCAAGTGCTAACAAGACTTGAGTCTACTTAGTTTCCGAGCCTAAACAACATCGACTACAGTATGTACTTGTTGATGAACTGTCCAATATAGTTCACCCATGTGCAACAAAACACTTTTGCCCACAAGGTGTATTTCCACTGGATATAGTGATACCTACAATAGCTGTAATCATATGAAAAGGCATTTAACAAACTTAAGGGAAGTGAACGTGATCCACAACCATTGAGATGATACCTCTGGTATTAAACTCCTCTCAGTAAGTTGCAGGGCCATCTGGAGGACCTCATCCTAGGAGAGGTCTATATATGTTATGACTAAGTGTCAAACGCTGATTTGATGGCACAAAATCTACATTAGTTCCAGGGGTGGGTTCTACTTACCTTTATTACTGGTTCACAACGGGGCCTGCACACGCTCTTCTGCGCATGTGCAGAAATGTTCTAATGATGTCAGTGGCAGTGGGCGGAGCCTCCCGCCGGTTTTACTACTGTTTCTATAGAACTGGTGCGAAACAGGGGCAACCCACCACTGATTAGTTCCTGGGAAACATTAAAAAGAGAGGGCTACTGCCATTATATACTGCCTGATGGCTTTTCAGAAACACGTATGAGAACCATTATATTGGACAAATGTTTGAGTTCAATAAATCTTGCAAAAGGTTTTTTTTTTTAAAAAAATAATTAAATAATTTAAAATAATTCTTATGTTCATGCAAAAATTTGGCTATGGGGGAAAGTCAGGATAATAGCATTGCCCAAAACCTATGGCAAAAACAAACCTTTAATTTTTAATTAGGACTGAAGGTACCAACCCCCCCACCCCCGTTTCTTACCTTTAAAATCAGTTATTTAGCCAGTATTAACATGTGTTAATACTTGTGTTATTATTCAGATAGTCCCTCTTGGCAGAGTTAGTATTACAGAATTTCACACAAAAATTCAAAATATAGCCTCCAACGAGCGTTTATCATTTCCTGGCATATCTGTCACGGAGTGATTGAATTTACCAAATATTATCCAATTAGGTCCAGAGAGAATTAACAATCATCAAGAGATTGGTTAAAAGGAGACCAGTAATTCATATAATAGGCAGTTTTCTTGAGGAATGGAGATTTTAACTAAGTAGACTTTTGGATTAATTTATTTCCCTTATTACATTGGCAAATTACTTTCTTACCATTTTAGACTTCTTACTTACTATCCTTTTTGGAAAGGATTGTCCTCAGATTATCAACAAGTATCTAGAGCAGTGTTTCTTAACCTCAGCCATTTTAAGAGGCATGAACTTCAACTCCTAGAATTCCCCAGCTCGCCCAGCTGACTGGGGAATTCTGGGAGTTGAAGTCCACACTTCTTAAAATGGCCGAGGTTGAGAAACATTGCCCTACAGTCATAGAATCACAGAATGTATAAATTGTAAGGAACCGTCTATATCATCTAGATAAACCCACATCTTAGTGCAGTAATTCACAAAGAATTACCCATCAACCCCCATTAAAAAAATCTCCAGGAAAGGTAACCCTACCATTACTCTGGCAAAGTATTCCATTGTTCTTACCATCATGAAACCCTCCTTTCTTTAATTTCAAAATTGATCCTTGTTGATCCACTCAGTTCCACCAAGAACAGATCTCTCTCTCACACCCGATAACCTTTTACATTTTTGTAGCCTGCTATCATATCTTCCCTCAAGTCTTTTCTTTATAAGCTAAACAGGCCCTGGTCCTTTGACTATTCCTCAAAGAGCTTAGTTTCCAGATTCCTTATCTTCCTGGAAGCTTTCCTCTCAACTCACTGTAACTTATCCATGTCCCTTTGAACAGGATTCAGGAATCCAAATGCAATCTAACTATCACAATACAACATAGTTACTTTGAAAAGCGTTTCCTGACTTTGGATTGTCATGTGAGATAATGATTTAGAGCAAGGATTTAGGAGGAGTTGTTTCCTTCTCCCTCTCCAACACTTCTTCATTTTGTTTCATGTCTTTTAGATCGGAACACTGAAACTATAACTTATTTACCATTGACTGCTTGGTCTGTTCCAGTGTAACAATGTAGTAAATCTGCTGTAAGTAAGAATTAGAATTAGAATTAGAATTATTTTTTATTGGCCAAGTTTGATTGGACACACAAGGAATTTGTCTTTGGTACATATGCTCACAATGTACATAAAGAAAAAATAAAATATATTCATCAAGAATCATAAGATATAACACTTAGTGATAGTTATATGATACTAATAAGCAATCAAATCATAGTAGGAAACAATAAAAACAATATAAGTTGTAAAGATTCAAGCAACATAGATATAGCCATAAGTGGGACGAGATAGGTACTAGTAAGGATGAGAAGAAGAATAGTAATACAGTATTAGTAGTTAATTTGACAGTGTTGTGGGAATTAGTTGTTTAGCAGAGTGATGGCATTCGGGGAAAAACCTGTCCTTATGTCTTGTTGCAAGTCAGATATGCTACTTCTGCAGAGCTACAGTATTGTTGGTGAATGTCAATAAGAGAAGTATAGAAAATTGATAATAGTGGAACATGTTCTACATCTCTCATTGTGTAGCATTCAAGGCCACCCCGTGAAGTTGAGTTAGAGGGCAATAGGGAGGATTACTGCTAAGAAGTAGTTCTTTAGATAGTATGAAACCTTTTACTGGCTGGGGAATTCTAGAAACTGAAGTCCACATAACTTCAAGTTGCCAAGATAGAGTAACATGCTGAGTAGAGGATAATAGTTTGGCATAGGAGGGTCTGAGGACCAATGGCAGATAGTATGTCTAAGATGGACTAATATCCAATTTACAGAAAAAGAGGTGAGATGAGTCTGAAATAAAGCAAATAAATTGCACTATACAACACCTTTCTTTACCCCTGAAATTGATATTTTCAAACGGTTGCATTGTGGTTTAATAAGTAATGAGACATATATATTTTGGAAAACTCATAGACAAAAATGTCTATATTAAAGACAAGGAATCAGTAAATAACTGACTGGGAATAAATGAATGCAAAAAAGATGCAAACCGAGAAAATAATATTGTACAAAATGGAATATATGTTTGTGCATAGAAATATACTGACATGCGTAGATGTGTGTCACATAGATAAGTCTTGAAATATAGTAAAGTTTCCATTTAATGGACACAATTTGCTAGACCTCAGATGCAGCTAATCAAATTTCCATCTAAACTGTTGCATCAGAAGAAGTCTGGACAAATTGCGATAAATTTATTTTAATTTCACCTTAATTCTGTGATATCTCCAGTCATGACCATCATTTGCGTACATCGTGAAACAAATGGTGCAAATTACATTATTTGCAGCAAATTTTGTCAGTTGCCCTATGACATCATAGCCTAGATGAGGCAGACTGATGTAGACAATTCAGATTTAACAGACAATTAGAAATAAGAGCACGCCCCTTTCCTTCAAAAAAGTCTGATAAAAAAAGTTTGAGTATTATTTTCCTACTGAGTTGGTGTGCACTGTTCTTGTGGTCAGCAGAATGAGAATTTAGATTTTTTTTTTCTGGAACAGCAATTATTTTCATCCAGATAGATTTATTGAATCGCTACTCCTTTTGAGCGCTGCAATTTCCCTTCCTATTTCTGTCAAAGAAACATTGTAAAATATCACAGCTCACCTACCCCCCTAGTTTAGATCCTGCTGGTAGTTTAGACCCTGCTGAAGGATTCCTTCATTTGAGCAGTCAAACAAAATGAGTGAACCCCCCCTCTCCCAAAAGATCTTCCAGTGGCTGGATCTGCAAAGACTGATGAACTATTAAAACAAAAGATTTCATTTCCTTATCCATTCTGATTTCCCTTCAGTTGGGATTGCACCATAGGGAGTCCAGCTGGGCTTTACTCAGCATGTTTAAAATTAGGGAGTGATCCTTGTCCATATTTGCATCCTACAAATACCAGAAATGATACTTTTGGAGTCAATGTTTGCATTTGGCCAGCATTCCACATAGTGTAGAGCCAAGAGAAGAAATTTGGCTCCCAAGAAGCATGCTAGAAATGTCTGTGATATTGTTTTGAGCTGCCTAGGAGGAGATGTTTTCAGTATGGGAAAGCCAACTATCAAAAATGGCCAACTTGTATAAACTTGAAACAAGTTGATACATAAAAAGTATTTTGTTTTGTGCAGTTTATCCCTTTTGTTGCTCTTAAAGATGGAGTTAGAAGTGCATAACATAGAGATTTAGTTTCCCCTCCCAGAATGAGGGATGGTCTGGCATTCTGGCTTCCATCCTTGGTTTTCCTCTGAGAAAAAGGCAAGGGGAAGTGCCTTGTGTCCAGTGCTACCTTCATCCTGGGTCAGGAGCTTGACTATGAGCGTTCCTGATAATATATGGATTGTCTTTGAATTCTTTAAAAGTAAATAGGGGTTTTACTTACATTTCACAATACACTTATGAAGTATGTCTAAAAGATGAACCAATGTTGTAAAAGTAGTAGAGAAGGAAAACAAAAACACATTTCCAAAAACCTGATTAAAATCTGACTTAGTTAAAACAATCAAGCCCCAGATACAATATTGTCAAATATATAGATATGCATTCATGCATGCATCATTAGATATTGAATTAATCTATTTATTCATCTAGCCCACCATGTATGTATGTATGTATCCATCCACCCACCCATCCACCCATCCACCCACCCACCCACCCATCCATCCATCACTGAATTAATCTGTCAATTCATCAAGGCCACTAGCATTGGAACTGATCAGCAGCAGCCTTCCAGTGACTTACACTTTAATTCTTCATTTCTACAAGGGAGCAAAGAATATGATCTGGGATTTTTGCATGCAGAGCATAACTGTAAACCACACCTCTAAACCATAGGAAAGATATTGCTTCCTATGCTGTGTAAATATATATACATGTGTCTACTCATCTGTATATCTCCAATAGCTTCAATAATTTGAATCAGACTCTCAATCTGCCATGCTAATGTCTTAAGATAGCTCCTTTTGCAGAACCATCTCACATCCAAAGCCCACCCTGGAAAGCTGCTACAAGTGCTATCTTCCTACTACTAACCATAATGTTTGGTTTTGAGGACTCTGAAAAGAGACATTGGGACATAGACAACCCTCCAGATAAGCTTTTCAGAGCACCCAGAGCAAGGCATTTCAAAAAAAATTATATGTCAATCCATATTTCTCATTTTGGTCTAGGGGGTTCTTGGAACATAGCATCATTGTAGTAGATCCTCTGGGAAATGGATCAGGAACTTGGAACAGCAGAGACCTGGCCCCAAGTCACCGTCTTTCTTGGACTGTTGCCTGAGACAATATATTTGCTCTGCTCATGAATGGGACCACCCTGATGAGGTCAGTACACCACAAACATTTTACTGCTTAAAATGATAAACAAGATGATCTACTATCCTTCCACTATACATATAAAAGTTTACTATACTGGTCACAGAATCTTATTTTACAACATGTAATCTTCAGCTGCTTCTGGGCTAGCTTAAGGGGTGGAGAGTAGACCACAGAGCACACACTGTGCTGGCTTCTAACATCTTACTGGCAATTTCTGCCCCCAGCATTTGTTACCTACATACCCTCTTACCTTCTATCATGCATAACCCTCGTACCTTAACCACTACAATAAGCTGGCTCTACTTCTACTATATCCTTATACAAACTTCATATGGGTCAGTATCTTGCACATACTGTACCTCCTAGTGCATGGAATCAAGATAATAGTATGTTGCCTTAGAAAACGGTCAGTAGACTCAAGTTTCTACCTTGCATAGAATAGAATAAATGATTTTTTTTCATTTTTGAGGAATTAGTAATATTCCTGATATTAAGGGACTGAATCAGAGGTGGGTTCTAATTACCTTTACTACCGGTTCGCAACGGGACCGTGCATGCAGAGACTTCGTGATGATGTCTGGGTCGGTGGGCGGACTCTCCCACTGGTTTTACTATCGGTTCTTGCGAACTGATCCGAACCAGGGGCAACTCACCATTGGACTGAATTAAAGAGACATGTAACTTAATCCATTTTTGAAAAGGTAATTTTATCTGCTAATCACAAAAATGACTCAGTATGTTTTTCAATAGATGTTATGGTATTTTGTAATGTTTGAGAATTAATTTTTATTTTTATTTTCTCTTAAGGTAGATTTAAAAATCTTTTTGGCATTTGATTAATGTATAGTATGTTTACTTTCCTCTTTTCTGTTTTTTTTAATTTTGTTTTTGTAGTTTTTCATGAATTTCATTTCCTATTTTTTATTTGGTATTGTTTCTATTAAACTTGTTAAAATTCTTTAATAAATCTTCAAATAAAAATATGAAAGGATAGAATATTGCATGTGACACTGATATGATGAAGTATGATTTAACTTATTAAAAAGCATCTGCTACGTAATGAGCTCCTCACTCTATCTAATGGTAGGGTTGCCCAATATGATTATCATGAAGCTAAAACCTGAATTAGGTTGATACAAGATTCTACTCCAAATAGCTAAGATCTCTTTCAGGTTTTTATTAAAGATCTGCTGGGAAATAGTATCTTTATAATCACTATCATCGGCATCATCATCATCATCATCATCATCCTTTTTAAAATGTGTGGACTTCAACTTTCAATCTCAGTATGGACTTCAGCCACCCATGCTAGCTGGGGAATTCTGGGAACTGAAGTCTGCACATCTGTAAAGTTGCCAAGGTTGAGAAACACTGGTCTAAACATTGATCTTCTCTATCAATATTTTTCAATCTTCACCATTGTGCATGATTTTTATTGAATTTTCCAAACAATGTCAACATCATTTGAACACATTTCTCTCTTAACAAGTCTGATTAACTTAAGAGCTCAGAACTTATTCTTTTAACCACCTCATCATAATATCTGGATGATTTGGGTGCTTCCAGACTTTGTGTATCCTCTATATTTTGGACTTCTCCCCCTACACAATCACCCCACCAAATAAGATCTATTCACAGTGCAGGATGTAGTATAGTTTGCCCCCTCTCTTAAGCAGAAGCCATGTTACAAACTGTTATGTAAACTCATTCCCTGAAGTGAAATAAGCAAAAAAAAAAATGACCATTTCATTAAACACAACCTAACCAATTAATTACCAGTGGCCTCCAGTTAATTAATCTGTTGTAAAGCAGGCATCCGCTAATCTATTTGAAATGAGTAGAGCTATTCATTATGAATTCACTTGGTGATAGGTAGGACAGCTATTTATAGCTTTTTATCTCACTTCTAGGAATGCACGGACATTCCTGCATCCACATTGCAAAGACTGGTATGTGTGTGCGCATTGCTTTTAAGTCAATGTGCTCCCTTGTTGTTGTTGTTGTTTCCTATAAGCACCATTTTCTTTATCTCCCTGTAGATAAAGTCCCCTCTGTAGTCAGGGGGAAATGGAAAGGCAGTGACTACACAGTCTTCAAAACTTGAGAGCAGTGTCTTTCCTCAATGACTACAGGTAATCCTTGACTTACAACAATTGAACCCAGCATTTCTTTTGCTAACATTTGTTAAGTGAGTTTTGCCCCATTTTATGACCTTTCTTGCCATCGTTTTTAAGTGACTCACTGTAGTCGTTGAGTTAGTCAACATTGTTGTTAAGTGAATCGGGCTCCCCCATTGACTTTGCTTGTCAGAAGGTAGCAAAAGGTGATCATGTGACCCAGGGACACACTGCCACCATCATAAATATGGGTCAGTTGCCAATCATCTGAATTTTGATCACATGACCATTGGGATGCTACAATGGTCATAAGTGTGAGACATGGTCATAAGTCACTTTTTTCCAGTGCCATTGTAACTTCGAACAGCCGGTAAATGAACTGTTGAAGGTCAATACTGTACTAATACTGCAATCAGAAGAAATGCAAAATAGAAATAAATAGAAAGTGCTGTATCTCTGATATGCTTCCTTTAGCATCATTGGCTGGGGAAAGCCTCCTGAGCCAGTCACATGATCCAGTAGGACCAATCCTATTACTTTTTCTGCTTTAGAGTTCCAGGGTATGTAGACTTTCCCATGTTAGGATATCATGAAAAAGATGTGTGTTCAACCTCATCTGATACTGCCATGCCTTTAATCCTAGGAATTGTTACTTTAGTCCAGAGGTCTTCAAACTTGGCAGTTTTAAGACTTGTGGACTTTAACTCCCAGAATTCTCCAGCCAGCTATCCACAAGTCTTAAAGCTGCCAAGTCTGAAGACCTCTGCTTTAGTCAGAGTCAGTTTTCAGGGTCCAGGGATAATGTGAAGCTCATTTCTTTAAAGAAATCAAACTGATTCTATCCTTTTTCAACTCCACACCACCTTTTATTTTTAGCATAGACTTTTTTTTTGGTCATCAGACCATTGCTCTACTCCAATGTTTCTCCAACTTGGCAGCTTTAAGATGTGTACTCTTCAACTCCCAGAATTCCCTAGCCAACATGCCATCTGGGGAATCTGGGAATTAAAAGTCCACACTTTTTTTCAAGTTGCCTAGATTGAGGAAGACTGCTGTGACCTCTTTCTCTCAAGAAATCCATTGTAGCTCATTCATCTCCCATTGTTTTTTTTTTTTTAGCATATGGTTGAGACTCAGTCTGCTCTGAAGGCCCTAAATTTAAAGGGCCACAGATTGACTCCATGGGGACCTTTCATCTTCTTAGCCACTCAAGTGGGAAGATCTGGCAAGAGCCTGCACAGCTTCCAGAAATATAAGCCTTTAGCTTTGTGTTAATCAAGTACTGCCCCACACAGGGAGCCCCCCCCCCCGGCATCATGGGTCAGTATGATCTGTACGGCTGCTCCTGTGACCCCTTAACTTCTTCCCAAGACTTCTTTTCCTGCTACTGAATGTAACTGATGGGTGGAGTGGATGTGAGTGGATTATATGGTTATGTCTATGCTCCTTTTGTTATGGCCTTGCAAACCTCCAGCATTTGGCACCCAAATGTCATCCAGAAACTTATTGGGGGGGGGGAAACCCCATATATGTTCAGTCCCAGAACCACCACACATCCTGCTTTAGCTATGAAAGCCAGTTGGGTGACTTTGGGTCAGTCTCAGTCTCTCTCTCTCTCTCTCCCTCCCTCCCTCCCTCTCTCCCTCTCTCTCTCTCTCTCAGCTAGACCCTCTCACAGGGTTATTATTGTGGGGGAAAGAGGAGGAGGGAAGTGTGCTGGATATATTTGCCACCTTGAGTTATTCATAAAGTAATAAAGGGGGGATACAAATAAACAAGCCTTCTGCTGTATTTCGCCTGTCATGTGTCCACAGAAACGCTTGTTCCCAAATTCTAATTTTCCCACCAATTTGGGAAGATTTTATAAATTCCTTTACATTTTGTTGTCCGGGACAATTGATGTATTTAAATGCAAAAGGCTATGGTTATCATCTGGGAACCTGAAGTTGTTCTATATTTGCGATGGTGGTGAATATCTTCTTGTTCTAAATGTTTGCTTCTTTGGGAATCCCTCCCCCCCCAAATATACGAAGGGAGGTAATGTAAGGTGGATCAAGTGGATATTTCTAAATTTCCCCTCTCTATATCTTATGCAGATCCTAATTATATTTTATTCTGGCCTTTGAATGGCTTTTAACCTTCTCGCTAAAAGATAAGTAACTGGCAGAGAGTGCTATTCTCCCGTTTCCACAGTACCAGTGAAATTTCTGAGGATGCATGTTTTATAGCTTTATCTTTCCAGAACACCCGTTCATCCTTATCTTTTAAGAAAATCCTGTTATATTTATTCTGTATTCATTTTTTTCCCTTTAAAGTCTTCAGTCTGATAAACTGGTGCAATATAAAAAGTTTAAAGAACGAATAAACAATTTTCATTCCTAAAATCTTTCCACAAAGCCTTGAGGTCTAGAGCCTTTGTTTTTCTTAAACATATACCTACTTCTCAAATGACTGAATTCTGGTTTCTGAACATAAAAGTAAATGGCACTTGTTTTGTTAATTTACAGGAGTAGGAAAATATGAGGAGGAAATCAATATTTTTTTGTTGATGGGTAAGAGGCAGCTTATGTCAGGGGTGAAATCCAGCAGGTTCTGACAGGTTCTGGACAACCAGTAGCAGAAATTTTGAGCAGTTCAGAGAACTGGCAAATACCACCTCTGACTGGCCCCAGAATGGGGTGGGAATGAAGATTTTGCAATATCCTTCCCGCAGGAGTGGGGTTGGAATGGAGATTTTGCAGTATCCTTCCCCTGCCACACCCATCAAGCCACACCACTCCCACCGAGCCACGCCCACAGAACCGGTAGTAAAAAAATTTGGATTTCACCACTGGCTTATATCAACATTGTATAAATAGTATAAATAAATGGTTATATATTAAATACGGCATCTCCCGGTAATGAGCAGAGAGTGTCCCTGTTAATCCCAGACTAGTATGAAGAGGACTAAAGGCTCAGAGCTTTCTACACCAGGATGGCAGATCCACTAATGGAGAACATTTCTTTTCTGCTGGTAAACCTATGTGGACTCCCTTTGTCTTTGGTTGTTGGTAGTTGGGTAAATGGAAGACATAGATTGTTTTCTGCCTTTTTTTTTTTAGTTAAGCATAGTCATACTCATTTGGAAGGGAAGGACTACTTGGGGTCAAACCTGTTGCAGACTTAGCTTCCATAATAATATCATCTATTTAGATGAGCCGGTTCAGTCCACACTTAGCCTATAGTTACATCAAATAATATTTGCACTGAGTGTGTAATTACCTTTGGTCCTGTTTACCCATCTAATTAACAGTTTGACATTGCATCCCCGCTGTGTTGACATCTGTCGAATTCTTCCAGAGGCTCGGCAGGTCCCCAAGTGTTTTCTCTCTCTCCCCCCCGCTTTCCTTTTGCATTTCAAGTTAGAGACCCAACCTGATTATCTCTAAATTAAAGGCATGCTAAACCACATGAAAAGCCAAAGGTCTGAAAGCAACCACACAGGATGTGGCCTCGGAATCACTAGGATGATGAAACGATGAAGCCCAGTGTCATTGCTGGGGACATCCACCCCATCCCTCCCGCACTCCTCCGAAACCTTGAGATAAAAATGTTTACTTAGGTGGTGGCAGATGCCCTTATTTTTCAATTAGAAGGAAACAATATAGATAAAATAAGCAAAATAATTTTTAAAAAAGGATCTCAAGGAATATGCAGAGCTACCTTATCAAATTCTCATTGTCCAGACGTAGGCCTTTTCCCAATATTTTGCGGCTATTCAGAATCAGAGGTTTTAAACTGTTGGGGTTGAGGTTGTGGGGGGCAGAGAAGGAATGGCAAGAATGGAAAGGTCAACCAGGTTTATGCTTTTGGCAAAATAAGTCCTTAAGGCGATTCCAGAAGTGAGGTGTGGTGGGGAATAGAATAGCAACTGCAGAGGAGTTACTGCTTTGAATGATGTTATACCTCCTTCCTAAATTACAGTGTTGATTCAACGCCATTTTGACACATGGCCCCAGCTTCAGGATTTATGGATCCAATCCCAAATTGGAACAGCAGCAGCAGTAGCAGCACAACAACAACAACAACATTTATTCAGTCCCTTCTATGGACTTAAGGCAGAGTATACTACAGCCAGCATTTCAATCCTATTAAAATATGTTTGCAAGTTTGATCTGTGCAATTTCCATCATACATTTCTTCTTCATACTCCATCATACTCCATGTTCATTTGGTTCCATCCTGTGAACCAGTGAAATTGGTATGAAAAACAACTCTCCTACATGACTAGTGTTAAAAGAATATTCTTTTATTTGTATTTTGGGTTTATAATAGATCAAGAACTAACTCATTCAATACAATGCATATTTCATGGGAAAAATCTATCTATGTTACCACTAGGAGTCAAAAATGACTTGATGGCAGACATCATCAATCTTACTTCATATATCTTTAATAATATCTCATTCTTTTAATTTTCAAATTAAAAATTACAGATTGAAGGCAACTTTGGGAATGGTCTAAGGCAGCGTTTCTCAGTCTTGGGAGCTTGGAAACGTGTGGATTTCATTTACCAGAATTTAGCTGGCTGGGAAATTCTAGGAGTTGAAGTCCACACATCTTTAAGTTGCCAAGTTTGTGAAAAACTGGTCTAAGGAGTTGCACCAAGGTGGTGCAGCACAAAATCATTATGGCTTAGCTGTGTACTCTCAGCTACATGGACCGATAACTGACATAATACGATGCAGTTTCCATATTTCAAAGGAAAAAACTCATTTGGGAGTCCATGTTATCCTCTATGCACTTAAGCACTTCTATATTATTTGCAGATATTTATATTACACATATTGAAAACAATCTTATTTGCAAAGCGATTAACAGAAACAAATAAAAAACAATATAATGATTATCAGAAAATCTAACTAGCTGAAATTGAATTTAGAAAGGTAGCTAGTTCTACACAGAGGGATACTCTATGTATAATAAAACAAATGAGACTTAAACTACTACTGATTAAGAACAGAGGAAGAGGTTGGCTACAACACTGTGACCATTGTGTCATCCACAGTGCCTCCAAACAGTCTCCAGAGGACTCTAAAATCTCATTGGAGAGTCAAAACAATTGCTGGAAAATAAACAAATTACAAACTATCTCTAATCTCACCACATTTCAGCATTCGTATCTCATTTGTTGATCTGTGAAAGTGAATGTTATCCATTTTGGGATTTTATGAGGTTTCATTATTATCTGGAATTTATTGTTTGAAAACATTTCTATTATACCCAATCAATTCACAGCTAAAGCTATACAGGACCAAGATATACCACCACATCCAAACCTACCATTTGCCAGTCAGAAAATGCACATGAAAATCTGTACCTTATGGCAAATAAAAACCCATATTACTACTTGAGGGACCATCTCACCCCTACGGTATTGGCCCATATCATTCATCCCAACAGAAGGGGCATGTTGTGAACCCTATAGTCAAGGAATTGTTTGGTGAGGTCGAGAAGAAGGGTCTTTTCTGTTGTGGCTCCTGTCTTCTGGCACATTGTGTCCCTTGAGGTGAGATTTGCTTCCACCCTCTTGGTCTTCTAAAAAAGCCTCAAAACATGAGGGTCTTCCATGTTCAAGGCAGTTATTGGACTAGGAAGAAGATTCCATTTTCACCCCATAGCATTCTAGGTTTTTTAAAAACTTATTTAATCTCTATTTTTTCAGTTTTTGTTTCAATATTTTGTACCTTTGTTTTTTATAATGTTTGTAAACTGCCCAGATTTGCTTCGTAGTGAGGTGGGCAATATATAAATTTAATAAATAAATAAATAACTTTAGGGGAGATTTGCTTCTGAAAAGTGTCACATTAGGGAAACTGCATTCAAAAATGTGTTGAGTTGGAAGAAATGCCTTCTTACAAACTTTTTTTTTCTTTTTGCAAAAATTCATAAAGAAGGATGAAAACCAGTTACAGCAAATGATCCTGAAAATCAGAAATGGAGTAAAACCAAAATTGATCTACCTGTACACGAGTAAAAGCTGTCATATGGTCAGGCACCTACTCCTGCATATGAGTAAGCTCCAGTTGTACATAAAGAAAAGTTGTTATTTAAAAAAGTGATTGCATGCAACTGTATAAAAAATACTAGATACGTTTGTATCCCCTGACTTAAAATATTTTAATATTTTTAAAATAAGGGGGCATTACTGAGATCAGTATTTAAGTTACTCAGTTGAACTGCTACAGCAGTTAAATGAATAGAAATGAGACCTATTCTTGGTCCAATAACCTCTAAGAAACTGAAGAGCTGTCTGCATTTTTTAAAAGTGCCTTGAAATAATTCAAACTAAAGAAACATCCTGAGCAATATTTTTAGTCACAAAAACAAGAAGGGAGTTGTCTAAGTAAAGAAAAAAAAAAAGGGGGGGGGAAGATAAATAAAAGGAGGGCAAGTCCCATACCAAAATAACCGACAGCTCCTACTGGAAGATGAAAGCAAACTTAGCTAACCTTTAATTTTCTTCCTGTTGTCCAAGGAAATCAAATACCAGGTGGGTGTAGACTCCCAGAAAAGGTGAAACCTTTTTGTTGCTGGAGCAGCTGTTGTACAGCTAGGACTCTGGCAAACTCTCCTTGATGAAAACTTTTGACCCTATGGCTGAATTGGGCATCAAAATAGATAATAGCGAAACATGGAATATTTGCTTTTCAGAAAAGGAAATAGGAAAGCTCATCAAGTAATACACAGGGGCAACTCAAGAGTGTTTGGCATTTAATGGCCATATAGTTAGGGATGCATGGAAGCATGGATCCCTAACTACCTTTCTAGGAACCTGAGTCTCAGTTTTTCCCATGAACTTTGCAAGCTATGTTAATTGAAAAACAGGCCAGATCACATACTTCTTGGGAAAAATATTATCAAGGAAATGGAGAGGGGAAGGAACAGATCAACAATTGCCACGTGTGCTCTATGAGACCTTAAAATATGTCAATATCCATGTGCAGCTGTCCTATGTAGTAATCTACTGATTTGCAGCTGGTAGCTTCATAATAAAATGCCTTCATTGGATTGACATACCTCCCAGACTGGTCCTTGAATGGAGTATAAAAACTTTGAACTCCATATCTTGTTTTCAGTTCTATCTTGAGGTACTTTTGGTTCTTGGTTCCCATTTCCTAGCCCATCCTGATTTCTCAAACTAATCCATATACTATAGCCAAAATGTGGAATTTATGAACAGAAAAAACAAAATTTGAAAAATGCTTACTGTTCATATACAGAAACCTTCCTCGTACTGGAACAATCCAGAAGAGTTGGTCATCAAGAGTTCAATACATTTCTTTTTTGCTTGCCTAGCAAGAGTTACAAAATCACCTGGCTATCTATATTATTGTGTGTTCTGTAATTCAAACTGGTAAATAAAGACATAAATTAAGTAACTGTCTAGGGATAAACAAGCGGAAAAGAACATAAACCAGGCAAGCAATATCCAGGCAGGTTCCAAGAAGTTTAGTCCAGAAGTTCAAGCTTTTTTGGAAAAGGGATTTGCTCCCGAGTGGATGGAACTGTTCCTCATATTCTCTTTTATTTAGTCCTCTGGATATGAGTTACTGATTCCTCGATTAAATTTCAATCTCTCAATCTCTGTGGGATTTGGATGCCATGACCCTGGCTGCTGGTGAAATAGACTTTAGTCCTAGCTCTCCTGATCGGTTTAGGCTACCAGCTTTTTGCAACTGAACAAAAAAACCCCTGAATATTGGCACAAGTTGCCACTTTTTAAAAATAATCCTTTAAATGTTTAATTTTACTCTATTGTATTTAACATAATAACAGAGTTGGAAGGGATTATGGTGGTCTTCTAGTCCAACCTCCTGCTCAAGCAGGAAACCCTATACCCATGATGGCAAACCTATGGCACATGTGCCACAGGTGGCACGTGGAGCCATATCGGTGGGCATGTGAGATCAATTGATTTTCGGGCCTTCTGGGCCCAGTAGGAAAGTAGGAACAGAGGCTGTTTCCTGCCTCTGGAGGGCCTCAGGGAGATGGGGAAGGCCCGTTTTTCACTCTCCCCAGGCTCCAGAGCCTTTCTAGGAACCTGGGGAGGGTGAAAATGGTGTTCCCCACCCCCACCCCCGGAGGCAGGAAATGGTCCGTTTGTCAACTTCCGGTGGGACCTAAAGTCTCTGGAGCCTGGGGAGGGCGAAAAACCAGCCTATCGGGCCCACTATGCCAAAAGTGGGGGGAGCACGCGGAGGGCGGGGCACATAGAATTATGGGTGTGGGCATACGCGAGTGCAACCCTATCATGCTCCCCTGGCTTTTGGCACACGATGACAAAAAGGTTAGCCATCACTGCCCTATACTATTTCAGACAAATGGTTGTCCAATCTCTTCTTAAAAACTTCCAGTTTTGGAGCACCCACAACTTCTGGAGGCAAGTCGTACCACTGATTAATTCTCCTCACTGACAGAAAATTTCTCCTTTACTTTTTCCTTGATTCATTTCCATCCATTACTTCTTGTTCTGCCTTCAGGTGCTTTGAAGAACAGGTTAATCCCCTCTTCTCTGTGGCAGCACCTTAGATTTTTTTTTTTTAATTTGATTTATATGCCGCCCTTCTCCGAAGACTCAGGGCGGCTTACAATGCGCTAAGCAATAGCCTTCATACTTTTTGTATATTTATACAAAGTCAGCTTATTGCCCCCACAAACTGGGTCCTCAATTTACCTACCTTAGAAAGGATGGAAGGCTGAGTCAACCTTGAGCCTGGTGAGATTCGAACCTGCAATAATTGCAGGCAGCTGGTGTTAATAACAGGGTGCTTTAGATCACTGTGCTACCAAGGCTCTTTATTGGAACACATACTTATTTTTATTTCATCATCATTTAGGACTATTATTAATATAACTATGCATTTTTTGCAATGGAACATATCAGTTACTTCTGTTTTTATTTCATATTTTACCTTGATTCTATTCTGTGAACGAAACATAATTCTGTTGTTTGTATTTTAAATGTAATAACTATTATGACTTGATTTGGCGAAATACTAAGGGGATGTGTAGAAAGTCATGGAGGTGACTTTATATTGAATACTCAAAAGATGAGAACAGAAATGTTCCTTTAGCCCTGTGAAAGGAACCGTGTTTTTGAAGAGACTCTAAATTGGCATCTCCTTGACTCAAAGGAGTATAATAGGAAAGGAAGGAAAAACATAAGATTCTGTTATTGTAATCTATTTCAACAAAGTATAGTTCTACTTTTCTTCTGGAGTTGGTTTCTGATCTGATCTACTTTATAGGACTGGCTGACTGACTTCCTGATTATATATTTAGAATGCTTGTAGACTGTTCCAATTCACTGAACCAAGAGTGTACACCTCCCCAATATATAATTGGGATTAAGAGAGTGCAATCAGTTTAATAACAACTGTGTAATATTTTTATGAACTGAGACTCATGAATAAAAATAATAACTGTAATAGTAAAAAGATGCAGTTACAACCATCCAAAAGTTGGGGGGTTTTTTTTGACAGAACAATCATGTTTTAATCAATTTTCTAAAGCCAGGAAGGAAGGGGCCAATCTTTCAAGTGGTATATATGGAGATACCAGCTACTTACAATATTGTCTGTTTCCAGTACATGTGATATGTACTACTTAAAGTGGGATTTTTTCAGGGGTGAAATCCAGCAGGTTCTGACAGGCTCTGGAGAACCTGTAGCGGAAATTTTTAGTAGTTCGGAGAACCGGCAAATACCACCTCTGGCTGGCCCCAGAGTGGGGAAGGAATGGGGATTTTGCAGTATCCTTCCCCTGCCACATCACCAAGCCATGCCCACCAAGCCACACCACGTCCACCAAGCCATGCCCACAGAACCAGTAGTAAAAAAAGTTGGATTTCACCACTGGATTTTTTGATTAATTAAAAGTGGATAGAAATAGTATCAATAAATGGAATTAGTTTATCTCCATATCTGGATTGATTTAATACTCTTAAATTGATCTTTTTCAATTGTATACATGGTTGATGAATATTAGATGAATAAATTATTTCAAAAGATTAATAAAATTGACTATTTAACTAGCATATATGAGATGGAAGGGCAAGTAAATAAAGCAAGCTGTAGAAAAATTAAATAAATATTTTAGAATAATGGGGTTGAAAATGCTGCTTAAGCTTACTAATTATTTCAAACTGTCTAGAAGATTCATTTAAATAGATAAATCCTTAAAAAAAATCTGGATACTAGATTTTAATTAATATTATTTAATTCATCAGCTGCAATATGTATGCAATCAAATGAGTTCAGTCATTGTATGTCTTTAAATATCTTTTGTAGGAAAATAAAGAATGAGATAATCTCCCTGAAAAATAGGGAGGTGACCAAAAATAAATTAATGTCCAGGCAATTTTTATCAGTGCTGTCAAGTTATTTATGACTTATTATGATTTTTATTTATATTACAGTCTCTCATATAATCCTGAACATGTGATTTTTGACTTTCTAAAAGGGATTGTTTCAGAATGTGAAGAGTTTTCAAGATAAGAATTAACAACTGTACGCAATATGGTTGGAGTAAAATTGGCAGCAGACATGCTGAATTCCTTACATTCATCAGTAAACGTGCACACAGTTGTTTTTTACTCATCACCCCAAAAGAGGACATTTATAACCAAAAATTGAATTAAAAAGGGCAGCAATTTGTTTGCAACTTGCACACACTGATGCATATGTCTACTTGTACAAATGTAAATAATTACTATAATTTAAATAGGTATGTGTTGTATGTCACTTTTCTAGAAAAGAACAAAGAATCCACTGGTGCACTTAGTCTGATATTCAAATGCTAATTATGGGCTAGTAATTTCAAATGGTAATTTAAGGACTAGTAAGCTCTTCCTTAAGATGGTTCTTTCCTTTCAGCTTGGATCTGGATTGGATAGGACTTCAAACAATGTTTAACTTCTGAAGTCTTTGATGCCTTCAAGTGGAGAACTGTCCTTTATAGATAAGTCACCCAGCACATGAGATGTGCAGCCGGATGTTATTTTGCACAAGTTGAAATCTCCAAATAATCTTCAAGGGAATTCCTTAATAAAACATTCCATGGACTTAATGGCTGGAGAAACACAAGAGTATGGAACCTTATTGCGCAAGCTCTGTCCAAAGCAAAACAAATCCTGCGTAATAAAGCTTGAGAACAGCAGCACGCTTCTTCACATTGTACCATCTTGCTTATCAACAAGATTCTGCTCTTGAAAAGTGGGATCCACCTTGATCCATTTGAATCTATGCAGCTGGAGGGACTGACTCCCTCATCCCAAGTTATCCCACAGTGGCGGGCAGCATGCATGTGGTTTTATCTCTTAAAAAGATAAAGAACTTGGCTCGCGGGATCTTTATCTCATAAAAAGAGCAGAGGGGGCATCAAAGGGCCAAAGCAGCATGCTGTTCAGATGGAGTACATTAGACAAAGGCAGTCGCTGACCGATAAAAATGGTTCCCTGGGACTGAGGCATACCTTCAAAGACTTGATTAATGGTTGCCGGGACAACAGGTTCAAATCCTGAAAGGACGTAAGGATGGGGACCCCTCTCTCTCCCTCCCCTCTTCAGGTTGCCTGTATCGGAGACCTTTCCTGTGTTTGTTGAGCGGCTCCGGCCCTTCTAATGGGCCCGCAGTTGGCAATTAAAATAATGAAACACAGAAAAGACACCTGCTTTGAATGAACACAGCAACCGGCAGAAAGTGCTGAGCGCCCCTCCAATGGAATGCTTAGCCCTCTCCTTAACAGCATCCTCATTAAAGAAGAGAAACCTTTCCGTCTAATCCGTCAGTCTTCCCCCTCCTCCCTGCCCACCCTTTGCACAGGCCAACATGTGGATGTTAGCATAGCTGGACTGCTTGGCATTCCTTCCTGCCTAGTTTGGCGAACATGCTACATTTTAAAACTTGTTGGGCCCTTTTATGTTTTATTTGACCCTATGTAATTGCATTCCTGAAGGAGTAACAGGCTTGCCCGGTGATTTATGTCCTGTATTAAATGTCAGTTTTGAAAAGACACAGTTAACAGTTTGGTTTAACCTCCTGCCTTCCTAGGAAAGTTCAAAACGGAACCGTCGCTTGACTCTGGAGCGTGGGGGTGGGTGGGTGGGGGAGATGGTGATTGTAATGGTGGAGTAGGGAGCTTTAGAAAAGACAGTGGATGGAAGCTGTTTACAACCAGCCTCACCCCTCAAATCCATCTCTCTCTCTCTCTCTCTCTGAGAGAGGGAGAGCTTTTGTATTCCTGCAGCATCCTCAATGTTTTAAAAGTGCAGTAAATCAGAAATTGTTACCACTACTCATTGGCAGGAGATTGAGTGAATGATTGAGAACAGATATTTTTTACTGGATTTTTTTTTTCTCTAGATGAACCCAAAATGAATGGCTGCATTGAGCCAGGTGCTCTGAGAGACAGGGCCTGGCAATGTTTCTGCTCAGAGGACCAAGCAAATAAATTGCTCTTGTAATTGTTTGGGTTGGTGTATTGCTATCTTGCGATCTTTCGAATATCTTTCGATATTCAACTTCCTTCTGCTGCTTTTCTTACAATGAAATGAAACAGCAATTAGAGCAATAGAACAAAGGGAGTGAGAAAGGGAAAAAAAGAATAAATTGAATATTGAAAGTGTTCAACAGCTGAAGGTGCATAAATGTACATGGCAATTTGGAGAAGTATCCTATTCCCACTACACACCAACACAAATCTTCCAAAATTGTCTATTACTTTTTATGTATTGTTTGCCACACAGTCATATATTGCACACTGTCCATGTCACATTTTAGGCGTGCAACTATATAAATTTGCTAAATAAATAAAAAGCACAGAAGAAAACTAAAAGAATAATTGCTCCCACATTCAGAAGCTCATGGATGCATTTTATATTACAGGCTTATTTTTGTCTTGGGACTTTTGACTTGGGAAGGTAGCATCTTAGTTTTAAGCAGTAATATAGGGTTGGATGTAGGAAGTGAATGCAAATCCTTATTTTCTCACAAAACACTGGATCATTTTCAGTGCCTTCCATTGAAAAATAAACCTTGCAAGATCAGATTGTATAATCCAACATTTTATATCTTAGACTATGGTAACCATATGCCTCTAAGAAGGATTTTAGAGAAAAGGGCCATGTTTCTTCTCCCTATTCACTACCTCCGATTGATCCCAAGTGGCATTGGCAGAATAAAATGATAGGTTGGCTCAAAATAAGACCCCAGTTCTTTAGTCCAAATATAGGATTAGAAAGTCCTTTACAGCAGGAAAAGTTTCACATTGTCAAGTTTGTTCAGCCACCATTCTTAAGACTGCCAAGGCAGGAAAACCTTAACAGAAAATATCACCCAAGACAAATGCAGCAGAGAAGTCAATTGATAATTTTTTATTTTTATTTATTAAAAAATTATATTGCTGCCTATTTGCACATGGTGACTCAAGGTGTCTTACAGGGATATAAAACATCATATATAAAAATAAAACTAATAAAAGAAAATAATCAAATACTAAATTAATAAAATAATTTAATAGCTCCTCCCACCCCTCACCTTGGTGACAACACATCACACAAGTCATTTAATGGGCTCCATCCTGTTCTGGGTTCCCCAGGCCCGCTGGCAGAACCAGGTCTTCAGCACCTTCTGGAAGAGTGTTAGAGTGGAGACCATTTGAATCTCTGGGGCAATGATGTTCCAGAGAGAGGGAGCCACCACTGCGCGATCCCTTTGCGAACCGGTAGTAAAAGTAAGTAGAACCCACCCCTGGTTACTACCACTCTATAATTTAAAGCCTTAATAAGACCACATGCAGTTTTCATCACCACACTATAAAAAAGATGTTAAAAGACCCTAGAAAAAGTGCAGAGAAGAGCAGCCAGGATGATTAGGGGACTGGAGACTAAAACACATTGCAGAAACTGGGCATGGATAGTCTAGTGAAGAGAAGGACCAGGGGAGACAGGATAGCAGTGTTCCAGTATTTGAGGGGCTGCCACAGAGAGGAGGGGGGTCAAACTATTTTCCAAGGCACCTGAAAAGCCAGACAAGGAGTAATGGATGGAAACTGATCAAGGAGAGAATCAACCTAGAAATAAGGATAATTTTTTTGACAGAACAATCAGCCAATGGAACAGCTTGCCTTCAGAAAGTGGTGGGTTTCACTTACCTTTGCTACCAGTTTGCTTGCGTACGTGCATGCGTGACTTCTGCGCATGCGCAGAGGGTATTTGATGATGTTTGGGTGGGTTGGTGGAGCCTCCTGCTGCCGCTACTACCAGTTTGCCCGAATCGGGGCAAACTAGTAGCTACCCACCACTACTTCAGACATTGTGGGTGCTTCATCACTGGAGGCTTTCAAGAAGAGATTGGACTGCTATTTGTCAGAAATGGTGTAGGGTCTCCTGCTTGGGCAGGGTTTGTTTTTTTTTTTTAAATTTGATTTATATGCCGCCCTTCTCCGGAGACTCAGGGCGGCTTACAATGCACTAAGCAATAGCCTTCATACTTTTGTATATTTATACAAAGTCAGCTTATTGCCCCCACAAACTGGGTCCTCAATTTACCTACCTTAGAAAGGATGGAAGGCTGAGTCAACCTTGAGCCTTGGTGAGATTCGAACCTGCAATAATTGCAGGCAGCTGGTGTTAATAACAGGGTGCATTAGACCACTGTACTATCCAAGGGTTGAACTAGATGGCTACAAGGTCCCTTCCAACTCTGTTAATCTGTAATCTAATCTGATTTCTTATATCACTCTGGACAAATGGCTGATATACAAGTTCAATCTTTCTTCTATATAGCAACTCTTATATTTCATTTCCACCCTCAGTCTTTGCTGTAGTGTTAAAATACTCAGTTGCATCTTTTATTTATTATTATTATTTATTATTATTTATTAAATTTTTATACTGCCCTTCTCCCGAAAGACTCAGGGCAGTGCACAGCCAAAACTAAAAGAAACAAATATATAAAATTTAAAAACAATTTTAAAAACATATTAAATAATTTGGCCCAAGCAGTATTAAAAAAGAACAACCCCCTTAAAATTAATATTTAGGTTAATCTTTAACCATTCCTCTTACAATATGTTCTCCATTCTGCTCATAATTTTGCTGGCTTTAATTAAATGTGTTCTCCACATTTTGCCCAGTCAGATGTGTTATATAGCAATCTTTATCTTTACCAGCTAGTATGGTCAAAGCTAGGTAAGTAATGGGAATTGTAGTCCAAAATATCTAAAAAGTGGGGAAAGCTAGCTATAGTAACAAAGCTCCTGTTCCTTAAAGGACCAGCACTTCTGCTTCTGCTTAAAAACTCTATCTGAAAATTAGAATTACGAAATAATAGAATTCTTTATTGGTCAAGTGTGATTGGACACACAAGAAATTTGTCTTTGGTGCATATGCTCTCAGTGTACGTAAAAAGACAAGATACATTCTTCAAGAATCATAGGTACAACACTTAATGATAGTCATATGTTATACCAGTTTCACTTCTTGTACATTTCAAGTAAATAAAGAATAGAAAATTGTAATTATGAATGCTCATTAAAAGAAATCCCAGCAACCTTTAAGCAACTAGTTCTCAGAATTCCTTGAAGAGAGGTTCCTAAAAGATGAATAATCTAGGAGTTCCAAATGCATTAAATAGATTTCCAAGTGAACTGTCCTTATATCGCAATGAAAGGCAATGAAATTACTGCTTCCCGTGGCCTGGCTTTTTCCATTCAAAACAAAATAAATAAATGACGAAAGAGATTTTCATCAAAATGATGTGAAGTCTTGAGGCTATTTTCCTAGACATTTTCTGCCAATGACTCATAAATTGTAGTAGCTGTTGTCACAGATGCTGGGTGATTAAAAAAATAAACCCACCTTATGAGTTGACGAAGGGTGTTATAGATAGAACCTTAAGGGGAAAAGGGAAAGGTCTGTGTGATGTTAAAAAAGATAATGACGGTGTTGGTGAAGGTATCTCTGTGTGGAAAGCAAAATTAAAGCATGTTGACTAGTGAGGAGGGAACAAACTAAAAAGGAAAAGGTAGTCATTGGTAGGACCATCTAGGAGCTAGCCAGGGGAACTTGTCTTTCCTACAAGGACAGGAAGGGCAAGAAGCAGGGGACTGACAGTCCAGAATAAGCACCAGCCTGGCCCCATTACAGAATGGGGCCAGGCATTCAAGATACAGAACATTAAATATACATTTAATACAGGCATTAAAGATACAGAACAATTAAAACTCGGACCACATGTTTTCTGAATAGTTTTTATCCCAGAGCTATAATTGCACTCAACAATGAACTAAAGGGCCACCATCAGTGAGCTGTTGGACAATATTACTTGGTCTGTTGTGTGGATATTTGGGTGGTTTAGGGGTGGAGAATTGTGGTGGGTGGGAGTGTGTTTGGGGATTGTTATGTGTGTTGGACCTGGTCTTTGTGTGTTAAATGAATTTCGTTGTAATGGGTATATTGTGTATACATGTACAATGACAATAAAGTTATTAATTAATTAATAAATCCTGGCTGGAATTTCTGAAGTTGGTTTAAGCACCAGAGACAGTGAATTTAGACTGCAATGCAGAATTGCCCCATGTCTGTAAATCTGCTCTTTAGTCAACGAAACCGGATGTAATACCAGCACTACTGAAGAAATCATAAAGGAGACATATTTTAATTACCAATGGTTTATTATTTGATGATTTATTATGGCTTCCTGATGCTAAAAAGGCACGACAGTTCCCACAATTCTTGGAGGAAGCATCCTATCTAGATCCGTCCCAGTCAGGTTTCAGGTCTGGGTACAGCACGGAAACGGCATTGGTCCCGTTGGTTGATGATCTCTGGAGGGCTCGGGACAGAGGTTGCTCCTCTGTTCTGGTCCTGTTAGATCTCTCAGCGGCTTTTGATACCATCGACCATGGTATCATGCTGCACCGGTTGGAAGAGCTGGGAGTGGG
Organism: Ptyas mucosa; assembly: GCA_012654045.1. Lineage (NCBI taxonomy): Eukaryota > Metazoa > Chordata > Lepidosauria > Squamata > Colubridae > Ptyas > Ptyas mucosa. The sequence goes on from WNWU01000001.1 coordinate 79,515,258, forward strand.
AGGCACTGTGTTGCAGTGGTTTTCCTCCTTTCTCTCCGACCGGTCACAGTATGTGTTGACAGGGGGGCAGAGGTCAACCTCGAGGCCTCTCATCTGTGGAGTGCTGCAGGGATCGGTCCTCTCACCCCTTCTGTTCAACATTTATGTGAAGCCGCTGGGCGAGATCATCCGTGGTTTTGGGGTGAGATACCATCAATACGCTGATGACACTCAGCTGTACATCTCTACCCCAGAGCACCCCAACGATGCCCTTGAAGTGATGTCCCAGTGCCTGGAGGCTGTGCGGACCTGGATGGGGAGGAACAGGCTCAGGCTCAACCCCTCCAAGACTGAGTGGCATCCCGATATAGTCAGCTGACTCCATTGCTGACTATTGGGGGCGAGTCTTTGGTCCCCACGGAAGGGGCTCGCAATCTGGGAGTCCTCCTGGATAGGCAGCTGTCCTTAGGGGACCATCTGACGGCTGTCACCAGGGGGACTTTCTGTCAGGTTCGCCTGATTCGCCAGTTGCGGCCCTTTCTTGATCGGGATTCCCTGTGCACAATCACTCACGCCCTTGTCACCTCTCGCCTTGATTACTGTAATGCTCTCTACATGGGGCTCCCCTTGAGGGGCACCCGGAGGCTCCAACTGGTCCAGAATGAGGCCGCGTGGGTAGTGATGGGAGCAACGTGGTGCTCCCATGTAACACCACTCCTGCGCGAGCTGCACTGGCTCCCAGTGGTCTTCCGGGTGCGTTTCAAGGTGTTGGTTATCACCTTTAAAGCGCTCCATGGCATAGGACCTAGTTATCTACGGGACCGTCTACTGCCACAGACGACCTCCCATCGACCCGTGCGCTCCCACAGAGAGGGCCTCCTCGGGGTGCCGTCAGCCAAACAATGTAGGCTGGTGACCCCCAGGGGGAGAGCCTTCTCTGTGGGGGCACCTACCCTCTGGAATCAGTTGCCCCCCGAGATAAGGAAAATCCCAGACCTCAGTGCCTTCCATCGTGCCCTGAAAACTTATTTTTTTCAAACAAGCCGGGCTGGCTTAAGCAGTATTTTAAATTTTAAATTTTATGGGGATTGGTATTTTTAATTTGAGCCGAAATTTATTATTCTATTTTTAATTGTTCTTATTGTTTATATTATGTGTTTTTTAATTCTGGCTGTACACCGCCCTGAGTCCTCAGGGAGAAGGGCGGTCTATAAATTTAATATAAAATAAATAAAATAAAATGTCTTGAAGACTGAATGTTACCTCTGGATTTGCCTCCAAATATCAGTTGAAGAACATCAGCAGTGGGAGAAGATTATGATTCTTGCCTGTACCCCAGAAACATCTGGTTGTCAACAGTAAGAAACAAAATGCCGGAATAAGATGGAATTGACCTAATCCAGCAGGGTTGCTCTTATATCCTTAGAAAAATACATGGAGCAAGCTTGCACAAGAGATCTCCCTTTGGGATTTAATTAAAACATGGGAAGCTGGGGAGGCTGAAGACAGCTAGAGAAAAAAAATGTAAACTTAAAAGACATTTACAAACACCCACTTTGTCTACCTTGTGACTAAATAAATCCAAGAACACTACATTATATATATGTGTGTGTGTGAATTTCTCTGAAATTCTGTTCTTTGGGGGAAAAAAACCTGTCCAAGCATTAAGCCTAAGTGCTCTTCCATAGACAGTGTCTATGTCAGCCTGAGACTAATGTTGCTCTTGATGTTCCCACAATACTGTGGGCTTCCACTAGGTTTCACAATTTGAAGAGATTAAGTTTAGAATTGATTTAGTTAAGCTGCAGCGGCAGCACAAAAAATACAGCGAAGATGAGAGAGGGAGACAGGGGTGGGGTGGGGGGAGAGTTGATGTAGATAGATGATAGATAGATGATAGATAGATGACAGACAGACAGACAGACAGACAGACCGACCGACCAGAGATAGAGGTAGAGGTAGAGGTAGAGGTAGAGGTAGAGGTAGAGGTAGAG
>WNWU01000001.1:79517240-79533973 GCA_012654045.1 Ptyas mucosa
TAGAGGTAGAGGTAGAGGTAGAGGTAGAGGTAGAGGTAGAGGTAGAGGTAGAGGTAGGTAGGCAGACAGGCAGGCAAGCAGGCAGGCAGGGAGGCATAAACACACACACACACACACATACTATTCAGAGCAAGGAACATTATGAAGGACAAAGAAGAATGGTTAGAAATGCTACCCAAAGAAATTAAAAGCTTGAGATAAGAAAAGGAAAACATACCTCAAATTTACTTCAATTCCATTCATGAATTTCTCTAATGCTTTCTGTTTTTGCACACCAACCTTTGTTTTCACTCTATCCATACATCACTTTGTATGTCACTTTTAACATTCTCACCTCTCCCTTTTTGATGATATATAATCTTATACTATGATTCCATTGTACAAGATCTAGAATCTCAAGAAGGAACTCAAGGACTCAAGGAATAAAACACACTCCTGTCAACCCGCGCAGGACAGGGCAAGTTACTGTATATAAACAGGGAGATAACTCCACACTCACTAACACTGTTGATATTACCTAGTTGGGTAATGGACATCTGCAAGCAAATGATCAAGCTCAGCTACCATCAAGGACTCCACGGTGTTTGATGTGTTTCCTTTCCTTCTGCCCTGCAGCAAGGGAAGGAAACAAGGAAAAAAACGAAAATGCTGGCTAGAAGCCATTGTTAGTGCTTCCCAACTGGCCAGCTAGAGAGAACTTCGGGAGATGATAACATTCATGGAATGCTTCAGTGTGCCAGAAAAGTGATGCTGATAGTTTTATAGAAGTGGGGGCTAGGGGTAATGCTCACAGCCTGATAGAAAAGTTCTTTGCCCTGTTCAAACGTTGTATTCTAAGTACTAACCACATCCAGCAGCTTCCCAATTTCAAAGAAGGTCAGTGTTGAAGGTTTCAGGAGCAGAAAACGAGCAGAGAAAGAGATTTGGAACAACCACGGAAAATATAGTCAGTGCATAGATGATTACAGGATTGGAGGGCTTTTTTTTTTTAAATTTGATTTATATGCCGCCCTTCTCCGGAGACTCAGGGCGGCTTACAATGTGCTAAGCAATAGCCTTCATACTTTTGTATATTTATACAAAATCAGCTTATTGCCCCCACAAACTGGGTCCTCAATTTACCTACCTTAGAAAGGATGGAAGGCTGAGTCAACCTTGAGCCTTGGTGAGATTCAAACCTGCAATAATTGCAGGCAGCTGATGTTAATAACAGGGCTTTAGACCACTGTACTATCCAAGGCTCATTGAACTTTCTCTTGAACTTCCACCAATTGTCTACACATGGTGTGCGGTATGCTTTTTTCTTTTTTCATTTGACATTGGATTTCTTTTTTAAAAAAATAGTATTTTATTAGAGTTTATTATAACATTAAATGCAATTAGAAACAAAGATCAGAAAAGAACGGGGAAAGAAGAATGCAAGGATGTAAAAAGAAAAAAAAATAGCAACTTCTATTTTTTTTCAATGCAGTGCAGTCCAGTATAGTTAAAGCCTTAAGTTTTTACAAGCCATTTCTATAACAATGAACTTCGTTTAAATATCAAAACCTTAAACCAGAAAATTTTCTGTTTCAAGCATAAAGTCCAGAAGTGGTTTCCAAGTGGAAACAAAACCGAATAAGTTCTCTTTAATTAAAACAGTCAGCTTTGCTATCTTTGCTAATTTCATCCTCTGTTCCATCCATTCTTTCATTGTGGGAATTGATGTATTTTTCCATCTTTGTGCATATAGGATTCTCACCGCTTTTCATTCAATGTGGCTAAACACATTCCATGTTTGGATAAATGACATGGCAGATCAGCAGCAGCGAAGGAGCGATTAGTTTATCATTTCTCTTAGCTCAACCATCTAGATCTTTAACTCTTTAAGAAGTGTCATTTAAAGCCTTGAGAACACCCAGAAGCAAGCCTCGGGCTTCGATTCTACTTTTCTCTCCCCTTCAGTAAAGATGCAAAACAAAAAAATTTCCAGCTTCTATTTAAACATTTGTGAAATTGGGGTAGAAGGAAGGCGATTGGTTGCTCAGCTGATAAAGCTGTAAGAATCACAGCTTACCTGCAAAAAAAACAAAAACAAAAAAACTGTATTATTATTATTATTTTGCAAGGAAAATTTCAGGGACAAGGGCATGGAAATTTTCTCCTGATTATGATGCAAGATGGAGCTGTAGTACCCAAGCTAAGCATTTAAGACTGAAAAGCCTTTTACATAAACAGAGATTCAATTTCAGTTGTAATAATAATAACAATAACAGAAGCAAAAGAACTGGAGAAAAATCACAAAATAGAAAGACCTGCAAATAGAAGTAGAATGACTGTGGCAATAGTAATAGGTGCCTTAGGTGCAATCCCAAAACATCTGGAGCACCACTTGAACAGCATCAGCATTGACAAAATCCACCACCAGTCAATTGCAAAAGGCAGCTTTACTTAGAACAGCTTACATCCTGCAATAATTTTAAAGTATTAAACCACAGCCTCTGCCTATCCCAGGTCTTTGGAAAGAACTTGATAGATGGACAAAAATGCCAAATACAGTCTTAATGACTGCCTAATTGTGTGACTAATCATAATAGTAGCCAAACATTGGTTTATCGATATAACAATTCCAGGAGACAATAGTATTGAAAACAAGGAAATGGAAAAGATTACAAAACACTGAGGTGTGCAAATTGAGGTTGCAAATACATGGAAGACCTCAACAATGATGCCAAATTTTTATTGGAGCACTAGATGCAATACTAGATGAGTACTTAGAAAGATTTTGGATTGGTTAAATTTGGAACAACTTATAATTAAAACAGCCCAACTACACACAACAGCGCTGTTGTATCTCATACATAATTGGATGCTACCTTTATAGTTCCTAAGCATTTGGGTAAGGCTTGAATAATGAAGTAAATCAGCCAACATCATGTCTCCCCATTTAAAGTACTACTATGTTTGAATTCAGTTGCCTGTGGTTTCTTCTCCTTCGCTGGGGGTTTTCGAACATAGATGGTCATCTATCAGGGATAGTGCGGTGAATCCTGCAGTGTCCAATGGATTGGACTTGATCACCTCTTAGGACCTTTCCAACTCCCTGATCCTATGAGTCTATCTCAGATCAAGAAAGACTGACAAACACCTATGCCATACATTATGCTAAACTACAATCTGCTCAACCATAGCTTATTGGCTACATTAGCAAACATGCAAAGCCATGCATTTTAACAGGACTCAGCTGTTGGGTTCACACAACACTTTAACTTAAACCAAATAAAACAAGATATAGTTTAGCACAGTATATGGATCCAGTCTTAAAAATGTAGAGCACTGTTTACATTCAGCATGGCTAAAGTCTGCATTTATTTTTCATTCCTTTGCCTTTCTCGCTTCTCTCTTTCTGGCACGTGCATATTTTTGCAGGTCTTGATTTGTTAGTAAAGTGAGAAACATTTCACCCAGGCAAGGCTGACATTGGAACCTCTTTGATGTTGATATAGCCACATGGCCAGCAGTGTTGTGCCATATCCACTCCATTTAGGATATGACCATATGAGTCACCCAACACTGGAGGAGAAGCAGGAGGCAGAATATCATTGACAGTCAACAGTGCTGCAGTGAAAGTACTGCAGTAAGCCTTGGTCAACTTCCTGCTTATAAAAGAATTATGTCCCTCTCATAGCATTCACAGAAGTAAAAAGAATTATATCCCTCTCTCATTCACAGAAGCAAAATAGATAGTGCAACAGTTTTAAAGCATAGCTACCATATATTTAACAGTCAGTGGTGGGATTCAAATTTTTTTACTACCGGTTCTGTGGGTGTGGCTTGATGGGCGTGGCTTGGTGGGCATGGCATGGCTTGGTGGGCGTGGCAGGGGAAGGATACTGTAAAATCTCCATTCCCTCCCCACTCCAGGGGTGGTCTGCTCCAGTTACGGACCCCAAAGAACGCAGCACGCACAAAGTCCATTGAAACCTTGGTTTACTAAATAAATCAGTCTTTTACAACAATGGCTGTTAATTAACTGCATTAACAGCTGCCAAGAATTCAAAGAATAATAACTGAAAGCTTACTGTGGTTGGCAGAATGCCCAGAAGCAATTTGCAGGAAACGGATAAGATAAGCAAGAAAAGACACGAAGATATGTGAACTAAGTTGTTCCCTGCAAATTGCTTCAGTCGGCATTCCTCCTTAAATATGCTAAGGGAGCGGCCAATTAGCCCCCAGCCTTACTCTTGAGGAGACCTCCTCCTGAGGAGCCAATCCTACCTTTTGGCAGCTCTGTGCACCCGTGCGTCAAGAAGAGGCTCCTCCTCTTCATCCTCTTAAGGGAGCTTCTGGAGGTTCTGAAGGCCCTGGCTGAATCCCCGCCTCTGGCACCACATCTTCTCCAGCCTCCTCATTGTCCGACTCAAGTGCCAGCTGCACAGGCTGCTGGTGCAGCACCACACCAGCCTCCTTGCTATCTGAATCAGCTACTAGCTGCACAGGCAGCTTACGGGCCACACCACTTCTGGATGAGTGTTAGAGTGGGGGCCATTCTAATCTCTGGGGGAATGATGTTCCAGAGAGAGGGAGCCACCACTGCGCGATCCCGTTGCGAACCAGTAGTAAAAATAAGTAGAACCCACCACAATAACCCACTATAAAAAAGATGTTGAGAGAACAATGATGGGGATCAGGGAACTCAAAAACTAAGCCTTGGAGGAAAGATTGGAGGAACTGGGAACATTTAATCTTGAGAAGATGGAAACAGGGGAGCACACAGAACTGATACCACAGAGAAGAAGGTCAAAACCTATTTTCTATCACCTCCAAGTGAAGGACTACAGAGCCTGTAGTACAGTGGTTTAAAGCACCCTGTTATTAACATCTATTAACATCTGCTGCTTGCAATTACTGCAAGTTCGAATCCCACCAGGCTCAAGGTTGACTCAGCCTTCCATCCTTTCTAAGGTGGGTAAAATGAGGACCCAGATTGTGGGGGCAATAAGCTGACTTTGTATAAATATACAAAAGTATGAAGGCTATTGCTTAACGCACTGTAAGCCGCCCTGAGTCTCCGGAGAAGGTCGGCATATAAATCAAATTAAAAAAAAAAAAAAGGACGTGGAGAGCCAGTGTGGAGGAATAGCAAAATATTTTGCTAGTATTGGGGAGACCCAGGTGCAAGTCAGTTTTTAGCCATAAAAATACATGAGGTGGACACTTCCTTTCAGGTCAACTTCACACTGTTGTGGGTATAAAATGAAGGAAAATCCTTCATGACCCACAATGAACTCTGAAGAAAAGGCAGGAAAAGAACCACATAGATAAATGATAGATACATAGAGAGACAGACATACAGACAAATCCAGCAGGTTCTGACAGGTTTTGGGGAACAGGTAGTGGAAATTTTGAGTAGTTCAGAGAACTGGCAAATACCATTTCTGGCTGGCTCTAGAGTGGGGTAGGAATGGAGATTTTGCAGTATCCTTCCCCTGCCACACCCACCAAGCCACGCCCACCAAGCCACATCACACCCACAAAGCCACGCCCACAGAACCGGTAGTAAAAAAATTTGGATTTCACTACTGCAGACAGACTATACAGTATGTTATTCAGATTTAGACTGAATGTTAGAAAAAAAATTCCTAAGAGTAAAAGTAGCTTAACAGTGGAGCCAAGGTGGTTGTCTCTTTACTGACTATGTTCAAGCAGATGATTATACTTGTTGATTATCACTACATATTATCTCTTTTCTAAGTGACTCTGGATCTCCTTTTGGTGAAAGGCGGGAGATAGCTAAAAAATTGAAACATTTACTCTATCTTTCCTAGGTATGGAAGGAAGGCTGGCAGCAGGAAGATGAAGACAAAAAACATTGGCCTATTATAGCATTGGTTCAGTTCTAAAATAAGTCTAGACATTCCTCAATTCCTCAGAATATAGACTAAATCCAGTTGGAGAAAATATGTGTTACTTATTTAAGTTTATCAGCAAAGAAAGTTTATGCATATATTGTTATGGCAGTAACCCCATTCTGCTTAGGACCGTTGGGTGGAGGAACCATGTGGCTAGGAATTTTGGAAACTCTTGTCCCAAACATCTGTCTGACACTAGATGGAGAAAAATGGTATTTTAATTATTTATTCTGCTTTGGCTAGATCCTGTCCTTAAGTTCCCATTTCCCTCTCTTTTAAAAATGTAAACGTGTAACCACAGGCATGGGGATGGATTAGCTACCCATCCCAGAAAGTGGATTTTAACCCTGAGTCTTCTTCCTCTCTAACAGGCTCACAAGACACAATTAGAGATGTAGACAGATGTCAGCTCTTTGAGTGCTGTGTGGCCTGGCTCATCTGAAGTGGTAAGTCTGGAAGTGGGGAGAGAAATGCAGGGTTCAAATGACAGGCCTCTGAAGCACCAGAGTCATCCCGAACTGCCAACAGCATTGTGGGCTTCCTTAAAAAAAACAAAAACAAAACCAAGGGTGGACGAGTGGGTGGGAGGTATGACTCAATGTAGCCTTGAGGAATTTGCATATCTGAATTTGCCAGATGCTTTCCTGAGGGAGGCTGGGGCACAACTTCCTAGGAGGTCTCAGGCATCATTGGAATGAATGGCAGTTCCTTCTAATGGGATGGGTGGAAAACAATTCCCAAGCAGACTGCCTGCCCTTGGAGAAAATGTAGTCTCTTCCTGCCAACTGCTATTTCAGAAGCATGGCATGGGCATTTCATCTTCCAGAACTAGCTATTATCTCTTCGAAAGGGTGAACAAGAGGATTTAAATGAATATTGAGGCTGAAATTCATACAGCTCCATAAACCTCAAAAAAACAAGGGGGAAAAAAATCCAAGGAAAATCCCCAACTAAGATGACTGGGAAAGTCTGTCAGGGGAATCAAACTCGAGATGTTTGTACTTCAGCTCTACAAGTGTGGGAAAGGGCCTATCTCTCTCTAACTGGTTGTCACTGGTAACCTTTTTTCCCCCTAAGTTAGGATTAAAATATTTTCTTACTCCACTTTGTTACAGTTGCTGCTGTTGAATTTTATGTCGCTTTTTAAATATTTATTCCGGTTCGTTCCTCTGTTTTGGAATCAGTTTGCAGATGAAAAAAGAACAGCAAACTTTTATGAATAAATTTATTTATTTAGTTTGTCAAACATGTATAAGATAACAGATATAAGTATAAACAATATTATGAATACAGGAAATGAGTACGAATAAATGGGGACAGTAGGACAGGGACAGTAGGCACATTGGTGTGCTTATGCATGGCCCTTACAGACCTCTTAGGAATGGGGTGAGGTCAACAGTAGACAGGTTAAAGGTATGGGAGTTTGGGGAAAAGACCACAGAATCAGGTAGTGCATTCCAGGTACTGACCACTCTGTTGCTTAAGTCGTATTTTCTGCAATCAAGTTTGGAGCGGTTTACCTTAAATGAAGATTACATAGAAGGTTAGAGTGTGTATCTGGATCAACCACAGCCCTATTGTGTGAGCAAACAAAGCAATACAATTGGAAGCCATTTCTCCAACCTGATTAAAATGCCTTAAAAGTAGATTGTGACTATGCTGACTGAAGTCCGGGATAGGCCCAAATCCACAGAAACGGATGAAGGTGAAGAAAGAACAGGATTTACTCCTATTGTTTTAGTCCAAGACTTTGCACTGATTATTCCTTTCCTAGAGAAAAGAGAATGGCTGTACAACAGATGGGAATTATATTTTGTGCGGTTCAATCACCTTCCGTTTGTTTAAGCAAATGGTAGACAGTATGGATCCAATGATGACCCATGTGAATTTATTTTGGTTGATGATTTTTTAATTGATTGATTGATTATGTGCCATCAGGTCTTAGTTACCACATAGATTTTCTCCATAATGATCTGTCCCGGTCTGATCTTACAGATCTTCCAAGAGTGTACTCATTGTCACTGAAACTGAGTCCATCCACTTAGCTGCTTGTCATCTTCTTGTCTTTCCTTCCACCTTTCCCAGCATTAAGGGCTTCTCTAGAGAGCTAGGTCTTTGCATAATGTGTCCAAAGGAGGATAATTTGAGCCTTGTCATTTGTGCCTTGTATGAGAAATCTGGTTTGGTTTGTTTGATGATCCATTATTTCCTTGGCTATCCATGGTATTTCCAGGAGTCGTCTTCAACACCAAACTTAAAAAGCATCAATACTCATCCAACTTTCATTTCCGTCAACTATCACAGGGAACAGCATTACTTGCGATGTTCTGATCTATGTACAGTAGGAATATACACATGATAGTATCCGAATATCTTTTCGAAGGCCTTCATGGCTGCTTTATCGCTATTTTGCAGCATATTTTTTTTGATTGCTTGTTTCTTTACAATTAATGGTTAATGCTAAATGGCAAAAGCTATCTACCACTTCAGTATCGTCATTATTAATTCTAAGACTGGCTGCTAGTTAAAGAATGTAGGGTAAAATGGGCCAATGATTTTGGGTTATAATATTCAAATGGATCAATGGGAGAGAATTGATTAAAAAGCCTGGAATTCACATTGCTTTACAATTTAAAACTTTTTTAAAAATGATGTTGGTATGTGACATCAGAGAAATTGTCTACAATGTATAAAAGTAATTGTAATCTTTGTTGTAAATGTGAAAAACAGGAAGGGATGTTTCATCATGCATGGTGGACTTATGAAAAAGACAAAAGACACTGGATATAAATACATATGGCGATGCAGAGAGTTTTAAAAATTAACTTTCAGATGAAACTGATTTTTTTTCCTGTTAGGACTTTTGGATGCTGATCTAGAAAAGGCTCATGGATGATTGGTTTTATATATGGTAATTGCAGCAAGGTTATTATAGACACAAAGATGGGAGATTACAAAAGCATCAGTAATGGAAGAATGGATTTCGAAGTTGGCTGAGATTGCAGAAAGGGCTAAATTGACTCATTTGAGAAAAGAGGGAAGTACAATTTCACTTGCAAAAGACATTGTTGAGAATGAATAAAAATAGATTACTAATTTGGGGATTTATTGATTAAGAAGGTTTCTTTATGGGAAGAAGGGAACTATGATATGCAATATGGGAGGGTAGAGATGGTCATTACTATGTTTGTAACTGCTGCAAAGAAAATTGAAACCTGCTTCTTTAGCTATCTTCCTTTTTCTTGTTTTTGTTATTCTTCATTTTTTATTTTACATTTTTATATATTTTTTTCCTTCTGTGTTTCTGTAGTTTTTAAAATCTCCTTTAATAAAAAATTATTTTTAAGATTTCTACTAAAGGAAAATATTTGTAGCTCAGAGTTGAAATGGGAAGTCTTTGGTGCTGTCTGAACTTGGTTGTTTTCTTGCAGATATTTCATTACCCAAACTAGGTAACATCATTAGAAGTAGCAGATGAGGGCAGCTACGGTATATGCAGGTGGACTTTTAAAATACAGATGATGTTACCTACTTTGGGTAATGAAACATCTGCAAGAAAACAATCAAACTCAGAAGTTGTTCAAGGACCCCTCAATTTTTTTTAAGGCTGCTTGTTTGGCTTTCCTTATATTTAATTTTATTCCATTCTTTTCACTATAGTCCTTGCCTTTTATTAGTAGACCTTGCAGATTCTTTGCATTTTGGGTTATTAGAGTAGCACCATCACAATAGAGCAAGGTATTGATGTTTCAGTGATGTAGGTTTTCCTGCTTGAGCAGGGGGCTGGACTAGAAGACCTCCAAGGTCTCTTCCAGCTCATTCAGTGGTGGGCTCCTTCCGGTTCGCCCGGTTTGGCTGAGCTGGTAATGGTGACGATATGACATCACCGAACCGGTTCTCTTTGTTTGGGAGTTGGGCCCTCCCACCCTGCCTGTGTTATTCTTACTTTTTATTTGGCCCCGCCCCAATCTATTTGCTGCCTCCCACGTCCCAGCTGATGGCTAGAAGGAAAAAACCTGTTTAAACTCTTGCCGCAGGGCTTCAAAGGGCCACCTACAGCTGATCAGTGTTAAAAGGCAGTGTGGTGGTAGACCAGGACGCTCGAAAAACAAATGGGTAGACCAGGACACTCCAAGAACAAATGGGTAGACCGGTATAGCTCTGCAAGCAGTTAAAAGCCTGGTAGACCAGTACCTCTGCTAAATCCTAAAGAATTGTCACATGACCATCAAACCACGCCCACAAAATAAGCCACGCCCACGAACCAGTAGTAAAAATATTTGGATTTCACCACTGGTTTAGATATGCTAAACCTCAACTCCCATTACAATTGTTCACTGGTAACAATGCACCCATGATACAATGCTGATATCACCGGACTCTCATACTTACTGCTATACATAAAATGAATCTGAATTGTATTTTTCTGTTTTATGCACACAGCCAACTGACTCTTGCGTTCACTTGAGACCAACTGATATGATACCTGCAATACCATTCTCTCTCCAATTATAGTATATAAAGCTCCACGGTAGCCCAAAAGACATAAAGAAGGTTAATTTTTAAACCTCCAAGTTGACAGTCTGGCATCTATTAGGTTGCACGGAATATAAGATCCAATGACCACTCCTAGTCTCAAATGTTCAATGGGAAGAGACGTTATTATTAGAGGTGGGATGAAGAGGTGGGAAAGATTATTCGAAATCATGGAGAGCTACCACAAGTGACCAGGAGATGGCAGGCCATAGCAGAATCAGACTCCAGGTGTCAGATGTATTTATTTATTTATATATTTATTTCTAAGATAAGCATCCTTAGGGTAATGCTAACACAAACATTGAAATGAGGAAGTTGAAAATATTATAGAGGGAAGACAATGGAGCAGCACAAATGTAAAATAGCCTGAGTTTGTCAGGCGCTCAAGTCACAAAATAGATGTCATGCACAATTTTTGAGCTTCATTACAAAATGAAAAGTCAGTCTATTACAAAAGCAGCAACATTCCGAGAGAACCACTATAAAATGCTACATGGATGGCACCTAGCGCCTGCTAGGTTAGCAAAAATGTTTCCTAATCTCTCACCCACGTGTTGGAAATGCGATAAAGAGGTCGGCACATATTACCATATGTGGTGGTCCTGCCCAGTAGCTAAAAGGTTCTGGACAAAAGTACGACAATGGCTTTGCGAAATGTTAGAGCAAGATGTAACCCTATCCCCAGAACTTTTCCTTTTAGGTATAGTGGGTGATGACCTAAAAAATAACAAAATCCAGCTTATAACCCAAGTACTAACTGCGGCTAGACTGGTATTTGCAAAATTCTGGAAAAGTAAAACTCAACCCCCAGAAGAAACGTTAATAAACAAAATATTAGAGTGTGCAGAAATGGCAAAGTTAACGAGTCTGTTAATGGATGATGAGATATCTAAACATTATGAAGTATGGGAAAATTGGTATAACTGGCTAAATAATAGAAAAAGACGATGACCTGTTTATTTTGTGAATAGATACTGTGAAATATGACTATGTACGTATAGAATGTAAATATAATGATGGAAAAAAGATAGCTTAGGACGAAGCAGATTAGATATATGATATTTAACTTATAAGAACACTACCTCCGGATAACAAAGAGACTTTGTAAATTTTTAGTTTTTAATTTTGATAAACTTAATAAAGTATTTGTAAAAAAAAAAAAAGAAAAGTCAGTCTATTACTGAAAGGTCATCTGCAAAGGACCATCCCATCATGCCCCAACATGTAAAGAAACTTGAAATAGAGTACAGAAATACATGGGAAAAATACTTCTTCATGAGTTTTAGATGTGACACTGGCTATTCTTGTCTAGGCTCAGAAATTGGACTGTTCTGGTTAGTACTTGAATGGAAGCCCATCAGAATATCCTCAAGGCTTCCTATTGGTCTCCAGTCAACATTCAAGGTGTTGGTTATTACCTTTAAAGCCCTACATGGCTCAGGGCCAGGTTATCTTCGAGACCGCCTTCTACTGCATAGTTCCCAGCGACCGGTAAGATCCCACAGAGTTGGTCTCCTCCGGGTCCCGTCAGCTAAACAGTGCCGGCTGGTGGGCCCGCGGGGGAGGGCCTTCTCTGTGGCCGCCCCAACTCTCTGGAACCAGTTACCTTCTGAGATCCGGACCATCCCTACCCTATTGGCCTTCCGAAAAGCGGTGAAGACCTGGCTTTTCCGGCAGGCCTGGGGCCGTTGATCTCGCTGTTGCGATTGTGTGAGATCCGGCCATGAATGGCGTGAATGGGTTTTAATTGTTTTTAATGTTTTAATTTTTAATGTTTTTATATATGGTTTTTAAATGCATTGTAAGCTGTCTTGAGTCTTCGGAGAAAGGCGGCATACAAGTTGAACAAATAAATAAATAAATAAGGAAAGAATATCTGTCTGTCTATCTATCTATCTATCTATCTATCTATCTATCTATCTATCTTTCTTTACCAGGAGCTGTTCAGGGTATCTTAAATTTCATGCCAAAACAATTAGACACAAAGATAGATTTCCCCCCCATGCCATCATTCTGTCAAATATCTAATTCTCACCGCTCTGTCTTATGCCTAAAGATATTCACCCATGTAGTACGGCTGTATTGCGATTATCCTTCCCATCTTCTAATCTTTCCCATCTTTCTCACCTTCTCATCTTTCTTACTACGTTCTTATGATTTATCACTTGTTATCTGGATCTATGATTTATGATTGTCTCTTATGATTTATGATCTATGACTTGTCACATTGTTGTTTGTATGTACACTGAGAGCTTATGCACCAGAGACAAATTCCTTATGTGTCCGATCACATGTGGTCAATAAAGAATATTCCAGTTTCAGTTCTCCAGACCCCGGGCTCAAAATTGCAAAAGGTTGTATAAGTTAACACATAAGTCTTGAATAATGTAATGGTAATATTTAGATTACTATATCATAGCTAATAGGACTCTCTTTTTCAGCAGGTTTTCCAAAATATGAATTCTACCAGAGATGAAATAAGACTCTTCCACTGGGGAAGACATTCAAGCAAACTTCCTTGATTTTTCTTAAACTTATTAATGATGAGAAATTTCAGGGGTTTGCTGCTTGTTTCTGAAAATTTATTTTGATTAACTTTAATGACTTTTTAACTGTATTTCATGTTTTTTGTTCATTTTCCTTTATAATTGTTAATTGGTTTAAGCATCCTATATTGTAAAACAAGACAACATATAGAAATAATATGAAATAAGTAGCACTTAATAGTAATACTCTAATTAAATGCACTTATCTCTGTAAACTATCTCCTTTTCATCTAAGCAGTTCCATCTTCTTCCATTGGAGTTAAACATTTCTTTTGAAATGTTTTGCCAGTATTTCCACCAAAATATTTTTTTTTATCTTGTTCCTGAGGGTATACCTCGGGGAGGCGATCCTATCTCTCTCAAATTTTGTGCATATTTCATCTTCATTGGACTATTTTATAACAGATTTATAAAAGATGTTGCATATTTCAGCAAGCTTTGAGGGTCACTCAGCTTGTTTCTGCGACATGGAAGCAGCCAATATTTTTGCATTCATTCATTTAGGGCTATTAAACATTTTTAATTTTATTTGAATTTGCTTGGGAAGGAAGAAGAGAAAAGATCTTTGAGCTGTGGTGGCACAGTGGTTAGAGTGCAGTACTGCAGGCTACTTCTGCTGATCACCGGCTGCCAGAAGTTTGGCAGATTGAATCGAACCAGGCTCAAGGTTGACCCAGCCTTCCATCCTTCCAAGGTCAGTAAAAATGAGGAGCCAGATTGTTGTGGGCAATGTGCTGCCCCTTAAACTGCTTAGAGAGGGCTGTAAAGCACTATGAAGCGGTATATAAGTCTAAGTGCTATAGCTATTGCTACTTTAGTGATCAGATTGCTCAAAGACTTTTTCAGCTGTGAGTCTGCCTCCCTTGGACTTATAGGACTGGCAAAGAGGGAGCTTTTGGCTAAGCCAAGAGTTTAAAGGGATGGCTACAAGAAATAGAAGATGAGTAGAACCTTCACAGTGTGTCAGCAAGTGTTCTATATCTACAGAAAGTCAGAAAGGCTAAAGTGAGGTGTCAAAATCGCATCATCGCAGCAGTGTCATGTAACGTATCGTGACTTTTCCCCCTTTGCTAAACCAGGCGTGGGCATGGCCAGCACCTGAAACATCTGGCCCGCGTGCTGAGAGTTTAACAGTCCTAGGCTAAAGCATTAGAAAAACATAGCCTCTGAAATAATACTAATTTATTACAAATCTGGCTATGTCAGAAGGGAGATGCATTCTTGTTGCTATGAAAAGAGGGTAAAGTAGGAAAACGTGACAGGAAATGGATAGAGCTCTTCCATTCTTATTTTGCTTTGGTCTTCTCCCCAAACAAGAACTATGTTCAGATGGGTCTTAGTAGACTCAAAGACATAAGATGGAGTAAAAATCTAAATTAAATAAAAATAGAGAGCCAGGCTGGTCTAATGGTTAAGGCACCAGGCTAATACCAGGAGACTGTGCGTTCTAGTCCCACCTTAGGCATGAATGCCGGCTGGGTGACTGTAGGCCAATCACCAGGAGAATGTGCATTCTAGCCCAATTCACCTCACACAGTTGCTGTTCTGTGGAAAATAGGAAGAGTATTAGGTAGGTTCACTGTTTTGAGTTATTTATTTGGGGGGGGGGGGAAGTGGAATTGAAAAAAAAACCCGTTAAAAAGAGAAAGTGGTTAGGAAGCATCTGGTTATCACTAGTGAATTTAAGTTTCCAGAATCAGTTCAATGATGTTCAAGAGATCACAAATGTCATATCAGCACCCTTTTCAGTAATATTTGAGAAATCATGCAAGGAAGCAGCAGAAAATAAGGACTGAGGTAGGGCAAATTTGTTTCAAAAAGGAAATGGAAGATGGGGTCTGCTTGAAGTTGATATCAGGCAAAACTCCAAGATAAATTAAGTCCTTGACTCATGAATATTTAGAAAACAACAAATTGTTTCGTAGAGTTTATTAACAATAAATCATGCCAAGCCAGCTCGAATTCACTTTTGATAGTGTGACCAATTTTGCTGAGGGAATGGATGGACCTTTAACAAAGCATTTGACAAAATCTTCCATAAAATTCTAATAAAGACAATGGTTCAGAACAATGGAATACAATACTATACATAAATGACTCTGTATCCATCTGCCAAGAAGTACTGTGTGTTATAAGGGTCTGTTTGAGTCCACTGTACTTCTTCAATACATTTATAAATTATTTGAAATGGTGTGAGAAATGTATGACCTGCGTGCCTTGGTAAATCACAGATCAGTATGTAAAAGTCAGCACTGCCAATGCAATCCTGAGTTACATTAACAGAGGTATAACACTGAGATCATGGGAAATAAAAATTCCATTCTATGCTGCACTGGACAGACTGCAGCTGGGATACCATGTCAAGTTCTGATCACCACAATTTAAGAAGGATGATGAGAAAACAGAAAGAGTATGGAGTATGGAGAAAAGCAACAAAAACTTTACAGAGCTTTTCACAGAGAGATCCATTCTTTGAAATAGGGATGTTACTATTTTTAATAATAATTTTTTATAAAAATACTAATATAATCTAAAAAAAGATGCAAAAAAGAAAAGAGATAGAAGAAAAATAAGAATACAGTAAAGAAAAACAAAAATATCTAAGAAATGACATCCCACCTTCCCCACCACAAGTATAAACCATTTTAATGATTTATTACCTTCTCTTAAAATAGAACAAACTGATCTCTTCTTCGCATGCCTCATCTCTTTTCTATAAACCAATCCATAAAGCCTTGGCATTTCAGTCCTGATTTCAGGAAAATTCTTTAAAGGTTACCAGAGGTAGCAATTTATCTATTTTAACCTTGATCAAATAAACCAACTTTACATTCCTTCCTTTTACTCTTAACATTTTTTGATCTTTAGCCCTTTCAAATAATGTCTTAGATATTGATCTCTTTTCATTTTTTTTCTTTGTATAATAAGAATGCATTTTTTTTTACTGTGATAGCTATTAAATAGTCAAGTAACCTGACTCCTGGTGGTCCAACATTGGAGGTTTTTAAACAAAAGTTGGATATCCTTTTGCCTGAGATGGGAATGCAGTTTTCTGCCCTAGGCAGGAAGTTGGACTAGAATATATCCAAGTCCCTTTCCACTTTATGACTTACTTTGATTCCATGAAAATGTGATTTTCAAATCTCAGATGACACAAAAATAGGAAAGAATGCAAAATAGTTGGAGGCAGATTTGTTCAATGGCCCATTTCTTTTCTTAGCAGTCACCTGCAACACCAAAGTTCAAAAGTGTCAAATTTTCTTTCTCTCCTGCTTCTTAGGACAGAATAAAAGAACTGAAATGTGAAGCATGAATTGCCAGTGTAAGAGTTGACAACCTTTTTAAATTTTCAGAGTGGCATTGCTAAAGATAAGTTCTTAAAGAAGTTATTTCACAAAACCTATCAAAGAAACCTCTTTGAGACATTCTGATGATGAAATCAATTGGCACAGTAAGAGCGGAATTTGGGATTTTTATCTTGATAAACAAAAAGAAAGAAAAACCAGAAAAAGAAGCATTTACTATAAGAATTGGACATTGCAACACTGACATTGGATGCAGTTGCTAGATAAGAGAGGCATTATTTAGAAAGGACATAATCCTTCCATCACCTCTACCATCCTACCAGAACCGATGAAGCTTCTTGGATGAGAAGCGAAACTACTACTTCTCCTTCTTCTTCTTCTTCTTCTTCTTCTTCTTCTTCTTCTTCTTCTTCTTCTTCTTCTTCTTCTTCTTCTTCTTCTTCTTCTTCTTCTTC
>WNWU01000001.1:79533983-79560078 GCA_012654045.1 Ptyas mucosa
TCTTCTTCTTCTTCTTCTTCTTCTTCTTCTTCTTCTTCTTCTTCTTCCTCTCTTTCTCCTTCTCCTTCTCCTTCTCCTTCTCCTTCTCCTTCTCCTTCTCCTCCTCCTCGGGAAAAATAACCCACAGTCCATTGCCTTTTGAAAAAAGGCCTTTGGAGGCAACCCTTTTATGGATTAAAGCTTCCACTAGATCCCAATCTGTGTATGTTTAGGGTGCAGGTGTGTGTGTGTGAGAGAAAGAGCAATTACTAGAACTGTGCACAAATGGCTTTTCGGAATTCTTTGCGCATATTGTAGATAGGTAAAATTAAACTTCTTTCAAAACTATTTCCCTCGGATTCGAAGGATGAGATGTGGGGATTGTGTGCCTTAGTGACCTCATAAATTAGTAAATGCAAGAACTTCACGCTTACCACCAGAATTTGAAATTCTATATTTACGGAGCATAGAGTGCTACTTTGTAACTAATCTTGGGATTATGTTTGGCTAAATAAATATGACACTATTCTTGGGGGAATTGCAAGCTTTCCTGCTAGATTCTCACTGGACACTGTGGAGCGGCAATCCAAGGTCTGAGCTGGAGTCTTTGGCAGGCACCAAATCAGCATGAGATAAGGTGAGAAGAGTTGGGTTGTGCATGACAACCCGTTTATACACCCACAAGCTCTTCCTTGACCCTACGGGCATCCCACAACCGGCATAGGTTTTGTAACTTTCCCTAATCTGATGCCTTCCAGTCAGATCATCCCGGCTGGAAGACCCACTCGGATTAAATAGTCAACCCTGCAGAAGAGCGTGCCTTTTGAAGAAAAAAAAGTGAGTGGGTGAATGAGTTACGGAGAGATTGACAGAGGCCAAGGGGGTGGGACATCCACTTGCAAATCCCAGTACGGGAGGGTGGGGGTGGGGGGTAGGAAAGCGGGGAGGGCGGTGCTTTGCTTGTGCTGCGCTGATGGACAGGCCGGTGCGAGGAGTGACTTCTCCAGCCCACGTGACTCTCCCTGGAGCTGGAAGAAAAGCAGCGGCCTGTTGGGAGGGGGTTTCATTATATTCAAATATATTCATTTTCCAGGAGCCACTCCGGAGCATCAGGTCCCAGCGATCGTTCCTATCCGCACTTCGGAGAAGCGATTCGTAATAGCTACAGCAGAGGCGGCGGCGGCGGCGGCGGCGGCAGCAATAATCCAAGAGCGATTTTCCTCTTTTCCTCAAGCGGACTTCGGATTTCCCTGCGCGGCGAGTTTTGTTTTGTTTTTTTCTTCCCTCCCACGAGTCGCGTTTCACGCTGGCTGTCAAGAACCATGGACTGTTTTTGTATGCCTTGCTTTCTGTCAGTGAGTAGCGCTTTCGTGTGTTTTTTTCCCTCCCTCTGTGGTTTTGATGTAAAGCATTAAGAGTCATTTTAAGGCTAGAAGAGTGAGTGTGTGTGCGCGCGCGTGTGTGTAAGAGAGAGAGAGAGAGAGAAAGTGAACGCCTTCCTTGTGGATTTTCCATTTCTGTAATTGATTTCTTCGGCACCTGAAAAACAAGTCGCAATGCGAAGCGGTTCGGGCTGCAGACTTAACCTAACCCGCTTCCTTGAACCTAACAAACTCTCTCGGACCGGAGTTTATTTCCGAATAAACATGGATAGCAGCACCGCGCTTTACTTATTTCAATAGATTAAAACCTCTCTCCATCCCCCCCAAAAGATAAAAGCCCTTTAGGGTACTGTGGGGAGGGGAGCATCCTTATCCCCCCCCCCCCCACACTTTTCCCTCTCTCGGCGATCACAAAGCACATAATCGGGAGCGCTCCTTGGGAGTTGATGGGGGGAGAGGCAGGTCCCTAGTGGTTAGCGTCTACGAACCGGGAAGGTCCGATGGAAAAAGCGCTCTGCGCACCGACGGGAAGGGTTATTAACAATGAACCGAAGCGACCGACTCCCGCAGCTCCCCGTCCCGCGTGTTTTTCCGCTCTGCGTTGCAAAAGGGGGCAACTCCGATCGAGGAGTGTCTTGGGTTTTTAGCGAGGGGTGGGTGGGTGGGTGGCTGTGGGGGTGGTGGAACAATCCTTCCAACGAGATGGATTTGAATGGAAGCATTTCTCTTTGAGAACTTCTTCCAGGACAATCGCCTTTTTAGCCAGCATAGTCCGAGAGAAAGAGAAGGGTGAAAAGAGAGGTGGGGAATTCGTTTGATGGGGGACCTAAAGGCAAAGTTTTAATAGCCACTTCTTTTCTTAAAAAAAAAAAAAGCTGTTGTTTGCATTTCCCCCCCCCCCCCCAAAAGTGTAGGCTATTGGGTGCTTTATTTTATTTTATTTTTTTTCACCAACCTTGTTTGCTTGTTCTGGTTCCTTCTCTCCTCCCTTCCCTGCTTCCTGCCCCCTCCTACACTTCCAACCGCCCCCCCCCCCCAGAGACACCATGACGCCTGGTAGCCGAATGCTGATGGTCATTCTATTGTGCCAAGTGATCCTAGGAGGTTCCAACCGGGCCAGTTTGATACCTGCCGAGACTGGGAAGAAGAAGGTGGCCGCGGGTTTACATCAACAGCAGCAGCAGCAGCAGCAGCAGCGAGGAGGAGGAGGAGGAGACGGAGACGGGGAGGGCGCCTCGGGAACTGCACGCCGCCTGTTCCCAAACCATGAACTCTTGCGTGGGTTCGAGGCCACCCTCCTCCAGATGTTTGGGCTGCGCCGGCGGCCACAGCCCAGCAAAACGGCCATCATCCCCTCTTACATGATGGATCTCTATCGCCTCCAGTCTGGGGATGAAGAGGAAAATCTCCAAGATCTCAATCTCCAATATCCTGAGAAATCGACCAGCCGCGCCAACACTGTGAGAAGCTTTCACCATGAAGGTGCGTTTCAAGATGAGGAGTTAGGTTTAGTTTAGTTTAGTTAGATTCGGGCGGTTCCATTAAAGTGAGAAGTGATGGGATTGCAGAATTGCCTCTTCAGAGTAATAAAAGTGTGTGTGTGTGTGTGTGTGACCATAGCAGCAACTGAAGCATCCCCTTAACAAGCTCCCCCAAACCCGATTGACTAGCATAGGAAAAGTAGGCTGCAGAAACAGCTTTTTGGAAGCTTCTTCACCTGGGAATTTGACTGGAGGGGCAGGTAGGCAGATTTACTTACTACCCCCCCCCCTTCCTGATATTTTGCTGCCTTTCTAGCAATTTGCATTTTGGATGCGGTAGATTTAAACTGAAAGTTTGCTTTTTCAGGGATCTATTCTAGATTGTGGCTCGGATTGTCCTGGGAAAGGGAGGGCATAGGATGAGGGTCCCTCCTCCTTTCATTTCTTCATATTTAGCAGTCTCTAAAAAGGGAGGGGCTGCTTTGCGGGATATTTAATACACTGTCCTTGAATGTTTTTTTTTTTTAAAAGCATTTTGCCTAGGAAATAACAGCCTGCGGTGCTTGTCCTGCTGTCTTAGCAGTTAGCAGGGTGCCCGTGGCTTCAATAAGAAAAGGAAAGATATGGAAAGCCATATCTTTCACAACTGAGAATGCATCCAGGTAGAAATGGCATGGTAATAAAAATAGCAATTATTCCTATTACCAAATAATTATCATTGGTTTCTTAGCTTGGGAAGAGCACGCATTCTGTCTGTGTGTGTGTGTGTGTGTGTGTGTGTGTGTGTGTGTGCAAGAGACAAAGTGAGAGCATCTGCACTCACATCCTGCACATGGAGCTGCACATATTCCATCAGATAACAGCAGTGAGATTCCAGATTTCACGCTGGTTGCACTGGATTGCTCCCTGCTCCCCCATCCTGCTCCTTAAGGGTTTATGTAGGAATTATTGTTGCTTTCCATACCAATTTTAGATAAAACTGTTTCCACTCATTCATTGTTGTTGTTTTTTTGGGGGTGTGTGTGTCCATACATTCTCCTTTTTAATGACCAATGTGAATGACTAGAAAGAGGGGAGGAGTGTATATAACTGGACCCCCAAAACTAGCATGAGTTTTGTCTCCGATCTCCCACTCCCCAAAGAAAAGTCCATGGTATTAATTTGCTTGTTCAGGATTGTATTTTTGGGAGTCTGGACTTTGTAAAGCTGTGAACTAACTGGTGTGTATTGTAAGTGAATCTATTTCAAAGAATTAAAACAACAACAACACATGGAGTTTTTAAAAAGAAGCAAGCCTGCATACTTCATTAGAGAAATATTTTTTACAATCCGATTTTCCCTTTCAGAAGAGATATATTTAATCTTATCCAACCACCATCCCATGATCTGCATCTGTCTCTTACCCTGGCTTCTGAAAGAACTTGCAATTTAGGGATCGTGAGGAGAGCTTATTTCAAAAGATAGGCAGAAGTGTGGGAGTTGAAGCAGTCCTGGGAAGGGTTACACTTTTGTTGTTTCCTAAAGATGTGACACAATTTATGCTTTTTATTCCCCCCCATCCTCCATGGGGCACGGTCCATTTTTCTTTTTATGGTGTCCAGGGCTGGGCATGTGCCTGGCATTCTATAAATACAAGAATGAATTACGATACAATTAGGACAAGAGATATGCACTCACAGGCTTGGCCAGAGGGCATGATTAGGTACACTGGCTGAACTTTGGCAGCACCCTGCAGATTGTTACTGAGGTAGGACAAAAGCAAAAGATGCTGCCAGGCTTGTTTGGGCAAATTTGTCTGGTTCGAAGCACCCAACATTTTGGCTCAGTATCCCCTTGGAGCATCTTGGCTGCTGCATGATAACACTTATAGAAGCCCCACTGATTTCACCACGGCTAAGTTCCAATTAAACAGTCATTGAAGTATAGGTTGCAATCTTCTTTTCGTTGGCTTAATTTCCCAGGAAATCATGGTTGGGATCCAGCTAAGAAGGCTACTCTATGCTGAAAAGTTAAATCTCAGCAGGACTTTCCCATGACTTACCTGCCTTGTTGGCAACCCCATGGGATACCCCTAACATGTATCATGGGCAGTGGCTTGACATTTCCTGACAGTTAGAACAATTAATCAGTGGAACAACTTGCCTCCAGAAGTTGTGGGTGTTTCAACACTGGAGGTTTTGAAGAAGAGATTGGACAGCCATTTCTCTGAAATGGTATAGGGTCTCCTGCTTGAGCCAGCGGGGTTGAAGTAGAAGACCTCCAAGGTCCCTTCTAACTTTGTTATTCTGTTAAAGCAAACGAAATGCATGAAAATGGGGGCATGGAGAACTTTCTTTAAGGGAGGGGGCATCCTTTCCACCTTGGTGCACAAAAGCAGGGAAATCACACCCCCATGGTGTCATCCTGTCGCTAATATAATGTTTATAATTTTCTGGGCTTGCGAAACTGCATCTCCTCCTTGGTGCATCCTGCTAACCTCTTCCCCTTTGTTCTTCTCTGTCTCTTCCTTCCTCCAGAACACCTGGAACATGTGGCCAACCCATGGAATCAACCCACTCGCTTCCACTTCTTCTTCAACCTCAGCAGCGTGCCGCCCACCGAGCCCATCTCTTCTGCAGAGCTGAGACTCTTCCGGCAGCAAATCGATGAAGAGGAGGCCGTGGAGACCGCAGCGGCTTGGGAGAAAGGCTTCCACCGGATCAACATTTATGAGGTGATGAAGCCCCTGCAAGGGGGCGACTTGGTCACCAGACTGCTGGACACACGCCTGGTGCATCACAATGTGAGTCGCTGGGAAAGCTTTGATGTGAGCCCCGCAGTCATCCGATGGACCGCAGGTGGCCAGCCCAACCACGGGCTGGCAGTGGAGGTCATCCACCTCTACCCCGCGCAGACTCACCAGGGCAAACATGTCCGGATTAGCCGCTCTTTACCTCAAGGAGATCGTCTGGAGGATGCTGAATGGGCTCACCTCCGGCCTCTCCTGGTCACCTTCAGCCACGATGGCAGGGGCCAATCTCTGCTCACCCGGAGGACCAAACGCAGCCCTAAGCATGCACACCAGCGGCCGCGCAAGAGCAAGAAGAATTGTCGCCGCCATGCCTTGTACGTGGATTTCAGCGACGTGGGCTGGAATGACTGGATTGTGGCCCCACCAGGCTACCAAGCGTTCTATTGCCACGGGGATTGCCCCTTCCCTTTGGCTGACCACCTCAACTCTACTAACCATGCCATTGTGCAGACTCTGGTGAATTCCGTCAACTCCAGCATTCCCAAAGCCTGCTGTGTCCCCACAGAGCTGAGCGCCATCTCCATGCTCTATTTGGATGAGTACGATAAAGTTGTTCTCAAGAACTACCAGGAAATGGTGGTAGAGGGTTGTGGCTGTCGTTAAAGGAGGTGGGGGGAATGAGTACTCCCCGTCTCTTCCACTTGCCACCTCCCAGCCAGTCTGGCCAAAATGTGCCCAGGATGAAGGGAGGGGGGAATGGCCTTTGATTTCACAGAGGAAGCCAAACCTGATCAACCTCTTTGTCGCAGTAACAACTACAACTCCCTTGATCCAGTAACAACTACAACTCCCTTGATCCGTTCTCCTTGACCTTATTTATGTGCAAATGTTTTGACAATAATAATCATATATTTTGGCAAGATATATTTATAACGACATATTAAAATATAAAAAAAAATTAAAACGAGTCATTATTTTAAAGGTAAAGCCAATAGATTTTATAAAATTATTTTTAATTTTTTTTTTGGTTACTATCCAGAGAGGACCAGGTTGAGGTTGCCGAGTTATCAATATTCTGGCTTTTCCCTCAGGCAGTTGAAAGAGTATGGAGTCATTCCGTCCCCTCAGCCCCCCCCCCCCCTGTTTTAAAAATTGTCTTAATTGCCAACCATCCTGACTGGCCTGTCCCCCAACCTTTTGTAGGTGTAATTTGGGGAATGATTGGGTTTCTCTGCTCCATCTCCATATAACCTTCCCTTTACCCACCTCTTTTACTTGAGTTTTTAGGATTTGTTTTTAAAGGAACATAGCTGGATTTAATTGTTACTTTGACTGATCAGCCACACCTCTGTAAACAAAGCTTTTTGTAACATCCCAGTCTTTTGGCAGGGAATGGTCGCAGTTGGACTATCTGGTAGTTTGTTTTTCTGGTCCTGCTACCATGCATGTATGTACTTGCGATCAGCTCTGAGAGGGTGTTTACTTCTTTTTTTTAAATCCATTTTTAAAAAATAAAAATCCCCAAAGTATTTATTATGAGACCACTGCACATGGATCCACGGTCTTTGAGACTGGTGGACAAGGGTCAAGATAACCTCTGAAAGAAGCCCTTTCTATTTCAATGGACTATCCCAGCAAGTGGCATTAGGGCAGTTCTCTACTGGACTCTACTAGCTGGCAGTCCAGAAGCATCTGAAGGACACTTGATCCCCCATCCATTTGAAGAATGCTTTTTCCTTGATTGCCAGCAGACCCCCTAAATCCTCCGTTCTTGAATGTAAAACTGCAACAGTCTCACAGCTGAGATTACTGATCCATAGTTTACAGAGTTTATAAAATCAATCCAACTTTCTAGACCTAGGTGGAGACAAAGATGAGCTTTATCCTGTAAACTTTCACCACTTTTTAAAAGATCTGCTCACCTTAGTTTCCTCTTGTTGCTGTTCATCTTTTTAAAATGCTCTTTCTAACCCCTCTTCCATCAAGTGTAGATGACCCTTGCCCAACATGATGGCTTCCCATCATCTGGGTAGAAATTCTGGGATTTGCAGTCTTAGAAACGCTTGAGGGCCACCCCATGGAGGAAGAATGATGTAAACTGAATAGATATCCAATTCCTGGGACAGATCTATTAGATAGTCACAAGGCTGTGAACTGATTACAGTAACTGAAGGACATAGAGAGCAGGATGTTCTACATGTATTTCAAACTTCAGATATCTTAAAAACTGAGCCTTAGAAACAGAGCAATCAATGATGAGGCTGGGTCTGTCATCCATCCTGCAGACAGCAACAAGAGCAGCCACCAACAAACAGGCCGGTCAGCTATGTTAAATTTGCTCCCACCCATCAGGGAAGGAGCACCTGACTTACTAACCATGTGAAATGTTCTAAGGAAGGAGAGCGAGAGAGCGAGAGCAATGCATTTGAAAAGAAGCTTAAAGGTTTTCTTTGGGGGTTGGGGAACAATGCTGAGCCCTGGAGGGTTTGTTCCTCTATTTTATTCCTTTATTTTAACCCTCTCTTGCTCCTAGCCCTCGGGTTGAAAAGTATTAACATTTGGGGGGGGGGAGCGACTGGGAAAGCACTTTAGCTCCCTTCAAAGCTTGGAGAAGTCTTTGAAGATCATATCTGGCAATTATGACATCTTAAGAAAGAAAAGGGGAATGTCAAAAGAGTTAAATATGAATTAGAAGCTAAATGGATGTTTGGGGTTTGACTTTTCCTTCTTAAATGATAGCAGGTGAGATGATCCAAAATACTTCTACGATGGGTAGAGTTTGCTCCAAGTAAAATAAAAAGAAGCTTATTCAGGAAGGAAGTTTGAGGGACCCGTTGTCCCTTTGCTGTGTTCTCCATGCTGTAAGCACTATCCACGGCTAGGAATCCTCCATCATCAAACGTTGGTCAAAAGTCCTCTTTCAGAAAATAACCCATAAAAATGATTGGACCCTTGCACAACTTGCAGGAGATCTGCTTGTGGGTTTTGTTCTAACGCATTAATAAGTATGAATACAATATGTGAGTTCCTTCTCCTCAAAGACTGGTAGTGGTCTCAATGCTCCAGAAAGCCAGTGTGGTTATTGCTTGTGGTGTTGGACAAGGTCCAGGAGATGCAGGTTCCAAGCTACCTTCAGTCACAGGAAGCTCATTGGATGACATTGGCTAGTCATTATGTCTCGGGCAACCTATCTTGCAGGTTTGTTATGGGAATAAAATGAATGAAAGTCTTCCTATAAGCTACCTTTGAGAAAAAGATGAGCTATGCTTTATGCAAATATAAATACAATATAATATACATTTCCTCATTCACTTTCTTCCAGGGCTTAGCCAGCAGTATAATCTCATTTTCAAAAACCCTCCTGGGCCTCCTCCTTGCTTGTCTCTCTGCCCTTATGATCTGATGAATGCCTTCTGGTGACCTTCAGTCATCCTGCTCTACTACCCTCAGCTATCCAAACACTTCTGGGTTCTTGAAATTACCTACCCATGTTTTCTGCTGCCTCTTGTGCCTGGAATCGCCTCATGGACCCATCTTATTTATTCATGTCCTTCCTAAAATTTTATGCTCTACTGCAAACTCACCTTTTCTGAAGACCTTGAGGCTGCTATGTAATGATTGTAGTATATGTAACTGAAATACAAAATAGCCTCCTTTGTTAAAATGTGCTTCCCTTCTCCTTTCTCATTTTTCCCTCTATTTAATTAAATTCTTCCTCCTTGTAATAGGCTATGTAGCTACCCAGAGTTGGTTTGATATGAGATGGGTGGCAAATAAATGTAATCCATAATAAATAAATAAAATAATGGGGACGTACAGAGGAGATATTGGTGGATCTAGAAAGCCAGCTGAAAAATAGCAAAGGGCAATTAAAGGTCAGGTCAGATGAAAGCAATGAAATGGCTATGGAAGGACGTGCTTTGAAAATGATTCCCAAGAAGAGTTTTGGCTCTCATGTGAGCTTGGCACCCCTCTGTTACTTGTTAAAGCAGCCCATCTTTTGCAGGTTTCTGCAGGAGCCAGGAAAAGAAAGAGAGAGATTATTGTTTAGGAGTTACCTTTTGAGTTGATTTCCATTGCATTTATGAAGAAACCAGTGAGATACAAAACACATTAGTGTAAAATGCGATTAGAATTACAGCTTTAGAAGGATGAAGGGAATTTGATAATTGAAGGCTACTGACCATAAGACCCAAATAGAACTTCCATATAGGGAATCAATTTATTCCAGATGCTGGAGATAACCAGACAGAGAAAACAGCCATATCCACCATATTAGCTAAGCTCCTCAAAGACCAGCCTGGAATGGAAGCATATGTTTATCTTGTTCTAATTCCATATATGATACCCTGGGAGAAGAATGAAAGAAATGATACTTATTTAAAGATGCCAGATTCAGTGAGGAGTCTCTTATCTGGATTTAGGTGCTCTCCTCCTCCGGCCTGGATAAAATTGCAAGACATATCAAAGATGATTGAATTTCACCATCATTTAAATCATATGTTTTCCCAGAATTATGATTGAGAAGACTCCCCTAAGCTAGTGACTTGTAGAACTGCCATCCCAACACATCTGAGGAACATGAGCTTGGGGAACCCTATGCTTTACCACTTTAATTAGGAAAACAGTAACACCGTGGCTCTACCCAGGTCCTCAGCTGCACTTGAAACATTTGTGCAAAGTTTGATATTCATAGGAGATTTGGGCATGACTCGAAAAGAGGGCCTGCCAGACAATGGCAAGGCTGAGGTTACACCTGCCATTTAAGGTAAAGATAAAGGTTCCCCTCGCACATGTGTGCTAGTCGTTCCCAACTCTAGGGGGCGGTGCTCATCTCTGTTTCAAAGCTGAAGAGCCAGCGCTGTCCGAAGACGTCTCCATGGCCATGTGGCCGGCATGACTAAACGCCAAAGGCATACGGAATGCTGTTACCTTCCCACCAAAGGTGGTCCCTATTTTTCTACTTGCATTTTTTACGTGCTTTCGAACTGCTAGGTTGGCAGAACCTGGGACAAGTAACGGGAGCTCACCCTGTTACGTGGCACTAGGGATTCGAACCACTGAACTGCTGACCTTTCGATCGACAAGCTTAGCAACTTAGCCACTGAGCCACCGTGTCCCTCTCCATTTAGGGTAGTATCAAAGACTCAGTGCAACCTTTCCCCCTGCCTGCCTGCCTGCCTGCCTGCCTGATGCCTTCAGTCAGCTCAATACACTTCCAATGAAAAAGAAATACACATGCATATTTGGTGGGGGAGGATGAGAAAAGAAGGCTGAAAATGATGCAGCACTTGTTGTTTTTCATTACTGGAGCTCCCCAAGCCTCCAAGAGGGCAGCTTAGTGGAAACCAATAAAAACCGAGGTGGAAAGGTTGCCAGAAGCCTCATCTCCCTAGAGAGCGCAGGTGGAGAGACCAGATCAGAGCCTCAGGCAAAAGCAAATATGCATGCATGCAGGCTTCCACACCCACGCTCCCCCACACCGACTTGCTCTTGCAAAACTACTTTCTGACCAAAAAAAAAAAAAAGGTGTTTAACTCACTGGGTGCTCATTTACTCCCACTCCATCCCTTTGCTCTCCATGGAACTGGAAGCAGCTCTGTTAGTCTTCCCCCACGGCTCCCTCCTCTCCCCCCCCCCGGCTTTTGGTGTTTGTCCGGTTTCCAAAGAATTTTCACATTCCTCTCTTTAAAAATACATGTGTTATTGTGGAAAAGAAATGGACAAAGATAGCAGCACAGTCAAGTGGGCATTTCTCTTGCATACGTCTCCCACTTCCCTCCAAAGAAATCTTCATGCTCTTGTGCAGTTCCTAGTCATTTCAGTGGAGCTTGCAAGACAAGTCATTGGATCATTGTCATTGGATCAGTCATTGGATCAGGGTCTCTCTCGGATTAATCAATCCTATGTATTAAGGCAGGGGTGTCCAAGCTTGGCAACTTTAAGCCTGGAGGACTTCAACTCCCAGAATTCCCCAGCCAGAAATTCTGGGAGTTGAAGTCCTCCAGGCTTAAAGTTGCCAAGCTTGGACAACCCTATATTAAGGCTATAAAAATAAGCTACATGCAAGGCTGATTTTCTCATACATAAGAGAAGTAATTAGAGTTGGGCCCAAACTGCTTTCCAAAATTCTCCACTCCATTTATGGCAGAGATACTGGGTGGCTTGTAACTCCAAAGAAAGGAGAATTCTCCAATCGTTTCTCAGCAACAGGACTCATTCGTAACGTTGATGGTAGCATCTGAGGTGAAAAAGCCTCATGGAAGGCATGCTTTCATCAGGTCTTCATGCCTGGCGATGTTTCTGCATCAGACGTATAAATATGGTGAATGAAGGTGAATATAATGTGTCCTAGGATAACATTGCAGGATCCAACCTGGGTCGGTCACCGGGACCAGCTTTCGGAAGGGAGCCCATCTTCAGGGAACTTCTTTCTAGCTAGCATGAGTCTGAAAGCTCGGAAGACAAAGCTTCTGGTTGCAGTGACCCAGGGGTGAAATCCAGCAGGTTCTGACAGGTTCTGGAGAACCGGTAGTGGAAATTTTGAGTAGTTCGGAGAACCGGCAAATACCACCTCTGGTTGGTCCCACAGTGGGGAGGGAATGGAGATTTTGCAATATCCTTCCCCTGTCATGCCCACCAAGTCACGCCCACCAAGCCACACCATGCCCACCAAGCCACACCCACAGAACCAGTAGTAAAATTTTTTTGATTTCACCACTGCAGTGATCCGCCCTGATTGGATCCTGCAATATAAATATGGTCATTGCCATAGGATAAGTAAAGTGAATGTGTCCCCCCCAAAAACAATCCCACAACCCTCCCTTCTCTCTGAGGCATTTGGTTTTTTCAGACTTTTAACAAATGAATTAAATAAAACAAGGAAATAGTAACTAGAGTTGAAAATGCTTTGTGTCTCATGGAAGCAGTCTTCTCTAGTAAGGCCAAACCAAGAAATATGTTCAAATAATGAGTGAGAGGAGCAGAAGTTACATTTGTCATTGTGGGAGTAATTTTTTCAAAGCTGAATCAAAATTACATTCAAATAATAAGTGAGAGCCAGCTGGAACTGAAGCAGAACTTCTCATTGACTAATCATCCAAATTCTTAAAAAAGTTTCTTGATTTGCTTGGAAGAGTTTATATGTAGCGACCACACTGTAGACCAATGACCATATATTTCTATTTCTTGAATATTTTGGATGCTAACACCATAGATTCCCCCCCCCCATTTCTGTGTATTCTAAAATGCTTTACATATAGAATATCATTTCCATCACTTCCATAAGGTGCTCCAAAACTTGATTATATTCTTTTTAAGTATATTAAAAATTTCTTCATAAAAAGCACCACTATAGGAAATAGATAACGAATATTTTAAACAAGAAGAATTGATTGTGATTGTGCAGTAGCAATTGGCAATTTGGACAATTGATACCAAAACTTATCGATCTATAATTCTGCAAGGCACTTGGCCTTTACCTCTGTTAATCTTTGATACTGTATGACAGTGATGGCTAACCTTTTTGCCGTCACGTGCCAAAAGTAGGGGGAGCGCACGGGAGGTCGCGCGCACTTGTACCCACACCAGGGGTGAAATCTAAAATTTGTTACTACTGGTTCTGTGGGTGTGGCTTGGTGGGGGGGGGGGGCGGTTAATGTGACTGGGTGGATGTGGCCATTTTTTTTTTACTTTTAAAACCATTTTTTACATGTAAAACCATGTAAAAAAATGCTTTCAAAAGGCTCTGATGATCCCAGCTGAGTTGCCTGATTGGCAGGCAACTCAGCTGGAATCGTCAGAGCTTGGATCATCAGAACCATTTAAAAGAAAAAAAGTTTTTTTCCTTTTAAATGGCTCTGTTGATCCCAGCTGAGTTGCCTGATCAGCAGGTAACTCAGCTGGGATCGTCAGAGCTTGGCTGGTCAGAGCCATTTAAAAGAAAAAAAAGGCTCTGATGATTGCACGGCTCAGCTGGGCATCGGGGGCGGGGGCAGGGATTTTTGCTACCGGTTCTCCGAACTGTCCGCCGCCATTGCTACCTACTTGCCCGAGCCAGTCCGAACCGGGAGCATTTCACCCCTGACCCCCACCCATAATTCAAGCCCCCCCGCCATGTCCCGCCTCCCTGCGCATGCATGCACGACCCCCCCTGTACTCACCCAGCTTTTGGCACGCAACGGCAAAACAATTACTGGTAGGCCCAGTATGGTTGTTTTTCCACCCTCCCCACGCTCCAGAGGCTTTCTTGGAGCCTGGAGAGGGCGAAAACAGCCTTCCCCATGCCCCCGAGGCCTTCCAGAGGCTGGAAACAGCCCATTTCCCGACTTCTGGTGGGCCTGGAAGGCCTGAAAATTAGCTGGCCGGTGCACGCATGCACACTGGAACTAAGCTAGGGCAACACTCATGTGCCCACAGATATGGGTCCGCGTGCCACCTGTGGCACACATGCCATAGGTTCGCCATCATGGCAGTATGAGCTCTGTAATAAATTTTATTTTGTTTGCTCTTTAACCATGTCAGTAAATTGTTCCGAAAGATTCTTTATCGATAAGTATTGCAGGGTTTTTTTGTCCACAAAGGATTAAATGCAATTACTATCTTCAGTACTAAGTTACCGAATGGGAAATTTTGCCTTATATTTGTTAGGTTCACTCAAAACAACAAGAAAAAAAAAATAACAACCCTGAAACAGTATTTTAGGTTATTATGCATTTTAGGTTATTATTGAATTTAGGTAATTCAATTGTGCAAGACATACTCATCAAATTGAAACACTTTTGAAGACCTTTCTGGCTCTATCATTAGAAAATAAAATGATTTCTCTGTAAAGTCTTTTCTTTGGACACTTGTTTTCAAACTAATAATGGGGCAGAGACATGCTCTTCCAAAATTCTGTTATTCTAACTTATAATAAAAGAGAATTTCTAAAATCCCTTTCTTGTCTTTGCCTACCCTATATGGGTAAATATGACTGAATCGCTCTTCCTCCATTTTCTCAGAAAATGAAGAGAAGAAAGGGGAAGCCAGTCAAAGATGGATGTATTAAATGTGATTGTGTAGCATATCTGAGCCTTTAAAAGCAGGGCAGTCCCTGTGTGGCTATTAAGGGAAGTTTGGGAAGTCAGGGAGAGAAAGATACCCATCCAGTAAGATTGCTTTTCCCTCAAATTTCTCTTCTCTTTCTGAAGAACTTCTAAAGCAAATTTCAGCAATTTGAACGAGGACTATAGAAAATAATCCTAGAGTCCTCTGCATGGATGGAATGCCCTTTTTCTCAGCTCCAAATTTGATTGTTATCACATTATACTAAGCAATGCTTATTTCAATAGTAATTTATGGGATGCCACACAATTGGTGGGGTTTGGATAGCAAGCTAAGCCATAAAACCATGGCTTTCAGGTTACCACAGCCAGATTCACAGTAAATGTTTTTGTGACTTAATGCAATGTGTCAAGTCAGCCACTGGATAAGCATTTTGCATTCAGTAGTAAATAGCATTTGTAGTAGCATGTAATCCTGTGCCCCCTTCCCTTCCAAATCTGAGAATGATTGTATCACCAGGTATAAGCAGTCAATAGAAATTTGACCCGCTGTCAATCAAACTACAGTTGCATGCATTGACTTAATACTTATTGATGGAATGCTCAATGAAGTCACTATACAATTTTTAAAAAATATACCTAAAGTTTCCTATTAACTGAGTTACCCACCCTACTTCCATTGTTAGTAAATTAGTCAATATTAATAAAGCAGAATGACTGCCTTCCTTTTAAAAAACAAAAATAAAACTGTATAAGCCAACAGTATTGTTACTTCTACTTCTAGGAATTAAAACAGCCAGCATATGATAACCAGGGCAAATTTAGCATCATAATGATAGGAGAGACAAAGTAATAGGAAGTGGATTTCACAACGGAGCAGGAAAACTGTTCGGTAACTTTACTGAGGATATCTTCTACCTGAATTTTTAAACTATTGACTTTCCCCCCCTCTTGTCCCTCTTGTTTATATTCACATTTTAGGTCAGTAGCTAAAGGTGTTGTTATCTAACAAACATGCTGGATTACCTGATGTTTATATTGCATTTCTTTAATATTCCATTAAATCTGTCTGTCAGTTAAGAGATTCTGTTAAATTAATTCTGCGGAGAAACAAATCAATCAGCATTTACTGCCAAAATACCACCTCAGCTTTTTGTACAAATGGTGTCAGTTCAGTTTGAGGTAAATTTATCTTTTTCTTCAATGGATTGGCCAATTACATTCTGAGATATTCCCATTTACATAGGAGTTTGATGTTATTTGTGTACACATAAATAATCTCCTTGCATGCTAAGCAAAGTAAATTCTGTTCTATTACCAGAATTAATTGTGATCTCCTCTCTCTCTCTCTGGACATTTAAAATCCTTCTGCCTTGGTTTCCTCTGTATCTTTCAAGAGATAGCTTGTATATTTATTCAATCTGAAATTTGATCGGCAGGATTTATTATGACATTCTGTGAATTGCATTTAACTAGTTAAGAAAACAGCTCTCGGGATAGCCCTGTTTCATATTATATTAACTGGACTCCAGTGGAACTGTATGTTTATCAGTGCTTGTGTGTGTATATGTGTGCATGTGCTTGCACCACTCACACATACTGTATATCTTCTTCATGTGTGTTTTGTTCCAGTGTACCACTTATCATCAGATTGCTGTGGTTCTCCAACATCTGACGTGGACCTTGTTAATCCTGGTGGCATACAACCTGGCATGATTCTCCTAATTTATGTCCATCTCACAATTAAGATAGGCAGGTAAGGTGTGAAAGAGTCTTTTTTCAAGGAGCCCTATTGGTAAAGTAGGTGCCAACTGGGATTCAAATCACAGGCTCCTGCATAAATGACACTAAGCAAAGGTTAAAGTAGCTGTGACTGCAACTGGGACAATGACTCCAGCAGGTCCTAGGAAAACATCAGAGCTTAGGAAGAGCCAAGATTCTGCACAGAACCTTCAAATTCCCAGGTCTTTGGAAGAAAATCTGAGATTAAAGAAACACAGTTTTTTGCAGTTCCACTGGTGTTATTGCAGGAAGCTGCAATTTGTTGATGTTTACTATTATTATTATTGTTGTTATTGTTGTTGTTGTTGTTGCTTGCCATCTGATTTATAGCAACTCAGGGCAGTTTGCCTAATGATTTAAAAAAACAAAAATATGACGTGATATGCAAGAAACAAAAAAAAAATTGATAGGGATGGAAGAATAACAAACGGGGTGGAAGCAAAACAAAACACAAAACAAAACCAAGAACAAAACCAACCTATAGTATGTTACAAGGAGGTTTCAGCAATCCCTACCAAAGATCTTTAGATCCCTTTGAAATCCCCTAATAATTGATTCATTAGTTTAATTTCCCTTATCTACAACATTTACTCCATCATTTGATAATCACAATATCCTCTGGACAGTTAATATAAAATTTAAAAGTAGCATGAAGCATAAAAACAAGACATATATTTTGAACAGCATCCAAAGAAAATAAAAAAAAGAAATTTAAAAGCGAGGCACCTGATACTTAAATAACCACAATGTAGATTGCAGGCTGAGAGACAGTTTGATGTAGAGGTCAAGACACCAGGCTGAAAATTAGAGAGATTGTGAATTCTAGTCCTGTGTTGGGCACAAAACTTTGGGCCAGCCCCTGTCTCTCAGCCCTAGGAAGGAGGCAATGGCAAACCACTTCTGAAATCTTGCCAAGAAAACTGCAGGGACTAGTCCAGGGAGAACTAAAGAAGCTTCTTGAATGAGAAGTGAAATGTTTTCAAAAGAAAAAAAAAACACAAGAAAGTTCAATTGCCTTTTGAAAAACCACCCTTGGGACAACCATGACCAGGATGGTTGAGAATTTCCAAGAACAAGTCCAGGCAGAAGGCCACTCTAGAATCAAGTGACCAGTGGTGAAATCCCTCCGGTTCTATCTGGTTCGCTGAACCCATAGCGCCGGTGGCAGGAGGCTCCGCCCACCCACCAGGACATCATTACATTCCTTTTTTTACCATCTGTGCATGCGCAAAAGAGGCCTCTGTTCGTGTGCTCCCGCGCGCTCTCATTCCTGAACTGGTAACAAAGGTAAGTGGATTTCACTGCTGCAAGTGACTATTACTGAAAAGCCCCATCTCTTATCAATTTCTAGATTTTCCTCCTTTGACAGGGTACTGAAGAAGGACATGAAGGCAACTTTATATAAATAGTATCTGATTCAAGAGCTACTTCTGTGAAGTTTTTTTTAAAAAAATGAG
This sequence comes from Ptyas mucosa, assembly GCA_012654045.1. Taxonomy (NCBI): domain Eukaryota; kingdom Metazoa; phylum Chordata; class Lepidosauria; order Squamata; family Colubridae; genus Ptyas; species Ptyas mucosa. The sequence continues at coordinate 79,551,840 of WNWU01000001.1, forward strand.
AGTGAACTTGGAAAGAAGAATATTTATTTATTATTTATTTATTAAATTGGTTTGCTGCCCATCTCATTATATTCAAATGGGCAGGAGCACCACAAATAAACAAATATCATTATAGCAGTGGAGATAAGATGCTGGATCAGAGAAAGATAATCTAGAAGTGTATGTGCTATCCCTGATTCAGTCTCTCATCTAAATCTGATAATACCAATGATTGAATTACATAGCTCCTTTGTTCTGCTAATGAATACCAGGTTTGTGAATGACTATCTGCAATGATCTTATCAACCATGAACAAATTGACTGTACAATTCAGTGTACAATGTCCATAACAAATTTAGTATTTGGGAAGAATACTTCCCCAGTCTACTGCTCTTTGGATCAGTTGAGCTATAAAAAATTCTCAGCCAGATGTTAGTCTACCTAATATATTGGCTAGGAAAGGCTGATATACATGGATTGGATATCCCTGTGATTGGATATTCAATCCCATAGGCTGCTAATTTGTGTCCATTCTTGGCATTAGCAAGTTGGATCAGACAGACAGTCTGTCAGTGTATATCATGCCTTTCATGAACTTGCAGAGGTGGTCTTGAGGTCAGCCTTGAGAATGTAAGGCCAAAGGACAGCCACTCACCTAAACTCATCCACTTCAGGCACTTGTCAATCAACTTGCCTTTATGAAGTCTGGAGCATTTTGTAATTTATGACCTTCTCAGCCAGCTTCCAACAAGCAAAGTCAATTGGGGAAGCTGGATTCACTTATAACAACCATGTGATTCATGTAATGACCATAGTAAAAATGATAGTAAAATCAGATCTGGTCATACAATGACTTGCTTGATGACTGCATTGCTTAGCAACCAAACTCCAGTTCCAAGTGCGGTTGTAAGTCAAAGACTACCTGTATCCCAAATTATATGGGCCTCAATATCTATGGCAGATTAAATCTTGGCTGTTGTGTTTTGGGGGAATGGTGAGTTGTATGTAGGCAACATTGTGGCTCGGGACTATGCTTTTTCATTCATTATTGTGGCGGTCAAAAGCCATAGAAAAAAGCAATGATGATGCAACAATGCCAGCAGAGAGGTAGGCCAGGAATATCAACCACTTGTTCTATTTGTGGTTTTAGAAAAAAATTATGAGCAGCTTAACATACACAGTGTTCCTTCTTGTAAAAAATGCACTTTATAATGCAACATTTGTCACCAATTTCAGGCAGGGTGACTTGGGAGAGGGACACAGAACTATGTAAATAAACAGTGGGCAACATATAGTTTATGGCCAGTCTGCCCATCCCTAATGTAGGGAAGTCATTTCTAGATGCCTAGTGAGTGGGAATGACCAACGATATAGCCCATTTTCTTTATGCTGTTGATACTCTCCCCGCTCCTGAGCATGTTCAGAAGGGTGTGGTATCCTTCTATGCAATTACATTTAAGCAAGTTAGCCAAGACTTTTCTGTTTAAAACTGCCTTAACTTTGTTGAATTTGTTGTGTGGTCAAAGAGCTTTGCAAACTACTCTGTATATTTGTTACTATGGGTGTTATGCCTTGTATCTGACTATACTTTTGTTTGTGTGTAGCACTGTACTGTTCCAGAAAGCAAATATACTTTAAATAACCCAACTAACCAATAAATAAATAAACAAGCTTTGGTGGTTTTATTCTTCTTTTTCTGCCTAGGCATTTTGTAATGTACTGAGATTATTATGGTTTATTCAATTTTAGCCAATATGTTTTAAATTCACATAAAAGTCACAGGTGGGAAGAAAGACAGGATAGAAATGTTTTTACTTATTCTTGTTTAATTTTCTATCATTAATCTAATGATTCTGTGAAGCGTCTGAAGGTTTTAATTGCTTTACAGGATGATACATCAAGATTATAATCTGACCTAGTAAATCATACCTGGATCACCACTTGAGTAGACCACTGCAATGTATCCTATGGGGAGCAGCTTTTAGAGGAACCCAGAAGCTGCATTTGAAACAAAACGTGGCAGCATTGTTATTAGTAAGCCCTTACTAATCAATAATGTCAACACACATTGACATTGGCAGAGAATTGCACCTATATGGGTGCAAGAAGCTTTCCAGGCCCAGCTCAAATTGCGGGTTATTATGTTTTTGTCCTTAATGGCACAGCATTAGAATATATCAAGAATACCTGCTACAACTGAGTTTGCCTTCCTGGCTACTGAAATTCCCTTTTGCCCTTCCATTATCTTTAATTTTCTTTTGTTGTTTTTGTTCTTGATGTTCATCTGGATTTAGATAAATTATTAGGCATATTGATGTATTTACATTGTTCCTGCAGTCTAGCCTGTCTGTGTCTGTCTGTCCTGTCCTGTCCTGTCCTGTCCTGTCCTGTCCTGTCCTGTCTGTCTGTCTCTCTCTCTCTCTCTCTCTATCATATATCTACATGTCTTCCTTCATATATTTATACTTTAATCAATGCTTTATTCAAACTGTAGCACAGTGAAGAAATATACGAGGGATACAGATACAGAATAATAATAGAGTTATTAATAAACAATAAATTATTATATAATAGTGTTGCAGACTAGCACTTGATAGAGCATCCATGAAGGCTCTGGAAAAATTTCAGATGTTGTGATGTGTACATCACAAAAAATCAGAACAGTGCAAGTAATGGTATTCCCTGTGATAGCCGTGATGGCATAGTGGTTAGAATGCAGTATTGCTGGCTAATTCTGCCAACTGCCAGCAGTTCCATCCTGACCATCTCCTTCCATGGTTGGTAAAATGAGGACCCAGATTGTTGGGGGCAATAGGCTGACTCTGTAAACTGCTTAGAGAAGGTTGTAAAGTACTATGAAGCAGTATATAAGTCTAAGTGCTATTGCTATACTCCAAGGAATTGAAAATTGGACTTTGAACAAACAGGCTAGGAAGAAAATTGATGCTTTTGAATTTTGGTGTTGGAGAAGACTCCTGTGAACATTCATGAATGACAAGAAAAGAAACAAATGGATCAGTGAACAAATCAACTTAGAATGATTACTTAAGGTACAAATGACCAGGCCGAAATGATACTACTTTGGATGCTTTATGGAAAAGGTTATAACGCTGGGGTAAGGTGGAAATAGAAAGAAGAGGACAACCAAAGTCAGTTACAATGGTGTTGGGTGCACCATTGGAAGATTTGAAAACCAGTTTAGGGACAATTTAATGTCACCTTGGTATTTGTCCCATGGGTTCACATTTTTTGTTCAATGTCTGCAGTGAAGACTAAATGATAATATTTATTGGGCTTTTAGAATTTATCTTATAAAATTTGAAACCTGTCTTTCAACTCCTGAAAGTACCTCTAAAAATAAAGCCGGGCACCCTCCCATATAGTGTAATGCTATATATCAATTTAAAACATTAAATGAATGGTTCAAGAGGGTATAATACAACTGAGCTAGCCTAAAAATATATCTCTCCCTTCCTTAAAAAAAAAAATCAAGATAGGAGAGGTCAGCTGAATCTTTTTTGGGAGGGAATATCACAAGTTGAGTACTGTTACCAAGAAAAAGCATCGGCATAGAGATCACTATTTTGGCATGGCAAAAGCAGTCTTCTCTTCTTCTTTGGTGTTGGCTGGATGACAAGCCCATCTTAGAAAAGGACAGTGTGGTCCACTAATCAGAGGCCACTCGATGCCATTTACTACACCTTTGCTACATAATTCTCTGGTTGGTATTTTAATGGTTATAGAATTAAAGGGATGTATATTACTAAAAGCCTTCAAAAGAAATATTTCAGTAATTTTCTTCCCAAAGTTATCCTTGGCTTGCTGTGGAACTGCGTTTTACCTGTCCCCTTACTTACCAGTAAAACCAGTGGTGGAATTCAATTTTTTTTACTACTGGTTCTGTGGGTGTGGCTTGGTGGGCATGGCATGGTATGGCAGGCGTGGCTTGGTGGGTGTGGCAGGGGAAGGATACTGCAAAATCCCCATTCCCTCCTCACTCTGGGACCAGCCAGAGGTGGTGTTTGGCAGTTCTCCAAACTACTCAAAATTTTCGCTACCGGTTCTCCAGAACCTGTCAGAACCCGCTGAATTTCACCCCTGAGTAAAACCTTCTTTCCCAGATGAGGTTTATTCATTCCTGCCTTCCTTTATAGAATGAGTCCCTTACATTTTCATTGTTAGAAGCAATCAGAAAGTGAGAACAATTTTGAAGACTCAGAGTGGTTTTTCATCTTTTTCCCGTCTCATAAACAAATAGATTTGTAAACCGACCTGGTTTGTTTTATACATATTTGAAGGGCTTCATTATTGTATATGTATTTGAGTCTTCGTGTTAAATGTATAGTGTTTATGTTTATTTGTTTCATATATATATATATTGCCTATATATTTATACAAGCAATACAAGCTAGATAGATAGACAGACAGACAATTGTTATTTGTCATACATGTTGTCTATATTGTTACTTTATTACATCAAAGCTTCCTGGAGGGATTTCAAAACCCTCATTGTATCCTTTAACGTCTTTTAACTTAATCCTCTTAAAAACAACAGCACCTCCCTTGTGGAACATAAATCTGACTATACTGGATTTTCTAGCCAATCCTCTGCTCACATATTTTTACTGAATCTGACTTATCTTACACTGTTTTTTTTTGTTTTTGAAACAACAGCAAATCAGCAGTTGCATTTTGCACCAATTCCTGTGTGCTGAGTCAGATGAAATCACAAGACATCATCTTCTCATGTAGCTGTGGTGACTTCCTGCTCCACATGACAACTAAGGAAGCCCTGTGTCTTCTACTGCAGAAGTCAGTCTTCTGTTTTTGATGGAGTTCAGTCCAGATTTGGTTTAAAGATAAAAGAGTCGTAAAAAGGGAGAGCAAGGGTTACCAACAGTTAGCTCCTTGAGTGCAGGCTGAGTGGCAGGCATACAGATCAACTCTTCCTTTGAGATAAGCCTTTGCACAGCATCGCTGAACCACAAATCGGACAATCACATTACACCAGAGGTGGGTTTCAGCAGATTCTGACCAGTTCTGGAGAACCGGTAGCGGAAATTTTGAGTAGTTCGGAGAACCGGTAGTAAAAATTCTGACTCGTCCCACCCCCATCTATTCTCTGCTTCCCAAGTCCTAGCTGATTGAGAGGAAATGGGGATTTTGCAGTAACCTTCCCCTAGAGTGGGGCGGGAATGGAGATTTTACAGTATCTTTCCCCTGCCACACCCACCAAGCCACGCCATGCCCACCAAGCCACACCCACAGAACCGGTAGTAAAAAATTTTAAAAATCACCACTGCATTACACCCTATGTACTTCTGAGGATAGTTTAGGTTGAGTGCAGTGGAAGATAGAACATATGGGCTAATTGAATAAACTATAGTTTGTTTAACCGTGTTAGGAGTGTCATGCAAACACGATGTTAACACTTCTTTTTTAACACAAAAGTAATGATTTCCGATTTTTGCATCTGTAGCCAGTGGTTAAGGCATCGGATTAAAAACTGGAACATCATGAATTTTAGTCCTGCCTTAGTCACAAATGATGCTGGGTGACCCTGGACCAATCTCTTTCTCGCAACCCTAGGAAAGAGGCAATGGCAAATCATAGCTGAAAATGTTGCCAAGAAAATTTCAGGGACTTGTCCAAGCAGTCACCAGGATTAAAGGCTGACTTGAAGGCACCCCCTCCCCCCAAAACCTATAAATCATCATAAAGAAACTGATAACCTGTTTTTGGATTATATGTTTCTTCTTTTTGAGTGATCTGGTTCAAATTGGAATTTTAATCAGAGAATAACTTCCAACAAATACACCAATTTGCAATCTAGATTCTAGATTGTACCTGTGACCTACATAAACAAAGACTGGGACCTCAGTTACGTAGCTGTAGTTAGTGTCTTGAGTTTTCTGATCTCTCTTGTGGAGACATCTGTAGAGCATTCTCTTTTACATGCTCATGTTTTCTTTCTTCTTTCCTATCTCCTTCCATGGTGCTTAGAAGACAAAAGTATCCTAGATATAAGAAGAGGTCTAGGAATACAGTCTAGGAATAAAAGCCATATTTCCTAGGAGTGATTGGCACATAGAATATTGCTGTAGAGTTGTACCAAGTGATTGGGAGATAATTAGGGAAGGAGACAACAAATCTTACTGTTGTTAATATTGTACTTGCAGCCAATTGAAGGATCTTAACAGAATAACAAAGTTGGAAGGGACCTCATCTCAGATAAATGGTTGTTCAATCTCTTCCCAAAAACTTCCAGTGTTCAAGTATCCACAACTTCTGGAGGCAGGTTGTTCCACTGATTACAATAATTGTTCTAACTGTCAGAAAATTTCTCCTTAGTTCTAGGTTGCTTCTCTCCTTGATAAGTTTCCACCCATTGCTTCTTGTCCTACCCTCAGGTGCTTTGGAGAATAGTTTGACTCCCTCTTCTTTGTGGCAACCCCTGAGATATTGGAACACCGCTATCATATCAGTCCTAGCCCTTCTTTTCATCAAACTAGACATACCCAATTCCAGCAACCGTTCTTCATATGTTTTAGCCTCCAGCCTCCTAATCATCTTTGTTGCTCTTCTCTGCACTCTTTCTAGAGTCTCTTGATCTTGAGGTATGGTTTATCTTTTGAGTAGGAATGGAAGACTCACTGTTCAGAATGGAAGACTCACTGTTCATGGGCGTGGGACATTGAATCTCTGCCATGCTCCCAAAAATCATTAATGGACTTGACACATTTCAGAATTAAATAAGTATTTTCTGATTTGGGGAGTCAGAATATTTGGTTTGCTCTGTCAGGTTTTTAACATATTAACAGAGTTGGAAGGGACCTTATAGGTCATCTAGTCCAACCCCCCATTCAAGCAGGAGACCCTACCCCATTTCTGACAAATGGCAGTCCAATCTTTTCTTGAAAGTCTCAAGTGATGAAGCTCCCACCACTTCCGAAGGCAAGCTGTTCCATTGGTTGATTATTCTCACTGTCAGAAAGTTCCTCCTTATTTCTAGGTTGAATCTCTCCTTAGTCAGTTTCCATCCATTATTCCTTGTCTGGCCTTCAGGTGCTTTGGAAAACTGCTTGACCCGCTCCTCTCTGTGGCAGCCCCTCAAGTATTGGTTTCTAGCCTCTGTGTGTATGTGTGCATGCCTGTGCTACTTCTTCTGCTATACAAATAAAAATAACTTGAATTATGTTTCTTTCCCATGTCCCTCCCAAGAGTTTCTCTGTGCGTTTCCAGACAATGGATGGGTTGGCGATTGTTCTGTTCAGTTTGACGACACATTCTCTCATCTTTGCTTCCAGTTTTGGCTTCTTTTATAAATATGATGTACTTTGGTTGCTGATTACACAACAAGGTCATGGGTGTGAAAAGAGGATTGGAATAATGGCAACTGATGCCATAAAGGCTACGGTGTCTTTTCCTTGAGCAGACAAGATTGGATTATTTTGCTGTACGTGATTGCTGAGAAGGGATGGGCTCCTCCCAAATAGAATATTAGGAAAAGAGAGTCTGTTAAATCTTCCCGGCATCCAAATATTTTATTTTCTGTCATAGCTGCCATAGTTAAACAACTTAAGACAGAAAAGTGATCGGGAACAAACAGACCAATTATCCTCTCTTCATGGTGATGCTGCAACTTATTTTGGCATTCCATCTTCACAGACGTTTGGCCAGTTGGCCTGGTAGCTTCTCCTTTCTAATTCTAGGACTGCAGCCGCCATCTGGAGAGGATGAGCAAGCACTGGGAAGAAAAATCCCTGAACTCCTGGCTGACTGTTCCCAGGGCTTCTCCTTTCTCTGCTCCGCTCCCCCTCCCGCCCATCCTTAGCTCTTTGTCTCTGGACCCCCCACTCACGCTCATTCCTCCCTCTCTTTAGATGGTAGATATATCACCTGGGGCAGTGATGACCTGTTGCCTCTCCTTTGATGCCTGCATATCAGGCATAACCATGCCAAAGAAAGAATTTCATTTTGAAGTGGTGTAAGCCAAAGGGGAGAGCTTTTCAGCTGTTTGACAGGGCAATTACACACATTTCCACTGATAACCCTCACTTGATGGGTTGCTGCTGCTCCTGCAAAAGGAATTAACTTTAGTACCAGATCTGTACTTAATAGGGGCCTTCCATTGTAACTTGGAGCGGGGGAGGAATTTCACTGAATTTTCAAAGGTTCTGCCTTCAGGGGAACTCTATCTAAAACTATCTATCATCTATCTATCTATCTATCTATCTATCTATCTATCTATCTATCTATC
>WNWU01000001.1:79560088-79614659 GCA_012654045.1 Ptyas mucosa
CTATCTATCTATCTATCTATCTATCTATCTATCTATCTATCTATCTACCTACCTACCATAAACTGATTTTTCTATGGAATTCTTAAGGGTGCCTTTTAAAGCATAAACTGAATTTGTTAGGCCACAGGCATGAGCAACTGAATTTCGCTGCAACATTGCAGGAATTGGTAATGATCCTGACATATTTATGTATTGGAATTTTATCCCTCCTTTATTACTTTATAAATAACCCACAGCAGTGAACATTCCTAATACTCCTTCCTCCTTCTATTTTCCTCATAACAACAACCCTGTGAAGTGGGCCGAGAAAGTGTGGGCTGAGAAAAAATGATTGGCCTGAAGTCACTCAACTGACTTTCATGCCTGATGGGACTGGAACTCACGGTCTCTTGTTTTTTAGGCCAGCACCTTAACCACTACACTAAACTGGGTCTCGATATCAATATTGTCACTTTCTTCTATATCTGCTATACTCAAAACATGTTATATTTCAATCCTCATAACCCCCAGAGAACTCCCTCTATCTATCTTCATAACAATCCCATGAAAGAGGAAACTTAAGAACAAAGTTTGTTGTTCTTTGGGTATCATGACTTAGTCCTGTTCTGTAGTCCATCTTACCTGAACTGAATATTGTCCTGATGGAATAACCTTAATAATTTGGAGAATACAAGAGTGAAGGATATGCTCCAGGGATACATTTCCTAACCTTAGAAAGCTTCTTCTTGCTCTGTAAATTAAGAACTGCCTGTATGGGAGATTTTTACATGATTGGCGATGATGCCCACTTCATCTGAAGAAGCCAAGAAGATAATCCAGGAAAGAGTCTACTAAATGGCCCACTTTGACCAAGTGGCAGAAATCATTATTTTGTCTAATGGTTATTTTTTTAACCATTAGACAAAATTAAAAATAAGATAGAGCAAAGTATGCATTAATGATGGGCATAATTATATCACTATTTGAAGGGTGATAAAATGTATAAAACTACACGGTGTTGTAGTCTGCCTACTCAATACAACAAGCAATCTATTTGTCAGTCCTTTGACTGACCCAGTAATTCTGACAGTTCATTGTGATTATCCATTGCTTAAGGGCTTCTGCGGCTGATGTACTTTATGGAAGGATTTTTATTCTAATAGCTTTTCTGTTCAAATTTTTAAAATTCCATTCATTAGAAGCCTAACAAACAGTGGAAAATTCCTAAAACCTGGCTTCATTTTTAAGTAGTTTTATCTGATTGAAAATCAGTTACAAATACAGGACACTAAACTGCCCAAATTCCAAAAACCTGAAATTGGATGAAAAACAACCAGAACGAGAAGATCGTTTGTTGTGCTGGGGGTCAAAAAGTTTCCTCACGTTATTTGCCAGTGGAGGTCCAATTGAGGCTTCCCTACATCAGCTGATTCATTTTAGGGACAAGATCTGGTTGGGACCTTGTCCTATAGATCAGCCTTCTGCTCATCTGTTATTGTCGATCACTTATACTGTAGCCAGCACAGATCTCTGTTCCAACACATTTGGAGAGCACCAAGGTGGACAAGGTCATTTTAGGTTGGTAATTGTTCCCATTCTGCATATTCAATCAACTATTGCTAATCTTAAAATTGCTGCTAAATTAAAGTAGAGCTGAGCAGTTCCCTCTGGGTCAGGCATTGTGGCTCAGTTTCCCTTATCTTTTCCCACAGCGCAGGGAACCTTTAGTGTCAAAGTGATGCAACCGGAAGCTTTTCTGTCAGGCCTCAGTTTTGAACTATTTGGGAGATTAAGGATGAGAATAGGAGGGCCTTGCTTTCCAGTTCCTACCCTTAATATTGCATTCATACACGTTTTTAAACCATTTTCCTACTAACTGTGTACCTGTGAATAACATGTTTGATTTGATCGTTTGTGTGGGGCATGGACTTGTCTGAGGAAAGGTAAAAACTGCCATGAAAAAAAGTGGGGTGGCTGAGTTGGATGCCCTGAAAAGCAGTTAATTTCTTAACGTATTGGACTGTTTTTTTTTAGATCAGAAAGACAGATGTTTGTGGGATTTTCTATCTCAACTGCCAAATATCTTGGCCAGCAGTAGATATGGCACATCTTGCATCCTGAGGTGAGATAGCTGAAATAGGAGACATTCCTTGAGATAAGCAGGCCCAGGACCTGGCTACAAATAATTTAGAACATGGAAAACCAACACCCCAAACTGAACTTGGAAACATTTTGACAGCAGATGTGTAGCATATCCATAGCAAGATATGGACCCTATCTAAGCGTTTAAACAGTGTGATCGGGTCCCCATGCAGGTACACAAAAAAATTATATGTGTTACCCTTGCCTGAAGTTCTACTCAATGCTAGGCAAATGAGTTGAGTCTTTTAAATTCTCATGTGGGGCCCATGTTGCATAAAACATAATATCCAGAAGAATTTAATATTTAGAGGTTAACCCCGAAACATTAAAAAAAAATCAGCTACAGGTTCTTGACTTCTCAACACAAATACTAACTGTTCTAATATATTCTTTTGATTCTGAATGACATCAAATGCCATTGATAAATCATTTTGGAATTTTTTTGTGGGGTAAATTTACACTTTGAATATTAGCTAGTACCCTATTAAAAGACCAAAGTCTAATCTTCCATTGCGTATGCTCCAAGCTGTAATCCATCTGTAATTTGCTTCTTAAATAAATTCTGTGTTCATCCTATTTGATAACAATCCATTCCTAAAAAGCAATATATTTATTCTTAACAATACGAATCTTGGACGAGTGGTATATTTGAGTTAAAGATATACCTTTCCACTGTGACAGCATCAGGTACTGAAAATCAAGAGAACTGCTTTCAATACTTTGCATAACACATCCTGTTGCTTCTTCAGACTTAAGTTGATAGAGAGTTGTAAAATGATACTTTATAATACACACATAGTATTATTAGAGGTATATTCTGCAATAAAATGCATAAGGTCTGTAGATGTGCTCCTATTCACTCTACTTCTGATTCTTCATGACTGGAAAGTAATTCATTTACCAGGTTTGCATGCAGAAGTAATGGGTACTCCATCACTGGAGCTTTTAAGAAGAGATTGGACAGCCATTTGTCTGAAATGGTTTCCTATTTGAGCATGGGATTGGACTAGAAGAACTCAAAGGTCCCTTCCAACTCCATTATTCTATTATTCAATTAATCTGTTTTAATGTTTGTCCTAATCCTCTCCTTTTTGTAGTTTAACCCATAGGCGAAGTTGACCCTTGGCTTAAAAGAAGCTGAACATCGAACAAGTATCGAGCAAAAGATCTTGGCAGTAGATACAGAAAAATAATAATTAGGCAGTAGTCCGTAACCAAGATTATAACAGATTAACAGAGTTGGAAGGGACTCTACAGGTCATCTAGTCCAACCCCCAATCCCAATCCCAATTATCAGGAAAGCTTTACAGAGGATTGCAAAATACTCCCAATCCAAGAAGATTGGATGCTGTGGAAATTCAGCCAGTTAAAATTCATTTGTGAGCCACTGGTCTTGGGCAGGGTCTCATCTAGCATGACCCTTATGAGTGGATATTCACCCACGCACAAGACGTTATCAGATGGTAATTGGTGAAGTCCACCTATAACCCCCACTGGCTCAAACATTCTGTAACACGCACTAGAGATTCAGGGAAGGAAGATGAGGAAGTAGAAGAGTATTTATGGACTCAGATTGTTCTGGCGGCTCCCCCCACCTCCACCAGCTGCTGAAAACTACGGCATTGCGTAACAACCAGTGATAGTATCTGCTGCTCATGTTTTACAGCCTAGTTGTTCGCTTTTTTATTGCGTGTCCGTGCCTAGCACAAAGGACTTTGATTTTTTATTTTTATTTTTAAGTTGGGCCAGGAAAGATTTGTAAGTGCTGTGGCTAAATAGAAAGAACTTCAGTCATAAAATCCAACTTCTCTGTAGTGCACAAACATGGCATTTGTTCACTTCCATAATTTTACAGCAGAGTTGGAGGCTCTTTTTATAAAGTGTTAGCTGGAGCTGAATCTTTAAAAGCATGAATCGACTCTTTAAAGATGAGCAGTTGAAATTCAAACATTCCTATAGTAGGAATAGTACTATTGATTCCAATAGTAGCCAGGATGGACTCTACAGAAACTAACAATTTTTAACAGTGAGAACAATTATCCAGTGGAACAGCTTGCCTTCAGAAGTTTTGGTTGTTCAATCACTGGAGGCTTTTAAGAAGAGTCTGGAGAGCCACTTGTCTGGAATGGCATTTAGGATCTCTTGCTTGAACAGAGGGTTTGACTAGAAGATCTCCAAAGTCCCTTTTTTTTGCCAAATCATTTTTTTTAAATTTTAAAACAAAAATAGAACATAAAAACATCATCACTCCAAACAATTACACACAGTATATCGATCGGTTAAGATCCTTTTGTGCTCCCTCCTCTCTTCAAAATATCATATACATCCAAAGCTTATTTTCATAAAAAATATTTCACTTGATTTATCTCAACATTCACATAATTCATATTTATCTCCATATTTTGTTATCCATCCATTGATAAAATAAATCCCATATCAAATAATATTGTTTATCTTCCTGGTCTCTTATTTCAAATGTCAATTTACTCATTTCAGCACAGTCCATCATTTTTTTAATAATTTCTTCATCAGTAGTTATCTTTTCTCCTTTCCAATTTTTAGCAAATACAATTCTAGCTGCTGTTAAAAGATTTACAATTAAATATTGCAATTTTTTATTATATGTCTCTGGTAAGATCCCTAATAAAAATATCTCTGGTTTAAAGTCAATATGTCTCTTAGTCATTTTTTCCAGCCAAGTGTGTATCTTAGTCCAATATCTCTTTGCTTCTTCGCATGTCCACCACATATGGTAATAGGATCCTGGAGTCTGATGACACTTCCAACACTTCTCCAATTTATTCTGGAACATTCTGGCTAGCCTCATTGGGGGTAGATGCCACCTGTAAAACATCTTATACAAATTCTCCTTATATGCTGTAGACATTGTCCCTTTCAATTCTTGTTATTCTGTTATTCTGAAACTCCAGCTAGGTAAACTGCTTCTAAGGGGATGATTCCATGCATTCATCAATAATAATTAATCAATTTTGAGCAGAACCCATGTCTGTAAATTAGACTCATCATTTAAGATCTAACTGGGTATTGCAACTTGTGGAACTGAATTCCATAAGTTTATAACAGGTTTGGAAAAAAAACCAATTGCTTTATTCATTACTGAATACTACTATTAGGCTTCAGCAGCTAATCCAGAATGCCGTGAAAGAGATAAGGAAAATAGTCTTGTATGCATCCTTTTCATAATTGCTTGCATTTTTAATATGTTCTTTTATTTGTCCTTTCATCTTCTAAACTAAAATCTACAAACACTTTTCTTTCATGAGAGGGGAAACAAGTTCCTGGTCCTTAGGCTTGTAAACAACAGATGTCTTAAGCAGCACATCATCCTGACAGATATGTAAAGGAAATACATGCTTCCCAATTAACTTTTTGGGGTGGGGGGTGGGGTGGGGTAGGTAAACATTTCATGATGTGAAACTGACAGTCCCAATTTACAAGTGGACGGGTAAGTATTAACCACAGACATCCTGGGTACTGCTGTAAGGTACAAAGAGGAGAGTTGTGAGTGTTTCAGATCTATACAAGCAGCTAATCAGTGATTAAAACTGTTCCTGGTCTGTATCATTTTAGCTTGCAAGTGGGAGTTGCTTACTCCCCTCCCCCACATGGGAACTACATGTACAACCATCTGGATTTCACTATCAAATTGAGTGTGTGTTAATACACTGCATATATGACTTAGCTGATGGAATGCAGGAAATAGCAATCCCACTAACATAGATTCTGTGCAAGCATAGGATTCTAAATTGTAGAGAACAGCATAAGCAGGGTTGAAGTAAAACTGCTAATAGTAGTTTTGTCCTCATGATGTATGAGTCAAAATGCAGAAAAAGTGACTGGAATTGTTTCTACTGCTATTATTATTACTAAAGAATAAAATATGTGATACATGTACAATAAAGATTGATACTTTAAAACTCTGCTAAGTTAAAAAGTGTTATGTGGAGGCCTGCAGAGAGAAATGAGACAAAGATGGTTGCAAAACTATGATTTAAACCAAGGAAAGAAAGAAACCGTGATAAAGAAGCTAAGATTGACTCCTCACTAGAGTATAAAAGGAAGGGAGGGGAAAACTTAGCCAGGCATCCAAACTTTTAATAGCCTATATCAATAAAGTTTCAGCCAGACTTGTAAAGTCTCTTTCTTGATATGGGGTCCAAAGAGTTGACAGTTAATGTTGACATCTGGATGGAGATGCCCCTGTCAAGAAGAGCCAGAAGATGGTCCTTCCTTCCACAGTTGTATTTGGGAATATTGGCTTCTCCTGTAGAAAGGATATCCAGCAAGGCATCTGAAGTGCCAAGTGTCACATTATTGTCATGGGTATTGTAACCAAGTGTGAGATTGTGTGGGAGCTGGGAATTCTTGTTATCCACTTGAATATTGAAAATTAAACATAGGATGTTTAAAAAAAAAACCCAAGGGAAAAGCTATTGTAAAAAAAAAAAGGTCATGTTATTATCAGCAACAGCATCAACAAAATACTTTGTTTTAAAATGTTATACTGTTTGTCTTTACAAGCCTATTGAGCCTTAATCCGACATTGATCCAAAACCAAAGATCAGTTACACAAATATGACAACAGTTCAGTTGACCAAAGCCATGAGGGGTAGAAGTGATACATACAAATAACCCGTAGAGGGATGATCAAAGCTGAGATTTGGAATATAAGAGTATTGGGTAACATAACTGTAAAGGAAAGGGGGGAAAATGGAGAAATATGCATCTGTAAAACTAAGAAAAATTGAAAGACTACAATAGACATGAATAAAAGTGGTCTGATCCTGTGGAATAGAGATGCTGAATGCATACAGGGAGGTAAAAGTATAGGATTAATTATGAATAAAGGACTTAAATATATATCTCTGAAAACATGAACTGGTTCTAAGGTTGTTTGAGTGTCTATGGAAATGGGAATCCAAAGAGAGTGACTTTGCACATTGTGCTCCAGTGAATGTTGATGATGGAACTAATGTGAGTCTAGAGAGTATAGGAAAGCATTGAATGAATATAAATGAGGAGAAAATTATTCTCTTAGGGAATATGACTAAGAGGGATGGGAAGAAGACAAGAAAGTACAGAAAAAGTGTTTGGACCTCCCCTTCACAGGCAGAGCCACAAATGAGAATGATGAGTAATGACTATCTATTTAATAAAAGGCCTGAGTGTTTTGAATACATATCTTAAGCATAAGTCCATTCAGATCAACCCAGTGATGGGTTGTCCCCGGTTCGGACTGATTCTATAGAACTGGTAGTAAAACTGGCAGGAGGTTCCGCCCACTGACTGGACGTCATCAGGAAGCTTCTGCGTATGTGCAGAAGAGCGTGTGGCCCCGCTGTGAACCGGTAGTAAAGGTAAGTAGAACCCACCCCTGATTCAGATGTACACATAGAAAAGGAATGAATATACATTAAGAGCATAACTGATTTGATCATCTGTGATGAAAGACTCTGGAAATACTGAAGAGCAATGAGAGATTATGAGTATGGGACCAACATATTGTATATGCCAATGTTAAGAACAGGTAGTTCTCGACTTACAACAGTTCAGTTAGTGACTGTTCAAAGTTACAACAGCACTGAAAAAAGTGACATGACTATTTTTCACACTTACATCCCCATGGTCATATGATCAAAATTCAGATGCTTAGGAACTGACTCATATTTATGACAGTTGCAGTGTGCTGGGATCATGTGATCCCCTTTTGGGACCTTCTGACATTTTGTTGGTATTTCGTGCGTTCGACTCCTGATTGTGGAGAACACCAACACGGAGCCTGTCCACGGGGTCATCTACTGCCCACTGCCCACCTCCAAAGGCTTCACGGTGGAGCAGAACAGCCTCTCTTACTTCATTGGCCATAGTTGAAACTTCCCATCCTGAAGCAGTCTCATGTCGTTTTTAGCTGCTGAGAAATTTGCACTCACATTTTATTTTGTAGGCACAATTTTTTTTACTGCCAATCCAATCACATCATGGTTTTTTAAAAAAAGATAATAATCATTTCTCCCCAGCCCGCAAAAGTTCTAGAAATACACATGCTTCGGTTTGAAGAGGGGACGAAAAAAGATTGCATGCATCCAGCTGCTTGATCCGTTTTTGCTCAAAGTTCCTCAGCTTGGACAATTAATGCTTGCCTGGTTTTGGGTAAAGTGCAGAGGTTGCACATTTTATGACAGGGAGGGACGCTTGTGTTTCCCAGACAAAACCAGTAGCTGCTAGTTTGGTCTCTTCTTTTAAAAAAAAAACATTTGTTGGCGGTAGCAAAATCTGAAGCAAGCTTACTCAGATCTTCTGTGCTGTTTCATCAGTCTGGAGAACTTGAGAAAGTGGCAGTCTTTCTAGAAACGATTTGAGGTCACTGTCATTTTGGGCTTCTTCAGGTAATTGCTTCAAAGACTCTTTTCCTCTGTGTTAGTTTTTGCAAGGCACTTTTGCACACTCCAGTTCACAGTACCATCCAATGCAATAAATAGTGCATAATTGAGGGTGAAATAATCTTCCTTTGGAGATTGTAGAAGTGTAGAACACCAGTCTATTGAGAGTCAAACTGAATGCAATCTAGATGTACTTCAAAATATTATCCCACTTTTAAAAACAAGGAAAACTGATTCCCTCAAGACCGTTTCTCTGGGGATCATTAAATACATCTTGTTTCCAGATCCAAATCTTGTCTATTGCCACGTTTTCTTGCATTGCAGGATGAATTGAATTTAATAGATCCTTGGTGTTTGATGTGTCTAACAAAAAGCAAATACGTACAGGTAGCCTTCGATCAATCGTTTTACAACTGTTCGAAATTACAGTGACCATAGCTATTGTATTTGGTCATCCTGCCCCTCTGCTTTCACATGACCTCGTATTACATGGCTTGTGTTCCATAGTCACATGATCACAATTAATGATGTTTTTGGGAGTTTCTGCCAAAAAAACCCCCACCCATCCCAATGAACGTTTTCACTTAATGATTTCACCATTTGCTTGACTGACACGTTTGATTAAAGACCCCACATTCACTTAAAGACTGCCACAAAAAAGGCCAATAAATTATTTCCAGTTACATGGATACCTTGACTTATGCCCATAATGACTTACAACCAGATTTCCATTCCGAATTACAGTTGCAAGTCGAGGACTACCTGTATACATTTTATTCAATTGTGCATCAGAGTTTTTAGGCTTGACTATTTTTTAATGTTGATATTATATCCTTTGTTCAGGGGATGGTCAAAACAGGCAAGATTGTAGCCATAATGGTGCAATTGAAGTTCCATCCACCATCATGGCTGCCATCTTGATTTTTTTTTTACCACATCCTGCAGAGGTCCCTGCACCTAGCAAAGATAATTGAGTTGCCCTCAGATATTCTTGAATGGGGAGATTTTCTCCCTTCACCTAAAATCAGGACAGGGAGGAATGGATCTACCTTCCTTGCTTTCAAATAAACGGCTCCAGTTTATCTTTTTAACTGGGGCGGTCAAGCTCACATAGTGTTTTAATGACTGGCACCCATCACTGGCGTAACAAAGGATGAAGTGTTTTTATTTTAATAGAAGGAGTATAGGACTTGGTGAATCAGCAGGCCCAAGAGGCAGGAACCTTTGATTTATTTAGAAATCATTAACCTGGAAACAGAGGAGCAAAAAAAAAAGAAAAAGAAAAAAAAAGAGTGAGAGATAGAAAATGGGAGCAAAGATAAAACTGCATATAGAGAAAAGCAGCAAAGAATATAAATAAAGCAAGGTTGCTTCTCGGCCTGGTTTCTCACTGCTGCGTTACTGTAATCCAGTGATGGCAACACCTTTGGGCTCGATGTATCAAAAATTCAGAAAAGGCCTAAATTGACACTGCTGGTGTGTCACCCTGACTAAAAGAGAAGCAATTCTTTACATTTTTATATCTGTCTGTCTGTCTATGTATGTATATGTATACTGTATGTATATGTATATTATATATATAGTCCAATCCTGTGTGGGATCTCCCAGGAATTGCCACACGAAATTATGTGCATACAGCTCTCAAAGGGTCTCCACCTCTAATATAAACATAAACATGACAAGATGGCTAGGTGGCTCAAGTGACTAAAACACTGAGCTTGTCTCTCAGAAAGGTCGGCAGTTTGGCGGTTCGAATCCCTAGTACAGGTCTCCTGTGTGAGCAGGGGGTTGGACTAGATGACCTCCAAGATCCTTTCCAACTCTGTTACTGTTATTATTATAGATAAATAAATAAATAAAAATTATGCATGCACCCATATTTATTATATGACATGGAGAAACAACACAGTCTAGTTTGGCTGTATATACATACATGACGAGAGAAACGAATCTTGTGAGTTTACCAAACAGATGGCATAGGAAACAAAGCTGTTACAGAATCTGGAAGACCGCTAGAAATACTTCAGAACCTCTTCCCAGAGGGGAGCAAGAGAAACAGACCATGAAGTGGGTGTGTGGGGTCTCTAACAATGCTTTGTCTGAAAAGGCCTTCATTCTTGAAGCGATTTGGGAGAATGCGCTTCTGTGGCCTCTGGAGCCTCCAAAACCCACGCAAAAGCATGGCCTGTTCTCATGTGATTTTCGGAACCGGTGGAGGCTGCATGAGACCACACCCCATTCTCAGGTCGCCTTCACAGCCTTTGAAAATCACAGGAGAATGGGATGTGCTTTCAAAAATAGTTGTTGTTAGGTATTGGTGAATGCTGGTATGTCACCCAAAACATGGCATGTCCCCTCTGACAAGCGTGTCATAGATTTGCCACCACCGATAGAATTGATTCTGTACACTTTGGTTTCAACCAGAACCTGCCACTCACCCAGACTGAGGCAAAAGAACCAGTGGTGAAATTCATTTTTTTTACTACTGGTTCTGTGGGCGTGGCTTGGGGGCGTGGCAGGGGAAGGATACTGCAAAATCCCCATTCCCACCCCACTCCAGGGGAAAGATACTGCAAAATCTCCATTCCCACCCCACTCTGGGGCCAGCCAGAAGTGGTATTTCCTGGATCTCCGAACTACTCAAAATTTCTGCTACCGGTTCTCCAGAATCTGTCAGAACCTGCTGGATTTCACCCCTGAAAAGAACCCCTCCCAGCCTGAATTCCTCTTCTCTCACCCCACTGAACCTTTTCAAAAAATGTCACGATCTAGTCTGTAGGATACTCGATTCAGTACATATGGCTATTGAAGGGGGGGGGGGGAGATTTAATTTTAGCCCCAGACAAAAGCTCCATTTAGCTTTTCCTTGTGGAATTCAGTAATTCAGGTGCTGATTTTCAGAGCCTTTCCTAATGTTAATTGCCTCAGTACTAACATTTCTTGCTGTTTTTGAATTCTGAATTTATTTCTAGGGAGTTTTCTGCTGTGGTCCATTTTTCTTTTCTTTTCTGGGCACTTGCAAAGAGAACAAATCAGCATCCAGGTGAATTTTTGGACCTTTTGCTCACCCCTGCTTTTGGGTAAAGGTGAACAAGTGGAATATTTGTTGGGTCACTGCGAAGAGTCTGGAGGACATCTAGGAGATAATGTGGTTTGAATTTGCTGAACTAGACACTCCTGGGCAGGTCCATCTGAAGCTAGGTCTTGCGAAGTTATTTAGGATGAGTTTGAGCCTGTTTTGTTGAAGGTGGACAGAGATCTCCGCAACATCAACTGTGCAATCAGCAATTTGGATTCTTCACCCTTCCTGGCCAGTAAAATGCTTCTGTTAATAATGAATATTTTTTTCATGGAGGTAGTGGTATCATCTGCCTTGAAAAAACTAAAATTTGACCTGGCAATCTTAGAAAACTACTGGTTTGTCTCCAGTGCTTCTTCCCTCAGGAAGATTGTTGAGAAAGGTGATGAGGTTGTGGTTGAAGAAAAATCTGAAGAAAATGGATTATCTGGGTTTAGACTGAGGGTATGGAATCAAAATTACAAATAATATTTATGTATTTAAATGGTTTCTCTAGCTGCCCAACTTTTAACAGTAACTCTGGGAGGCTTATATATAGTTATACATAGTTAAAAACAAAGAAACAGCCCACAAGAAACCTACAGAAACATCCAGTATAGGATATTTTGAATTGAATCATACCATATTGAATGGGCTCACCCAATACTTTGGCCCATCCAACACTTTGCCCCAATGGCCAGGAGAAAAAGCCTATCTATTAAAAGGCCAGCAGAATTGAGCCATCTGAATATTTAGCTACGGATGGACGATGCTTCCCCATGCTAATTATAAACAAGATTATAAACTTGTTCATAATCTGGGGTTTCTCCTGAACTCATGGCATTTGCTTGAAGTGCATATGGCAGCCATGACCAGGAAAGCTTTTCTCTTTCCCTTTTCTTCCATTCCCAGGAACCACCATCTCTTATTTTCTCAAAACCCAGGGTTATTTTTATACTGCTGCCAGCATGGTCCAGTTTCTACAGCAAACACCTTCTTGCCTTATAATAATTACTTTCTCATCATACCCAGCTCACAGCCCGATCTACTTTTAAGAGAGATTACATTTCTTTCACAGATCTCTTTTCTCAGCAGATTTTGTTGTTCTTGTCTCAGTTGCTTGCCTTTATAGCCTCTTTCTTCAGGCTCCTTTTTCAGTCTCTTCTTCCATTTAATTTCCTTGTTTCTGGACAGAGCTCTCTTTTTTAAGCATATGTACTTCACAAGCCTGTTTCCTAACTCATGAGATTCTAATCCTAGCTAGATTGCAGGAGTGGGTTCTACTTACTTTTACTACTGGTTTGTAATGGGATCATGCACACGCCGAGCAAAAGTGCATGTGGAGAAGCTTCTGCACATGCGCAGATCGCCTATGACGACATCCGGGGCAGTGGGCGGAGCCTCCTGCCAGTTTTGCTACTGGTTCTTGCGAACTGGTCCGAACCGGGGGCAACCCACCACTGCTAGATTGACATCATTTCTGCCCATTCCAGATGTAAAAAGAAATGTTTTATTTCCTTTGTACCCTCACATCAACTTAGTCATAAGCCTTCTAGTTGGGAGATTGTGAACAACAGGCTTTTGTCTTGCCAGGTTGCCTTTAGATAAAAGATCCTAGTTCATAAGGAATAGTCTGAACATATTTGGAGTAAAATTGAGTTTTTATTGTCATGGAAGTGTAGGAAGAAATATCGCACAGATGTGATTAAAATTGGAGATGATAGAAGTAAACCATTCACAAGAATAGAATACTTAGCAAATGGTTCAGCATTGAGCCAAAACAAGGATATATGGTATTTAATGGATAAGGAATGCTTGTGGTGACGTACGTTTATCTTGTTGACGTAAGTTTATCTTGTTGGGGATGTGCATGTACATGTATATTTGTATGCAGATAATACTGTCTTATTGGTTAAGAATCTTAATGATTGCAGTGAATTTTAGAAAGAATGTATGATACAATAAGAAGCGTGGGTCCGAACATGTGCAAACACTATTAAAAATATAGTGGTATTATAACAAATAAATGAGGATCAAATAAAATAAAAATAATGTATAAAAGTACAGTGAATGGGTCAAGAAAGTTGTAGTTAGACTGAGCAAATAGAAGTTGAAAAGAAAGAGATGAGACATTTAAAGAAAAAAAAAGCAATGAGTGAAGTGGTAGAAAGACATGGTAGAAGTAAAGAGAATTTGCAACAAGAGAAAAATATTTAAGATACAGTGAATCGTACAGTGAATTGAGTTGTTGTAAGCTAAATATACTGTAGATCTATTTGTCTTTAGTATCTAATGCCTTTAATTTGTTTAGCTTGCTATTTCTAACTCCTTTCCTGCATTTTGCATAACACTTCTTAACCAAAAGGGAATTGTGTGATGGAGATGTATGGATGAGCATATGAAACTGATTACAATTGACCATTTGATTAATCAGCAAAGATCTGGTTTGTATATCTAGTAGAATGAGATAGTAGTAGATTGCTATTATGAGGGAATTGATTGCATTCTGCAGATCAGGTTCACCAGTTCTGGTGAATTTGTAATATAGTGATGGATAGACTTGATTAAAATCTCTTGTTTTTTCACATGTAGTCCTAGGCTACCTCATTGGATTATTCTGAGAATGAAAGAAAAGGAGACACTTTGCCCTGAGCTTCACAGAGTTAAATATGCAATTAACGACTTAATAACAATTGTCTGCAGATAGAAAAACCAATGAAAAGTTAGGGTGGATTCTTTTCTCCTGTAGAAGAAATATCCGCAAAGATTTGAAAGGTGAGATTTCTGCCTGCAAAAATGTTTTTATCGTGCGAGATAGGGAAAGCTCAAAAGTGTTATTCCCCCTTGTTGAAATCCGCAGTGAATGCAATCTTTATTTTGCAAATCTCCATGAACCACCTAAATGTAGTTTATATTTGTGTGTGGTCAATCTTTATATGCCCATTCTTCATTAAAAGAACTATTAAAGAGGTAACATTAAAAGGTGTTTCACCATGCCAGAAGTTTTAAAAAATGCACGCAATTACTAGGCAATTATTTGAGGAACTTGCAAAAAAAGATAAATAAGCAATCAAGGCAGGGGGCTGGATTTATAGGTTAGGTTTTAATTTTTAATTAAAAACAATCCATTAGGCGGATATGGGTTTATCTAAACTAATCGTATGCACTTAATGAACGCTCCCAATCTGTCTCTTTCTGGTACAGTTCTGCTTTTGTCTTGAATATATATCTGTAGGCGCTCAGAGCTCCTGATTACCATAGTTGGATTACAGACAGTTAGAAGAATGGGGACCTTTTCGTGAGGCTTCCCCCCCCGACCCCCCCAGGACAATAAGCTTTTAAATGTCAATTGTTTGCCCCACTTTCACTTCAGGATCACAGCCTTATTGTCCCTTAGAACAAAGCTAAGCACCAGCTGATCCCATGTTGCGACATACCAATTTATCCCTTCTCTTTCCTTCCCCTTCTTAACATAAGATTAGGTATTATGAAATAATTGTCTGTAATAGCAATGCTGTTTTACACCTTGAATTGTACAGGCAGCAGTCAGTAAGTATATTGTTTCTTGCATTGATTAGTTGTTTGTTAATGGAGTCTCCCTTGTAAAGGACACCTGTTATTTAATACTGATACAACTCAGTTTTCCATGGCAGGATTAGTGAAAGCATGCTAAATCGATTATATAGGGAGAAAAGAATTGGCCGGCCTCAGTGGCGTTAAATCAAATTAATCGCCAAAATGTAAATGTGTCTCAAGATCTACTTTGAAGAAAACAAATTACTCTGCCATGTTTCCTCCTATGGGGTTGCATCATGATTTATAACTGAACGAGAGCTGGGATGTAAAATTCCAACACCAATTAAATGCCCTGCCTTTCCCCTTATGGCAGTTGTTTGGACCGAAGCCGACAATGTCAAGGAGCAAATAAGCAGAAAACTATCCCTTTCTAAATGTTGAAATAGAGAAGGCTACCCACCACTCCTCTTTCCCTGGTTAGGCATGGAGAGAGAACTTTGTGTCTGAAACTGAAGGTGGGGATGGAAAAATGGGATTGGAAGGAACTCAGAAATAAACCATTAATGGAAAATGCAAGGACTGGAAGTGAAATGGTTATAGTGAAGCCTGATTAGTGATTAGAGGGGAATAAGAACACATCTGTGGGTACTCCATTACTGGAGATTTCTAAGAAGAGATTGAACAGCCAGTTGTCTGGAATGGTATAAGATGTCCTGCTTGAGCAGGAGGTTAGACTAGAAGAAATCCAAGGTCCCTTTCAATTCTGTTATTCTATATTATTCTCAAAACTCTTCTCTGAACACCTCTACTATTTCTTATCTTGAATTTTTGTTTTGGTTCATTTGGGTTTCTTTGAGGAAGTGTTGAACTCCTGGGCAAGTCCCTGGACAAGTCCCTGGACAAGTCCCTGGACAAGTCCCTGCAGTTTTCTGAGCAGGATTTTAGAAATAGTTTGCAATTGGTGGATGGATTGCATTTAAAAGATCAATATGAGCTAGCAGTATTTTTCATAAAATCCTACTGTTTTGTGTAATGAACAGATTTCTCTAAACCTAGCCCACCCTCTTTCCTCTTTCTTCTCCCTTTCCAGGTGGGAACCCAAGCTTTTAGCCACAGTGTTCTTCAACTAGACCTTGGATTAGTGTAGACCTTTTGTGGGATATATGTTGTGATGGTGTTGACATTTTTATCTGGGTATTTCTTCATATGAATCTTGTATTATTCTATTTTTAACTGTTTCATGTTGTATGCTGCCCAGAATTAGGTGGCCTATTAAATCTACCTACCTACCTACCTACCTACTGTTGTGACCCAGGCCCAAGTAGGTATTATCAGACGCAATCAGTTCGAAAACAAACAGACTTTATTAGAACAGCTGAGAATTAACTCATTCTCAGCGTAGTCCAAACTAATTCAAAACAAATTCTTCATAACACAGTTCTTCAGCCTTATCACCAACCTCGGTCTAATGAGGCAACCTGCCAAAGGCTTTTCTTGGCAAAAGTTCAGGAGCAGAAGACGCCAACAAGAAATAAATGCAGCAAGACAAGAAACGAATCTATCAACGTTGTTTTCTGACAAAAAGCCCAAGAGCCGTTGCTGGTCTTTTAAGCCTTATGGGAGGGGCCAATCATCTCTTGGCCTTACTCCCGAGTTGTCCTTTTTGCTTTAGCTGCTCTTGCCTTCTGGCAGCTCTTCTCATGCGTGCACTAGGAACAGGCTCCTCCTGTTCCTCTGCCTCTGCTGTCAGCAGATTCCAGAGTCTGCACATCACTCCCAGATGGCCCTGGTCACATCTCTGCCTCCGACACAGAGCCCTCATCCGGGCCTTCCCCAGCCTCCAGGACTGGCCCATGTTCTTCCTCAGCCTCCTCACTGTCTGACTCTGTTGCCAGCTCTGCAGGATGGTGGTGGACCACAACACCTACCTACCAGGGGCGGGTTTCAAAACCCATCGCTACTGGTTCGCTTGTGGGTGCACGTGAGCTTGCACATGCTTGTGATGCTTCTGCGCATATGCAGAAGTATCTGGGTGGCTGGGTGGAGCCTCCCACCGCCGCCGCTACCAGTTTGCCCAAGCTGGTGCAAACCGATAGCAACCCACCACTGCTACCTACTATATTCTAATACAGGGGTCTCCAAACATGGCAACTTTAGGACTTGTGGAATTCAGCTCCCAGAATTCCTCACCCAGCATGGCTGGCTGAGGAAATTCTGGAAGTTGAAGTCCACAGGTCTTAAAGTTGCCAGATTTCGAGACCTCTGCTCTAATATCTTGCTAAGCATTTCATGGCAACTGGATATCTTTGCTCTGGAGAGAGTCAATTTGGGTGTGGTTACAAGAGGAGCTAAGTTAGGACGTGAGCTATGTGGATGCTTGTTTCTTTCTAGTCTGCAGCTAATTACTCTAATAAGCACCTACCCCAGAAACAAGCTGATTAAGCCCAGTTATTGTCAATCTGACAGAAACACATGTGCTCAGAACTATTGAGATGTAGAAATGTGGATTACCCCAAATAAAATAAAAACATTTAGAAAAATGTTCCAACCCAAGAAAAATAGCTGATAAAATGTCTCTCCTTTCTCCCGTCCCAACCTCAGGGAACAATTATTTTCCCCTACATATTTTGTGACATCTTCCCCAGATCCCTTGTAAGCTTCCATCCTGCTTAGAGTCAGAATTAGTATAGGACTTATTGAATGGCATCACCTTAATAACTCTCAGACTTGGCAACTCTTACAGAGAGAAGCAGACAAGGTTTCTGGGTATGAGACAGTCAATTAAAAAAATAATTTATTTAAATAGGTTTTGTGGATTTATTTATTTATTTATTTATTTATTTATTTATTTATTTATTTGATTTTTATACCGCCCTTCTCCAGCAGGACTCAGGGCAGTGAACAGCCAAAGTAAAAACACAGCATACAAAAATTAAAACAGTTTAAAAGATATTAAATAATTTTGGCCCACAATTTTAAACAACCCAGTTAAAATTAATTTCAAATTCAAAACAAAGGATGGGATCAAGCCAGCCCGGCTAGATGAAATAAGTGAGTTTTAAGGGCCTGACGAAAAGTCCAGAGGTCCGGTATCATACATATCTCGGTGTAGGTCGTTCCAGAGAGCAGGTGCCGCCACAGAGAAGGCTCTCCCCCTGGGGGTCGCCAGCTGACATTGTCTGGCTGACAGCACCCTGAGGAGGCTCTTTCTGTGCAAGCGTACTGGCCGGTGGGAGGCAATTGATGGCAGAAGGCGGTCTCGTAGATATCCAGGCCCTAAGCCATGGAGCGCTTTAAAGGTGGTCACCAACACCTTGAAGCGCATCCGGAAGACCACTGGGTGCCAGTGCAGCTCGCGCAGGAGAGGTGTCACATGGGAGCGCCCCATCACTCCCATAATCCCCCATGCGGCCGCATTCTGGACCAGTTGGAGCCTCCAGGAGCACCCCAAGGGGAGCCCCATGTAGAGAGCATTGCAGTAGTCCAGGCAGGAGGTGACGAGTGCTTGACTGACTGTGCGTAGGGAATCCCAATCCAGAAAGGGATGCAACTGGCATATCAGGCGAGCCTGATAAAAAGTTCCCCTGGCCACGGCCGTCATATGCTCTTCTAAAGACAGCCGTGCATCCAGGAGGACGCCCAAGTTGTGAGCCCTCTCCGTGGGGGCCAATGACTCACTCCCAATAACCAGCGATGGTGCCAGCTGGCTATATCGGGAAAGCCACAGCCACTCGGTCTTGGAAGGGTTGAGTCGGAGCCTGTTTCTCCCCATCCAGGTCTGCACAGCCTCCAGGCACCGGGACATCACTTCAAGGGCATCGTTGGGGTGACCTGGGGTGGAGCTGTACAGCTGGGTGTCATCAGCGTACTGATGGAACTCCACCCCAAAGCCACGGATGATCTCACCCAGTGGCTTTACATAAATGTTGAACAGAAGGGGCAAGAGGCCTGACCCTTGCGGCACCCCACAAATAAGGCACCTCGGGGTCGACCGCTGCCCCCCTGCCAACACAGATTGCGATCAGTCAGAGAGATAGGAGGAGAATCACCGCAAAATGGTGCCCTCCACCCCCAACCCCTCCAACCAGCGCAACATGATACCATGGTTGATGGTATCAAAAGCCGCTGAGAGATCTAACAGGACCAGGATAGAGGAGCAACCCCTATCCCGAGCCCTCCAGAGATCACCCACCAATGCGACCAATGCCGTTTCCATGCTGTGCCCAGGGCTGAAGCCCGACTGGAGTCGATCTAGATAGACAGCTTCATCCAGGTACTGTGGAAGCTGCCGCGCCACCACACTCTCAACAACTTTCGCAATAAAACAAAGGTTGGAGACTGGATGATAATTAGCCAAAACAGCCGGATCCAGAGAGGGCTTCTTGAGGAGGGGCCTCACCACTGCTTCTTTCAAGGCGGCCGGCAGGACACCCTCACTCAAAGAAGCGTTAATAATCCTCTGGAGCCATCCTCGTGTAACCTCCTGGGAAGCCAGCACCAACCAGCAGGGACACGGGTCCAATAAACATGTGGTCACATTCAGCCATCCTAGAATCCTGTCTACGTCCTCGGGAGCCACAGGATCAAACTCCTCCCAGATAACACTCTCAAGACCTGCCTCAATCATCCTGTCCAGACTTACCCAGTCAGAGGCCAAGCCTTCCCGAATCTGAGCAATTTTATCATACAGATACTGGACAAAATCCTCAGCTTGATCCTGCAAGTGATCATCCCGCGCTCCCAGATGGAGGAGGGAGCGGGTCACCCTTATATGGGATTGCATCTGAATTGCATCATCAACAGGGAAAACTTCAAGTGCAGGATAAAGTAATAAAATTGTGAGAGTCTGAACAAATTCTTCACTGTTCTTGTGCAGTTTACTATCTATGCATCCACAAAATGCTCTTCCTCAGATAAGTCGTTGATACCTTCATAGAATTGTATTCAATTTTCACAAGACAGTGTACCTGTGAGGAATGCACACCCACATCCTATACCCACACAAGTTACACATGTAGAATAAAATTTCAGCCAAGGAAATGCTAGTGTAGAATATGCTTTGGGTGGGTGGATTTCCTGCAAAAATGTCAGCTTTTGAAAGTGGACTCCAAAAAGAAATTCCTATAGGGAATTCAAGCCTTTGTAAATTTCCTGCATGCCAGTTATGTTTTTATTTAATGCATGCTAGTGTGCGCTGGGAAAGGGAAAAAGAAATATTACTAAGATTTCTGTTTTTACATTGGTTCACTAATCAAATAGACTTTTTTTTCTATTAGTCACCAGCTTTTTAATTAAATTGAGTATGTTACATGATACTAAAACTGCCTAGCCATCATTTTACGTGAATGCAGTGTAAGATAGCCTTTTTTACAAAATGAAAGGATGTTCCACCCAAATCCATTTTAAATTAGGCTGAACTAAATCTTACATTTGTTTTGTCACATTCTTTCCCACCATGGTGAGATATGTTGGTTATAGGTAGATTGCAGTATTCATTCTTACATTTGCCTCACATTTAACACACCTGATTTCCATTCAGATTATTTCAGTCCTCCACTCCCTGCCATTTTGGATATCATGCTAACGACTTTCTATATTATGCAGATAGGCTTATTATATATTTTAGTCACAGTATGACAAATGTTTATATTTGCAGGGTGCCAGTCATTTCCTGTCTCTCTTCTCTTCATTTTTAAGAAGAGAGTAAAGTCCTCTAACTTTCTGACTATGAGGCTCCTTCCCATCTTCCAGAATAAACCCTAGAAATGAAGACAACATTTGGCACACTGATGGCATGGAAAAGTGCAGATTAGAAATGTATTTATCTGCACCTTCCCCATTTTAAAGGTGCATTCCAAAATCATTAAAAAGAGTTATACAGGTAGTCCCCGTCTTACAACAGTTCATTTAGTGACCATTCAAAATTACAACAGCAGTGGAAAAAGTGACTTATGACCAATTTTCACAGTTACAACCTTTGCAGCATCCTTAAGGTCATGTGACAAAAATTCAGATGTTTGGCAACTGGTTCATATTTATGACCGTTGCTGTGTCCCAGGATCATGTGATCACCTTTTGCGATCCTCCGACAAGCAAAGTCAATGAAAAAGCCAGTTTCACCTAACAACTGTGGCTTGAACGGTCGTAAAATGGGGCAGAATTCACTTAAAATGTTTCACTTAGAGACAGAAAATTTGGGCTCAACTGTGGTCATAAATCAAGGACTACCTGTAATCTGCCCATAAAACTGAAATTTGGGAAATGTATTGCAGTCATTCCCAAAGATCATGGGAGATGAAGTCCACCATATTTTGACAGCAGTCAAAATATCTGCCGGGGAGATGCTGAAAAAGTTAGGATAGTGCTTAAGATCGTTTGATTAAAGCCCTACCCACTTTTTGCAAGTATCAGTACAGGTAGTCCTCAATTTACAACAATTTATTTAGGGAGTGTTCAAAGTGACAATGGCACTGAAAAAAGTATGACCATTTTACACACTTACAAACTGTTACAGCATCCTCACAATCATGTGATCAAAATTCAGGCGCTTGGCAACTGATTCATATTTATGACGTTTACAGCGTCCTGGGGTCATGTGATCCTCTTTTCTGACCTTCTGACCAGCAAAGTCAATGGGGAAGCCAGATTCACTTAACAACTGTGTTACAATCTTAACAACTGCCGTGCTTCACTTAACAACTGTGGCAAGAAAAGTCATAAAACGGGGCAAAATGCACTTTACAAATGTCTCACTTAGCAACATAAACTTTGGGCTTAATTGTGATAATAAATCGAGGACTATCTGTGTGCAATATGCTTCAATTGTATAGTCATGGATGCCATCTTGTAAGAGAAGAGCAGGCAGAGCTGGGGGAGGGGTGGAGTTAAGCACGTCATCAGCTTAGAAACGTTTATGTTGTCACAAACAGTCCATCTCCAACCCTTCCTGAATTCTGTTGACCCTTCTCTGGCACCAATTTAGTGCTGAACTTTAGTCGACTAGATTGTTTATATACAACTGAATAACTCTTCTATGCTGCAACTTAAGAGATGGTCTTGATTCTTTGACCTTGACACATCTTGAGTTTTCCTGAAAATTCACCCACCCCCAACAATTAATGCCCCTGCATCCGGAGGACACTTATTAGGGGAAAAAACAGTGCCGTGATTAGAAAAACTAAAATGGTGAAGCTTTGACATTTTTTTCTTCAAAATGTAGAATGTGAAAAACATGTTAGAAACTTAATTAGGCATTCTCATAGTAGGTGGAAATATATCCAGTTTTCTACAAAAAACTGAAAATAAGTGTTTCTTGTATCTAACATTCAATGTTTAAAGCATTCGGTTTTCCATATTCAGAGATCATGCATCAGATTGTGAAATGGTCTTTATTCACACCCTTATTGTTATGATAAGGCCTTTTGATAATCTTTGCTTGAGTGGCTAAAAGTACCCTGGGTTACAGTTTGAAGCTTGGAATATATTGCGGGAAACAGTGATGGGGTGGGGAAGATTTAGCAAAAGGAATGTGCAAACACAGGTGTGTAATGTCCTTACAAAGGCAATGCGTTTGGCAGCATTCAAAATTCAAATCTGGTTTTAGTTAAATACGCCTGTTGCAAAAGATAAAGAGAGCAGAAGCAAAAAGAGGGGAAAAAAGAGAAGGAATTCTTCTCTGTTGCAGCTGAAAAAGTAGGGGGATCTTTATTGCTTTTATGGTATTTATTTATTTGTTCAATTTATCTGGCTGTTCATCTCAAACGTGATCCTGGGTGGCAAATAATCATAAAATCAATTAAAACCAAATTACCAAAACAATCCAAAAGAAAATTAAACATATTTAGCATTGAGAAATTTATAATCCATAGATGTTAACATAACCAGAAAATGGAGCCCATAACTCACTTGTGACTCCAGGCCTGGGCACATAAACAGGTTTTATGAAAGGCCAACAGAGTTGGAGCCATCTTAATCTCTGAAGGAAGACTGTTCCAGAGAGCAGATGTTAAGACAGAAAAGACACACCTCCTGACACCGCCAGCCAACATTCCTTGGCTAGACAGGACCCAAAGCTTGCCCATTCTGTGAGACCAGATTGGATAGGTAGAAGCAATGTGGAGAAGACAGTCCATCAGATAACCTGATAACCAAGCCATAAAGGGCTTTAAAGGTGATAACCAGCATCTTTTAATTTCATCTGGAAATGCATTGGCAACCAATGCAGCACTGAATCAATGGTGCTGCATGTGCCAAGGACTAGATACCATTTACTATTAATTCAGCTGCATTATGCACAAATAGCAATAGCACGTAGACCTATATACCACTGCGCAGTGCTTTACATCCATCTCTAGGCAGTTTTACAGAGTCAGCATATTGCCCCCCCAAATCTGGGTCCTCATTTTACCCACCTCGGAATGATGGAAGGCTGAGTCAACCTTGAGCCAGTGAGACTCGAACTGCCGGACTGCTAGCAAATGTTCCTTAAGGGTAGCCCCATGTAGAGTATGTTGTAATCCAGACAGGAGGTCATGAGTGCATCACTAACAAGGAGCAAAATCTCCTAGTCCAAGAATGTTTGCAACTGCACAACCCAAAGATATGCAAAGGTCCTCTTAGCTATGGTTACTACTTGCTCTTTGGGCAGGAGTTGTGAATCCAACAGGACTCACAGATTGTGCATCAAGTCCCTCTAGAATCCAAAGTGGAAAATCCTTGACACCAAAAGGTGTAAGCACTCAAAGCCATTCAGTCTTGTTTGGGTTGAGCCAAAGCCTGCTGAACCCCATTAAAACCTTTACAGCGTCTGGGTACTGGGATGGGATGGCTTTTTATGGAAAATTACACACACACATATATAAAATTGCTCAGGGAGTTGAGAGATATCTGCCATATGTCCAAATGAAAAATGGATTTTAAGCTGCAGGTTCCCATCTTTATTTCTATTATGGATGTCCTTTGTTGTTATCTTAAGTTACTATTAGTTATATTGCAGATATTTCCTTCTAGAGTTGTGCAGAAATCTTGGGAGAATTCATGAAGTTGATCTAAATAGCAAAAGCAATATCACTTAGGCTTATATACTGCTTCACCGTGCTTTACAGCCCTCTCTAAGTGGTTTACAGAGTCAGCGTATTGCCCCCAACAATTTGGATCCTCATTTTACCCACCTTAGAAGGATGGAAGGCTGAGTCAACCTTGAGCCCAGTGAGATTTGAACTGCCAAATTGCAGGCAGCAGGCAGCCAGTAGAAGTAGCCTGCAGTACTGCACGTTAACCACTGCATCACCGTAGCTCGTGATCAACTTTTAATTTCAATAAATTGCTTAAAATTTGTAAACAGCTTCTGAGTTTTCCTACTTGCAGGCAGTGAACTGATGAAGGAAGGTGGGAGATGGGGTGCAGGGAAGGGAAAAACTCAGTGTCAGGGTTCTGAGTAATGCACCCAATGAAAGCAGAACTGTGAGGCAGGTAGATTCCTCAAAGAACAGGTTTATTGGATACATCATATTGGCACAGCCAGTGAAAATCACACATTATTGGATTCACTGCTTTTTATTGATAATGAATTACTACTTTGGGTTCTCTAATAAGCATCATCATTATCGTCAGACATTCAATGGTGTCCAACATGCAGCCGGTCTATGGATCAGCACTCTCCATGCTCTTCTGTCTTGAACAGCCTCCTTCAGATCTGCCATGGTCATCCCAGTGTCATCTTTTATAGTGTCCAACGAGCGGGTACTAGAGTGGCCCCTTTTCCTTTTTCCACTGATCATTTCCAGCATGATTGACGGCTCTCATGACATGACTTCTTTGTTCGTTATTTTTGCAGTTTGTAGAGTTAACTAGGAAAAGAAAAGGAGGATATTGTGGTAGCCCAAATTGACTTTATTCTATTTGGTTAAGTCAGAAACAACTGATTTTTTTTTTAAAAAAAATCAACTTTATTGATGATAAACCATGATGACGAACCTATGGCACGCGTGCCACAGGTGGCACGCGGAGCCATATTGGTGGGCACATGAGCGTTGCCCTAGCTCAGCTCCAGCACGCATGCTTGTGCTGGCCAGCTGATTTTTGGGACTTCTGGGCCCACCGGAAGTCGACAAATGGGCTGTTTCCGGCCTCCAGAGGGCCTCCGGGTGGGTGGGGTGGAGAAGGCTGTTTTCACCCTCCCCAGACTCCTAGAAAGCCTCTGGAGCCTGGGGAGGGCAAAAAACAGGCCTACTGTGCCACTGGGCCATCACATGCCAAAAGCAAGGGGAGCACGGGGTGGTGGTGGGGTGTCGCGCGTGTATGCATGGGGGGGGGGGCAGGGCGCATAGTGCGCGACCACCCCGCACTCCCGAGCTTTTGGCACACGATGGCAAGAAGGTTAGCCATCACTGTCATAGAACAAGCAAACAAATTTGGCAGTACCTGGAGTCTACCAGTCACAGGGGAAACCATATCTTGCATGATTCTGAAATTTGAAGGAATAGACACAACACACCATCCCATCTGAATATCTTTTTCAAGCCCTTCACTGGTATTTACTAAGTGTTAAGTCTAGCATATATATTTTTTACTGCTGGATTCTGTTCTGTTGATAGTCAATCCTAAAAAACTGAAGCTATCTAGCCATATCTTCACTGTCAATTCTAAGACAGGTTGTTATATCTTTTTTTGGCATGCAACACAATTTTTTGCAACGTACTTCCCCTGGCAGATTGACTCTTCCTCTCCTTGCACTTTGCATACACCCACACAGTACACCCACACCCACGCCCACGATACTTTAACAATATAAATATTATTGCAGTTATTTTCATTTTGTGAAAGATGGTTTAACACAAACTGTTTTGTGTTTCACTGCTGAGAGTCACAAATAATTGAGGCAGCTTACAAATATTGCAGAGGAAAAAAAATAAATCGCTAGGACTGATCTTTGATGTGCTAAAAAAACTAAAATGATGGCTTTTCATACAAAATAGAAATGCTTGAAATGCTATATGACCATCCAACGATTCCTGAGTTGGCATTGACATGAAATCTGATGCTCCCATTGCTAGTCTTGCATCTGTTCAGCCAAATAGAGCTGCCCTGATTACATATGTGCATATGGCTTTAATTCTTCAGCTTTGCTGTCCTTCCTTTTCTGTACATCGTGAGCAGACAAGGCAAATACCCACCACGCAGGGCACGGAAGCAACAATGGCTCTCACTGCAAAGTGTGCGCTGTTCCTCTCCCTACACCCCCTTCTGTCACATTAGAACTTGACTAAAGTGGGGAAAAATGCCAAACAATTAGGAATTATGAAGGGAGCCAAGTCACTAAGTTCTGTTCTTGTTCTTATATTTTGAATTTCCCTCCTTTCTTTCCATTTTTAGGTAGTTGGCAGATGCTGACATTCAGATTCCTTTGTGGGGGGTGAGTGGGGTGCTAGTATTATCATTTCACTGTTGGACTATTAAAATATTTAAGTTATATCCAATTAATCTGGCATGCTAATTAGAATGTTCTACACCTCTTGGGTAACTGTGTTGGAGCACTGATACAAAAATGGCTCAATTTGGAATATCTGTTTAGAGAGACTATAGCAGCATGGTGGGAGAAGAGGCTGAATGGAAGGGAGCCTATGTGTCTGCCTTGTCTGTCCAGACAAGAATCACAGCCAGAAGTAGTAGCTCAGGGTTGTCAAATTCCCGGCCAGTAGGCCAGATGCGTCACACACTGGCCACGCCCACCCCCGGTTTAGCGAAGGTGGAAAAAGTCGTGATACATCACGTGATGATGTGATGACACGAGTTTGACACCCCTGTACTAGCTCAATTATAAGGTTACATTAACAGAATTTTGGGAGTCTGAAAGTACATCTCTTCAACCCCTCGACTTTGCAGTCCAAGAAATTAGGGAGGGTGCCTTCTGAAATGTTTGCTATACCCTATTCTTTCTATGGCTCAGCTACCTCTTATTTGACATTGTTTAGTCTGTGGCTCTTCCTCCTGTCTCCCAAGGTCATTCCTACATACCATTACACTGTGTGCCCACCTTGGCCAGGAATGGCTAATAGCAATAGTACTTAGATTTATATATCACTTTACAGCCCTCTCTAAGCAGTTTATAGAGTCAGCATATTGCCCCCAACAATCTGGGTCCTCATTTTACCGATCTTGGAAGAATGGAAGGCTCAGTCAACCTTGAGCCTGGTGAGATTTAAACTGCCAAATTGCAGGCAGCTGGCAGTCAGCAAAAGTAGCTTGCAGTACTGCACTCTAACCACTGCACCACTGTGGCTCATAATAAGTGCTATTGGAATTTCATCCACTACTGATCCATTGACTTCACATATGACATATGAGATAGTGAAGTATAACAGATTTTTACACTCCTCGAAGCTGCTGTCAGACATGTCTATGAAGATTCTCAATCATCCAGTCATGGTTGTCCCAAAGGGTCTTTTCCAAAAGACAACCCAACTTTCTTGGTTTATTTTTATTTCTTGAAAATGTTTTGGTTCTCATCCAAGAAGCGTTTTCAGTTCTAGAACTGAAGAATCTCCTTGGATGAGGAATGAAATGTTTTCAAGAAATAAACCAAGAAAATCCATTTACTTTTTGGAAAAGCACTTTTGGGATTGCTCTCTGACAAGAAATGTATTTGC
The DNA here is from genome assembly GCA_012654045.1 of Ptyas mucosa. Lineage (NCBI taxonomy): Eukaryota > Metazoa > Chordata > Lepidosauria > Squamata > Colubridae > Ptyas > Ptyas mucosa. The sequence continues at coordinate 79,587,832 of WNWU01000001.1, forward strand.
AAATAGGGAAATGTCCTCAAACTAGCCCTGCTTTTAAAAAATTATAGCTGTGATTATGTACTAGCTTACAACCATTTCTTTTTAACTGCAGTCTGGCCCCAAAGTGTGAATTTGGGGAAGAGCCTTGGTAGTACAGTGGTCTAAAGCACCCTGTTATTAACACCAGCTGCCTGCAATTATTGCAGGTTCGAATCTCACCAGGCTCAAGGCTGACTCAGACTTCCATCCTTTCTAAGGTAGGTAAATTGAGGACCCAGTTTGTGGGGGCAATAAGCTGACTGTATAAATATACAAAAGTATGAAGGCTATTGCTTAGCGCATTGTAAGCCGCCCTGAGTCTCCGGAGAAGGGCGGCATATAAATCAAATTTTTTTAAAAAATTAATTGAAAGTAGCATAATCTTGCAAACAAAATAATTGCGGAATGGATTGCATTTTGACACAACTACACTTTTGTCTAGAGTAATTTGCTACCGCACACCTACGGTACGTCCATCTTTGCTGTTGTCCTTTTTGTGATCACTCTTGCAAATCTCTAGAGTTCTCTAGGGAGCTGCCACTTAAGTCATACCCTTTGCTGATTTGGCTCTCTTTTTGTTGTCCTTAGACCTTAGTTGTGTGTATTCAGGGTGGATGCCAGAAGTTGTCTCAGTGCTAAACCTCTGCACCTGTAGAGAAAATGTTGTGGTATGTTGGAGAAAAATATTTCCTTTGCAAATCGATGAATTCCTTCTGAGACCATGCAAATCTCACCACACCAGATTTAGTTTAGACATGATGAAGCCTGGGTAGTACTGTTTCAGGTTTTGGGTGGGTGGGCGGGCGAACATATGTTTGAATACTCTGCCATGTGCTTTTTGTATATTTCATGGAGTAGGCTGACTCCTCTTTCCAAATATATTTTTCGTTTGCAAGGAGTTGTTTTTTTTAAAAAAAATGAATGAGCTTTTAGAAATTTAACTCCAGTGTCTTGCAGAGACACACATTCTGAAATGGTACAATTTAGAAAAGCTTAGCCCAATACCCTGATGATTGCATAAACTGGCACTTGACGTGTCATAGCAAAAGGAATGCACATATTCCATTAAACTACTTCAGACAAGTAGTTTGTGTAATCCTATACTGATTATTTTAAAAGGTAAATCTAACAACACAGGAAGCAGCCTGATACTGAGTTATATGTCTGGTCCACCTAACCTAGTGTTGTTACCACTAAAACCATCCAGTTTAATTGAAAATAAGGTAGAATAAGCATACATTTGGATGCGAAAGAGAAGCAATGGAAGGGAAGCTGTGCCATTTCTACTCATGGATGTTTTTATGAATTGCAATAAGCTTCTTTCTCTTACAAAAAGGATCTTAGGAAATAAGGATCAATGAGGAAAAACAGAAGGACCAACCACTTAGATGGGATGGCATCATCTAGACCTCCTCAGCCTTATTAATAGGAATTACAACACTAGCATAACCTACAACAACGTGTGGTTGTATCACAACCATTTTGAACAAAATAAATCTCTATGATATTTTAAATCGTGCTGAACAGCCTCTTTCTATGCAATTTTGAGATTATATTCTTGAAAGAAAGTTAAGACATGGACTCAGTCAGTTTATCAGACAAGTAAGCAAATAAATATATGAACATTTGGTGCTGAATTTGCTTGTTTTCACCCCTTCTTTGTTTTTTATGCTACGTCTGATGACAAGTAATGCCAGAGATCTTCTTAGAACTAAAATGATGAAGCCCCAGTATTGGTATCTTTTGTCAAAAAAAAGTATCTTTCTCTTTTGACAAAAAATATGGTAAACTGAAATGGTGAACAGGATCTTGGAAGGATAGAAGAATTGATGGGAAGCAGGTTCTCCAACCTACTTTTTAGTAAATGAGTGTTTTGTGATTGAACATTCCCTCCATGATAACCATTTTGAGACAGTGCCCATTACATGCTTTCAAAATTAAAATCCAGTTGCAAATCCTTTGGATTATGTTCTACGCAAAAAAAAAATCCTTTGTTTGCACAAGCAATGAGTTATTAAGAATAATAAGAATTATTCATTTAGAATAACTCATTTAGTGGATTTCTTATGGATTAAGGGGTTTCTTTATTTTGAATTGCTAACTGACTACCTCTAACATGCATCTACTTGGAAATTTTGGAGAAGGTGGATTATCTCCACAAGACAAATCTCGTCATCCCTTTGCGTCAACAAAGTGTCATTGGCTTTAGGATTGTACATGGATTAGGAAAAAATGGAAGGAATTTGATCTTTAAAACGCTTTTTTATATCTTTTTTACAATGATGTAATTAAAGATTACTATTAAAAAGATAACTTTCAAAAAATAAAAGAATAAAAGGAAAAATAGAATGTGTAGGAAAAAATAGAAAGAAAAAGAGAAAGAGAAATAGACAATAAAGTAAAATAAGAATATAGTAAAGAAAAAAGACATATATAAAGAAATCACAACAGGTATAAACAATTTTAATAATTTATCACTTTCTCTCAAAGTAGTGTATAACAAATGATCTCTTCTTTGTGCATCTCATCTCTCTCTCTCTCTCTCTCTCTCTCTCTCAATGGCTTTTATTATTTTTTATAATTAACTCAAAGACATGCATATAGCTAATACTCTTTCCTTTTCCTATTTTCACCACCATCACAACCCTGTGAAATGGGCTGGGCCTAGAAAGAGTCATTGGCCCAATGTCACCCAGCCAACTTTCATGCTTAAGGTGGGACTAGAATTCAGTCTCCTGGTTTTTAGATTGATGCCTTTAGCACTGCAGCAAACAAACTTTTCTTATCTATAAACATATCTTAAAGCCTTCTCATTCAGTCTTGATCAGCAACAGATTATTAGGGCTGTTAGAGAGATAACAACACATTTATTTTAATTTTGATCAAATAAACCAACTTTATATACTTTCCTTTTAGTTTTAACAATCTTGATCATTAGTCCCTTCAAATGTTATTTTACAACTTGACTTATTTTAATTTTTTTTTTGTTCTTCATCACAACATTCTTCAAAGTTTTAACAAGTTTCTTCTGTAAATCCAACATAGGAAAGTTATCCAGGTCACTCTTTAGGTTTGTTATTTGTAGAGCCCTTTTGATTATTAAAACATCAGCCAGTGGAACATCTTTTTTCATAGCACTGTGATGGAATATGCATCTGTAGGAGCAGTGGGGGAGAGTTTTGGCAAAACAGAGGCCTAGATTAAGAGACTGCATTTCCAAGCTGGAAGTGGGGGAGGAAGTGGTTTAGAGTAGCCACATCCCATAATCTCTTAAAATGTACCTAGTAGGTTAGAAAATTCTAACTTTAGTTTGGCAAGATTCTGTTCAATAGGAGTCAGCAAATAAAGGATTGAAATAGAATAGAATAGAATAGAATAGAATAGAATAGAATAGAATAGAATAATAGAGTTGGAAGGGATCTTGGAGGTCTTCTAGTCCAATCCCCTGCTTAGGCAGGAAACCCTACACTATTTCAGACAAATGGTTATCCAATCTCTTCTTAAAAACTTCCAGCATTCACAAGTTGGAGCATTCATAACTTTTGGAGGCAAGTTGTTCCACTGATTGATTAATTAATTAATTGTTCTAATTGTCAGGAAATTATGCCCACACCTGGTTTAGCAAAGGGGAAAAAAGTCCCAATATGTCACATGATGCCCCGTGACAATGTAAATTTGACACCCCTGATTTAGACCATGGATTTAGACCAATAATATTTCTAAATTATTAGAAAGCAAAAGATACCTATAAGAGTCTTCTCTAAGTGGATGTTTTCTCATATGTCAATCTTCATATCTTGGCTTAAGCAACTCAGAGACAAAACATTCTTTTGAGTATTTGCTGTGTCAGTAACCCTGTGTGGTTTTTGTGGCAAACAACTTTTGCATGATTTCCACCAAATAGAAGAAACCCTTGTTATCAGTATTTTCTAAATCATTAGAACATCTCAAAATAATCTACCATCTGCAGTTAAAAGTTATTGATTTGTAACGAATAAAAGAGGGTAGCCTTGAAAGACAGAAGGAAGATCTGCTACCAAAATAACAATCAGATAAATGAAAAATAAGCCCTGCCCAAGAAAGTGGTTTTTGGAAATATCTCAGAGAACTCCTACCTTTAATTCTCGTGAAGATATAAGTGGGAAGAAGGGAAGCACATTCTGACTTGCAAGATTCTGTTACTTTTGCTGTTCCAATACAAGTGGCTTTAGATTTGCATGGTACTTGTTTCTTAGTCTGGTCTTCCTTATCGGACTGCCATTAACTTGAGCAAAAATGTTGATATCTTGTCAAATGAACTTGACTCTTTGTGATGTCAGATAATCAGAACATTAAAAATTGGAAGTAGATCAACATTTTGTCATCAGAATAGCCAATTCAGTCATGGCCTCCTGTTCCTACATATTGCCATCACATCAGGAATATGTGATCATTTCCCATGTACCCAAAAAGAATGCAATAAATTATTCTCCAGGCATGTGTTTGATTGTAGAGAAAAGAAGTAAGGAAAAAAAGATGTGTACTTGCTGAAAAGTCAATGATAGTACACCATTCCTTCCTTCCTGATAAGGCTTAGCACCGATAGGCATTTGTTTTTGACTAGGATAGGACTGTGTATCTTTTTGGCTGACAGATTCTTGGGTTTGAGCTGAGAAACAGGAATTGAGCATTATTTCCCAAACATTTGTAAGCTAAAAATGAGTAAAAATACTCATTTCTAATTATCTAAGTGCCCGAGCCCACTGTAACAATATTGCCAAAAAAGCATTAAGAGTTGTTAACCTACTCTTGCGTAGCTTCTTCTCTGGTAATGTTGTACTACTAACTAGAGCATACAAAATATTTGCTCGTCTGTCTGGAACACGCACTGCATATTGGACATAAATATAATAGAGAGAGTCCAGAGATATTTTATGAGAAGAGTCCTCCATTCCTCTAACCACAATAAAATACCTTATGCCACCAGACTTCAAATTTTGGGCTTAGACAACTTAGAACTATGCCGACTTCAATCTGACCTAAGCATAGTACATAAAATCATCTGCTACAATGTCCTACCAGCCAATGAATACTTCAGCTTCAACCAAAACAATACAAGAGCACACAATAGATACAAACTCATGGTAAACCGATCCAAACTAGACTGCAGAAAATATGACTTTAGTAACAGAGTTGTCAATGCCTGGAATGCACTACCTAACTCTATGGTTTGTTCCCCAAACCCCCAAAAATTTTAACCTTAGACTGTCTACTATAGACCACACCACATTCCTAAGAGGTCTTTAAGGGCCATGCATAAGCGCACCAGCATCCCTGTCCTAATGTTTTCTTTTATTCGTATCCATTTCATGTATTTATAATTATGTTTATACTTGTATCTGTCGTAAAATACATGCTTGACGAAAAAGATATATAAGTAAAATAAAATAAATACTTTGGTAGTCACATGGTAAAGAGAATGGCTGAAAGTGATTTATGGAGAGTAGTTATGAAGACAAGAATACAGGTAGTCCTTGACATTCAACCGTAATGGAACCTGCTTGTTAGGGTCATATGTTGTAATGGTCATAAAAGAGGTTGGTCACATGGCCAATTTTACAATGGTTTTTGCCATGTTTGTTAAGCAAATTCTGCAATTGTAAAGTGGCCATCACTGTCATTAAAGCAATGGTTTGCTATGGGTGTGGTTTTACCAGATGTACAGGTAAATCTTGATTTATGACCCTAATGGAAATTACATGTTACAGTAAGTAGTGGGATTAAAATCCCATCGCTACCAGTTCACTCGTGGACGCACACTCATGCATGCGCACAACACTTCTGTGCATGTGCAGAAGCTTCTGCGCATGCACAAAGATATCCAGGCGGGAGGGTGGAGCCTCCCGCTGCTGCTGCTACTGGTTCGCCCAATCTGGGGTGAACCGTTAGCAACCCACCACTGGTTACAGTTGCATGTCGCGATGGCCATTGAGTAAAGTTGCATACGAAGTACGGTCATATGTCGCTACAGCTCTTAGGTGAAATGTCAAGGAAACTCCACAAACTCCTGAAACAAATGGAGTCTCCTTAAAAAAAAGCAGAGCCTCCTACAGACTCCAGAAAAGTATTCCTTCTCTTGTTGCCAAGCGCCCAAAGCTTGATCACATGATCATAGAGAAGGCCTGACTGGCAGAACTTCAAATCCAGATCATAAGTCCTCTTTTTGGGTTGGTTGTTAAGTTGCTAAGCAGTTGGTCCTTAGTCAGAGCTACCAGTAATAAAAGAGTTAAGCTTTGTTCATGCTCTTTCTTTTATAGGATAATTGAAGAAGATCTTGACTGATTATTGGCTTTAAACATTATTTTAAAAATCATCTGGCAGAGTATATTTCTCCCCTCCAGGCTGTTTTTCTTTCTTAAAAAATATTTAGTGGCATTAGGACCAGACCTTTGAAACCCTAAAATGCTGGATTGAAACAGTTCCAGTTCTCTAAGGTTTTCACAAGTGGAAGACTAAAGAATCTAGTGAGGCTTCCAAATTGGGTGCCTGAGAATGCATTTGTAAACCTATGGTGATTTTTGCAGATCTGTAGTTTATGTTTCAAGCATAGAAGTCGTATATACCCAAATCGAGAAAGAAGTTTTGGCTCTAGTTCAATGTAGTAAAAAATACCAAGTTTTCATTAATGGGAGACTTGTGTTTACTAAGACAATCCACAGGTCCTTAATTATTATTACGGACATGGATCTTTGACATACCTCCCAAATTTCAGTAACAATCCATTCAATTGCAGTTTTACCATTTACCATTGACATATACAGTATGTCAGGCAAAGGTCTAGTGATGCATGATCCAATCTGGGTTGGTCACCGGGACCAGAGGTTTTGTCTTCAGTGACTGACCTGAGATTGGAACCTGCAGCATTATCCTGGGACAGGTATATTCACTTTCATTTGAAAGATCTAGTGCAATGGTGGAATTCAATTTTTTTTTTACTACCGGTTCTGTGGGCGTGGCTTGGTGGGCATGGCAGGGGAAGGATACTGTAAAATCTCCATTCCCACTCCACTCCAGGGGAAGGATACTGCAAGAGCCTGGTGGCACAGTAGACTAAAGCACTGTGATTAACATTCAGCTGCTTGCAATTACTGCAAGTTCGAATCTCACCAGGCTCAAGGTTGACTCAGCCTTCCATCCTTTCTAAGGTAGGTAAAATGAGGACCCAGATTGTGGGGGCAATAAGCTGACTTTGTATAAATATACAAAAGTATGAAGGCTATTGCTTAACGCACTGTAAGCCGCCCTGAGTCTTCGGAGAAGGGCGGCATATAAATCTAATTTTTTAAAAAATCCCCATTCCCTCCCCACTCCTGGGGAAAGAATATTGCAAAATCTCCATTCCCACCCCACTCTGGGGTTAGACAGAGGTGGTATTTGCCGGTTCTCAGAACTACTCAAAATTTCCACTACCGGTTTTCCGGAATCTGTCAGAACTGTTGAATAGCACCCCTGGTCTAGTGAGTTACTGAATGTCTATGGAGATTCTTAGTCATTCAGGTCATAGTTGTCCCAAAGATGCTTTTTTCAAGAGGCAACTGGACCTTCTTGTTTTTCTTTGAAGTCATTTCACTTCTCATCTGAGCTGAAGAACCTTCTTGGAAGAGAAGCAAAAGAAGAAGCAGTTACCTCTTGAAAATAACTTTGAGAAAGTGACTTGCTGGTACTCAAGTTCAGGTGGTTGATGAATGTATGGTAAGGTTCATCTGGGCAGCGATATGGTACATGAAAGTGAGGTTCTCCCAAAGTACTCATTTATTGAAGGCGCATGGAACAAATTTATTGTGGCCCTGGTTCAAGAGCCATATTTCCTACAGTGATGAAAGCTCTTGCTGATGGCTGATCTACTCAGTGAGTTCCCACTTCATATTTTAAAATTTTGAGCAACCTTTCTGTAGTTGATGATGTTGTCATGTAATTTCTTTTACCAGTAAGCCTGATATGATTAAACAATTCATGAGGGTCTTCTTGGTATGGAAAACATTTAAATGTCAGGCTGCATAAGTTTATGTTGGCCAGCATTAGCAGGGATATTGAAAATGCTGCATGTAATTACATTCCATGTCAAAAAACATGCAGGGCTTCAGAATAATGCTGGCGATTTGCATAAAACATAGAGAAGAAGGGGAGGGGTTAGGGCTACCATTTAAAGAATTATTTAGAGTCACATGGTAAGCAAATTGGCTGAGACTGGTTTACAGAACACTACTTAGTCTCACTTTATGTATAGACCTAGTAGTTAAGTTAACAGTAATAAGAGTTCTAATAAGCTCTAGATTCTCTGTTGTATAAATGCAAGAATGTTACAGAGAACAATTTGTGAAAATGCAAGTTGGCATTCCACTACAGACATAGCAGGCAAAGATAATGTTCTAATACCAAGGAAAGCAAATAATATAGATACTAAGTCTATATTATTAAGAAGTGCATGCACTCCACATCTGCTCAGGCATTTGATGCTTTGTACATTTTTCTAACATTTCTTTTTTCTACCAGTGTTCCTTAGTCTTTCTCTTTATAATCATAATCTGTATGGTTCCCGCCCTGATATATATACCCTTCCACATTACACCTTTAGGAAATAAATATAGGTATATTAAAAATTAAAATCTCAAATTACCAAAACTCATGAGATTTTAGTGCTCTGTGTAAGATTTTGGGAGCAATATCAATAACTTTTGAGCTCTGTTGATCTCCCAGTGTTTGGTCATTGAAATTTTCTTTTTTAATTTTCATACAGGGAGTAGGATCAAAATAGTCTGGACAGCTACAATGATGTAGTTGAAGCCCCAACCCTTTTAAACTTGTGATGTACATCAGATGATTACCTTTAGTGACTTTGTGTACTACCAACACTCTTGGGCTGCAGGTTAGGAATAAGTGCTCTATAATGAAAGTCTATCATGTAGGAAGATAGCTTTCATTTTCTGAGTGGAAGTTAAAACTATATGTACCTTAATTCTGATTTGCTCTCCAGTCTGACTCACAGTATACTCTGTGGTTCCAGAATGGAATGGAACGGAATGGAACGGAACAGAACAGAACAGAACAGAATCATAGGGCCGGAAGGAACCTTGGAGCTTTGAGGTCTTCTAACTGAAAGGGACCTTGGAGGTGTTCTAGTTCAACCTCATGCCCAATGCAGGAGATTATATCATTCTGAACAAATGGTTGTCCAATCTTTTCTTGAAAACCTCCAGTGATAGAGTACCCACAATTCTGGGAGGCAAGCTGTTCCACCAGGGGTGAAATGCTATCGGTTCACTTCACTTCGGGCGAACCGGTAGTGATAAAAACTACCAGTTCGGGAGAACTAGTAATAAAAAAAACTACTGGTTTGGGCGAACTGGTAGTTTAAAAAAGCTACCAGTTTGGGTGAACCGGTAGTTAGCTACTAGTTTGGGTGAACCGATAGTTAAAAAAAAGCTACTAGTTCCTCTGAACCGGTATTTCCAACAATCAGCTGTGCCGTGAGGTTTAGCTTTGCTAGAAAGCAGGAAATCCTGCTTTCTAGCAAAGCTAAATCACGCAGCACAGCTGATCCCCTCTCGCTGTTCTACTTACCTTCCCAAGCCTCCTTTTGCCTTCTACTGAGCATGCGCTGAAGAGGCTTGGGAAAGTAAGTAGAACAGCGGGGGTGGGTGGTGGGGTGGGTGGGGGAGGTGGGATCAGCTGTGCTAGAAAGCAGGAAATCCTGTTTTCCAGCAAAGCTAAATTGTGCGGTACAGCTGATCCCCCCTCGCTGTTCTACTTATCTTTCCAAGCGTCCTTTTGGTGCACACTGCGCATGCAGTGCATGTTTGGCACCCAGCGTGCATGTGCGGTCAGCGAACCAGTAGCAAACCGGTTCGGATTTCACCACTATGTTCCACTAATTAATTGTTCTCACTGTCAGGAAATTTTCCCTTACTTCCAGACTGGAATGCTCTTTAATGAGCTTCCACCCATTGCTCCTTGTCTTATCCTCAGAAACTTTGGGGAATAGGTTGACCCCTTCCTCTCTGTGGTAGCCCCTCAAGTACTGGAAGACAGCTATCCTATCACCCCTAATTCTTCTCTTGGTTAGGCTAGACTTACCTAGTTCCTGTAATCATTTCTCATATAAGTTTTCCTGCAAATGCCTAATCAGTTTAGTTGCTCTTCTCTGGACTCCTTCTAGAGTCTCAGCATCTTTTGCGTCTCATGGTGACCAGAATTAGATGCAGTAGTCCAGGTGTGGCCTTACTAAAGCAGTATAAACCAGTACTATCACTTCTTGTGATCAAATCTGAGTTCGATCTTTCCTTTAAATCAAAGGAAATGAAACTCAAAAGGAAAAAAAAATCCTAGCTCTAAAAGTCATTGCCGCGATATCTAAGTAGTGAATAATAAAATATATATAATTGTGAATAAATGGATTAATATCGCATTCAATTATTATTCAATATTAATATTGAAATATAGACAGAATTAATTGTATCGGGAGGTCAGTAAACATTAGATTGATATCTTCTTGTTGGGTGAATCACATCCAGAACCTGCATATGAGAAGTTGGAGAAAAATGAGAGGCAGATTTGGAAACAGTGACCCTAATTTTTTTTTTACTCCAATACCAATTTTTCTCTTCTCTGGCATTCAGACTGAGAGTTAATCCAATCAGTAGCTTAAATGTGTTAAGCGCCTTATTGTTTGACACATTTGCCGCACAGCATCAAACCTCAGCTGATGCATTTGCTCCCTTTAGGGACAAAAGTACACTGAGAGAAAGAGGAGGTGTTATTTTACATCTTGACAAATTTGCTTTGAATAACCCACATTTAATCTAGCTGGCCTGGTTGCAAGCCTGTAACATTGATAGGGTTTTGGAAGAACTCTGTAAGGTTTTGCTATTCCTCTGCTTGGGATACCAAGGTTTCTTCTACCCAGGAAGGCTTGTTCTCTTCCTCCACCTCTCCCATTGCTCTGTTGAAGGTTTTTTTTCTGCCTTGGAGCATTGCGAACTCTATGATTCTTTGGATATACCAGTTCTTTGTCCCAGTGGTGAAATACAAATTGTTTTACTACTGGTTCTGTGGGCGTGGTTTGGTGGCTGTGGTGTGGCTTGGTGGGTGTGGCTTGGTGGGCATTGCAGGGGAAGGATACTGCAAAATCTCCATTCCCTCCCCACTCCTGGGGGAAGGATATTGCAAAATCTCCATTCCCATCCCCACTCTGGGGCCAGCCAAAGGTGGTATTTGCCGGTTCTCTGAACTACTCAAAATTTCAGCTACCAGTTCTCTGAACTGCTCAAAATTCGCACTACCAGTTCTCCAGAACCTGTCAGAACCTGCTGGATTTCACCCCTGTTTCGTGCCCATTATAACCAAAGGACAAGTACATGGTCAAAAATGGCAATCACATTTTTACACCCCACTTGTAAAAGAAGGACTTATGCTAGTCTAGATCTCCTGCAATGAGACCAGTTCCCTGATAAGGTGGCTCATGAAATTTACTAGAAAGTTCTGAATTTAATGGTGGGAAGTAAATTGATTTTAGGGAAAGGCTAACAAAACATCAGTGTTTTGTATATGAGCATCGATTTACTGAGAGGGAAAAGGAACAAAGGAAGGAAGGAGGGAGAGAGGGAGGGAGGATAAGGCAAACCATTATACAACCCAGATATGATATTTAGCAACAAAAATAACTAAGCATTACAGTTTGGAGGAAAAGGAAATATTTTAAACTCTTGTAAAGCAGAACTATGCTGATTATTAAACTTCCCATGCCTTGATCTTTAGCTCTCCTCCAGCTGGAGTTCAAAAGAGATTCCAAATGTTGGCTTTTGAATTGGAAAAATGACCTCAAAACTTAGCATTTATTGGGTTTTTTTCCAAAAGTTGTGCATTACAGATAATTTCCTCATCCACTAGAAAAGTTATTACCACGCTTCCTGTCTGCCAAATATTGTCAAGGTAACTGACTGAAGTGTAGCCATAATTGTGATAATGGCTATTGAGCAAGGGAGGTTGTATTTTGCAATAATAATTAATAGCCATTAATGGAAATCTTTTGTCTACTTTTTAAAAAATCAACAGAATGGGACCATCCTTACATTTCATGATAGTGAATCCTGTGTCAGTGATATATATTCCTAAGCCGTATATCTGTATCTGATGAATGTCTGTTTGCACACGCACTTTCTTTCTTACACTCCTTTAATTCAGGACTAGTTCTAAAAAGAAAATCAAGCAATGCTAAATTCTGTATTGTCTTAATATTTATAACAAATGCTCAGCTACACAAATACGCAATCGTCTAATTCTTATTCCATGTTCTGTTGTTCATTCAAAGCCGTCCTAGGATTTTTAGACAAGCGGCAGAGGCCCGGTTGAGATGTGGCCATGAAATGGGAATAATTTTGCTAAGAAGCGAAACTATCCAGCATCATATTGTAGCTGTGAGAAAAAGGGAAAACAACCTGAGCGGGAAGCTTGTCACTTTAGAAAACGGTGTTCACATCACAAATCCATATTAGAGTCCAAAGGTGAGAGGAACGCTCTTTGAGAATTTTGTTGTATGAACTTCTACACCGGATCTTATGCAGATGACATGTCATCACGCAGGGCAATGCTTATCTGTCCAACCCTGGCCTTTGCTTCTTTGAGATCGAGCAGCCCCCTTCCTCGACCTCTTCTTTTATTGAGAGTGACTCTGTGCTTTGATCTTGCAAAAGCCCAGGGGCCAACTGAAGATGTTTGCTCCTGGAGTCTTCCTCTGTTTCCCCTTCTCTGCCTCCCCACCCTCAGGAGGGAACAGAAGACGTTACTCAGACAGTGTAAGCAGGCACAAAAAAAGCCTCTTTGGTAGTTTTAAAAATCTTAAGAGCTGACGGAGGTAACCACAAAATGGACTGTCCCTTGCTGGATGATGGTAAGCTGAAATACCACACAAATATCTCCATGTTAGGAAAATGCACCTGTGGAATTGGATCTGTTTCCACTTTGCTTTAGCCCCTCTCCTCCTTTATTTATTTGTGCCGTTCAGAGGTTATCAGAGGAAATCAACATTGAATAATTTAAAACAAGGGAAAGAAACCCTCTAGAATCTTGGTAAGCAAACTTGTCTTCATGATTTGATGAGAGAAGAATGGTTAACTTAGTGTAGCACAGAGGGGTGCCGCTTGCAAATCAAACCAGAGAGGGAAAAGGATCTAAAAGAGGGGAAATTTAATATTTTAATAAATAAATAATATCTTGCAGACAAATATATGGGAGGATCCACAAATAATCCCCCCTCTTTTTTCCCTGCCTCTGATTTTTATTAAATCTTTTTTTTTTACAATGTTAAAAGATAAACATGAAAAAATATAGAAGGCTAGCAAGAGAAAAAGATGTTGAAAATAATAGAATGTGAAGAAAAGAACAGATGCCAAAGAAGTACTTTTTATCTTCTTTACAGCAGTTATAGACATATTTGGTAACATTTTCCCCTTTCCCCTTAAATAATGTAGTTTCCTTCTTTCCATATAGAGACCTTTTTAATTGATGAATCCAGAAATCACTAGTTCATTTTTCCATCAAAGAGTCTGTAAAGGATTTCCTGTCTTTTATAAAAGTCATTGTTCCTTTCCTAATCAAACAAGTCAATTTAATTTTTTCTACAAGTTCTGTCACCTTCAAGTCCTTCCTTCTTCTGTGGGCATTTCTGCATTCTTCTACCTTTGTGTATATAATAATTTCACTGCCATTATCCTATATAAAACTAATTGTCCATGAGTCTTTTCTAAGTGAACATCCATAAATTCTAGTAAGAAAAAAAAATGTTTTCACCTGAATGTTGATTTTTAAAATTCTCTGCATCATTGCATGTATATTTTTAAACTTTTTCACAAGCCTGGTTAAATGCTACTTCATGCTTTTTACCTTTCCAACTACAATTAGAAGTGCTTTTATATATCTTAGATAATTTCTCTGGTGACATTTACAATACATGATTTTATAAATGTTACCTCTTAAGTTATAAGATAATGTGAATTTCAGGTTCTTTTTAACTATGTCCTTTCTCATTGATTCTTCTGTACATTACAACCAAAAACAATCCTTTTCTTGCAGAAATTTACAGAAGTGTCTTCATTTTTTTAAAAAAAACCTTGTCCAGACCTGTTTTGAGTACATATTTCTATTTCTTTCTTGCCTTAAAATGGTAGAGAATATTTCACCAGTTTTCAGCCATTGTGGTGCCAAAATTAATCAAAGGGAATTTGGGGGACATTGTCCCATTCTGAACTGCTACATCCTCTGCACTAGCAGCTATTTTTAATTGGCTGAGCACCATGTGCTTTCAATATGCTGTTCAAGGATGAGGAAAGATGCTTGCCTGTGTGTATTGGATAAAGAACAGCACCCTACATTTCTTTCTTTCTTTCTTTCTTTCTTTCTTTCTTTCTTTCTTTCTTTCTTTCTTTCTTTCTTTCTTTCTTTCTTTCTTTCTTTCTTTCTTCTCTCTCTCTCTCTTTTCCTCCCCCGCCTCCATCTTTTTTACTTAATCCAATGAGCTTTGAATTCCTCAATTGGTCTATACAGAGATTAGGAACTCATGAAAGCTATGGGGAATTACGCACATTTAGGGGGTATTTAATCCTTTATAAAAGGATTTTGTTCATAGCATTCCTTCCTGCCTATGGCAAAATTATCCCTTTTTTGTACTTAGATGGCCCAGACACATACAGGGCAGCTCTTGAAATGTATCTTGATCTAACAGAATAACAGGGTTGGAAGGGACTTTGGAGATCTTCTACTCCAACTTCTCTTTCACTGCCTTTTGCTCCCTCTCTATTTTGATAAGAGAAACTTGATATTAGCATTATCAGATCATCCTGGCCCAGTGGGTAGGAGATCAGGGAGAGTAAATATTTTCAATGTGTAAAGGTTTCCAAAACTCCCCTCCTCCATCTCTAAATTATGTAGGATGGAATAGCTCAGTCTGGGACCTTAGTGTTGCTCAGATAGACTAGCAGAAAGGTGGAGATTACTTGATCCGTCTCATTTTATTTTGTGGTATACTGCAAAGACTTCTGACACTGTCATTCAACCATGAGTTCTGCTACCCCGTCACAATCTGTTCAGCTTAGGAAGCTCCCTTGGGGACATCAAACTGATGAGTTGCAGCTGACAAATACTTATGTCTTTTTTTTATTTTTATTTTTATTTTTATTTATTATTATTATTATTATTATTATTATTATTATTATTATTATTATTATTTAAATTTCTATACCGCCCTTCTCCTTTCGGACTCAGGGCGGTGAACAGCCAACTAAAAAACACAATACACAAAAGTTAAAAATAGTTAAAATGATTTAAATAAATTTGGCCCAAATTCAAATTAAAATCAATAACAAAAACTTTAAAACCAACATGGGGTCAGGCCAGCCCAGCTAACCGAAAGAGATGCGTTTAAGGGTCCGACGAAAAGTCCGGAGGTCTGGGATCACTCGTATCTCTGGGGGGAGGTCGTTCCAGAGGGTAGGCGCCACCACAGAGAAGGCTCTCCCCCTGGGGGTCGCCAGCCGACATTGCCTGGCCGACGGCACCCTGAGGAGGCCCTCTCTGTGGGAGCAAATTGGCCGGTGGGAGACTATTTGTGGCAGAAGGCGGTCCCATCCCTAAGCCATGGAGCGCTTTAAAGATGGTCACCAACACCTTGAAGCGCACCCGGAAGTCCACTGGAAGCCAGTGCAGCTCATGCAGGAGAGGTGTCACATGGGAGCGTCCCGTCGCTCCCATAATCCCCCGCGCGGCCGCATTCTGCACCAGTTGGAGCCTCTGGGTGCACCCCAAGGGGAGCCCCACGTAGAGAGCGTTACAATAGTCTAGACGAGAAGTGACAAGTGCTTGAGTGACCGTGCATAAGGAGTCCCGATCTAGAAAGGGGCGCAACTGGCGTATCAGGCGAACCTGATAGAAAGTCCCACTGGCCACAAATTTTAAATTTGTTGTAGGAAAATTGCTACTAGAGCATCTTGAATTTTGGGTACCATAGAGTAATATCCAAAAGGTGCTTTTTTCCCCAAAAGGCAACTGGACTTGATTGATTTTTTTTCTTTGAAAACATTTTGCTTCTCATTCAAGAAGCTTCTTGGACAAGAAGCAACGTTTTTTTAAAAAAAATCAAGCAAACCCAGTTGCCTTTTGAGGAAAAGAAAAACACCTTTAGGGCAACCATGACCTGGATGATTGAAAATAGACATAAACTAATATGATTTTCATCCTGCATTGTTATACCCTGTGTGGAGCTATATAGGAGGCAGGGTCTGGAAGCAGCCATTCCTCCAACTTGAAAGGAAAAAAAACACACTAAATATCCCATGAAGTTTTTTTTTTTGATGAAGAGTTGTCCAGGGGGACCAGAATTGTGCTCCAGCCATCACAAAGCCCTTTAGACATTTGGTTCTAACTACTGCAAAGCACCTAAGACATATGAGGAATGGCTGTTAAGTGAGAGTGATGGATGTCTATGGAGACTGTCAGTCACCCAGGTCATGGTTGTCCCAAAAGTGCTTTTTTCAAAAGGCAACTGGACTTTGTTTTTCCTTGAAGACTTTTCACTTCTCATCCAAGAAGCTTCTTCAGTTCTGAGTGGGTTGTGAGTGATGGGTTATCATCTACCCTATATAGGCAGAGTTTTTCTCAGTACAATAGAGACAACAGCAACAACAAAACAATTTCTTCAACAGCCCTCAATTATGTTGCTGAAATTTAAGTTCAGATTAACTTTTTAAAAAATTTATTTCCATTTTTAAAAACAATGTTTTACATGTATACATACAAAATTATTGCAACTAACGTACACAAATATGCACCTACACCACTAATACAGTCCATTTCATTTCCTTCTCCTTTTTTTACCCAATTATACCATAAATTCCAACATTCGTAATAATCAGAATCTTTTTGATTCTGAAGTAATTTCGTTAACCGGTCTGCCTCTGCGCATTCTGTAATTTTCCAAATCAATTTATTCTCTGTGGGTAATAGTTCGTTTTTCCATTCTTGCGCATATAATATCCTAGCTGCAGTAGTGATGTGGAGGATCAAGTACCATTTTTCCTTCGTTATTTTGTCTGGTTTCATTCCCAATAAGAAAATTTCTGGTTTCAGCTCTATATTATATCAGTTCAGATTAACTTTTAAAGTAACTTCAACTTTGCTGGCTTTATTCAATTTTGAAACTGACAAGAATAGCTTTCAGTGCAAAATTAATTAATTATGAGGATTATTATTATTATTTTTTGCACCAAGATCCAGTGGTTGAATTGGGAATTTAAACAAAACCATCCTGAAAGCTTGTTGCCTTTCCCTGAAATAGGATAAGATGGAACAGTGGTCCAAATAGATCTAGAACAATTTCATTTTCATAGAATTAAAAAGAGCAGCTCAGGAAATTCCCTCAACATACTGGACCAAGCCTCAAGCACTTGTTCTAGTAATTAAGAGGAAATAGCTACTTTTCCCCCCTGAATTGATTGCTCAGTATTTGGTTCTAGGTGGGGACATCCTTTTTTTAAAATTAATTTGCCATACAAATTTATGACTTCTTAAGATTCTGAGTATTTTTCTGGTATTAAAACATGCCACCCCAACTGCAAATATTCTTCCCCTCCCCCTCCCCTTCCCCTTCCTCCCTCTCCCCCTCTTCCATTTCCCCTTCCTCCTCCTCCTCCACCTTCACCTTAATGATTCAGGTAATCAAACTCTAATCCAATGTTTCTCAATTTTAGGAACTTGAAGATGCATAAACTGAAATATGAATCTCCATATGACTATACTCCCCAAAACCTTGAATGTGGGCAAAATTACATGAACATATAATTTTTAATTTGACTCATGGCGGAAATTATTAATTCAGTGAATAATCCTGTTAACAGCAATGAATGAGATTTAATTTTATATACATTCAACACATTTAAAGTTCAGTTCTGGCCTGGCTCTATCCACTTTCTGGAATAATATGTCAAGTGAATGGGGCCTTTGGCTTGGAAAATGTGTTTTAAAAAATGCATTCCTATGTATTTCTAGGTAATCAAAGTTGAATAACGGGCTGTGGGATAATATTATGGATAATTAGGCAAAATAATAAAAAAAACAGTCTCTTTTCTGCAATGTGGCTCTAATGTGAGTAGGGAGCAGGGGTGAAATCTACTTACCTTCCCAAGTGGTTCGGAAGTGCATGCACCACATGTGCATGCTCACTTCACTCGAACGTGCATGCGTGGACCATCTGTGCATGGGCAAACCCTTCTGTGCATGCGCAGAGGGTAAAAAACATGTTACTTCCTGGTTTTAATGATGACTGGGCAGGTGGGCGGAGCCTTGTGCCGCCATCGCTACCGGTTCTCCGAACCACTGGCCGCCATCGCTGCCAGTTCAGCTGAACCGGTCTGAACCAGGAGCATTTCACCCCTGGTAGGGAAGAAATACCCAAGCTCATCTTTCATGTCCATGCTTCATTGTTCCTAATTCACAGCTTTCCCTGTTGTGCTTACTCAACTAAATATTATTTTAGTGCACTGATGTACTTAGTGGGAAGACTGGAACTTGTTCCGTAATATGTCTTACTTTGAAGCCTGCTTTCAATTCAAGACACTGCATAGAATATATGAATGAAAGAATGTTTCAAAGTTGCTGACCTGTGAAGGTTGAGCTTGTTATTAATTGGCCTTTTATTTCACAAATTTCTCCTCCTCTGTTGGGTACCTCCCAAATGCATGGGGGAATTTGATTTTGGCTGGTATATTTGGACACTGTTAATAAACACCCACTTCCTGTTTTTCTTGCTACTGTGGACTAGTTTGTCAAAAAGAACTTGTTTGCCCCTCTCAGCTGTTTGTACAATTTGAAGATGGAGCTAAGTTGGCTTAATCACCATTGTATGTGTTTTGCCAGTGGGAATTTTTCTCCCAATTATGACATGAGTTTAAGCTTTAAATGAATTTTGATTATTTTTGCATTCATTTTTTTCAGGCTTGTGACACAGTCTCTGAGCAGGGCATGTAGCTTTCATGTGCTAAACAAATTCAGGTTTTCTTCATGTTGCCCTTGTCACTAGAATTAATTTATGGAATATTCCTGTGGTCCTATTTCCGTTTTAACTTCATTTCTTCCATGAAGTCTTTCACTTACCACCTTAGTCTTTTCTATGTCAACTAATATCAAAATCAAACTTAAGGCATTGTCTTGGATTCCATAGAAGAAAAATAGAATATGCATTAATAAAATATTGATCCTTTGTCTTTGCTCTTCCTCTCTTGTTTCTTCTGTCAAAATAATCTCTTTGAAGCTACTGTTACATCCTATGTTGATTTCCTTGCATTGGATCTATTCACATACTAGATTACCTCCCCCCCACCCCTTTCGTTCAATTGTGTCTGATTCGCAAAGACTTCCTGGACAAGACTCTGCAGTTTTCTTGTCAAATTTTTCAGAACTGATTTACCATTGCTTCCCTTCCTAAGGTTGAGAGAGAGTGATAGGCTCAAGGTCACCCAGCTGGTTTTGTGCCTAAGGCAGGGCTAGAACTCATGGTTTCCCAGTTTCAAGGGAACTGATGCCTTAACTACTACATCAAGCGGACTTTTTGTATATTAAAAAGGTAAAGGTTCCCCCCGCACGTATGTGCTAGTCATTCCCGACTCTAAGGGATGGTGCTTATCTCCCTTTCAAAGCCGAAGAGCCAGTGCTGTCTGAAAATGTCTCCATAGTCATGTGGCCAGCATGACTAAATGCCAAAGCTGCACGGAACACTGTTACCTTCCCACCAAAGGTGGTCCCTATTTTTCTACTTGCATTTTTTATGTGCTTTCAAACTGCTAGGTTGGCAGAAGCTGGGACAAGTAATGGGAGCTCACCCCATTATGCGGCACTAGGGATTTGAACTGCTGAACTGCTGACCTTTTGATCGACAAGCTCAGCGTTATAGCCACTGAGCCACCGTATTAAACGTAATCTATTCAAATCTCTTTACTTGTCCAGTAGCATAATAATTGAGTCACAACTTTCTTTTTTCTTTTTGCAAATACTGACTCCCTAGCTACCTCCTCCATGAATTGGTTGATATCCCATGAAACACTGGAAGTTTTTAAGAAGTGACTGGACAGCCATTTGTCTGAAATGGTATAGGGCCATGATGGTGAACCTATGGCACGCGTGCCACAGATGGCACGCGGAGCCATATTAGTGGGCACACCAGCTCAGCTCTTGGGTGCATGCGTGTGCCGGCCAGCTGATTTTCGGGCCTTCTGGGCCCACCAGAAGTAGGGAAACAGGCTGTTTCCTGCCTCTAGAGGGCCTGGGGGGGGAGGGGGAAGGCCCGTTTTTCTTTCTTACCTGGTTCCAAATCCTCTCTATTTATCTGGGAAGGGCGAAAACAGCCTTTCCCACTCCCTTGGAGGCCTTACAGAGGCTGAAAGGGCCCATTTCCTGACTTCTGGTGGGACAGGAAGTGATGTTTTTTGCTGTCCCCAGCCTCCAGAGACTCCTAGAGAGGCTCCTAGAAACTCCCAGAGAGGCTCCTAGAGACTCCTAGAGAGGCCCCTAGAGACTCCTAGAGAGGTTCTGGAGGCTGGGGACAGCAAAAAACATCACTTCCTGTCCCACCGGGAGTCGGGAAATGGGCCCTTTCAGTCTCCGTAGGGCCTCCAAGGGAGTGGGAAAGGCTGTTTTTGCCCTTCCCAGATAAATAGAGAGGATCTGGAACCAGATAAGAAAGAAAAACGGGCCTACCAGTCCATCATGTGCCAGGAGCGGGGATGGGGGGTGGGGGTTGCACGTGCATACACATGGGCACGTGCGCGCAGGATCCTCCCCCGCCCCCCCCTCCTGGCACGCGATGGCAAAAAGGTTAGCCATCACTGGTATAGGGTTTCCTGCTTGAGCAGGGAGTTGGACTAGAAGACCTCCAAGGTCCCAGTGCCTGGAGGCTGTGCGGATCTGGATGGGTGAAACAGGCTCAAGCTCAACCCTTCCAAGACTGAGTGGCTGTGGTTCCCGGCATCCCGATATAGTCAGTTGACTCCATCACTGACTATTGGGGGGAGTCTCTGGCCCCCGCGGAGAGGGCTCGCAATCTGGGAGTCATCCTGGATACCCAGCTGTCCTTGGAGGAACATCTGACGGCTGTAGCCAGGGGGACTTTTTGTCAGGTTCGCCTGATCCGCCGGTTGCGGCCCTTTCTTGATCAGGATTCCCTGTGCACAGTCACTCACGCCCTTGTCACCTCTCTCCTGGACTACTGTAATGCTCTCTACATGGGGCTCCCCTTGAAGGGCACCTGGAGGCTCCAACTGGTCCCGAATGCGGCCGCACGAGTAGTTACAGGAGCTGCATGGCGCTCCCATACAACACCTCTCCTGCGTGAGCTGCACTGGCTCCCAGTGGTCTTCCGGGTGTGCTTCAAGGTGTTGGTTATCACCTTTAAAGCGCTCCATGGCATAGGACCTAGTTATCTTTGAGACCGCCTGCTGCTACTGACAGCCTCCCATCGACCTGTGTACTCCCACAGAATGGGCCTCCTCGGGGTGCCATCAGCCAAACAATGTAGGCTGGTGACCCCCAGGGGGAGGGCCTCTGGAATCAGCTGCCCCCAGAGATAAGGAGAATTCAAGACCTAGGTGCCTTCCGCCGTGCCCTTAAAACCTTCTTTTTCCAGCAAATCGGGCTGGCTTAACAATTTTTTAAATGATTTTTAATCGGTTTGTCATTCTTTTAATTGGGGCCAAATAGATATATATCCTTTTAATTGTATTTTAATGTTTGTAATTGATGTTTTTATTTTGGCTGTACACCGCCCTGAGTCCCTCAGGAGAAAGGTGGTATATAAATTCAATAAAAAAAAAAAAGGTTCCTTCCAAGTCTATTATTCTGTTATTCTTTCCACCATCGGAATACTGGAAGGCTTCTTGATATCACTAGCCCTTTTCTTATGGGCCAGGCAGGCAGTTATAGGCACAACGTCACAATTAGCCAAGCTCTGGGAGTCTTTGACAGTGAGTTCTATAATGGAGAGGCTTGCTTTTATGGACATTGGAGGCCTAGGTATTCACTATGGGACTATTAACTGGGTTTTGGGTCTCATAACATGGCTGATAAGGTGGAGATAGTTTAATCCTATGCATGACCAAGCCTCTTCTGAATTAAATCTAACCATCACCACCCCTCACAATATCTGGTTGGTTTAGTGTTAGGAGCATTTTCAACAACAGGGTGCATACAAAAAAAAGAATCAAGATGGCATCTGCAATGAACATAAAATAAAGTGGAATTTCAATTATGTAGTCTTATTGACCTCCTCTCTCCAGTGCTCCTGTTCAGTAGACCAACTAATCCCTTCTTGGTGTTTCCCAATATGCCCACCATAAGAATAGGATAAAGCTGTCAATACTGTGAAAATAATAACAATCTTAGCAGACGAATGTGAATAACCAGTTATTTTCAAGGGCAGCCAGTCTTCCCCAAGGAACCTCTTCAAGCCTTGAGTGTATAGCCTAAAACATTGCCTGGGGTGATCTAAGGATCCCTGCCCTTGATTATAAGACCTCACACCTTCAAACCCCATGATTCTATGACAGGGCTGTCAAACTCGATTTCATTGAGGACTGCATCAAGCTTGTGTTTGACCTCAGGGGACAGGGTGGGCATGGCAGGGTGGGCATGGCCAGTTTGACCTCGCTCATGTCAGGGGTGACTGTGGTGGCCCAAGCACTCTGCCAGTGAAATGGGCTCCTGAGCTCTGTTTTCAGCTGCGACGGCCTCTTGCAACTCTCTATCAGTGAAAACGGAGCTCAGGAGGGCTGCCGGCTAGCAGAGGCGTGTGCCAGTCCTTTGCTGTTTCCAGGGTGGCCCCGCAGGCCAGATATGGCCCCCGGGCCTTGAGTTTGACACCCCTGTTCTATGATCTTTCCCAAGCTTCTGTGATAGACAGTAATCCTAAACTTGCATTGCCACAGTGAAACAGGTGCACCCTCATAAAAAATAAACTGAAACTATTCTTCAGCTCTGCTTATTTTATTGGTTTATTTTTAATTTCCAGTGTGGTCTTGGCTTTGGAATTTTCTGAACTACCTAAGATAAAATTTCTAACTCAGTAAATGAGACATTGCATCATGCTTGCTCTGTACTCAATAGCATCATCAGAAATTTGCAAAGAACAGGATGGTTTGGATCCTGTGACAATTCTTTGTTTTACTTATTTATTGAATATGCTTCCCTCCTACGCTTCTCAGATTGCAAAGAAGCCTCCCATCTTAGTGCTGGTAGAATTCACTTGCTTCATGAAATTATTCACTGCAATTTTTTCTTCCAATTTCAGGAAATCTAAGAACAGTCTGCCATTGAACTTTGGGTAGCAAAAGAAGGCATTCTCATTTTTGGAAGTGACACCTGTACCTTTTATCTTCCTCTTTTCAAACTTAAAAAACTAAAAGAAAACTAGCATTTTTCTGATATAGGTAATAAACTTTCTCCAGTTTGCAGACAGAGTGAAGAAAGTTGTAATCTAACCCATTGGGAGACTACCAGATTATAGAAGGAAAAAATTAGAATAGAATAGAATAGAATAGAATAGAATAGAATAGAATAGAATAACAGAGTTGGAAGTGACCTTGGAGGTCTTCTAGTCCAACCCCCTGCCCAGGCAGGAAACCCTACACCACTTCAGACAAATGGTTATCCAACATCTTCTTAAAAACTTCCAGTTGGAGCATTCACAACTTCTGGAGGCAAGTTGTTCCACTGATTAATTGTTCTAACTGATATACAGTTAATATTTTTCTATATCATTCTGAATTGATGTCGTTGTTCAAACATGCTATTGATAAGAGAGGTCCTTCTTTCTTTAAGTAGTAGAGTTTCAAAACATTTGAAAGCTTGGCAGATAAATAAAGCTGATATTTCTTCAAAATATATGCAATTCTGAACAACAACACTGCACAAATTATCATCCCCAATTTTGTACCAGCCAGAGATAATTCTTGTGATTCCAACTAATGGTATTATTACCAAGGCTAAAAGGGATTTGTAACACTTCCTAGGGTCGATTCAGTGCCTCATCATACTATGGAGTTATTGCAACACCCAAAAGCTTACTGTCAAAATGACTTTTCTTTGGCAAAGCAATGCTTTTTCCCGAACTCTTGTTTATTTTATTTTAAAATTTACTGTATTAATAAATACCAAAAAATGAAGGGTATGTGTCACTAATTTGAAATACATTATCAAAAATCCATGCAGAGTAAGAAAAAGAACATTCTTCACATCAAAAATATGTGCTTCAGCATGTAGAAAATTGATCTCCCAAGCTTGTGTTTTTGCTTGTTAGATTGTTTATAAGAGTTACAAAAAGAAAATAAGATTTCCTGGTATCAACTGAGGTTTTAACTTTTGTAGTCAGCACAGATTCTTAACTAAGGCTATATCTGTATTCAAAGGAAATCCTGTAGTAGGATTTTCTTGTGAATAAGCATACATAATAAGCATACATATAATGATACAGTTAATTGCAAATTTACTCACACTTCAATAGAAGCAGGTTACCCTCAATGTAATGGCCCTTGGTCCAGGGGTGAAATGCTCCCGGTTCGGACCGGATCGTCCGATCCGGTAGCGATGGCAGCAGGTGGTTCGGAGAACCAGTAGCAAAAATCCCTGCGCCCCCACCCACCATTCCCAGCTGAGCCACACGATCATCAGAGGCTTTTTTTTTTTACTTTTAAAAACATTTTTTCTACAACCTCTTCTGATGAAAAAATGCTTTTAAAAGTAAAAAAAAAAGCCTCCGATGATCGCATGGCTCAGCTGTGATCGCCAGAGGCTTTTCAAAGCATTTTTTTCTGCAACCTCTTAGCCGAAGAGATGGTAAAAAAAATGCTTTGAAAAGTCGCTGACGATCCCAGCTGAGTTGCCAGATCGGCAGAGAGGTATTTTTTAAAAAGCCTCTCTGACAATCCCAACTGAGTTGTCTGATTGGCAGAGGCTTTTCAAAGCATTAGAAAAAATGTTTTGAAAAGTTTAAAAAAAAAAAGTTGTCCACGTCCACCCCAGTCACATTACTCCCTCCCACAAACCACAGAACCGGTAGTAACAAATTTCACATTTCACCCTTGCCTTGGTCCTATATCAAAATGGCATTAACTAATTCTGAAATGTTAACGTATATTTTCATTGATTTCATGTGATTACCTATTTTAAGCATGGTGAGAATTTTACAGAACAATCCAGATGGGAGGTTGAACAAGTGGCCCTGTAGTGCAGCTGGAACAATCTAGAACTGAACACACTTAAAACTATAGAAATGTTAGTAGATTTTTAGGAGGAACCCTCCTATTCTACCACCTCTTATAATATTAGGCAACACAGCATCAACAGTACAGACCTTCAAGTTTCTGGGTTCTATAATCTCCCAGGATTGAAATGGACACCTAACATTAGAACTGTCGTTAAAAAGGCACAACAAAGGATGTTCTTCCTGCATCAACTCAGAAAGCTCAGACTGTCCAAGGAGCTGCTGATACAGTTCTACAGAGGAATTATTGAGTCTGTCATCTCCACCTCTATAACTGGTTTGGTATAGAAACTAAACAGAACAGGCACAGACTTCAACGGATAGTTAGAACTGCAGAAAAAACACAATTGCAACCAGTCTGCCTTCCACTGAGGACCTGTACACTGCATGAGCCAGAAAGGGGGCAGAGAAAATATCTACAGTCACCTCACATATTGAACATAAACTGTTTCAACTCCTTCCCTCAGGACACAGCTATAGGGCATTGCATGCCAAAACAGCTAGACACAGAGACAGTTTTTCCCCCTCATGCCATCACACTTGCTGAACATGTAACCCCCTCAGCACTGTCTTATGTCTAAGGATATCTAATCATGTAGTAGGACTGCATTACTATTATCCTTCTCATCTTTCCTATTACTTACTCTTATTGGCATCTAATGACTATCACTTTTTTGGTTGTATCTTATGATTTATCACTTTGCTGCTTGTATGTACACTGAGAGTTTATGCACCAGAGACAAATGGTACCTTCTTCTCTGGTAATATTGTATTGTTAACTAGAGCATACAAAACATTTGCTATACCAATTCTCAAATACAGCTCATCTGTCTGGAACCCGCACTGCATATTGGACATTAATACAATTGAGTGAGTGCAGAGATATTTTACGAGAAGAGTCCTCCACTTCTCTGTTTGCAACAAAATACCTTATGTCACCAGACTTGAAATTTTGGGCTTAGACAACTTAGAACTACGCTGCCTTTGGTCTGACATAAGCATAGTACATAAAATTATCTGCTACAATGTCCTACCTGTCAATGACTACTTCAGCTTCAACAATACATGAGCACACAGTAGATACAAAAGTAAGGTAAACCGTTCCAAACTCGATTGCAGAAAATATGACTTCAGCAACAGAGTGGTCAATACCTGGAATGCACTACCTGACTCTGGTTTCTTCCCCAAACCCCCAAAACTTTAATCTTAAATTGTCTACTGTTGACCTCACCCCATTCCTAAGAGGTCTGTAAGGGCTATGCATAAGCACACCAATGTGCCTACCATCCCTGTCCTAATGTCCCCATTTCTTCGTATCCATTTCATGTATTCATAATCATGTTATCTGTTATCTTATACATACTTGATAAAATAAATAAATTAATAAAAATAAACATTCATTGTGTGTCCAATCACACTTGACCAATAAAGAACTATTCTATTCTATTCTATTCTATTCTATTCTATTCTATTCTATTCT
>WNWU01000001.1:79617443-79628462 GCA_012654045.1 Ptyas mucosa
ATATATATATATATATATATATATATATATATATATATATATATATAATCTCTATTCAAGTGAAGGGACGTCAGTTGCACTATCATCTCTCTACCACAAATCTTGTGCTGTGACTTTGCACCTTTGGGGAAGCTGCCAAAATGCAAGGACAACCCCTGTTTATAATTTCCTGAGAGGAAATCAGAAGAGTTGCTCATTTGGGTGAACCCTGTTGCCCCAAACATTGTGAAGGAAGCATTTTGAAAGCACAGAATTAATCTGTAACTGTCTTTCTGACTAGGAGTTGATTCAGGAGGAGGCAATGTTTTCGAAGAGAGCTTAAAATGATGTGACAAAGTTTTCATTTCTTGGAGAGTATGTAATTTCTTAACAGGAAGGATTTTAAAGCTATAGGAAAAGCCACAAAATCTAAGAACATAGGGCCAATATTCCCAGACAGGTATATAATTTGCAGGAAATTTTTAGTTACTTCTTCCTGATTGAGGCTTTCCACTTTTTGACACGTGTAAAGTCTTTAATAGCCTTTGGCTTTCAGCATACTCGCACACACATACATGAGTTTTGATCAAGTACTGTCAAATCCTGAAACAATAGTTTCCAGTATCTTAGCTCAGTAACCCCGAGACTTTAGTTGTCATCTGAATAATAAAGATCAAACTTTGTTTTGTATCTTTATTGATATTTTTGGATCACCCTCCGTATCAGATACGCTTGCAGTTGAAAATAGAGCAGAATCATTATAGTGATATTAAAAGGCAACTATAAAAGGCAATAATTGTGAAAAATGGACAGAATCATCCAACCTAATTTTTTAAAATATTATCATTCAACAAATTTATATGGCTGCCCAATTCACACCTGATGACACTTTACTTTTATATTTGTATTCCTTTTTTTTTAAAAAAGAGAACTTCTTCTCATTATACTCAGTGCCAGCTAGGAATTCTGACAACTGTCTCAGGACATCTGGAGAAGACCAGGTTGTTGAAATCTGGATAGACAATCAACACAATAAATCAGTGGCATTACTGACAATAGAAAAAGGCTGTTGGCATTACCTCTTGCATGATAACTTTCTTGAGACATGAACTGAACATGCAGAATTATGATTTGCCCAATTTCCTATTAAACCACTACCCTTAAGAAGGTATGAAAAAAGCTGCCTGCAATTACTGCGAGTTCTAATCTCACCAGGCTCAAGGTTGACTCAGCCTTCCATCCTTTATAAGGTGGGTAAAATGAGGACCCAGTTTGTGGGGGTAATAAACTGACTTTGTATAAATATACAAAAGTATGAAGGCTATTGCTTAACGCATTGTAAGCCGCCCTGAGTCTCCGGAGAAGGGCGGCATATAAATATAAATAAAAAGAAAAATAAATAAAAAGAAAATAAATAAAAGAAAATGGAAAGAACTTTGTTAACTAAGGCAGAGCAGCAAGCAAAAACTCGTGACTTTTGCCAGAGTCAAAAGCGCTAGGAGTAAGTCTAGTGTCATCTAGTGACTAAATCATATAATGATGCTATCCACACAACAGGTATGTCTTTTTTAATCTTTTCAATTCCTTTCAGCTTTGGTGAGTTTTCCTGGGTTTCAATACTGTGAGAAAGAAATCATTTTTCTCTGTCTGGACTCTGGATGCTTTATGCTTTTGATATGTAATTTCTACTTTGTGCCTCCTTCATTATGAAGCCCCAAATGCCTCAGATTTTGTCCAATTCAGTTGAATGCAGTTCATGGGTCATCATAAAATTCTAATAACATAAAGACAAGCAATTTTAATGGGCACTCCATAATTTTATCTAAGGAGTGTGATGGCTCAGTGGTTAAAGATGCTGAGCTTAAGTTAACAGCCCGGATTCGACACCTGAGTGTTGTGTGTTGGGGTGAGGTCCCTTTACTTGCTCCAACTCCTGTCAACCTAGCATTTCAAAAGCATGCAGATGTGAGTAGATAAATAGGTACCAATTTGTTGGGAAGATAACAGGTGATTTGTGTGCCTTGGTGCATAGTCATAGTGGCCACATGATCATAGAAGCCTCTTTGGACAACTCTGGCTCCCTCAGCTAAGAAACAAAGATGGGCACTAATCCCTAGAGTCAAACATGACTACATAGAAGAAACCTTTACCTTTAATTTTATCCATTGAGAGCAAAACCTTTTCCCATGAGGAATAGCTATCTCTTGATTTCACATTGGCACTGTTTGAATTTTAGGAGAAAAATGGTTCAGTTGAATTTGTCCAATCTACCCAATCCAATTTTTCCTATTGCTACATTTCAAAGCCAATGGTGCAATGTGTGTGCACCTGAGGAGAAATGTTCTCCTCACCCCTCCTGATGCCAGAGATGAATTCTCTGGGTTTGACAAGAAAGGGGGGGGGAGGGAGGGAGGGAGGGAGGGAGAGAGAGAGAGAGAGAGAGAGAGAGAGAGAGGGAGGGAGGGAGAGAGGAAGGAAGGAAGGAAGGAAGGAAGGAAGGAAGGAAGGAAGGAAGAAAGAAAGAAAGAAAGAAAGAAAGAAAGAAAATAAATGCAGGCAACCTGCTTAAAATGGAAAGGCATTCAATACGTCATGTTTTCAACCCATCAAGATTCTTGGATAGATGTGGGAAATGAGGAACCTTCTCCTCCCGCATAAAGAGGAACATATGGTACAGCTGCCTTCTATAAAATTGCAGAAATTATTCTTTTGCAGTTTGGACAACCCAATGCTGAAGAAGAGGTTCTCCTTTTGGGCATGTCTCCAAAACAATCATGCTTGTTGATTGGTGCGTAGTGTGGAAAATGATGTGGACTCCAACGCCTTTGAGTGTCTTCCATCGGCAGTAAGGTTTTCAGGTTCTCCTAAACCTCCCTTTCCTCTAGAACTGCAACTGCAAAACGCATTGTAAGCTGCCCTGAGTCTTCGGAGAAGGATGGCATATAAATCAAATCAAATAAAAAAAATTGCTCCCCCCCCAAAAGTCCCCCACTTTATTCTCTGCTAACCTATAAATTTTCATTCTTAAATCTTCACCACTCTTATCCTTTCAACAGGCATTAAACTTCACTTCAATTGATGTGATATTTTGTTTTTGCCCTAAAACATTGCTTCTGGTAATCATTTTTTCCATATTAACTTCAATGGGGCTTCCAAAGTAAGATCACACCTAGAGTACTGCATTCAGTTTTGGTCACCACATTATCAAAAAGATGTTGAGACTCTAGAAAAAGTGCAGAGGAGAGCAACCAGAGTGATTAGGGGACTGGAGACTAAAACATATGAAGAATGGTTACAGGAACTGGGCACGGCTAGTCTTGTGAAGAGAAGGACCAGGGGAGACATGATTGTGTTCCAATATTTGAAGGGCTGCCACAGAGAGGAGGGGGTCAACCTATTTTCCAAAGCACCCGAAGACCAGACAAGAAATAATGGATGGAAGCTGATCAATGAGAGATTCAACCTAGAAATAAGGAGAAATTTTCTGACAGTGAGAACAATCAACCAATGGAACAGAAGTTGTGGGAGCTTCATCACTGGAAGCTTTCAAGAAGAGATTGGACTGCCATTTGTCAGAAATGGTGTAGGGTCTCCTGCTTGGGCAGGGGGTTGGACTAGATGACCTATAAGCAGTGATGAAATCTAAAATTTGTTACTACCAGTTCTGTGGGCATGGCTTGGTAGGGGGGGGGTAATGTGACTGGGTGGGTGTGGCCAATTTTTTTTTTACTTTTAAAACCATTTTTTCTACAACCTCTTCAATGAAGAGGTTGTTAAAAATGCTTTTAAAAGCCTCTGCCGATCAGGCAACTCAGCTGGGATCTTCAGAGGCTTTTAAAAACATTTTTTCTACTACCTCTAAAGAGGTTGTAGAAAAAATGCTTTTAAAAGCCATTGACAATCCCAGCTGAGCCGCATGATCATCAAAGGCCTTTTTTTTAACTTTTAAAAGCATTTTTCAAGCCGAAGAGGTTGTAGAAAAAATGCTTTTAAAGATTAAAAAAAAGCCTCTGATGATTGTGTGACTCAGCTGGGCATAATGGGGGGGGGGGCAGGGATTTTTGCAGCCGGTTGTCTGAACCACCCTCCTCCATCGCTACTAGATCGGGCAATCCGGTCCGAACTGGGAACATTTCACCCCTGCCTATAAAGTCCCTTCCAACTCTGTTAATCTGTCTGTCAATGGATTGTATCCATTCATACTCATACTTGCAATCAACCACTTTACTTTATCTCAAGGACTTTCCACTTCACAACTGTGTCCTGAAAATTAACCAATTTTCCTGTAAGAGTATTTAGTTGCTTAGTGATTAGAAGCAATGCCCCCCATCAGTTTCCCATAGATAGCAACAGCTGTATCCATTATTTCACAGCTGCTAAATGTGATATAAATCCAAAGCATTGTTCATATTTTTTTTACAAACTTTGTTATTTTTTAAAAAGGAGAGAAAAACAGAGATACAGGAAGAAAAAGTACCCAGACAGCAAAATTTGGGTTATTCAGATATTCTTACCAAAGGACATCTGGTTTCCGTACTACTTATTTAAGCAATCCTTTAAATAAGTTTGCCAAGGGGCGTAACTCAAAACTCTCGGTCCTTCCCAATTTATAACTATGCAGTTTAGATTACAATACAATATGCTGAGTTTATTATAAGCAATGCAGTCCTCCCAACTTTTATTTTGTTTTTAAGGGGATTGAATAAATATGATGCAATTAGTTAAGAGAGGTTTGCTTGGAAGATCTGAGATTCCGATGTAGAGCATGACAATGGGGAATAATTGTTTCCATCTGGTAGGAGAGATCATGGCCATTGTGTGAGCTGTATAATGAAATGTGTAGCCCCATGTTCCTTAGGCACACAGCAGAGTTGACTCATGATACATGGTCATTCCCTACACTTTTGGGATTGGCTGACCCTTCTACACCTATTGCTTGATAACCGCATCATCAAGGGAACCTTTTTGTCATGAATGGACCGTTATGCAGAAGGGCACAGATTCATGTTCTTCACATATTCCTTCACATCATCGCAGAGGCTTCCATGGATTCAATGGTCTCTTTTTTTAAAAAACAAGACCACTGAAAAGGATTATTTGACACTGAAATGATGAGTCAGATCATGTTATTTTTGCAACCGCCTTGCAAGTCATCAGGATGCTGCAGTCATAAGCATTTGTCAGAAAGTCAGCCCACTAATTTGTTTTCTTACTTTTTAAATGTGTATTTGTGTACTAATGCCACCCTGAGTGCAATTCTGACTCGCTGGCTTTCAAGAGGCTGATTTGCAACTGGAGAATAT
Source organism: Ptyas mucosa (assembly GCA_012654045.1). NCBI lineage: Eukaryota > Metazoa > Chordata > Lepidosauria > Squamata > Colubridae > Ptyas > Ptyas mucosa. The sequence continues at coordinate 79,622,726 of WNWU01000001.1, forward strand.
AGAATTGTCCCAACAATTGGCAGCATCTAACTAATCATGACTGATCTTAAAAAAGTGAATCAGGGTCAGAGTCAAAGGCGGGTTTCAGCAGGTTCTGACCAGTTCTGGAGAACCAGTAGCAGAAATTTTGAGTAGTTCAAAGAACCGGTAGTAAAATTTCTGACTAGCCCCGCCCCCATCTATTCTCTGCCTCCCAAGTCCCAGCTGATTGGGAGGAAATGGGGATTTTGTTGTAACCTTCCCCTCGAGTGGGGTGGGAATGGAGATTTTACAGTATCCTTCCCCTGCCACACCCAACAAGCCTCGCCCATGCTATGCCACGCTCACCAAGCCACGCCCACAGAACTGGTAGTAAAAAAATTTGAAACCCACCACTGGTCAGAGTTGATACTTGGATGAAAAACCACCAGGAAATGAGAGCTGCAGATTAAACTGGGTCTATATGTGTATCCACCCACCCACCCATCCATTCATCCTTTGGAAGTGTTGTGACTCAGGCCCAAGTAAGTAGTAGGAAAATCAGTCAGTGAAAAAACAAACAAACTTTATTCAAACAGCTGAGAATTACTTCATTCCCAGTGTCGTTCAACTAAATTAAAGCAAATTCCTCCCAAAACAAATTCCTCAGTCCTATTGCAAACCTTAGTCCAATTAGGCAAATTGCCAAAGGCCTTTCTTGGCAAACGTTCAGAAGTCACAGTTACAAAAATAAATACAAGACGTAGATGAAGAAGAAAGCGAAGCTACCAATGTTGTTTTCCGGCAAAGCCCAAATGCCATTGCTAATCTGTTTTAAGCCTTATGGGAGGGGCCAATCATCTCTTGGCCCTACTCCCGAATTGTCTTCTTTGCTTAAGCTGCTCTTGCCTTCTGGCAGCTCTTCTCATGCGTGCATTAGGAACAGGCTCCTCCTGTTCCTCTGCCTCACTCCTATCAGTCTCTGGAGGCTCTGGAGTCCGTACCTCACTCCCCGATGGCCCTGGCCCCATCTCTGCCTCTGTCGCAGAGCCCTCATCTGGGCTTTCCCCAGCCTCCAGGACTGGCCCATGTTCTTCCTCAGCCTCATCACTGTCTGACTCCGCTGCTAGCTCTGCAGGCTGCTGGCAGACCACAACAGGAAGAAGGCAAAGAGATCCCAAGAAATCATGGTTATGTCCAGAGGTGGGTTGTTCCTAGTTCGGTCCGGTTCTATAGAACCGGTAGTAAAACTATCAGGAGGCTCCGCCCACCCACCCTGATGTCATCATGGGTGATCTGCACATGTGCAGAAGTGTGTGCGCTCCCGTTGCGAATTGGTAGTAAAGGTAAATAGAACCCAACCCTGGTTATGTCCACTAAATCACTAAAAATTGAGTTATCAGGAGGTCTTCACTGTTAAGTGATAGAAGCATCGTTCTGACTCTGAATTAGCTTAATTATTTTTTTCATCATCATGGCTGAATCCAATCCATTTGATTATATGACAACGTTGCTGTTAACAGGAAGAAGAGCTCTTAATAAGTCAGTGGAAAATGCTATCAAAAATAGCAGTATTGCAACTTATTGTGTCACTTTTAGTAATGGCAAGATATATTTTCTGTCTAAATACTGCAGAGACTATTAGCTGGTCAGAAAATACCCAGATCTTTTTGGTGGGAGCTATGCGATTGTTAATTAAATTAAAGCAATATGATCCTGCACCTTATTTATGAAGTGTAGGCCATAATTTTGGGTAGGTTAGCTTGTTTGGTTCCTTTTACAAAGCTCATCCTCAGAAAGGAATCATGAATTATTTTTAGCTAGTATGGGAGACTGGCTAGGGGGCTATGTAATTTAATATAGTTACATATGTGTAACTATAATGTGGCTAGTTGAAAACCTGATACACAATTGAACATCTGACAACTGAAAGAAGCTGTGCTTGACAGGATAGCATGGAGAGCACTTGTCTATAAAGTTGCCAAATGTTGGACATGGCTAAATGGTTAAAACAACAATCAACTGAAAATTATGTAGATGCTGAGCCAATATGCTGCGTAGGTTGCTAAATTTGTAAATTAGTAGATTGTGGTATTATGCCCTGAATGGTATTATTTAATATATTGCATAAAGGTAAAGGAAAAGGTTCCCCCGCCCATGCGTACTAGTCATTTCCAGCTCTAGGGGGCGGTGCTCATCTCTGTTTCAAAGCTGAAGAGCCAGCACTGTCCGAAGACGATCTCCATGGTCATGTGGCCGGCATAACTAAACACTGAAAGCGCACGGAATGCTGTTACCTTCCCATCAAAGTGGTCCCTATTTTTCTACGTTCTTTCGAACTGCTAGGTTGGCAGAAGCTGGGACAAGTAACGGGATCTCACCCTGTTACACGGCACTAGAGATTCCAACCGCTGAACTGCTGACCTTTTGATCGACCAGCTCAGCATCTTAACCACTGAGCTACCACATCCCTTTTATATATATTGCATAGTGTACGTATATTTGTTATATTATAAAGCATTGTTGCTTATAATATAAATCAGCCTCTCATTTGCTGCTTTATGTCTACTATGGACTATTCCAAGAACTTCATAACTGATGTTATCCCTTCAAACTCCTTTAGTGTGTATTGGGTCAGTTTGATTGTCTTTATTGATTAATGGGTGCTTCTACAACATTGTAGAATTTTAGGTAAGGATTTTGAAGCTGTTAACTGGGGTCTTTTTACAGAAATCACTCAAAATCAACTAAGATACTTCTAGGCAGAATAGATGTTTCTTTTCAAATACAGAATGCACAAAATTGCATCTGTCTATTCACCACTTCTGCCATGCTTTCTCTGTAAGTCTTGAAAGATCATTGGCTCACCTCATCTTGACATATTTTTGATCCAGTAATGCAAAATTTGCAAATTCTAATGGAAAATTAGAGGAATCACACAAATTTGCTTATCTGGAGTAACTTCCATAGGTGGCAGAGGTCAGATTTGGGTGTACAGAACACATCGATTGGCTAAATTATTTTGTTCCCAATACAAGACATCCAGGCAATTTTAAGTTTAAATGCAGCTTCTTACCCCTTTAATTGCATGAAAGACTCCAAGGGTGAGAAGAAAGTCAGATTGTAGCTCTTGGCTCCATCCCAAATATTGAAGTGGGGCAAGGAGGTGCAGTTCTGATTCTCGTTATTCCCATGGAGGCTGTTCATGTGAATGAAGCTTGCATGGCTTTTATATTGTGGAATATACTGTATAACTAAATATATCATATCATATAAATACGACATAACTAAGTCCAGTTCAGGAGATAGTGCTTGGCTTCTGGAACAGACCCTTACCGAATATTTCTTTGTATATGTATATATCCTCTGCACGCTCATTTTCTCATGCGTGTCTGTATGCATATGACTTTAAGAGTCTAAGAGTGGAATTTCATGGCTGACTCCCTTGACGCAAGCTCCACCGAGTTCAATGGGGCTAACTCCCAAGGAAGTGTGCTTAGATTGCAGCCTACATCTCTGCTTGTTTGCTTTTTGTCGCATGAACGCAGGGTCTGCGAGGCCCCAAGCAGAGGCTTCCCAAACACAGTCAGATGGTTTCTATTTCCTCAGCTAAAAGCTGGATTTGAACCAAAAATCCAAGGTGAAAGGGTGATATGTAACATACTGTGACATCTAAAATAAAATAATGTAATGTTTTTAATATTTAAAGAGAGCAAGTCGGCAGTAAAACATTTGTGCGGAGGGAGGCAAACAAGGATCCCTATATATTTTAATTTTAAATGTGTACAGATGTTGGGTTTTTAATCACAGCATGTCAGAATTTGACTTTAACGATGGCAAAAATGTGAGATCTGCTTTTTGGAACTGCTTCCACATTTCATATGGCAGATTTTTATTGCACTAAACAGCAGACTGTCACATATTTATGTAAAGTGCCATCACCTATTGACTTAAGTGCATGTATGTGGCTTAGCGTATAACACACTTTAGAAGGAAGAGGATAGTCTTTCAACCTGCTTGAACGGGGTATTATTAGCCCTACGAACATATGATTCCTTGAAGTGGACCCAGGCATTGATCTGAACCGCTGAATAGAGCATATCACATGTAGGTTTCCTTTCGCAGCTCAGGTGAACATGTGATGGGAAATAGAGAAGATCTCACCTCCTGATATTCATGAAACGTTATTTGTCTTTGACATGTGTTCCATAGGAGAAGAACAAAATGGGGAAATGTCTAAACATTCTTAGAAGTGGTATTCTTGTCCTTATTTCATTATGAAAAATCAAGTTGGTTGAATGAATATTTTGCATGCTATTTTTTTTAAAAAAAATTTTAAAAAATTGATTTATATGCCGCCCTTCTCCGGAGACTCAGGGCGGCTTACAGTGCGTTAAGCAATATTATTGTACAATTGTACTATTGTACAATTCTCTCGGTAGCTCAATGTTTCCCAACCTTGGCAACTTTAAGATGTGTGTACTTCATCTCCCAGAATGCCCCAGGCAGCAAGGCTCAGTGGGGAATTCTGGGAGTTGAAGTCTACACATCTTAAAGGTGCTAAGGTATAGAAATACTCCAATAGCTATTTGCATCCTTCAATTTTCCACATTTCAGTTGGAAACCATAGAATGCGAAAATTTTCTGGGGAGCTTTTCCATGTTTGTTGGGAAGTCTGAACATCCAGAAAGTCTTCAGAATGATGAACTTATACAACTACGATCACCTGCAGGAGCAGCTTTAACTTCTGCCATTTCTATCAATCTCTAAAACAATATCAAGAGAAATGGGAAAGGAATGCTGAACATTTCTGAGACTATGGTAGAAAAAACTGAAGCCTCTTTTTCATGGGAAGAAAAGCTTTAAAAATGGCAAAAGCATTAATTATTTCCTTAAAGTGGTTAGGATTTGACTTCCATGCTAGTGATGCAGCTAATGCAGCTGTGAAATTATTTGATATTCTGGTCCTGCTGCTGGATCTTTTTTGAAACTTTGCTCCCAATTCCAAAAGGCTCCATTCTTACCATGGGTAGATTTAACTACCAATTTGGTAGCTGACAGTACTTGCCTAGGCTAATTTCTGCATGAGGGCTCAAGATTTGTAGCTGCTCTCTCCAAGATTGGCTGTGGTGATTTCCATGTTATGTTGTCAGTTAATGATCTTTATATGATAGAAGAAGCAGAATTGCAGAAAAAACAATTACTACCAACCTGCCTTCCATTGAGGACCTGTATACTGCACGAGTCAAAAAGAGGGCTGTGAAAATATTTACAGACCCCTCACATCCTGGACATAAACTGTTTCAACTCCTACCCTCAAAACGACGCTATAGAGCACTGCACACCAGAACAACTAGACACAAGAACAGTTTTTTTCCCCAAACACCATCACTCTGCTAAACAAATAATTCCCTCAGCACTGTCAAACTAGTTACTAAGTCTGCACTACTATTAATCTTCTCATTCCTATCATACATCTCCTCCCACTTATGACGGTATGACTGTAACCTTGGTGCTGGTATCCTTAAGATTTATATTGACTGTTTCCCTATGACTATCATTAAGTGTTGTACCTTATGACTCTTGACGAATGTATCTTTTCTTTTATGTACTCCGAGAGTGTATGCACCAAGACAAATTCCTTGTGTGTCCAATTACACTTGGCAATAAAGAATTCTATTCTATTCTATTCTATTCTATTCTATTCTATTCTATTCTATTCTATTCTATTCTATTCTATTCTATTCTATTCTATTCTATTCTATTCTATTCTATTCTA
>WNWU01000001.1:79628731-79695559 GCA_012654045.1 Ptyas mucosa
CTTCCTTCCTTCCTTCCTTCCTTCCTTCCTTCCTTCCTTCCTTCCTTCCTTCCTTCCTTCCTTCCTCCTTCTCCCTACTGCTTCATGTGGAACAAAACATTGAGAAGGTCACTATAGAAATGTAATGTTTATTGTCTAAATTTACCACTGTGATTCTATCCTACACAGAACTAGTTCAGAAACTGCTGGGCAAAGGAATCCTAGCACTTCAATATCTGCTAACCAGATTTGTGTGAATCTCTTCTGCCAGCAGTATTCCAACCTACACGGGAAAATGCAAGAGAGTTAAGTGGCAGCCTTCGTTATATATATATATTTAAAAGCTGACATTTATCTTTTCATGTTTTCTTCTGGAAAATATGCTGCACTAGCCTAACTAGCAGTTAGAAATCTTAGTGACCGGCAATGTGGATATTTACATTTTTCCAATTTAATATATCTTGAACTCTAGCTTAATTAGATCATTGAGAAAGATATGAGAAAAATGGAAATATTACATTATTTTGCCTGAAATTCAGAATCTGCACCCCTGAAAGAAAGACTGATATGCCTATGAGTTCCAATTTGGCATAATGATGATCAAAGCTGGGGACAGGGACAGGAGAGGAAAACCAGGAGTCTTTCGTGTTCTGTCTTGATTTCATAAAATCTTCCATGTACATCAGAACTTAAGCGCACTTTTGGCATTCTCATCTACGTATCATTCCCACAAAACTGAATTGTTGAAACTTCTCAGATCACAAGCCTTTCTGAATAGCTTCCTTTCGACATAAATCTTCGATTTTCTTACAGCAATGGTGTCCCAAACATTGCAAAGTTATTATGAATGAACATGCCCAGTTCTGTTTATGGACAACTGAGCCTTGCATCTTTGGAGGCTCCAGTCACCCCATGGCTCTTTCTGATCAATGGAGAGACAAACATAAAAGTGAAATACTGACAGCAATTCCCATTGGGCAGTGAGATGTACATGTTCTACTGAATACAGAAATGGCCATTCTCATCCAAACAATGACTCAATTGTAGGACTCTCCAAAAGTCTATCCCGAGTACCCCAAACCTCTCTTGTATTTCAGAAAGATACACAATCCCATGTCAGGTACACTACTATCCTTTTAAGTGGTGAATGGCCTGCATCTCCTATTGTTCCATAAGGAATGAGGGAAGCCGACTGAGTGGCCCATTGGGGAGATGCTTCACAGGTTGAATTGCTTTTATCTTTCCCTTTGCATTGTTCTTGAATTTCCTGAACTTAGCTTCTGATGGGTCACGTTTCAACCTTGTAGTATCTTCTCAATGCAACCTTATTGTTGGAGACTCCTCTGAAACCGATCACAGCAATAAGCAATATGGTCACCGTGGAAAGGCAAGGCAACAATAACTTTATATCTGTTGGGTTATTGTGTATTTATAACTTATATAAAGATCTATTAGGTTATTGTTTGTATGTGTGCGCGCATGCGTGTGTACACACAATAACCCAATAGATCTTTGGAAGACTATTTGCATGGTTGAACCCATCTTAGACTTAACATGGGACTAGTCTCTGTTTATTTTTGTAATAAATGTTCTCTACGACAATTCACTTTCTGTTATATTAACATGATGCACACTGAACATTCACAGCTAGTTTCCAAATGGTGGGACATACCAGAGAATAGGGATTTAAAAATATATAACTGATTAATTAGGAAACAGGTTAGTTCTCCTGATTAGGTATTCTTCAAGTGTTGTGTTGGAGTAATTATCACATGATGAACCACATGATGAATCGATCCCCAAACAATTGTTCTAGTAGAAATTTTCTTGGTTTGTTTTTGTACGACAATCTTCATCAGCTTGGGCAATCTCTTCCAATCTACCCCTCCTGATATTACAATACAATTCCCATCATCCTTAGGCAAAGTGGCCAATTGCTACGCGAAGTGGGGATATTAGATACTGTATTCCAGTGAGCTGGGGAAGGCTGCCCTGTCTCTGTAATTGTCATATTGAGCTTTTAGGAGCATAGAATCTCTTGTCCTCTGGTACTCCATGTACAAACAATATTATTTCTGATTGTGTTGTGTTGGTAGACACCAGAAAGAAAATGTAGTGCCCTACTATTCTTGATTAGCTATATTTAGATAGAAATCCCAACGAAACCTTTCTTTATGCAATTATATGCCTAGATTATATATCTAGTGGCAAGGACTTCCTAATTCTATTAGGATGTTGGCACATCAAGATGCATGGATCTTTAGCCTTCAGGCTTTGGCTTCAGTTTGCTAGATTACTGGTATACTAAATGTGCTGGATTGCAACCCAAATAATAATTTGTTATCAGTATGAAGTTGCTGTTTTGTTCTTCATTTTGTTGAACATTGTGTCTGTAATGTTAAGGTATTCCACAACTGTTATTCTCAGAATGGAAGTTATTATAAATTCCAGGAAAATCTGAGTATTCCTTTTGAGCTTAGACATCTGGAGACATTTCAAAGGAAGCCAGAGTTCTAATAAGATTTGTAGGACTTCTCACCAAGGTTGGTGGGGTGATGGCCTGTCTTTCATTTTCCAGGAGAAAATAATAGAGAAAGGAATAGTATACAACATGTTCTTACTGGCTTTGTCCTCTAACAGGAAAAACAAAAGCTCAAGGTCTCCTAATTTAGAAAGACTTTCCCTGCCAGATCTATAGCCTTCATCTCTCAGAATTGCCCAGTCAGCATGGTCCAGGTTTAGAGAAGGAGGAGAAATTAAGGCTGAAATTACACAATGTAATTTCAAACTCATATGGGCAATCAACATCATGCTTACTGACAAACATTTTTCAACTTTTCCACTTTTTGGATAGGAGTGATGTTTTATCTTTTAATTGTGTTATGTTAAAGCTATTGGAAGGCATGCATTATTTTGTGTGTTTTCCATTTCCGAAGGATGGAAAATAATGTCACTGATTTCTAGCATCTGTCCTCAGGGGCTTGATCAACGGATCGGATATTCCTTCTCCACATCAGTCTTCAATGTGAAATAGAATGAGGTTCTCTTTGTTTTTCTTGTAATGTGCTGGTTTGCAGGGTAGATTATACAGATCCATCAATGAGGATGAGAAAATAGGCAAAGGGAACTTCTCTTTAAGGTTTGGGTTTATCCAGTGGTGAAATCCATTTTTTTTTACTATTGGTTCTGTGGGCGTGGTGTAGCTTAGTGGGCTTGGTGGGTGTGGCAGGGGAAGGATACTACAAAATCTCCATTCCCACCCCACTCCAGGGGAAGGATACTGCAAAATCCCCATTCCCACCTCACTCTGGGGCCAGCCAGTGGTGATATTTGCCGTTTCTCCAAACTACTCAGAATTTCCACTACCGGTTCTCCAGAACCTGTCAGAACCTGCTGGATTTCACCCCTGGGTTTATCCATTGATTTTTATGAACCAGGAGTCAAAGATGGAGAAAAATATACAGTAAAGCTCACCCACACAATGTACAGGACTACAGAGATGGAAAGTTTCCGAAATGGGGGGGGATGGGTCGGTCACCTGTTCTTTAGCCTTGGTCCTTAAATGAAAATTCCATGCTCATTTGCACTATATACTAGAATAAACAATAGGAAATAGCTTTTGCCTTCAGAACCCGCTTGTAAAGCATGTGTTTCTTTATAGGAACATCAAACTCTCCTTAGTTGCAAGCCAACCAGCAGGATGTATTTTGCCAGAATAACATTGGGCAGATATGGAAAAAGCACAATGTCTAGAGTTTTGCTCCAGCTGATAATAATAATGTAACCTTAGCATGGTGACATTACTACAAGATGACTTTTCAAAGTAGAATTCTGGTTGAAATGGACTTTGGGTCTGATGTGGCAGAGCTCATGTGTGTTCTTTGCTCCGGACACAGCCCTGCTGAAAACAGAGCTTAACTCATTTACATTGTGTAATAGCTTTGGGACACTGCCTGCTTGAAATAATCTCCTGTTCCTCCCATCTATTCAGTATCCGCATTCTACTGGGCATCCAGCAGTTTTGAACATCTGTCTTTCTGCCAAACTTCAATGTCTAATAGGGGCATTGTTTGCATGTGTCCCAAAGATGGAAGTGATTACCATAAAACATGTAAATGGATTATGTCAGAAATTCTCATCTCAGCTCGGCCCAGTTAAGGAGTCATTCTGGTTTGCATTATGGAATTACAGTATGTTCTCTAATGGCTTGGCACTGGAGGCTGGATCTTAGCTCTCCTTCCCTGGTGTTTGAGATCAAGGGGACAAGGCAACACTGAGCTTAAATATGACCAGCTGCTGCACCTTTATTCCCTTTTCCTTCCAGGGATGTGGCTTTGCAATCAAGTGGAAATTCAGAAAACTCATTCTAATTAGTCTAAAATGTACTCAAAGTAGGACAGGAATAAATGTCAAATTTAGGGTGGGCTTGGCACAGTCCCCCTCGCTTCCTCATAATTAATGTAGGGCACCGTGAATGAAAAGGTTTGCTTTATCAAATCCTGGTCATCATTTAAAAATGGTCAGTGTGTGCATGTGTGTTTAGGGGCTAGGGAGGAGACAACGACTCTACTATTCGCTGCCATAATCCTATCTGGGGAGGGGGAGGAAAGTAGCACAATATGGGAGATGTATGGATACCAGACAAAGTGCATGCTACTTGCAAATCCTCCCCCATCCCGCATTGCATATTCCATTGTTCTTTTCTCCACTTTACAAGGCCTGCTTGGCACTGATCTTATTCCCAGTCACGTATCTGCTGTTGAACATCTAATTTTGCTGCTCACTGTCTTTTCAAGAAGGCTAAGATAAATTGAGGACAGATAAATCTACAACAGCTGTTAGCCAGCATCACTAAAATGAATACCCAGTCATTCTCAGATCCAGAATACCTTTCAGTATCAGAAACTGGGATTAACTATAGGACTCTTGTGATCATCATGTCCTATCTTAAGTTTTCCAGATGCACTCGGCTGGCAAGTGTTGAAGATGGAAACAGAGCTAGATGAATCCTTAACTGACAGCAGTTCTTGTATTCATGTTTAACGAGCAGCCATTTGAGTTGCTGAAGGTATTCTTGTTAAGTGGTCACATCACTGTAAAATCTTCAACCTGACTCCAGTCCTTAAGTCATGTGTGATCTAGAAAAAGCTCCAGAAATGGTTCCATCTTATTAACTGAAACCCTTTTCTTGAAGCACTTGCAGATTTATCTGTGTCTCAGGGTCACCAGAGTAGTGCTTCTGGTTCCTATAGTCTGCATTTTCCCCCCTCTGGAAATCCATTCCTACTCCCACACCATTCTCTGGACGATCACCCTTTGAATGCTGTGGGAGTAGGAATGGATTTCCATGGGGGGGAAATTGCAGACTACAGGAACCAGGAGCATTACCCTCTAAAAGGATGCAAATTACCAGCTGTCTGCAAGAAATATAAATCCTTCCATTCCCCACTATCCTGTCAGAGCTGAAGAAGCTTCTTGGATGAGAAGTGAAACATTTTCAAAAAGAAACAACAAGAAAATCCAGTTACCTCCTGAAAAAGCACCTTTGGGACAACCATGACCTGGATGACTGAGAATCTCTATGGTGTTTGAATATGCACAAAATAAACGTCCTCTCTGAGAACTAAGGTAGTCACTAGTGTTGAGAATCTAGTACCATGATGGTGAACCTATGGCACAATGCCAGAGGTGGCACACAGAGCCCTCTCCGTGAGCATGCACACCGTTGCCAGCTGCTCTTCTGGTTTCTGGCATGTTCCATTTTAAGCACTCTGTGCCAAAAAGATTCACCATCACTGATCTAGTATCTCATCAGGATCATCAGTGATGCATCTAATGAGTGATTTTCTATTTCTAACAACTTTGCAGAAATGTATATTCTGTCAGGCTTCGGCATTATCTCAAACAAATTTCATTCTCAAACACAAAGTCTTTAATGAAATCTTCCATTTATTGAGAAATTAATGACCTGTCCTGGACTCATTTATAGCCAAAACTGACTCTTTGATCCCAAACCCCTCCCCTTCCGTTCCTCAAACCCCCAGTGTCTCATTGGCCATCTTCCAAATCAGTCATCCATCCTGGCTGCTTCAAATCACAGGAATGTCCCCCCTCCCTCCATCACCTAGGCACCGTTATCTGCCAGGAAAAACTGGGTGAGAAGTCAAGCTGCGAGAATTCAAACTGCCCTACTAAGTCCTTTTTTTCCCCTTCATGTCAGCGATGGAGCACGAATGAAATAGAGCGCTGACATATTCATTTATAAAATGATGAAGGTTTCTGGCTTTAGATATTAAAGATACTAAAGGTCAGTAAAATAAGGACCCATTGGACATATCCATTTCTTATTAGGTGATATAATCAAATGTACAATAGGGTCGCAGTGTCAGAACTGAGATTTGGAAGGAACAAGCTATTTATTATTTGTTTATCCAAAAAAATAATAAAATACCTCTCATGCTTTTCGCCGCCATGTTCTGTTCTTTGGGACTGGAAGAATAGTAGAGGGTGAGGTAGAAGACATCAAGACTATGAACTCCTAAATGGTGCTGTGGCTAGAACACAGAAGGCAATATGCCATCTGACACACTAGTTGCATTGTCGTCATCATCATGGTCATACTCAGATTTATTTTTAGAAATTTCTTGGAATTCGAGCATTTTGCTGCAGAAATTCCCAAGAGTCATGCGTGCTTGGGACAGATTCTACAAGAGCTGTGGTGGTGCAGTGGTTATAATGCAATATTGCAGGCCGACTCTGCCCACTGCCAAGAGTTCAATCCTGAACTGCTCAAGGTTGACTCAGCTGTCATCCTTCTAAGATTGGTAAAATGAAGACCCAGATTATTGGGGGAAATGTGCTGACTCTGTAAACTAGAGAGAATGCTGTAAAGCACTATGAAGCACTGTATAAGTCTAACTGCTGTCCCTTAAGCTGCATTCAGAGTAGAAGTGTTCTCAAACTGAATCCAGGGTTGGCTGATTACATGAATGGTGATATGACAGTGTTGGCAGCAAAAAGGCAGTGGTTCTTCTGGGATATTTTTCAACTTCTTAGTCTATGCAGCTCTGGAATTCCCTGGTGGCCTTCCATTGAAGTACTAACCAGAAATAACTATGCTTAGCTTCTAAATTCAGTCAAAGTTAGTCAGGTGCTGTTACTCCTGAGATAAGCAGTATTATGTTTTCATTGTAATGGAGAACATTGATGGAGCTGAAAGAAAATACAACTAATTAAAAGAGCCCTGGTGGCGCAGCAGACTAAAGCACTGTGATTAACACCAGCTGCCTGCAATTACTGCAAGTTCAAATCTCACCAGACTCAAGGTTGACTCAGCCTTCCATCCTTTCTAAGGTAGGTAAAATGAGGACTGAGATTGTGGGGGCAATAAGCTGACTTTGTATAAATATACAAAAGTATGAAGGCTATTGCTTAATGCATTGTAAGCCGCCCTGAGTCTCCGGAGAAGGGCGGCATATAAATCGTTTTTTTTTAAAAAAAAAGAAATTTGGATATGTATATGAAATGCAGGGGTCTCCAACTTCACCAACTGTAAGACTTATGGACTTCAAGTCCCAGAATCCCTCAGCATGGCTAGCTGAGAAAATCTGGGAGTTGAAGTCCAGAAGTCTTAAAGTTGCCAAGGTTGGAGATTTCTGAAATACAAGGGTAGGGTGGAACCTTATTCTTCAAGTCAGGCAGTACTATTTTTTGAATGGCTCTGTTGAAACCTGTGGTATTTATGGGATAGGAATTGATAATTAATTGAATGAGATGCTTCATATTGTGGAAGCAGAATTCTCTGCCTCCCTGAGGTATGGGTTTAATACACTTCTTGATATGATGCTTTGTACCTCACCTCTTCTGATGGCTTCCCTTAGTTGGAAACAAACTTCTGCTTGGCTCAGAAGCCCGCTTCCTTCATCAAAGTAAAGCAATGCATTCAAAACTGCTGATTGGAGGTTGTGATTCACATGACCTGTTACCAAAACAAAAGAATTGCATAATTCTCTTGTATAATGTGCGATGCACTAAAGTTTCTTTATCTTCCACCACTAACTTTCCATTTGTAAGTCAAAGTATTCACATGATATGAGGAATCTCCATGAAGTTCCTAATTTTACAGATGTGGGTTTCTTTTTAAAAGTAAATTTCTGAAAGACAGAAGGTTCCTTGCAAAATACCATGGAGACATTAATCTGTGAAGGGTTTAAGTTAGCACAGGCAGAGAGGCTGTCTGAAGAGATACAGCTGTAATATTCTTTAAGTTCTCCAAAGTAGGTATTGTATCTTGGGCTACAGAAGTGAAAAGACAAAAAGCTTACAATGAGCACAAGTGAAATTGATTTGTGTTGAGCTGATCCATCTGCTTTGGCCTTTGCATCTATCTCTGTGTTTGCATTTCATAGAAATAGATCAGGAATGTAATTCTGGAAGATGCATTAGTGAAAAGGATCCAGTATGGCTTAAACAGGAATCTCTTTATTGGAAGTACCCTTCCTGCAGAGGGATGGCTTAGAGGTTTATCATTAATCTTTTTGACTCAATGGCCCTCAGTTAGCCATCTCCTTTTTTATGCCTCACCTATTATAGATATGGGTTATCCGATATTCTGCATCTGCAAGAATATTCTGGCTCCTGTAAACACACTTGGCTCACCCAATGCTCTGAAATCGCTGGTGTGGGAAGAAATATCCATCTGGTTCAGTTCCAAGCTGGGAGAAAGACATGGGAAACATGGAGGCTGGTTGGAAAGAGGGTTTAATGGTAAAGCAGAATCACCAAGCACATGGTTCTAGGCAGCTGACCACATGGAGTTAAAATACCTTCCCTTGGGCTTTGCACTTCAACTTCCTGTTCCTGTGCAAGAACATGTATTCTATTGGCTGTTGTCAGGTAGGACCATGTACAAATCCTAGCAGTTTCTCTGAGCTAAGTTTGGTTGATGCAATGAAGGGGCTTGTTGGGCAATTCCTATTGTGGCTGAGGGCTAATTCTACCTTTGTTCAGACCTTGCTGCAGGGAATTTGCTTGGGAATAGAGCTACCTAGATCTCACTAAGCTCTTTATCTCTTAAGTGCTAACATCTGCTGAGGGCCATCAAGAAAGGTGGAGGCTGCTTTCTGTCTCCAAAAGCATGTTTCTCAATTTCTCATCCAGGGAAATATAATATTCTGCCTTTTTTAAATATTTCTCAAAATATTTCATTCTTCTAGGAGAGGAGTGGGTGCTAACTTTCTACACTGGGCAGAGGTAGCAGCAGAGGGCGGAGTGTCAGGACAAGGCTGAATGAGGAACAGAGATATATATAGATCACATGTCTTTTCAGAAAAAGGAAAGAAGCAAAGCATTTCTGCAACAATGACTGAGTTAGGAAGAGAATAGAGCAGAGGTCTTCAAACTTGGCAGCTTTAAGACTTGTGGACTTCAACTCCATAGCTGGCTGGAGAATTCTGGGAGCTGAAGTCCACAAGTCTTAAAGTGCCAAGTTTGAAGACCTCTGGAATAGAGGCTAAAAGGAAGGATAATCAACACACTGTTCTGTCCTTTTATAGACCAGGATATCCCAACCTTTGATGAACACATTTGTATTTGGGTAAACGTGCTGGAATGTTGGAAAATGGCCGTTGGGGGAGGGGACATACCTATGGAAATAATGGCTATGTTGGGGGACACAATAAATTACAAAGCACAAAACATAATATTTTCTGCCATCTCATCAGGTTTTTTGTTTGGCCCCTCAGAAGAAATTCTCTACTATCCCTCTATCCACCCTTTTTCTCTATAGGAAGATGCACTCCCAAATGAAATGTTTGATTGCAACCTGCTATCACTGTTATCTTCTAAGAAAGCTTGGGAAGACCATTGGGGACTCAAGAGGTATTTTTGGATAGAGATGACACTGAGGATTGAAGTTCTGCTTCCCAGCAAACCAGCTGTCCATATTTACAAATTAATTACCACAAAAGACAGGTGGGGCCAGGATTCTGAAATCTACTAAATTTAGAATCCCAGTTATAGATGGTCCTCTCCCATCAAGTTTTTATTTTTTTTAAAAAATTATACATTTCATTATGTGAAATGTATGGTGTGGTGTTTGAGTATCATATATTTCAATACAGATAAACATATTCATAATTATTACATTCCATTTTTCTTATTCCATATTATTTACCCCTATCTTTTACACAAAAAATTTATTTTCATATAAATATTAACAAGTACGCAATAACATCTAAACCGATATGCTTTAACATCCACCGTATTATCTTTCATTATAATTTCAGTAGTATAACCCTCAAGTAGAAAAAATATGAAATTGTCCGTCTGTTTTCTTTTCTTCTGTACACCATATTTCTGAATTTTACAACAACAATCCATCTCCTCTCCTCTTCTTTCTCCTCCCTCTCTTCCCTTCTCCCCTCTCTTTCTCTCTCTTTCCCTCCTTTCTTCTCTTCTTTTTCCCTCTACTTCCCGCTCCTCTTCTCCCCTCCCCTCTCTATTTCCCCTCTCTCTTCTTTTCCGCTTCAGTTATAGATGATCCTAATGGAGGTTACTCAGTGGTGGGCTGCTGCGGGTTGTAACAACCGGTTCGCGCAGCACCAAAAATGTGAGAGCATGCGGCCTTCCGTACATGCATGTGGCTTCAAAAACACGGTGATATAGGATCGGATAGCGCCAGGGCAGGTGGGCAGGCTAATACCCTTATTGCATTACAGGTAGTCCTCGACTTACGACCACAACTGAATGTGAAACTTCTGTTGTTAAGTGAGACATTTGTTAAGTGAAATTTGCCCCATTTTACAACCTTTCTTGCCACGGTTGTTAAGTGAATCACTGCAGTTGATACGTTGGTAACACAGTTAAGTGAATCTGGCTTTCCCATTGATTTTGCTTGTCAAAAGGTTGCAAAAGTGATCACATGACGTTGGGACACAGGCAATGGTCATAAATATGAGCCAGTTGCCAAGCATCTGAATTTTGATCACATGATCACGGGGATGCTACAGTGGTCATAAGTGTGAAAAATGGTCAAAAATAACTTTTTTCAGTGCTGTTTTAACTTTGAACGGTCACTAAATCATTTTTTTAAGTCTAGGGCTACCTGTATTTACTCCTAAGAGTCAACTGTTTCATCTCTTTGCACTTGACAATTGACAGAGCAATTGGCAAAGGCCTGAGGCATAGAGGTAGTCTTGACTTATGACCCTAATTGAGCCCAGAATTACAGTCATAAGTCATTGAGGCTGTAAATCAAGGCAACCATGTGACTAAGAGTAATTTTCTGGCCTTTTCCCCAGTGGTCAAGCAAATACAGCGATTATTAAACAAACCCTTTCATTTGAATGGGCGCTTTTTTTTTTTGCCAGAAAAAAAGCGCCACAAATTGCTATCACATAACCGCTGAACGCCATGACCTGTCATAAAGCTGATCCACTGAACATGTAGTCATGTGATCCTGGGCAGGGGGCAGAGCGACTATTTACAACGGCTGGGGGTGTATTACAAACCATACAGCACCCATTCCATGCAGAGGTGAAATGTAAAATTTGTTACTACTGGTTCTGTGGGCGTGGCTTGGTGGTGGTGGGGGTAATGTAACTGGGTGGGCATGGCCAACTTTTTTTTTTAACTTTTCAAAGCATTTTTTCTAATGCTTTGAAAAGCCTCTGCCGATCAGGCAACTCAGCTGGGATTGTCAGAGAGGCTTTTAAAAAAATGCCTCTCTGCCCATCAGGCAACTCAGCTAAGATCGTCAGAGACTTTTAAAAGCATTTTTTTTACCACCTCTTCGGCCAAGAGGTTGCAGAAAAAAATGCTTTGAAAAGCCTCTGGCGATCACGGCTGAGCCGTGCGATCATCAGAGGCTTTTTTTTTTTAACTTTTAAAAGCATTTTTCGTCGGAAGAGGTTGTAGGAAAAAATGCTTTTAAAAGTAAAAAAAAAGCCTCTGATGATCGTGCGGCTCAGCTGGGCGTGGTGGTGGTGGGGGCACAGGGATTTTTGCTACCGGTTCTCCAAACCACCCGCCACCATTGCTACCGGATTGAGTGATCTGGTCCGAACTGGGAGCATTTCACCCCTGATTCCATGGCTGTTGTAACTTTGAATGGTCATAAAACAACCAGTCGTTAAGCAAGAACTTTAGATTATAGAGCTAACAATGATTCAAAAAAGGATCATCCCATTCAGTCTTGAATTTGGCACCTTCCAGGTTAGGGGTGCCAAATTCCCTAGTCATTATAGGCTTGGGTCATACAAGTTGAGAAATCTCCCAGTGCATCTGAAGGCCATAAATTAAGGGATATCAGACTGTGTAACACTTTGTTGTGCTGCTTTTTATGCTATGCTTTCTGCTTTTGCTCTAAGACAGTGTTTCTCAACCTTGGGAGCTTGAAAATGGGTGGACTTCAACTCCCAGAATTCCCCAGCCAGCAGCGTTGGCTGGGGGTTTCTGGGAGTTGAAGTCCACCCATCTTCAAGCTCCCAAGGTTGAGAAACACTGCTCTAAAATAAAGCACTATTCAAACTTGCACCACAAAAGCATTTGTGCATTGGATCCTTGTTTTGTGCAAGAAACATCCCTTTGTTTCACTGTGTGCTTTTTTTCACATATACTGGATTTCGCAGATGAACCTGAGGAGACACAATTTTGCCTGGGATAGACAAGAAGATGTTGAAACTGAAATTTGGATAGGTTGTGATTATCCAACACAATATGATGGCAGCTGCTGAGAAATGAATGCGCAAGGATCAGAGCAATATAGCCAAGTTTTTACTGGAGAGTCAACATTTATCAGATTTTAAATTTATAGCTCTATAATCCCTCAAGCTAAACATGCTATTTCAGTTTTGCCAGGGTTTCTTAAACTCGGAGTCCGTGAATAGATTTCAGGAGGTGCATGAACTTGAATTGAGAAATAAATTACTTTATTACTCAACTTTAATGAAATTTAGCTTTTCCTTTAATAATGGTTGTAGACAACAATTTATGGTCTCTAAACTCCTGGATTATTTGTTCAGTTCAGTAAATCTCACTACCTGAAATTATTGCGCCCCTAAAATGGGCATTGTCTTGTTATTGATTTACTAGATTAATAAACATATAGAATAATATTGCATTTTTCTGAGAAGGAGACTGTAGGTTTCACCAGATGTTCAAGGACTTCATGGCCCAAAAAAGATTAAGAACTCTTGAAGTCTGTTATCAAAGTAAAGCTTGGAATTTAGAATAAATTTTACATATTTATTTATTACCTCATAACCTCTTATCCTCAACTTTTTTGCAACTAGTCTGAATTATGTAGAGTTTTGGATGAATCATGTTCTGTAATGAGAGTTTTGTGTAATCCAATAACCATGCTTTATTATATTTGATAAGCTCTGAAAAGCCCTAGTCTCTTTAATATCAGAGAATCCGTATCCCTGTGTTATTTCTGTGGTATATTTGGTTGTTGGTTACGGCTGCATCTCAATTTTCCTGTCATTCTCCTCCAGATGTCTCCAGGAAGAACTAATTGTATCTATTTATTTATTTGTAATTTATATGGCTGCCCTTCTCACATGAAGTGACTCTGGATGGCGTACAATAAAACTAGAAATTAAAACATTTTACAAACTCATTAAATACAATAAAATAAATGAACAAGACAAGAGAAGAAAGATTTTATAAGTACAACCAATGTGCAGGATCCCTACTACTAGGGGATCCACAGAATTTCTTAAAATTATGTTTTAAGGGCTTTCTAGAAGGCAGTAAGGGTTTGGGCCAACCTCACCTTAGAGCCATGATGGCAAACCAATGGCATGCATACCACAGGTGACATGCGGAGCCATATTGGTGAGCACGTGCGCTGAGCTCCAGCACGCATGCGTGCGCCAGCCAGCTGATTTTTGGGCCTTTTGGGCCCACTGGAAGTCAAAAAACACACTGTTTCCGGCCTCCTGAGGGCCTCTGGGGGAGTGAGGAAGGCTGTTTTCGCCCTCCCCAGGCTCCTAGAAAGGCTCTGGAGCCTGGGGAGAGCGAAAAACGGGCCTACTGGGCCCACCGTGCCATCCTGTGCCAAAAGTGGGGGGGAACAGGGGGCATCACATGCACATGCGTGTGGGGCGGGGTACATAATATTATGGGTGTGGGCATGTGCATGCACAACACCACCACCCTGCTCCCCCCGCTTTTGGCACATGATAGCAAAAAGGTTAGCTATCACTGCCTTAGAGGGATGATGTTCCAGAGGTCAGATACTACAATGGAAAAGGCTTACCTTCTGGCTTCTGTCAGATGGAATTCTGGCTGATGGGACTTCCAGAATGCCTCTCCTAATAGCACGAGTAGATGTAATAGAGAAGAGGTGGTCCATCAGATAACCTGGCCTTATGCCATATGGCCCTTTAAAGGTCAAAACCAGCACCTTGAATTAGATCTGGAAGCAAACTGGCAATGGACGCAGTTCACAGAGCAGATGTGTAATATATACCCACCTGGAGGCACACATGACTCCTTGTGTCACTGCATTTTGTGCAAATTGAAGCTTCCAGATATTCTTCAAGGGGAGCCCCATGTGGCATGCATTACAGTAATCCATTCAGGAGGTGACCAGGGCATGAGTAATGATGAGCAGAGCTTCACAATCCAGAGCTTCACAGCTGGTGCACAATACAAAGCTGTGCAAAGGCTGTCCCAGCTACGACTGCCACCTTGCCAGAAAGACCAGTAAGGACATCCGCAGAATCCTTTAATTCATCAGGGCTGGAGAGATATAACTCAGTATCATCAGCATACTGATGATACCTTATCCCATGGTGACAGATGATCTTCTCCAGCCTATCCATATATCATGTTTTCCCGAAAATAAGACCCTGTCTTATATATATTTTTTTGCCACCAAAAAATCCACCAGGTCTTATTTTTTGGGGTGGGCGATGTCGTCCACTGACTCACTTCCCTTGCGCCCCGGCCTCTTTTTCGCTATCCTAGGCCTTCAGAAACTTCTTCATCTGGCAAGGCCAGCAAAGCTTTCCTGAAGGCCTCTCTAGCTGATAACAGAGCTTCGGATCGATCCAGAGCTCTATTATTGGCTAGAGAGGCCTTCAGGATAGCCTTGCCAGCTGCAGAAGAAATGGGCCAAGGTGGGCAAGGCCTGGCTGCAACTGTCCGAAGGCAAGCTAGTAGGGCAGCTCCACCCCCCTTCCCCACACTAGCTTAATTTTTACCTATGCACCCTGGAGTGGGCGGGGTCTTATTTAGGGCTTATTTTTGGAGAGGTCTTATATTGGGTGCATGCGTAAAAATCAAGCTAGGACTTACTTTCTGAGTAGGTTGTATTTTTGGGGAAACACAGTAATATACTTAACTTTCACTCAAGTTTCCTTATTAATGGTTCTGGTAGCTCACAGTTGTATCAAAGGGATTTTAAAAAATCACTATATGAGATATACAAAGTTCCATTCAGTTTCTCCAGGAAGTGTGTCACATCTCCTGGCCAAAGGAGTACTGGCAAAACTTCATGATATTTTGAGCCCTCGTTTCCCATTGGTCAGACAAACAGCAGTGGTATGGCTTGACCGCTGTAGTCAATCTGAGCTTGGGAGTTGAGTTGTGAGCTGTCAGCTCTCATTGGCAGTGAGATTGGTAACATAAAGGCTTTCTTTTCCAGGCTCCAGAGATTTTTTCTTGGGGGACTAGATATGCAAGAAGAGCCATTGGATTGGGCTTAGGTGTTACCAGAATGCTACATAAAGTTTGTTTGTTTGTTTATTTATTTATTTGTCAACAAGTATAAGGAAATAAGTAACAGTATAGACATAGACATGGACACATGACAAATTTTTTTTGGCACAAATAAAAGAATATAAATAGGCAAAACATAGCCATAAACACATAGAATGATTATATATAAATGGGGACAGTAGGACAGGGACGGAAGGCCCGTTGGTGCGCTTATGCACGTCCCCTTTGTTAGTTAGTTTATTCATGTACACAACTGAAACACAACTCTGTTTAGAGTTATATCTATTCTTCTGGAGGTTTAGATTAATTCGCCCTATTTTGGTGTTCCTTCAACATATTAATTTCCTGGTCAACTTAGTTAAATGAGTTGTGGGTGTAAGAACAGGCTGTATAT
This sequence comes from Ptyas mucosa, assembly GCA_012654045.1. Taxonomy (NCBI): domain Eukaryota; kingdom Metazoa; phylum Chordata; class Lepidosauria; order Squamata; family Colubridae; genus Ptyas; species Ptyas mucosa. Next base: position 79,644,834 of record WNWU01000001.1, read on the forward strand.
TAATACAGTAATATAAAAACCATAACCCATGCGACTGCCAGTAAAATCATGCATATACCAAAGTATTTTGAAAATTTCCATTGAGAGAAGCGATGAGCTATCTTAATTCAAAGAGGCCACTTTTTAGAAATCTTCACCCAAAGAGAGAATTCTGGTTTTGTACTTTATTCTAAAGATGCTTGAAAAGTTGGGATGAATTTCTCTAGAGCAGTGCTTCTCAATCTTGGCAACTTTAAGCTGTATGGACTTCACCACCTAGAATTTCCCAGCCAGCATGTTGCTACGGTTGAGCTGCTCTAGAGACTGTTTTAAAGCTTACCTTACTAATGGAGGTGGCAGAAGTATTACTGCTGAGTGCTGGACATCTTCCAGTCATTCTGAAGCAGGGTGTTATTTAGCTTGCTCCAGATTGTTGCAGACCCTACAGTTATGCCACATATTCCCACTTTTCTGGTTCTGGGGAAGCAATCCTACCCATGCAGAGGGAGAGAAACATCTTGACCATATCTGACAGGGATAGGACTTTGTGAAGGGCACCCATGATGTTGTGAGTTTGGGAAATGAAATGTCTGCAAGAAAACAATCAATCTCAGAGAGCACCAAGGACCCCTCATTTCAACCCTGAGCTACAAATATTCTCCTTTATTGATAGCACTTTGTATGCTCACATAAATTGACCATGAATTGCGTTTTCCAGACTGCCAACTGGTCCAGACAGAGCAGGGAAAAATATATCATTTATATTTATATCTTAACTAGAATTGCTGTATATGGCAAATCCCAGGATTAAGCAGCCTTTGAGGAACTTAACCTGTATCTTAATTTTTTCTTGATTCCTTTCTAAATTATCTCTATAATTGATGCAAAAACACCCTTCCCCTTCCCTGGAACCTTCCCTGTTGGAGAATTATTGGCCAGTTTCTAATCTTTTTGTTTTAGAGAAGATTGTGGAAAAGTGGTTGGACGATACCTACAAAGGATCTTGGAGGAAATGGATTATCTGAATCCTTTCAGTTTGTTTTCAGGTCCAGGTATGATACAGAGAAAATATTGATCATGCAAGTTGATGATCTTTGTTGAAAACGGGATAGAGATAGTGCATCTACCTTTACTGCACCTTGTTCTCTCAGCAGCTTGTGATGCTGTTAACCATGGTTTCCTTCTGGGCTGGCTGCAGGACTTGGAAATGGGAAGCACAATACCCCAATGGTTCAGCTCCTTTCTCAGCATTCAATTCCAATCAATGTTAATGGAGGTAGAGAGTCGACATCCATGGTCTTCACATGTGGGGTGCTTCAGGGCTTGATGCTGTCCCTGCTCTACATGAAACTACTGGGTGAGTAATTATCTGCCACTTTGAGTCGTGATATCATCAGTATGCAGATGATACCCATCTCTAGATCTCAGCACACATGGCACATGTGAATTTGTCAAATATCAAATATATCCATTATCTGAAGGCTGTTCAGGTCTGACTGTGGCAGAATAAACTTTGGCTAAATCCTAACTATAGACTGATTGATGGGCTGAGTTTGCTTGGACCTCCTGGGTTGGGGATATCACCATCTTTGGTCTTGGCTGGTCTGGACTGCATTCCCTCATTCAAGACTGGTGAAAATGGGGGTCCTTCTGGTCTTGCAGCTGGGTGGCAGCTGTGGCCAGGAGCGTCTTTGCATGGGTTCATTTTGTGTGCCAGTGTGCCTTCCCTCAGTGCCCTGGTTACATCACAGTTGGATTATTGCAATGCACTCTACATGGGTCTGCCCTTGAAGACCAGTCAAAAGTTATGGCTAGTTCAAAATTAGGCAGCACAAGCAGTAACTGGGGCTTCTCGGTATGTCCATGTGTCACCATTGCTACAAGACCTGCGTTAGCTGCCATTTGGCTTCTGGGTGCAATTCAAGGTACTAGTTCTTGCTTATAAAGCTCATATGGCATAAGAGCTGGAGATCCAAGGGACTGCTTGTCCAGTCGTTTCTGCCCACCTATGGTATTTGAGCAGAAAGTGATTGCATTCAAGGTCCCCTCTATACATACATACATGTCAATTTAGTTCCATAGGACCCTCAGCACAGAACTATTGCATAAACCCAGTTCTAAATAAAAGTGTGACTTCAGGATTGTAGTAAATAGCTCTCACAAGTAAAATCTTTAAAACAATGTTGAATGCTCTAACTTGTTATTATATATATATATATATATATATATATATATATATATAGTATGTTATATTGCAGCACTATTAAAAATGGGGTGGAGGATTAAAGAAGAGAAACAATATCTCTTTATTCATACATTCAACTTCCACATTCAAGGCAGATATTAAGCTATTTCTTTTTATGACTTCGATGCTCTAAGTAAGACAACCAGGACTGCATTTTCCAACCATTTATTATCAGAAAATGCCATCCATCTCAAAAGAAAGTCTTTATACGGAAGTTGCTTTTCCAGTCATCCTTATTTTCCAATATAACTGCATTTCTTAATGGTTTCCATGGAATGTTCATTAAAATATATTAATTTGAGCACCTTCCTGAATTTGTGATATCAAGATGATGTGAAAGGATCAGTCTTATTTGAATGTTTAGTAATTTATGGCACCACATAAATTGAAAAGCCTGTCTTATTGTTAAAATTGTGATTTTAACAGTGTTTTTAAATCTTGAACTAATACAGCCTTTTAAAAATGTGTTCTAATTACTGCCTATTTTGATATTTCTTATTTTGAAGGTCTAAGATGGAAAAAAAGTTATTGAATTGCTGCCTAATTTAGATAATAACCCTAGTCCCTGAAGAAGGACATGAGGACAGCTTGGTCTAGTGGTTCAGATGCTGGTCCAAAAACCAGGAGACTGTGAGTTCTAGTCTTGCCTTATGCATGAAAGTTGGCTGGGTGACTTTGGGCCAGTCACTCTCTTTCAGCCCAATCCACCTCACAACAGTGGTGGGTTGCTCTCGGTTTTGTCCGGTTCTTGCGAACCGGTAGTAAAAGGGGCGGGAGGCTCCACCCACCCACCCGGATGTCATAATGGAGGATCTGCGCATGCGCAGAAGCTCCTGTGGTGAACCGGTAGTAAAAGTAAGTAGAACCCACCCCTGCCTCACAGGCTTGTTGCTGTGGAGAAAATAGGAGTTACAATACTTATAAAATAATAAAGATGGGATAAAAATCTAATAAATGAATAAACATCTTGATCACTTTTTTGTGATACTTAATTGATGCATGGGCTGCTGTAAATGATTGTAGTGATGATGACTATGTATACTATGCCATGCCCACCATAACTAAATAGATGAAGATCTCATTCCTAATATGAAAGGGAGGTTTCTCTGAACATATTCTCCTTCTTTGAAATAAACCTTCTGACATATGAATGAGAGACAGAGAGGGAAAAATACGGGAATATTTTTCTGCATGGCACTAATTTATACTGACACTTCCTCAAAAGTCTCCTTGCCTCCTTCCTTTCCAAATACACAAAGCATCTTGTATTGCCTATCAGCTCTCTTGCCTACCATCAGCTGACCATTATCAAAAGCATGACAGGATCCAATCTTCAATTATTCATCTCCTATTTTGGGAGAAATGGATCTTTGTGAACAGCCTAAATAAACAGATGAGCTTTGAACTGCTAATCGGGAGTCATTAACTTTGTTCTCCCCCCACTCCTTTCATTTCCCTCTCTCTTCTCCCCAACCTTTTGCTGAGCTTTTGTTTTGTCTGACACAATCATTTGTTTCTGGTGATAGACTGGATTAAATTAATTGAGGCTTAGAACAATATACATTTCCTCTTGCAGCTACTTTCTTCGCCAAAACGATCTTATCTGTCTCATTAGCCTGACAACTTCTACTTCCACAAAGGGCTTTTCTTACAGCCGATATTATATGTCTATTTTGTTTAGCTCTTTTTTTTTAAAGAAAAGAGAAACAAACACCAAGTAATTATGAAAAAAATGATTTATATTTATATTATTTCATTTATCTGGATCTTCCTGTAGGAGCTCTGTGGGTCTGTATTTGTATGTATGCCTTCTGTGTGTAATAAAGAAGCAGAAAAATCACAGGCAGTACAGAATGACAGAATCCCTATGTTTTATGACATAACTTAGTTATTTCATTATATTTTTCTAGGTCCTTGCCTGCAAAAGGATGCTGTGTGAAATCCGCACACCACATGCTATTTTCGTGGTAAGAACTGACTCCTAAGATCATCTGAAACAAGTACTATAACTTGTTTCCAATAGCATTCAGCCAAATAGTTCTGAGAATTCTGTCACAGCAGCTGGCTATGCATCTTACTTGCCTGCACAATCTAGTGTTCCCTTAAGAATGCACTGGACCAGACTAAACAACAATCCTTTTAGATCTGCATTCTGGATCCAAGAGAAGCCATGAAAACTTTATATGCACCAATTTTTGGGATTCAGAAATGCTGTATACTGAAGTCTCACAATAATTTATTGGAGATTAATTAATTAGTGGAATGACTTGCTTCCAGAAGTTGTGAATGCTCCAACACTGGAAGTTTTTAAGAAGAGATTGGACAACCATTTGTCTGAAATGATATAGGGTTTCCTGACTGAGCAGGGGGTTGGACTGGAAGACTTCCAAGGTCTCTTCCAACTCTGTTATTCTGTTCTATTCTGTTATTCTGAGGTTAAAGCTGTTAATAAGCTTCCTTTCTTTCTACCCTGCTTCCCCTAAAATAAGACTCAACCAGGAAAATAAGCCCTAGTATGATTTTTCAGGATGCTCGTAATATAAACCCTACCCCAAAAATAAGCCCCAGTTAAGATCGCCAGCCAGATGGACGCATTTAGTACTGTATTTCCCCCAAAGTAAGAGCTAACTGGAAAATAAGCCCTAATGCATCTTTTGGAGCAAAAATTAATATAAGACCCAGTCTTATTTTGGGGGAAACACGGTATGAATTTGCCATATTTTCCCAATCTGATGCACTCTGGTTATGTTGATTTACAAATTCCAGATTCAACACATTTGGAGGCACCAAATTAAGAAAGGTGAGGTGAGCCTTTCTAAAGCCATCACCTCAATTTATGAGTAGAATAGTAAAGTCTGCAAGAAGAATTTATAGTGGGAAGTACTTCCATCTTTTATCTATCCCAGATCTACACCCTATTGATTTCTTTATGTGGCCAAAGATTTACAGTCTAACAGATGAAGAAAATCTTTTTCCCTATCTCTTTTTCCCACACCAGTCATGATTTTATATAGATATATCATGTTCTACTACCAGCCATTCATTCATCTTTTTTTATATTACATGTGTGTTTGCAAACATTTTAATTCTCAGAGAATAAGAATTTCACATATACATAAAGGTATTGTTTAGGTGGCTAATGCATATTAAAAGATGTTTTTCATGTATTATTCAGAGGTGATGACCATCAACACCAATTGTGATTGTAGGCTTCATAAATCATGTTTATATTATGGAGGGAATATATTCCCCCTCCCCCAAGATCTAGAAATCTCTGTTTTAATTTTGGTGAAATAAGTCTTCAGTTTGGTGGGCAGAACTTTTATTTTACCTGTATTAGTGGTTCAGTCCTTTCCCATCAGTAATGGATGAACACATTAAAAAATTGAAAGTATATAAATATAGAAACAGATTTTTAGAAAGCGTCTGCTCCGATATCTTTAAAAATCACCTTCTCTAAAAGAGATTCCTTAGGTTACTTTGAACTACAACTTTTATCATCTCAATTAGCCTATCTAAAGAGGGAAAGACTATTTCAAATAGCAGCTTTACTGTATGTATGTAAAATTGTCCCTCGTGGACTTCGGAGGAGATTAAATAGCTCTATACAATCTCTCTATTTGTTAGTCTGTAGAATAGACCATGGGTGTCCAAATATTTGGCTTGCCTGGGCCACATTGAGTGAAAAGGAATTGTCTTGGGTCACATATAAAATATATAATTAGTGTATATAAATATCGCTAAAATCATATAATAATGTTCATAATAATATTAAAAGCTTAAGATGTGTGGAGGTTGTATTACTAACTGTGCAGGGCTATATGTGGCCCATAGGCGATGGGTTGGACTTACCCAGGGGTGGGCTTCAAAATTTTTAGCAAGGGGTTCTCTGCCCGGTTGCTGGGTGGGTGTGGCCATGGTGGGCATGGCCTAGTTGGCCTCCTGCACCATGGTAGGGGGGCATTTTTGCCCTCCCCAGGCTCTGGAAGATTTCTTCGAGCCTCCCGGAGAGCAAAAACGGCCACCTCAGGCTCTGGAGGCCCTCTGGTTTCTGGCCTTCCTGCACTTCTGGTAGGCCCATTTTTTGCCCTCCCCGAGCCTCCTTGCATACCCTGCACTTACCTGCATCCAAAATGGGCCACATGGGGACTCCTGGGAGGGGAGGGGCGGGGCAGGGTCAGCAGTGCCAGCCAGGAGTGGGATTTGGGGGTTCTTCGAACTGCACAGAATCTTAGCTAGAAGTTCTCCCAAACCCATGCGAACCCCCAGCAGCCCACCCCTGGACATATCTGCTGTAGGCAAAGGACAATAACAGATAACAGAATTGGAAGGGACTTTGGAGGTCTTCTAGTCCAATCCCCTGCTCAAGCAGGAGACCTGATACCATTTCAAACAAGTGGCTGTCCAATCTCTTCTTAAAAGCCTTCAGTGATGGAACTCCCACAACTTCTGAAGGCAAGTTGTTCCACTGGTTTATTGTTCTTACTGTCAGGAAATTTCTCCTTAGTTCTAGGTTGCTTCTCTCTTTGTTCAAGTTGGATTGAATCCAGCTTTAACAATTGTAGAGTAATAAGAGGAGTCAACTCAACTTTCAATCCACCCAAATTCTTTCCAGGATAGCCTTTTATCCATTCCCATTTTGAGATAGTAAATAATGGAAACCCAAGCCATGGTAACCAAGCCATGGTAATATCCATGTTGTTAGATGTTTTAATCTAGCTAGGCAACAGGACTGAATGGATCTGATCTCAGAAGAGCTAAACAGGTTGAAATCTGTTTAGATAGGAGACCAGAAAATATCCCCAAAGAAGGAAATGAGTAACCATTTCCATAGTGTTGCCAAGAAATCATCTTCAATGCATCCATGAAGTCATCTAGGGTTGAGCTCAATTCGAGGGAGTCTTTACCCCCATTTTAAATCTAAAACATTGTGCAAAAATTGGCATGTTGCTAAGATCTTTGATTACATCATCTAACAAGACAGACCCTCACATCATGTGTCAACAGCAGCTGAGAGGCCCTCCTGTTTCATGTGCCCAGATCTGAAAAGACTTTTAATTTGGCATTAAATGCTCTCTCTCACCTTGAGTAACATTTATTCACTATAAACAAACATGAAATTTTTTAAATAAAAATCAAAGGCAAGGGGGCTTTTAAAAATCCAGATAAAATAGCTGTAAATTGGCTGCTTGCTAAGCAAAACCATCCGCACAAAGGTACCTATAAAGTTAGTTTCTTGTGAGTTCTTGTAATATGATGTCATCCAAGCAGTTACATTTGAATAGTTTTCCAGCAACCTGAAAAAAAATAAAAATAAAAATAAAAAAGGAGTTCTTTGTTAATAATTTGTTCACAGTAAATGGAATGTAGTTGGTCATGCTAATACAGATAAGAATTATGCTTATGAAAGCCAACTTCCCATTTACATTCTACAAACAATCTGGAGTAGAATTAGATTCTATGTAAGAACAGACATAATGTCAGTGGTGAAATCTAAATTTTTTTACTACCGGTTCTGTGGGCGTGGCTTGGTGGGCATGGTGTGGCTTGGTGGGTGTGGCTTGGTGGACGTGGCAGGGGAAGGATACTGCAAAGTCCTCATTCCCTCCCCACTCCTGGGGAAAGGATATTGCAAAATCTCCATTCCCACCCCATTCTGGGACCAGCCAGAAGTGGTATTTGCTGGTTCTCCGAACTACTCAAAATGTCCACTACCGGTTCTCCAGAACCTGTCAGAACCTGTTGGATTTCACCCCTACATAATGTAGTGATTTAGATTGCAGTCTTGTAGACAGCATACACTGTATCAATTCTATTCAAGAAATGATGAATCTTCAATACAGGTAGCCCTCGATTTACAACAGTTCATTAAGGGACTGTTCAAAGTTACAACAGCACTTTGTAAAGAAGTGCTGAAAAAAGTGACATGATCTTTTTTCACAGTTGCAACCTATGCAGCATCCCCATGATCATGTGATCAAAATTCAGAAGCTTGGCAACTGGTTCATACTTATGATTATTGCTGTGTCCCAAAGTCATGCAATCACCTTTTCTGATTTTCTGACAAGCAAAGTCAATGGGGAACCTGGATTCACTTAACAACCAGGTTACAATCTATCAATTGCAGTGATTCACTTAATAAATGTCTTACTTAACAACAGAAATTTTGGACTCAATTGTGGTCCCAAGTCAAGGACTACCTGTATTAATAAATTAGCTTAACTGATCTTTCATTCATTCATTCATTCATTCATTCATTCATTCATTCATTCATTCATCCATCCATCCATCCATCAAATTTCTATGACCACTCATTTCACAAACAAATGAAGCATACAATAAGGCTAAAACCCAATATATTTAAATAAAGCCAAAAAAGTAAAGCTGCCTTTTGCAATTGATGGTGATTTAATCAACACCAATGGTATTATTAGAAATAGTATCATTGGTCACACACTCAGCCAGATATTTAGACCATATCGGACATTTTTATCCACCTATCAAGTCCTTCTCAAGGACTTGGGATAGGCAGATGTTGCTTAATAATATTAAAGGTATTTTTGCAGGATGTAAGCTTTTCCAAGTAAAGTGTCTTTTGTAATTGACTGATGGTAATTTTGTCGATGCCAACAGTGTTCAAATGATGTTGAAGTTTTGAGATTGCTTCCAAGACACCTATTGGTATTGTTTTTTATCTTTGCTTTTGTTTGCTACAGTCATTCTACTTCTATTTGCAGGTCTTTATATTTTGTGATTTTCTCCAGTTCTTTCTTTTCTAATTGCTATCTGCAGATATTGCAATGTCTACTATCCAGACTTTTTTGTCTTTCTTATCAAGAGTTGTTAAATCTGGGGTGCGGTGTGACAGATGCTTGTCTATTTAAATTCTAAAGTCTCAGAGCACTTTAACATCTTCATTTTCTAGTTCTCTTTCTATATTGTGGTCCCACAGTTCTTGCTCGCAAGCAAGTGATATTTCTTACAGATCTCCTGCAAATTTTCTGGCTGAAGTCAGAACTGAAGACGTTTCTTAGATGAGAAGTGAAATGTCTTTAAGGAAAAATAAGGTCCTGCTGCCTTTTGAAGAAGCATCTTTGGGATTATCTTCTCAAGAGTTTATAAAGCAGGGAGTAAAATTTCAAGACTTGAAAGTTCAGGAGGCAGGTGATTATCCACATGTTTTGAGTTATTATGTTAATAGTTTTATCCTACTATTTTTCACCCCTGGTATAGCTGATCATATAATTGATCATAAACTGAATGTGGGCCAGAAATGCATTGTGGCTTTTAAAAAATGCAAATGCAATCTTGTCCGATTGAATGATTTTATAATCCTATTTTATGAGGAAGGATTGAGGAAACTGGGTACATTTATCCTTGCAAAGAAACAAATGATTCTTTAAATAGCTGAAAGGCGGTTGACCTGCCATGCTTTGTGAAGCTTCTGCAAGAGGCCTTTGATGTAGATATGAAAATAGAAACAAATATTTTTTAAATGGCCAAAATTTTAGACAACTGCCAAAACTTAATGTGAAGGATAGTTATTTCATAAGACTTTAGGCATATGTACCAGAGGTGGGTTTCAGTAAGTTCTGACCAGTTCTGGAGAACCGGTAATGGAAATTTTGAGTAGTTTGGAGTAAAAATTCTGACTGGCCCCGCCCACATCTATTCTCTGCCTCCCAAGTCCCAGCTGATCGGGAGAAAATGGGGATTTTGCAGTAACCTTCCCCCAGAGTCAGGTGGGAATGGAGATTTTACAGTATCCTTCCCCTGCCATGCCCACCAAGCCACGCCCACCAAGCCATGCCACCCCCACCAAGCCACGCCCACTGAACAATAGCAAAAAAATGTGAAACCCACCACTGATATGTACTTTAACATTTTTATAAACAATAATTAATAATTAGTGAATGTGTAAGCCACTCAGTGTCTCTTCGAACCAGGAGATGGGCAGCAAATAAATTTAATAATAATTTGAGGTCCAACAGAGGCTATTTGAAAGAGGAAAGGATGCTACAGAGCAGTGGTGAAATGTAAAATTTGTTATTACTGGTTCTGTGGGCGTGGCTTGGTGGAGGTGGGTAATATGACTGAGTGGGCGTGGCCAACTTTTTTTTTTACTTTTAAAAATCTTTCGGCTGAAGAGGTTGTAAAAAACTGCTTTTAAAGCCTCTGATGATCCCAGCTGACTTGCCTGATCGGCAGAGGCTTTCTTTCTTTTTTTTTTAAGCCTCTGACGATCCCAGCTGAGCCGCCCAATCATCAGAGGCTTTTTTTTTAACTTTTAAAAGCATTTTTTCGGCCAAAGAAGTTGTAGTAAAAATGCTTTTAAAAATAAAAAAAAGCCTCTGATGATTGCGCGGCTCAGCTGGGCAATGGGTGGGGGGGGAAGGGATTTTTGCTACCGGTTCTCTGAACCACCCATCTCCATTGCTACCGGATCAGGCGATCCGGTCCGAACCGGGAGCATTTCACCCCTGCTACAGAGCCCTGGGCGGTATGTTGCCTATAAAGTAGTCCTCAAATTTTTTCAGGAGGTTTCACAATGAGGCACAAAAGTGAATCACCTCCTGAAAATTGCTGACCAGCACAGCAATAAATAGACTAGGCTACAGAAGAATGTAAATATATTCCAGGCTCAGTACTAAAGTTCAGATGTCTGCAAGATTCCAGGACACAGGCCATGGGTATTAAAACATCATTAAAACTATTTATAAAAACACATCAGTGATGGTTTTCTTTCATCCAAAGTGCAGTTTATAAACTTTGCCTGATCTCTGAGGAAAAAAAAAAGTTTATCCTGTTTTGTTGTAAATGCATTCCAGGGAAGCCAACAGTAGATAATAAAATGAAGTATGATATTTGCTGCTCATCTCTTTTTCCCCCCGTTTAAAAAATAAAGCAAAACAAACCATCCAAAGTTTGGAACAAGTTACAGAAAACCAGGAAAATCACTTAAATGAAGCCAACCACTCCCTGTTCAGTTGAAAGCAATTTCAATAGTGATTTAATAGTATATTCAGGCAACCTTTAATATACATATACAGTGTACATACAGAAACCCATTATGCAGATATTAATTTCAGTTTTTCTTAAAATTTACCTATTAGTCTTGTTTATAATACAATGTATGTGATGGAGGATACACATGCTCAGACACCCCTATATTGCAAATAGGTATACAGTATTTTTTAAAGGAAAAAAGGTCTACATAAATTTGCAGGCGCCAAGGTTACACTTGTGGAAAATCTACACAACTCTTAAATTTTGAGCCTTGGATTATTCGCCAGTAAAACTGCCTGAATAATGGCTCATTGAATCAATAGCTTTTAACATCTTACCAAAGAGTAATTGATTGCTGTGATTATATCTCCATGACTGAAGAAGCAGTTGATCCAAATAAAATGTCAGCAATGGAATGGCAACAGAAGCTGAGATGGTCAATCACTGGCTGAAAGTTGATTACCCAGGAATCAAGACGAGGAGCAAAAGGAAGTCTACCTAGCGCAGAAAACCAGTCTGTACTGCAACTAGCTACAAGGTGACGTATCTGTAAGAAAACATGTAATGCAATCAGCTCCATTAGTAATGGTGGGTAGAAATTTTTTGAGAATGATGGTTCTCCAATTTTAGATTCTCAATGCATGCAATAAATACATCCTGAATTACAAACTGGCTAGCAAAATAAAGGATGTTTGCCACAGCCTGTTTTAATAATACCATATTTAATAACATGATTATTGAAGAGTGAGATATTGACTTACCCAGTCTGAGCATTGGAGGTGAAACAACAGACCAAAAAAAGGAGGTTCTGCATTTGCCTGGAGTCTTTGTGTCCACACGGATGTCTCGAAGACATTTCAGATCTTAGGACCCATTTTAACTTTTCCTTCTAGCTTCTACCACTTAATGTTGCCAGGCAGGGAGTATTGTAGTGTCAGGATATCTGCAAGGGAGTTACAACTATCAGCCAAGAATGGTTCTTGGCATTTGAAAACTTCATCTGCCAAATATTTATTTATTGATTGATTGGTTGGTTGGTTGGTTCGATTTATATGCTGTCCTTCTCCGGAGACTCAGGGCAGCTTACAGTGCGTTAAGCAATAGCTTTCATACTTTTGTATATACCTGCTTAGTAGGGCTTTCGCCCCCCCACCCCCCTAAGCAGTGTTCTTTTTTATACAAAGTCAACTTATTGCCCTCACAATCTGGGTCCTCATTTTACCTACCTCGGAAGGATGGAAGGCTGAGTCAACCTTGAGCCTGGTGAGATTTGAAATCGCAGTAATTGCAGGCAGCTGGCAGCTAAGTGCTACTTAACAGCACTTTAGTCCGCTGCACCACCAAGACTCCTTTGGGAGGAAAGACATTCTTGAATACAACAGTCTTCCAAGCCCCCCAAAAAGCAAGCTCCCCACATATTAACCTAATGAACACAGCTGAATTCCTTAGAAAATACGGTATTTTATACAAATTTAAGAATTCAGATTAAAACTAGGAATAGGGATGTGGATTTAATACTGCGTACTTTTCCTTGTTGACTGAAATGCCGGTTATGTCACTGGGACAAATGTAAGTATCAGATCAACCCTCTTGGAAGCAGAAGAATTAGCATACTTTTCCTTTGGATGGATTGGAAGAGCCATGGATTTGTTTTGATTTTGAAATGTAATACCAATTGAAAGGAATATTTGTAGTTTGGGGTCCTTGGTGTTCTGTGAGCTTGGTTAAATAAACTGTTATTTAATGTTTGTTTGATTGTTTGCCTGATTTGATAGTTCCTTCACTAGGGTGCTGTTTCTTACTGGATTGTTGGATTAGTGTTAATTTTGGTGTTAAACTGTTTACTGTTGATTGTTGGTAAGGAGGTGTTTTGGTTTTTTGTTTCCTTTTTAGTTTTTTAATTGTTTCTTTGGAATAATAGGTAGATATTGTTTATCTCTGTGTGCCCATTGATGGTTGATTTGTCTGAGTGCCAGACTCCAGGAATTCTCTGGCATTTTTGGACTTAGCTTGGTCTACAAGTCTCACTCTTTCCTAGTGAAATGTAAATTAAACATTTTGATGCATTTTTTCCTCTTCAAATATTTATTTTCAAAAATTGGATAATATTGTTAAATTGCTTATGAGCTAACCTTTCAGACATTGATTCAAAGTTCTTCACCCCACTCCAAGATATGAGTATAGCAGATGCCAGCCAATAATACCTGATCTTGTGCCAAGTGATCCTGCTCTGAATATTATGCATGAAATCACAGCAGCTCTCTCAGCTGAACTGAGACCATTAATTAGGAATAGCATCCTACCATGAGTTGCTTTCCATACCACCAGTGAAATGTGATTCTAATGAGCGAATAGCAGATGAAAAAGAAGCCAATACTTCAACTAGAAAGGAAGAATGCAGAATGAATAGAAGCAGGAGTTAGCAAGAGAGTGAGGTTTCTACTAAAAAAAAAAAGAAATTAAGAGTGTTAAGCATATATGTTTCTGCTTTAAATTGCAGAGTAGTTTCCTGCATATGGGTCTTCTGTGGTTTTTGAATTTGCCTCCATTGGAATTCATCTGAATATTTTTTCCAGTTTATCAAAATCTTCTTGAATTACTACCTTCTAAGATCCATCTAATAGTAGCATAGACCAGCTGATATTCTGTTGTCTTTATTAGGATCCCTTGGGAGAGTTTGTCAGAAGTTTTGCTGGAGTGAAGCTACAGAATCTCTACTGCAGTCTACTACTGGTCACTCTATCAAACATGGAGGCCATGTTGATTTGTCATGAAACTTTCTCAGTGTGGTATCTTTCTTTGCACAGAACCCACACTTGTTTGTCAGGTTTTTTTCCACTGATTATTTTACCAGCTGTTTGAACAGGAGCTCCTCATGTGCAATAGGTATCTCCACAGAGGTGCCTCAGATCTTTTACATAAAAGCTCCTTGCTTGAGGAGTTCTCCAGATAGATACTCCACCTTCTGCAGGTCTTCTGGATGGAGCTTCCTCACCTTGATCTAGCCTCCTATTCAAAAGCTATGGACAGAACTTCCTCACTTTCATCAATTCTTTGGCACAGTACATCTTGCTCATCTATTCTGCACTAAGCTTATAGCAATAGCACTTAGACTTACATACTGCTTTACAGTGATTTACAACCCTCTCTAAGCAGTTTACAGAGTCAGCATATTTCCCCCAACAACATGGGTCCTCATTTTACCCACCTCAGAAAGATGGAAGGCTGAGTCAACCTTGAGCCTGGTGTGATTTGAACTGCCAAATTGCAGGCAGCCAGCAATCAGCAGAAGTATCCTGCAGTACTGTACTCTAACCACTGCGCCATCATGGCTCACCTATGCATAGAAGCTCCCCATAATATCAAGTTTTTTCCCCAACAGCTTTCTGATATTTATTACTGTACATCTTCTGCATGGAGCCTTTGTATTGCTGATCCGTTATTCTGCTCCCTATATATTCTATACACCCAGCTGGTCATAGAAAGAAGGCAACAAAGGTCCCCCCCCCAAAAACATTATAATCCTTATTCACACGGACACTCACAAATAAACTTTTGATAGAAAAGCATTTCCGAGGTATTCACTTAACGGCTTTAACAACAGCAGGTATATTAAAAACCATGCCAGAAGGAGCCAAGGAAAAGCTATTTGGGACTAAATTATCCCAGCTGTGTCCCTTGGATGAAAGTCAACCATCTTCGGAAACCACATGCATCAAACCCATTGGCTAAATAGCCTTGTAGACAGGACGTCTCGTATTTCCATCCAAAGTGGCTACACTCTCTGTTTAAAATAGAAATGCAATTCCACTTGCAGTGTTTGCTTAGCCTATTTACAAATAGTCTTTTTTTTTTTTGCTTCTGTGAAATGGTGTGCTAAGTTGCTAAAGTTATCTGAGAAGTTTAAGTTCAAAGCATCTCTTTCTTTCTTTCTCTCTCTCTCTCTCTTTTCTTTTTAACCAAAGTGCTCCAGCAAGATCTCCCTATGCCAGAGGCTTGGAGGGAAAAAGTTGGGAGCCTCTTTCCACACATGATCTCTTTTTGCATGTTTCTCTGCGTCCTCCTTCTCAATCTGCAGCGTTTGATAGATCTACTCAATTTGCTTTGAGAGCTTTGTGTGAGGCATCCTGTTTACAGTGCAGATGGTAACAGTCCCCAGGCGTTTTGGTGAGCATTGGCAAGCCGCCGGGAACCGGGGTGGAACGGGTTGATATATTACAGCTGCACCAAATGTTCGCATATTTCAACAAGGAGGCCAGAAATATGAATTTTCAGAGGGCCTTTCCTGAAATCCCCCTGTTGGTCATTCCTTTTACTCTTTGCTGCTCATTAACCTTTCTTATTTTCTTTTTATTAACAAGCTACATGCCTCCCTTCAAAAATGTTTTTCCCTAACTAATGCAGTCCAAGTATAATGCAGTCCAAATGTAATCAAGTAAGGCTCATCAAAGTCCCCGCACCTTTGAAATCATTGACCTTCTCTTATCTTTTTCTTATCTCCTTCCTGCCTTGGATGAGATTTTACCCTCATCTTTCTGTGTCGGCTCCTCTGTTTTAGATAACAGGTCAAAGAGGACTGATGACATGATACAACTGACCGATCTGTCATCCCTTTTGCTTCCTGGCTCCATTTTCCCAGTTCCCATTCTCCATTGTTCTTTCCTTTCTTTGCAGTCTAGCTTTCCTAAGAAATTCATTATTTTGCAAGGCTGTCTACTCTGTTTAGGATGGAAGTTTAAGATGGATTGACTCTGAATTCAAGGGTGCTCTGCTACTTGTACGCTGAAAAGAACAAACAGAATTATAGAGAACTCTTTGTTATGCCAGAAAAATATGCTACTGCAGGAATCATTTTCTGTCAGGGTTGTTGCACAAAAAAATGTGTGGAAAGGATTATGATAGCTTTTGAGTTCTGCAAGGGCAGTCATGGCTACTCATTAGTAATGTCTGAATGCATTAGGCAGTGTGCAGATGGAATGAATGAAAAATTAAATCACTCACCCACCCACCCACACATCCACTAAATTTATAAAATCTATAAATTTATGAGATTAATGTCATTTTCCAGAGATATTATTTTTATATGTTCCAAACAATACGGTGGCCAGATTTCATTTGGAGATTTGGAGAAGGTGATAGGTTTTTTAAAAAAAGTTCAGATAACAATGGACATTCCCTCTAGAACAGTGATGACTAACCTTTTTGCTGTTGCATGCCAAAAGTGGGGGGAGCATGGGGGGCGCTTGCACACATGCCCATAACCATAATACAATGTTCACCCATGCATGCAACCCCCCGCAGCCCATTTTGGGCCTGGCAGGCATCCTTGAAGCCTCCTGGAATCAGCTCCCCACCCCACACTGCCCCCCGCCCCCGTGCATATGTCTGTGACCCCAATGCATGCACATATGACCCCCGTACATGAACACACATCTTCCACATGCGCCCCGCACCAGAAACCCATAATCAGCTGGCCAGCAGGAGGTGCGCGCACATGCATGGTGGAGCTGAGCTGGGCGACGGCTTGCATGCCATAGGTTCACTTTTACGGCTTTGGAAGAAATGTTTCCATTCAAATTGACTAGTGAAGGTTATTCTGTGTGTTCCTGTGTTCATAAATCTTAGGAGGAGGAATATGACATTGGAAGAAAGCAACTTAAAATTGTAATGTTGTAAAATACACCTCTAGTACAGTGGTTCTCAACTCTGGGAAATTTAAGGTGTCTGGACTTAAACTCCCAGAATTCCCAGAGTTGGCTGGGGAATTCTGAGAATTGAAGCCTAGACATCTTAAAGTTGCCAATGGAGAGAAACACTGCTCTAGCATTTTATTGCTAAATTGCTGGTTGCAGAGGTGAATATTGTGGTAAGTGCACATGTGAATCTTCTTCATGTAAGTGAGATTCTGCAGTGTGTTTTGTAAAACAACATTCCAGTGCAAGACTGATGTCTTATTTTGGCCAGATGTCTACAAACCTGTACACGAGGTGGGGAAAGTTTGATAAAACTGTGATTGGTTTTTCTGTTTCATAATGTGTAAATCATAGAAATGAATGCCATTTTAACACATGTTACTGCTAACTCTGAATTCAGTACAGGAGTTCCTGCGTTTGAGATCATCTAAGTTGGAATCCAATTTTTTTGTTATGCTTTTTGAGGGTTTGTATTTTGAAAGAGAAATGCCTGAAATTTGAAGTGCCTCACTCTGACCCTAAAGATGTTGTTTTAGATTCAAACTTGCTTATGGACAGGTGTTTTGAGCTAAAGATATTTTCAGAATGGTCAAAACTAACCATTTCAAAGAACTGTTTTGATTTGAAATTTAGTGTTTTGAGCTCGAAACATTTCAAATTTGAAAGATGTGCATTTTTACAACCTTCCTTGTTTGATGCAGCACATTATAATCAGGAAGTTTTGACAGAAAGGCTTACCTTGGAATTTAAGGGTTATTGGTATTGGTTTCTATTATTTGCCTCTAAGGATTACAGTTACAACTCCGTGAGATTTATATAGGAAGCACATGTATGTATATTTCCTGGAGATTCCAACTGAAAATAGATACTTGAAGGTAAAATCACAACTTGATGGAGAAGAAAAGGGACAGTCCAAACTGTAGTGTTCAGGCCAGAACTGAAATTGGTACTAAAATAACGCAATCAGAAATGAGAAAAGTATATTTTAATTGTTTGGTACTACCAAATTGGAAGTACTACCACCATCCTGGTCTCATGAAAGTATGATGACTGCCATCTCAGTACTGTGCTCAGGCCTAAAGCCCAGCCAAAAGGAATTTAGTTAATCTGATTCTTCCAGAATTCTCTGAAGCTGTTGGTTCACCACCCTTTCAACATCCTTCCCAGAAAAGGAAATTTGGAGATGGGTCAGGAATTATCTAACAGTCAAGTCCAGGAATAGCTCTTGAGGAAGAAATGGATCTTTGCCTTTTTAAGTGCCTGGCAGAATCACTCCCTCATTGAAGGACAAATCTCCTAACATCTGGCTCCAACTACATGTAACCTTCTAGGAGGCCTCAGCTAGCCATGCATGAAGTGAAGTGAATCCTACAAAAACCTATAAAAAGTGGTTGCATTCAGAGCTTCAAGGATCTTTAGCATTGATAGGTTCAAACTGTTCCCTCAGTAGTCCAGCACTGAATGAATCCAAGTGCCATATTTTTCAGCGTATAAGACACTCTGTGCTATAAGACGCACCTACCTTTTTTGGTGAGAAAAACAAGAAAAAGAAATCTGCCTCTGCCTCTGCCTCTGCCTCCCAGCAATTTTGCCTCATTGCAGCAAACAGCAAATAGCCTGCTTTACTTTCATTTTCATTTTCAGCATAGCTTGATTAGCACAAGAAAAAAAAAATCTGCTTCCAGCAATTTACCTCCTTGTAACAAGCAGCAGAGGCTGCACAAAACAGCAGAGTCAGGAGGCCAATCCAATCAACTTGTACTGATTAGGCTGTGCTGAAGATGAAACCAGCTGTTTCTTCTTTCTGCTTGCTGCAAGGAGGTAAACTGTTGGGAGGCAGAAGCCAAAGGGTGGGGGCCAGTGGGTGGGCAGGGCTACATTCGGTGTATAAGATGCACCTAAATTTTCACCTCCTTTTAGGGGGGAAAAAGGTGCATCTTATACTCTGAAAAATATGGCAATTGTATCTTACAGATGCTTTATATAAAATCTTCACAGTGCCTTTCAGATGCTCCCGACTTATCCCTTCCAAAGAGGGGATGGTCTACCTTGAACAGGGCCATGAAATGTCGCTATGCAAAAGCAGTAGAAGAGAACTATAAAATGTTTTGCTGCTCAATACCTTGGGAATAATCCTTAAGAAGGGTAGTTGTGCCTTTTTCAGAAACCCTTGGTTGCTATCATTTCTTGTTGGAACTATCATTGCTAGTCTGAGAGAATTCTCTGTCCTTTCTTTATGGCTGTTAATCATATAAAGTTGATATAAGCTTTTTCTGTAAGCAAGCTCTCTGGTGTGGATTCTACTGAAACTCTTGAGATTTGCTTTATAACTTAAGTTCCCAGTGTCATCTGTTCCAGTATTACTCATGATTTTATTAACATTTTTTGCTTCTTTATTCATGGAATATATAAGGTTCTCCAAGTCCTATATTTTATAATCCCATACATAGGTAAACATGGAAAATAATCCAAACCAAACATATATAATATACAGACCTCCCAAAAGAAATTACAATGATACACAAGCATGAGACTGGGATTGGGAATAACACTTCCAACAGGATGGGTTCAATTACCATCCTGCCCCAATACATGGGTTAAAAATCCCATGGTCTTCATTAGGATGTTATGGTTGTGGAGACCTTAGATCAATTTGATCTGTAGTTCCAGTGCTCACAGATATGGTTTTCTAACATCCTTGGGAATCTGCCTTCGTGAAACTTGTCCAGTACTGATACTGTCTCGGAAAGAATATCCCAATCCAGGGGTGAAATGCTCCCAGTTCGGACTGGATCGCCCAATCCGGTAGCGATGGCGGCAGGTGGTTCAGAGAACTGGTAGCAAAAAGCCCTGTGCCCCCCCCCCCACATGCCCAGCTGAGCCGCGCGATCATCAGAGGCTTTCGGGTTTTTTTAACTTTTAAAAGCATTTTTTCTACGACCTCTTCCGACGAAAAAATGCTTTTAAAAGTTAAAAAAACCCGAAAGCCTCTGATGATCGCGCAGCTCAGCTGGGATCATCAGAGGCTTTTCAAAGCATTTTTTTCTGCAACCTCTTGGCCAAAGAGGTGGTTTAAAAAATGCTTTGAAAAGTCTCTGACGATCCCAGCTGAGTTGCCTGATCAGGAGACTTTTCAAAGAAGTAGAAAAAATGCTTTGAAAAGTTAAAAAAAAAAAGTTGGCCATGCCCACCCAGTCACATTACCCCCCCCCCCCAAGCCACGGCCACAGAACCAGTAGTCACAAATTTTACATTTCACCCCTGTCCCAATCTATGCAAAATGTACCGTACAGTTTCTTACATGCAGTGAAAGTTGCCTTTCATTGAACTTTCCCATCAACCACTGAGTCGCAGCCTTCATCACTAAAATCTACTCATTGCAATCTGTCATTTAGAGTTTTCCAGTTCCAATATAAGAGAAAAATGTGAAGCTCAGGACTGAACTGTGGGGTTCTTGGTATTCTCTGATGTGATTGTTTGCTTATAGATGTTTCATTACCCTATTTGATAATTCCATATAATTGAGAATTAAACATCTGCAAGCAAACAACTACACTCAATACCAAGAACCCCAGTTTTCTACCTGACACAAACTTCCTTGATTTCTGATAGGTGCAGCTGTTGTAACTTCTTCCTGGCTAAAATAATTTTAAAAGAGACTTAGCTTTACACCCAAATTTCTCTCTTCTGGTTTTCAGAAGGTTGACATTTTAAAAAAGATAAACCCCACATGCATAACTATGTACTGCTTCTCTTTACCAGCACGGATTATATTCTGTTTCCTATCATCATGTAGAACTTCCCATCCCCAGTAAAATTATTTTAAGTTTCCACTAATATAAATAATTATGCTTGATTACAGTATAGTAGAATGAACATGTGTGATATAATAGAGTAAATCTTGGATTTGGATGTGGCAGCCCCAGTTTCATCCGTTCCCATCTTTTTTGATTTGTAAGAAACAACCATCTATACAAAGAAAATATAAGAATCTCATTATAAATACACCCAAAAGCAGAGGTCCCTTCTTCACTGGCTCCTAGTTAGGGCAAAAATGAGTTTAGCAATAAGCTTTTTCTTCCACATGTCCTCATTATATTGTCTTGATTTTATCCCCACTCCATACCTGAGACCAACTCAAGTCATTATTAGGCATTTTAGTGTTAAAGTATACTTTCCCTCTTGTTCAGATACCATGTCTGCAAAATAGATGATCATCACTGATCATATTTATTTATTTATTTGTTTGTTTGTTTGTTTGTTTGTTTATTTATTTATTTATTTTATTAGTTTGTTTGTTTGTTTGTTTGTTTATTTATTTTATCTTATCTTATACATCCAACAAGCATTAAATCTATAGCGGTCTACATCACAACGCGAGAAGGAAATAAACTTGTCCCATTACATATATTGTATAGGACCGTGATGGCGAACCTATGGCATGGGTGCCACAGGTGGCACGCGGAGCCATATTGGTGGGCATGCGAGCTCAGCTCTGGCACACATGTCTACACCAGCCAGTTGATTTTCAAGCCTTCTGGGCCCACCAGAAGTCAGAAAACACACTGTTTCCGGCCTCCGGAGGGCCTCTGGGTGGGTGGGGAAGGCCGTTTTTGCCCTCCCCAGGCTCCTAGAAAGGCTCTGGAGCCTGGGGAGAGCAAAAAACGGGCCCACCGTGCCATCGCATGCCAAAAGCCGGGGGGGGGCAGGGCACATAGAATTATGGATGTGGGCACACGTGCGTGTGACCCCACCGCGCTCCCCCCCTTTTGGCACGCGATGGCAAAAAGGTTAGCCCTCACTGGTATAGGATAACGTACAAAAGTCTATTACATATACCAATTGACATGCTTATCCAATATCTCTATTTATAGCTCAATTTGACATCTAATTATACCATTGATCCAAGATATATAATAATCTGTGTCCCCCGTCCTTTCAGTAACATAGTAAACCAATCTGATTCCGCACAATTCAATAGTTACTGAATTACTACTTGTTCGGGTGGGCTAACATCCATCTTCCAGTATTGGGCCCATGCCAATCTTGCAGCTGTTGTTATATGCAGCAGCAGGTACCATGCCTTTCTATTAACATTTTCTGGTCTTATCCCTAATAAAAATACCTCAGGACGCAGTTGTATATGCTGCCCCAACATTTCATTGAGCCACTTCAGAATATTCTTCCAAAATTTCATTGCCTCTCGGCAGGTCCACCATTAGTGGAAATATGTGCCTTCTTTAATGCCTGATCATTCTTCAGATGGCATAGTCAGGTCCCTTTACAGGTGGGATTAGCCTGGCATCTGTTGGTCACTTTAGATTGGGGAAAATTGTTTATTTTCCTCTGGTTCTCTTTTCCTTTATCATCTGGTGCAATCCTGTGCATACTCAGCATACTCCAGATATACTCAGCATACTCAGCATACTCAAACCAAAATCTCATTGTTTCAAACGATTTAGAAAATTAATCGGGTTTAGTATTGCAGCCAAGAATGCAATCCTATGCATTTTTACTGAAATAATAAAATGTATTCCCAGATCCCCATATATATAGGATTGAAGCTTACTGGGCTGCCCTCTTATTCTGGAGTGCAATAGAAGAGCATTTATCTACACCAACTCCGGGGCTGGAAAACAAAATTACAAGTTGTTTTAGGGGAGCATGCCAAAAACCTGGAAAGCTTTCTGATTCATTGGATGCTCAACCCCTCTATGTCTTCCCTAGTTTCAATTTTTTTTATGTTAGGAAGAAACAGACTCAGAATTTTCCAGGTGCTTTAGAATTGCAACCTACATGCAGATATAATTCAACGTGTAAGTTAACTCTTATTTTACTTACTCAGATTTCCTTCCAACCTGTTGATCCCAGTGTAGAAGGTGGTTGCTACTAATGGAGAGCAGGGTGCCTAACCTTTTCAGATCAGGAATTACATTTTGTCCTTGAGATGGACACCAGGAGGCCACAACCCCCAAAATAGGTGAGGTCCAGAGGAAAAAAAAATATACTGCAATTAAATTATATTTCACACTTAATTAAATTATTTCCTTTTAATACAATTAATATGATTCCTCCCTCTGTGTTCAATAATTATGTATGTCACATTAAAATTTACAAGTTTCTGGCAACATTTATTGATTCTGGAGATCACATATAAGAATGGTGGGGGGTATCCAAAAATTTTTTTGGGAGGTATCCAAAATTTCTGGAGGCCAAATGCAGCCTTGGTCTCCCAGGTTGTATACATCTTTTATCATGGAAAACATAGTTTCATATCTGTCTTTTTGTGCCATGTGTTCAGTGGTGGGATTCAAGTAATTTAACAACCGGTTCTCTGCCCTAATGATTTCTTCCAACAACCAGTTTGCCAAACTGCTCAGAAAGTTAACAACTGGTTCTCCCGAAGTGGTGCGAACTGGCTGAATCCCACCACTGCATGTATTACTGCTACTTTGACAAACTGCTGGGAATTGAAATGGGAGGTTTACAAGTACCGTATTTTTCAGAGTATAAGACGCAGCTTAGTTTTTGGGGAAGAAAATAGGGGGAAAAAAATCTGCCTACCAGGTATTCACCTGGCTAGCCTCCTTAGACTGGTCAGCTTCAGAACATTAGTTTGCTGGTTTTGAGTACTTGCCCGTGCTTTTTATCCCTACTTGGGGATAAAAAACAGCTTCTAAAGCACAGCTGAGAGGGAGCAGCAATGAAAAAAGCAGGCAAAGCTCAGAAGATTGCTTCACTCGCTAGCGCCTCATTAGGGCTGAAAGAAAGCTTTTAAAGCTCAGCTGAGAGCCGGAGGGAGCAGGCAAAGTGGAGCGCCTCATTAGGGCTTCTAAAATACAACTGAGAGTCAGAGGGAGCAGGCAATGCGGAAGATCGCTAGCGAGCTTCTAAAGCACAGCTGAGAGTCGGAGGGAACAGGCAAAGCCCAAGGAAGATAGCTTCGCTCGCTAGCACCTCGTTAAAGCTGAAAAAAAAGTTTAGAAAAAGCTACATTCAGAGTATAAGACGCACCCAAATTTTCAGCTTCTTTTAGGGGGAGAAAAGTGCATCTTATACTCCCCAAAATATGGCAGTTTTCGACTTACAACAGTTCATTTAGTGACCGTTCAAAGTTACATTGAAAAAAAGTTACTTTTGACCAATTTTCACACTTATGACCACTGCACATTCTCATAATTACATGATCAAAATTCAGATGCCTGGCAACTGGTTCCTATTTATGAAGGTTGCAATGTCCTGGGATCACATGATTACCTTTTGTAACCTTCTGACAAGCAAAGTCGATGGGGAAGTCAGATTCACTTAACAACCATGTTGCTAACTTAACAACGTCACCTAAAAATTGTGGCAAGAAAGGTGGTAAAATAGAGCAAAATTCACTTAACAAACGTCTCACTTAGAAACAGAAATTTTGGGCTCAATTGTGGTCGAGGACTACCTGTAGCACTGTCTTCACCAGGAATGTTATTTCAACTTTCCAATTTAATGTATGGAACTGGTACTTCCTGATAGTTTCCCACCCAGGAATTGAGGAGGTCTGATCCTGCTTAGCATGTTTCAAGATCAGCTAAATTTGGCTGACGCTGCCACTTTTGCCGGGCAAGTCCAAAAAGCTCTCTCAAACGATCATTCATTGTTTTATTCCACGGTGGTAGAGATGGTGATGATGATGATATGGTGATGCTATCCTTGTTAATGGAGACTAACTTGTTAGTTGGTGAAAATCTGTTTTAGTTTGTGGTGTGATCAGAATGTTTTGAAATTTGCACATTTCTTTGTCAACGGGACAGAAAAATCTGGAGAGAAAGACCGATTCCATCCATTTTGGCTCTGAGCTATTTCATTGTTAAAAGATGTCTATCCCCCCCCCCCCCATCTCGCTCTTTCCACTTGGAAAAAAAAAAAGAAACCAAACCAAACTCTGAACTCCTAAACATCTTCCCATCATGTCTTGCATTCCCCATTCCAAAGAGCCAAACAGCAGGAGGCCATGGAACCTGCTTAGAAAAACACATTTTTCCAGGCCTGAACATCTGGGGAGCTGCAGCTCACAAAACATTCTGGGGTATGTGTGATGTTTGCCCTTGGCCCAGCTGCTCAACCACCTACGGGAGGTAGTTATAAAGGCAGCAGCTTGAAACATGTTAACAGGAGGAGGTGGGGGGATCCAAATAGCTGTCGTGCTTGACTCCCAGGCCAATAAGTTTGTAACTAGATTGGTATGCAACAGAGACAGATAGAGCTGTCTGCTCTCAAGGCAGGCCTACAAACACCCGCACAGATTGCCTTTTACCAGACTCCTTACACAACCCTTCCAAAATCATGGACAGCCTTCAAGAGCTGTCTCATCCGGCTGAACCCAATCTCTCTTTTCCCCCTGGTTTTGTTTCCAGTCATTCTGAACTAAACTAGTCTGAAACAGATTGGAGCAGTGCGTTGTGGGAAACACACTGTGTATGCTGTGTGAACTATGCCATTGTCGTATGCTTTATCTGTTTGGGCACAGCCTAATAGGGACTGGAGGTGAAAACAGAAAGAACAGTTGCAGGAATGGAGTGTATTCGGTTTAATGGATTTGGTTTAATTAACTCAGGAGCCTGAGTGGCGTAGCAGGCTAATGCCTCCTATTAAGGCAGCATTTAACATCCAGCTGCCTGCAATTACTGCGAGTTCTAATCCCACCAGGCTCAAGGTTGACTCAGCCTTCCATCCTTTCTAAGGTAGATAAAATGAGGACCCAGATTGTGGGGGCAATAAGCTGACTTTGTATAAATATACAAAAAGTATGAAGGCTATTGCTTAACGCATTGTAAGCCGCCCTGAGTCTCCGGAGAAGGGCAGCATATAAATATAAATAAAAAAAAATAATGAAAAGAAGGACTTAGGGTTGACATGATAGCAGTCTTCCAATATCTAAGGGGCTACCACAAAGAAGAAGGGGTCAACCCAGGGGTGAAATGTAAAATTTGTTACTACCAGTTCTGTGGGTGTGGCTTGGTGGTGGTAATGGTGGTGGTAATGTGACTGGGTGGGCGTGGCCAACTTTTTTTTTTTAACTTTTCAAAGCATTTTTTTTAATGCTTTGAAAAGCCTCTGCCGATCAGGCAACTCAGCTGGGATCATCAGAGAGGCTTTTTAAAAAATATCTCTCTGCCGATCAGGCAACTCAGCTGGGATTGTTAGAGACTTTTCAAAGCATTTTTTAACCACTTCTTCGGCCAAGAGGTTGCAGAAAAAAATGCTTTGAAAAGCCTCTGAGGATCCCAGCTGAGCTGTGTGATCCTCAGAGGCTTTTTTTTTTACTTTTAAAAGCATTTTTTCGTTGGAAGACATTGTAGAAAAAAATGGTTTTTTTAAAAAAAAAAACCTCTGATGATTGTGCGGCTCAGCTGGATATTGGGGGGGCGGTGGTTGCAGGGATTTTTGCTATCGGTTCTCCGAACCACCCGCCACCATCGCTACTGGATCAGGCGATCTGGTCCGAACCGGAAGCATTTCACCCCTGGGTCAACCTCTTCTCCAAAGAACCTGAGGGCAGGAAAAGAAGCAATGGGTGGAAACTAATCAAGGAGAGAAGCAACCTAGAACTAAGGAGAAATTTCCTGAGTGTTAGAACAATTAATCAGTGGAATGACTTGCCTCCAGAAGTTGTGAATGTTCCAACATTGGAAATTTTTAAGAAGAGGTTGGATTTGTCTGAAATGGTGTAGGTTTTCTTGCCTCAGCAGGGGTTGGACTAGAAGACCTCCAAGGTCCCTCTCAACTCTGTTAATTTGTTATTCAGAGAAACCTGGGTGAGCTAGAATATAACCTCAGTCATGTTTGTCTCACGTTCAGAATCTACTTAGAAATGTACTCTGGACATTTTATTAGGGCACTTTGTGCTTTATTTCACCAATGTGTATATCTAAGATAGACAGACAGATATAGATAGACTGTAAGCCATGATGAGCTTTATTTTAGTGTCCAAGGTCATCCATTGTTACAGTATTTGTAAATCATAGCTTTATGTGTTAGTGGCTTGTGCAAATACAGTCAGCTGTAGTTTATTCAAGACCATGACTTCTTAGAACAATATGTGAACCTAGTCTGTATGTTTGCATGAAGAATGAGAGAGAAAGAACTGGATATTCTGCAGCCCTGGCTCATAGTACCCCTAGGACCAGTGTGTTGATTAAGATTGTGCTTTGTGCTTTCTATCAGCTGACTTCTTTTTTTAAAAAATTTGATTTATATGCTGCCCTTCTCCGAAGATTCAGGGCGGCTTACAATGCGTTAAGCAATAGCCTTCATACTTTTGTATATTTATACAAAGTCAGCTTATTGCCCCCACAATCTGGGTCCTCATTTTACCTACCTTAGAAAGGATGGAAGGTTGAGTCAACCTTGAGCCTGGTGAGATTTGAACTTGCAGTAATTGCAGGCAGCTGATGTTAATAACAGTGCTTTAGTCAGAGCTTTAGTCTGCTGCGCTACCAGGGAAAAGGGCTCCTTTTCTTTTGCCTATGCCCAACTTTGCAATTGATAAGCTTGAAAAAGATGACATATGTCCCTTATGGAAGCACAAATTTCTTCACTTTCAAGTGCAAAAGACCACTTGCATGTAAAGAAATATGTTGAACCTTAATCTAGTATATGGAATATTGTTTGTTACCCAAGCATCTCATTGTCTCCAGAAAATCTCATAAGATCTGGACAGGGAAGATCACACTTGGACTATGCATCCAGTTTTGGTCACCACAATGTTGAGAGTGCAGAGAAGAGCAACAAAGTTGATTAGGGGACTGGAGGCTAAAACATATAAAGAATGGTAGCTGGAATTAGATATGTCTAGTTTAATGAAAAGAAGGACTAGGGATGATGTGATAGCAATGTTCCAATATTTGAGGGACTGCCACACACACACAAAAGCTCCTCCTGAGGGTAGGGCAAGAAGCATTGGGTGGAAACTAATCAAGGACAGAAGCAACCTAGAACTTTCCTGACAGTTAGAACAATTGATCAGTGGAACAACTTGCCTTCAGAAGTTGTGAATGCTCCAATACTGGGAGTTTCTAAGGAGATTGGACAACAATTTATCTGAAATGCTATAGGGCTTCCTGCCTGAGCAGGGGGTTGGACTTCAAGACCTCCAAGATCCTTTCCAACTCTGTTATTCTGTTCTATTCTCAGGAAGTCATAGAATCAGAAGAGTAAGTTTTTATATTATTCAATTCTCACACACAATCTGCAATGTAGCCTGAACATTTTACTTATGGTACGAAGGTAATCAATATTATTGGAATTCCAAGCTAGGCATTGATACTTTTCTTCCTCTGTTCTGAGCTACCACAATCCACCAGGAAGGTGACTCAAAGGCCTGTGTTATGAAAATGGAAAGTGCTGCTTGTAATCTACTTACTGTGAAGAAAGAATCTCCAGAAGGAAAATTCATTAAAATTGTGAAGGGAGAATAAGTCAAGAGATAGGCCCCACGTAGGCCTCTTTTGTGAAATATGCAGGCTCTATACTAGGAATCCTTGGCTGAAACTAGCAAAATGTGTGGATTAATTCAGGTTGGCTTGGAGTTCAACAGGTGGCTACTGAGAATTCAGGGGGAATAACATGTTTATTGTCCATGCTTTGAATAAGTACCACTGAGTGGTGGAAGTTGAAAAACAGAAGAATCTTGTAGTCGTGCCCTCACAAGGTTTTCTTCTGACGTCTACACTCACCCGGTGAGGATCTCCATGGTGGGTGATGATGTTACCAAATATAGCGAAATTCAAGGGGGTTCCCTTGGCTTCTGAAAAAGTATTAAAAGCCAGATAATCCCTGCCAAGTCCACATCTCCATAATCAAGTAGGACAAGAAGGAAAGAAAGACCATTGGGAGATGATCTCCAGAAAATCTGACTCAATTAGATCAGAAGTTTAGCTTTTGTACTTACTTCACAATAGGCAGCCAGATGCTTGCTTGAAGGCTAAAAAAAATTGCAAGTAATTTCTGCAACAGATGAAAACACACGGAGGAAACCATCATAATTTTCCCTCAGCCCCCCAATGACACGGTGTTGGATCTTTCTGAAGAATTTAAAGTTTTCCTGGCACTCTTAGGAACACTTCTGTTTTGTGCCAACTGTGGGCCATGTCAGGACACTGAGGCTGTGGCAGTTGGCTGAAGAAGCTGAGCAACAATGCTGGCCTTGCACTTGTACATACAAATAAACCGGCTTGCACAAAGGAGGGTGCCCTTCCCCTAAGCCTCTGCCAAGGAGTAAGAAAATCCCTACAATGTCTAATGGGGGTCAGGAAGGTCCTTTGTGACACCGTTATGCTGGTTAATTGAAAACATCTGCTGTTACACAGCACGCTGGCACTCCCTGTTACAATCTGTAAATAGTGCAACACAGACTGGATTCATCTTAATTGGGGGGGAAATGGGCTATGGTTGTACCTTGAACATGCCCCATATTTGTTGAAATTGTGGTGTTTTGTGGGTGTGGGCTGGGGAGGTGTTCTCTTTCTCTCTCTCTCTCCTCTTCTCTCATTTATCAGTCTGCTTTTAGTAATCCAGGATGATTAACATTCTGGCAGGGATCAAGAAACATGGATTGCATATAAGTTTGCTTGCTTCCTATCTTTCTAGATTTCCCTTGTCTGGCCCTGGCCCAAAAATAAAAATAAAAATTGGGAAGCTATCTTCTATTGCCTCAGTATTAAAAGCACTGGTGCTTGGGGTGGGGGGTGGGGAGGTGGGTTTGTATGACAAGCATGTGATCAACCACTGAATGATTGGATGTTCTGGGATATTATTTATTTATTTATTTATATATATCCCACCATCATTATTTTTTATAAATAATTCAAAATGGTGATCATATTTAATACTCCTTCGTCCTCCTATTTTCGCCACAACAACAACTCTGTAAGGTGAGTTGGTCTTTAGACTGGCCCAAAGTCACCCACCCAACTTTCATGCCTAAGGAGGGACTAGAACTCACAGTCTCCTGGTGATTGGCTCCAAATCACCCACTCAGCTTTCATGCCTAAAATGGGACTAAAACTCAAAGGTTCCTTATGTCTAACTTGGTGCCTTTAATCACTAGACCAAACTAGCTCTCTCACATTGTAAGTCTAAGACTTGCTGGGATATTAACTAATGCAAATACAACCTTAATTTCTCCTACCTGGATACATTGGAGTCAGTGGTGAAATCTAATTTTTTTACTACTGGTTCTGTGGGCGTGGCTTGGTGGGCATGGTGTGGCTTGGGGACATGGCTTGGGGGCGTGGCAGGGGAAGGATACTGCAAAATCCCCATTCCCATCCCACTCCAGGGGAAAGATACTGCAAAATCCCCATTCCCTCCCCACTCCTGGGGCCAGCCAGAGGTGGTATTTGCCAATTCTCCGAACTGCTCAAAATTTTCGCTACCGGTGCTTCAGAACCTGTCAGAACCTGCTGGATTTCACCCCTGATCGGAGTACAAGTCCTATTATCACCAACCAGATGTAGCTGGTAACAACATCAGTTGACCATGGCTAAGCTTCCAAAATACAAGCAAGATCAACCCCTGCTGATAGTTGGTCATGAGGCCACCAGGAAATAGCATTAGGATGCATGTGAAATTCAGAAGTTGAATAAAAGCTTCCTGGAAGAAAGCAAAGTAAGAAACCTCTTCTGTACTACTGCCAAGGAAAGGATGTACTGTAGATGTGTGGTCACTGAGAGTTGAGATCGACTCATGATCATCTTTACATTTTTTAAATCTAGCCAGTGCTGGGGATTCAGAGTCCAAAATATTTGGAGGGCAACATATTGGATGTAGACATCATAAAATATGCCAGCACATTCCCCCGCAGTTGAACATTTTGGATGAAGATTAGTGAAGGAAAGGAGATGCTTCTCAGGGAAGCTTGCTTAGCATTGCTTCTATTATCCATGTAGTAGTTTTCATACATTAGTTTGCAAATCATCGATAGGGGTAGGGGGAAATCATAAATAATAAATTTAACAGCAAGGATTCCCGAAAATACTTCTGTAGATTTTCTTTACTAGCGATTAGATTGGTCAGTGGATCCATGGACAGAGACATATTCTTTCCTTCCAGCTCAAATGCTTTTTTATTTGTTTCTTAGTTTTAAATTTTGGGCCAGCTGTGAGGGGTTTTTTTGGATGAAAAAGCCAGAAACCTGGATTGGTTCACAATTAAAAAAAAAAAAGTAAAGCCAAGAGTAAAAACAAAACAAAACAAAACAAAACAGAAACCCAGCAGAAACAGCAGTGGCATATTAGCATTCTTGCTCAATCACAATCCATACATGTTCGCAAAAACCTTTGATATAATCACCATTCCGGACAAGATAGCTGTTCTTCTCAAATGACCCTATATAAACCGGTATAAGAGAAGCATTAGTGAAAAACTAGGCGATACCCGCAACCCACATACAGACCCACACACCGAATGTCATCTCATAAACATATACGATTTCTCAGAGCAATGCATGGGAGAAACAGGATAGGTAGAGAACATTAAGATAAGAAATACACCAAGAGATTTGTGGGTAGGAAGTAGCTGTGGGGCCCACAGGCACTTTTGCAAGGAGCACTCTAGTTCCAGAATGGGTAATCCCCTTGAGCTGACACTTGCAATCCCCAAGCCCCCGGCCCCCTTTTTCAAGTTCCTTATGCCACTGAAATTCAAAAGCAAATTCCAAGAAAACGTCGTGTGATTTCCTATCATTTTTGTTGTTGGGAACCACAGGAAACAGATGTATTAAGCCTCCAAAATAGAAATTAACCCCATCTCTGAAATCCAAAGTTGGAAAAAAGAAAATAGAACCAAAAATATTAAGTTAAAAATGCAACCTCCACTCAGTGAAATGTTACTTGATTCTCTTCTTTTTGCCTTCAACTCTTAATGATCATCCATGCAAAGGTGCTCCCCCATTAAGCCTAGGATGATGTAAACAGATTTTAAATGTTAAGTCATTTTGATGTAGCTGTGTGCCAACAGCTTTGAGTAGGAAAATGCTGTTTGAAGGCATTGAATGTGGTACAGTCCTCCATGCTTGAAGAGGCAGTTTATACTGACATGAGAAGAGATTCTTAGTTCGTGCCAAGTCCCATCTTTTGAGATTCTATCATGTTGGGTTAATTAGGTGAAACAACCCACATGCAGAATTAGGACCATCTGCTACAACAATCCACGGGTTCAAAATGGTGAGCAGAGTCTGACAATTGAAGGCTTACCCACAATTTTGAACCACTGATTGTAGTTGCAGACCCTCCATTGCAAAACTGATAACATGCTGGCCTTGCAGCCTTAAAAGCGACAGAGGTTTACCATTATGGTCAAATATAAAAGCTGAAGAGGAAACTATGTTTAGGCATGGACCCAAATGGGTGGATCCAGGCATTTGATGATTGCCTGGCAAACAAGCTCTGATTGGTTGACAATTCTCTTCGCCAGGGTTGTTAAACCCGCAGCCTGTGGGATTGGTGCGTCACATGCTGGCCATGCTCTCTCTCTCTCTCTCTCTCTCTCTCTCTCTCTCACACACACACACACACACACCTTTAGCAAAGGAGAAAAAAGTTGTGATATGTCACATGACGCCGTGACATCTATGCTTTATCAGCCATAGAAAGCAAGTGCTGAGCAGTATCTGCTTCATGGAGTCACAGATAGGTCAATATGCCCCATGCTCATAGCATTCTGATTGTCACAGAGGAACTGAGAGCCAGAAAATCTGGTTATCTGAGTGTTATCTCCTACTAAAAATGGCCTTATTAGTGTTGTGCCACTCGAGAAAGATTCATTTGGTTTGACTTTTGCTATGGCACATGTACAGTGCCACTGTTCCAGATGGCCAGAGGGTAGTATGGCAGTTAATAAAACAGCAGATGTCAAGTGACAAGTTTCTCCCTAAATAGCACTTAAGTCTGTCCTGCTTCTACTTTCTGAACTTGTTGATCAGATGTCAACCAGGGGTGAAATCCAGCAGGTTATGACAGGTTCTGGAAAACCGGTAGCGGAAATTTTGAATAGTTCGGAGAACCGGCAAATACCACTGGCTGGCCCCAGAGTGGGGTGGGAATGGAGATTTTGCAATATCCTTCCCTCATGAGTGGGGAGGGAAAGGGGATTTTGCAGTATGCTTCTCCTGCCACGCCCACAGAACCAGTGGTGAAAAAAATTGGATTTCACCACTGATGTAAACCAACCAAACTGAGCCTGGACTGCCCACCTCAACTTTCCTGCCAGTTCTGACCCATTTTTTCAATGAGCCATCTATATCAGAAACCATTGTACGAAGCTATTCGACCAAAGAAATATCATGCTTTCTTTTTTTAAAAAAAAAAATCGCCTGGAGGTATTTATTTTCTTCAAGATTAAGAGAAAGGAAAAAAAAAAAAAACCAAACAAACCCCAGGATTGAACAAGTCAAGAACACCTGGGTCAGCGAAACCGCTGGGCCTCTGGACATGGTGCCATGAATCAAACTTTCACACCCCAAGCACCTTCTCTTCCCCAATTTGTATTGTAAGATGGAGGTTTTGGGGGCAGTTTGGCAGGTAAGCGGTGCGTAAGGGAAGGATTCAAGAGTACAGCTTAGAATAGGTGTCCATATCATGGAAAAATGATCTGTCAAAGGCAAAATGAGGAATAAAATGGGGAAATAGCCTTTCCTCTACCTTATTCGCTTGGTCTCTCTCTCCCCCCCTCTCTCATACACACACACACACACACACACACACACACACACACACACACACAGAGTGGGGGGGGGAGAGAAAGAGAGAGAGGGGGAGAGACATACCCAGTGCCTGCTGTAGAACATCCTGGAGCCAAATACAAGATTCTTTCCTGTCTATCATATAAACAAATGGTCCAGCTGTTTTCTTCTAAGATTCCAGTTTTTCAAAACTTAGGCTTTCTTGTATAAACTCCAATGTAATGGTATTTAAAGTGTCATACACAATAAGCATCTAATCCCAGTCAATAAACTGCAGGTGGGATGCATGGACTTCAACCGCTCCTTCGAGCAGCTGCATTTTCTTTTGCAATTCAAGGCAATTAACTTGGAATGGGCCACCCCAGGGTACCGTCTCAGACCTGCAAAGTGGGGCAAAGAGAAGGGGGCCTAGCTAAAAACTCATCACAGGGTAAAAATGAACTTTGCAGGCCTGCTTTATAGTTTTACCGATATAATTATGGTGAAACAGAAGCCATTGGGAAGTTGGCAAGAAGTTTACATTACAAGCCACGAAGTAGCTGGTGCAAACTCTCCCGTTGGCTGGAAGACCTCCAAATGGTTTCAGGCTTTCTGCAATGTCCCCAAAGGTACTTTTTCAAAAGGCAGCTGGACTGTCTTTGTTTTTCCTTGAAGACGTTTCGCTTCTCATCCATGAAGCTTCTTCTGTTCTTCAGTACAAATCAGGGGTGAGTTCTACTTACCTTTACTACCAGTTCGCAACGGGAGCGCGCACACGCTTCTGTGCATATGCAGATCACCCATGATGATGTTGTGGCGTGTGGGCAGAGCCTCCTGTCGGTTTTACTACCGGTTCTATAGAACCGGACCGAACCGGGGGCAACCCATCACTGGTACAAATCCTTCCATTCTCCACCATTCAGTCAGAACCGAAGAAACTTCTGGGATGAAAAGTGACACGTCTACAATGAAAAACAAAGAAACTTGAAAAAGCACCTTTGGGATAACCATGACCTGGATGACTAAGACTCTCTATAGACATTTAGCTTTCTGCAATGCCTATTCCATACATGTCCACACAGATGTGTTGGGCTGCAGTCTCAGCAGAAGTGCTGGAGTCTCATGACATCTGAAGAGCACCGGGACAATTGAATGTAACTGAATTCTGACAACATTCTTCTGGAAACAGTCCCTCCAGGAACAGTTGGGTGGGGATTTGAAGCAGATCAATAATGGAGAAATGGACGCTTGAGTCTTCCCTGCTGATTCTTTTTTCCCCTTCAGGCATTCCCTTCCCTGTTTGAGATTCCACAAGCAGGTTTCTCTTTGAAGCTCAGAATCTGACCTAGCAGGAGGATACTCGTTTGAAGCTTAGCTCAGATGGCTGTGTCACGGTGGGAGGGACATCTGTGAGGCACTTGGAAAAGTTACATTGGAAAATATTTCCCACGAGAGTCCTAGCAAGGTGTGCTGCTGAGCCTGGGATGAGATGAGAAACAGGTGGCTCCTGTATTAGCAAGACAGCCCCTTTCCTCTCAACCAACATTTTGTGCAACTTTTTTAGGCAGCTTCTGCTTGTGCCATGTGGAACACTGGGCTGTGGCCTCAGCATTCCCAGTTTCCATCTCACCTCATTTATACCTGCATTGACTTTTTTCCCCATTCATAGGCATAGCTCCTCACTGAGGAAAGGTAGCAGCAGTTAGGGCAGAATCAGAGGTGGTATTCAGCTGGTTCACAGTGGTTCGCCCGAACTGGTAGCGGAGATCATAAGTGGTTCTATTTTTAATGACCCCATAATCCTTTGAGGAGTGGAGTCTGGGCAACTGAATGGAGCTGAGTGTTTACTGGCTGGATGCCCTTCCTGTCACCAAAACCCT
This sequence comes from Ptyas mucosa, assembly GCA_012654045.1. Taxonomy (NCBI): domain Eukaryota; kingdom Metazoa; phylum Chordata; class Lepidosauria; order Squamata; family Colubridae; genus Ptyas; species Ptyas mucosa. The sequence continues at coordinate 79,680,339 of WNWU01000001.1, forward strand.
TTTACATGATGCATAGGTAAAATGTGGCTGTAATGAGTAAGTAAGCCCCTCCCTGCTGCATTCACGCACAGCCAGAAGTATTTTGGTACAATCAACACTCAAGCCAATGGAGCAATGGTGAAATCCCCCCAGTTCTATCTGGCTCGCTGAACCGGTAGCACCGGCGGTGGGAGGCTCTGCCCAACCTCCGGGACATTATTATGTCCCAGTTTTTTACCAACTGCACATGTGCAGAAGAGGCATATGCGTGCATAACACACACATGCTCCCGTGCACTCCTGTTCCCACACTAGTAGTGAAGATAAGTGGATTTCGCCATTGCAATGGAGGTATGGCTTGGGATCTTGAATACAGATGAATTTTCTTCCAACCCTTACTTTCTACTACATAGCAAAAGGGATTATCTTTTTAAAATGAGAAGCTAAGAATTGGGGCTGCGATTGGAAATAGGGTGATTCAATTTCCTTGCATTCTCAGAATTAGTTGATTTGCGCACGCGCACACACACACACATGCATCTGGGTAGAGCAATCCAGGAAAAATGAAGCAGAGGGAAATCTGTTTTAGGAAATCGTGATCTCTGAAAGGATGGGTGCAAATGTTTAGCTAGAAATATTGCATTTTTGTTTTCACTCTGGAATTTATTTCCCTTGTATGAGCTCAGTAACTGTGTTCTATGCAATTCAATGCCTAGTTTTAGCAGTGTTATCTCTGAGAACAGCAGGCTATCATCTTGTGCCAAGAGCTTTAGATTTTTCTATAGGATATATTTTTAAAGTTGTAGTCTGTGTTTTGAACAGCTCTATGTTTCCATTTCTTTTCCACAAAAAATTTGCATAGGATATTTACATTCTCTTGTTTTCCTTTCTTGTTTTTCTTTTTTCCCCTTTTTTTTCTTTTTTTGGGGGGCATGGCTAGTTTAGTGAAGAGAAGGACCAGGGGAGACATGATAACAGTCTTCCAATATTTGAGGGACTGCCACAGAGAGGAAGGGGTCAAGCTATTTTCCAAAGCACCTGAAGGCCAGACAAGGAATAATGGATGGAAACTGACTAAGGAGAGATTCAACCTAGAAATAATGAGGAACTTTCTGACAGTGAGAACAATCAACCAAGGGAACAGCTTTGCCTTCTGAAGTGGTGGGAGCTTCATCACTTGACATTTTCAAGAAAAGATTGGACTGCCATTTGTCAGAAATGGTGTAGGGTCTCCTGCTTGAGCGGAAGGTTGGACTAGATGACCTATAAGGTCCCTTCCAACTCTCTTAATCTGTTTAAAAAAATCTTGTCTCTTATGAAATTGCTCTTTTTTTTTTAAATGGGGAAAGAGAAGTATGATTCCCCTAGCCAGAGGCCTCAATGCTTCAAAGCCATGAAGTAACATTATGTACATTATTTCATCCTCTTTCCTCCCATATTTTATCTTTTTATTTGTCAGAAAACCAGCATTGTTTATGAATGCCCTATCACATCTGTGTGTGTATGTGTGTGTGTGTGTGGGCCAAGGCATCCCATACCTTGAGAATACTGAAGTGCATAGAACAGAATAATATCTCCTGTGTGCTCAACTACCGTGTTTCCCCGAAAATAAGACACTGTTTTATATTTTTTTTGCCACAAAAAAGGCACCGGGTCTTATTTTGGGGGGATGTTGTCCACTGACTCACCTCCCCTGTGCGTGTCGCCCCAGCCTCCTTTTCGCTGTCAGAGGCCTTCAGGAACTTCTTCTGCGGGCCAGCAAGGCTTTCGTGAAGGCCTCTGCAGCCGATAACAGAGCTCCAGGTCGAGAAATAGGCTGGCAAGGCAGGTGCATAAGGCCTGGCTGCAACTGTCCAAAGGTAATTAGTAGGGCAGCTCCATCCCTCTATCCCTACTCTAGCTTAATTTTTACCCATGCACCCTGGAGTGGGTGGGTTTTTTAATTAGGGCTTATTTTGGGAGGTAGGGTTTATATTGGGTACACATGTAAAAATCAAGCTAGGACTTACTTTCTGAGTAGATTGTATTTTTGGGGAAATGCGGTAACTGACAGTAATTTATTATTTATTTATTTATTGGTTCAATTTATATGCCACCCTTCTCCAGAGACTCAGGGCGGCTTACAACGCGTTAAGCAATAGCCTTCATACTTTTGTGTGTACCTGCTTAGTAGGGCTTTCGGACCCCCCTAAGCGGTGTTCTTTTTTATACAAAGTCATCTTATTGCCCCCACAATCCGGGTCCTCATTTTACCTACCTCAGAAGGATAGAAGGCTGAGTCAACCTTGAGCCTGGTGAGATTCGAACTTGCAGTAATTGCCAAGGTAATGTCTTTCACCTGGAGAGCTTAATATCCAGAGAGCTTAATGTCCAGATTTGCAATTTTGCAGTCACTGGATGTTTTTTGAGAACGGGGGAGCCCCATGTAAAATACATTGCAGTAGTCAATTCTTGCTGCAAAATCTCCATATCTCTTGGAGAAGCCTTGTTGGATGAACCCCTAATACTGATCTAGTTTACAAGATGACTGATATATCTGGAAAATATTTGAAAATCTATTTAAACAGTCAGGAAAATCATTCTGTTCCTACATAGCTTTTAAGGATAGAATCTGTTGAACTGCCCTTCATTTTTGTAGGAATAAGTCAAAAGGAAAAACTATGATATTTCAGATTAAATAGAATAGAATAGAATTCTTTATTGGCCAAGTGTGATTGGACACACAAGGAATTTTCTTTGGTGCATATGCTCTCAGTGTACATAAAAAGACAAGATACACTCATCAAGAATCACAAGGCACAACACCCAGTGACAGTCATACGGTACAATAAGCAATCATATCATACTAGGAAACAATCAATATCAATATAAATCGCAAGGATACAAGCAACCAAGTTACAGTCATGCAGACACAAAGTAGCTAGTTACTCAACTGGATTATACTAGATTTCAGTACTTTTGAGAAAATTCTGTTTACTACCTGGACGTCCCTTTTGCAACTGTGTGGACTAGAAACTTGGTCCACTTCTTAGAAACAGAAGCTCAGTACAGACTGCTACACATTTCCTACTAAGGATATCCTCACAGATATCTCATTTGTATTCACAGCCTCTACAAATCAATCCCTCATCACGTAGAGTTCTCTGGAATGCCCACCAGACATGTGGGCTGCTGGTTACTATATTGATTCATCACTCTGAAAGCAATTCATAACCCCCAGCTGCCTATTTCCCCTATTTATTGGAAATGATTTGCAATTTGAGAGGAGAGCTGGTGTTGTTTTTCACATGGAATCAGTTTAATTAATCATGCTGTTTGAACAGCTGGGTTGGCCATGTATTTATATTAGAGTTCAGCACCCTGAGAAAACTTGTCAAGCCCAAATCAAAATAATACAACTGGACAATTAATCACACCTCTCCCCTCCCCATTCCTGCCAGTTTAAAAAATTCATTCACACCTCCAAGTCTTGTAAATTAACACTCCCCAGACCAGAGGCTGCCATAACTTACCTCAATGTAAGATAAAATGTCCTAAAAATATTAGGCTTTTGACCCAAAGAATGTAACTGCCTTGCTGATTCTATTTGCCAGTAAGGAGGATTTTCAAAATGGCTGCTGCTTACTATAAACTAAACCAGGAAACCATTTAACCATCCATCCATGCTTAAAATTAGAAATACTTTTGCCCCCATTAAGTTTACGAAATAGGTTACGAAATAGGTTTACCAACTTTTGCCAAATGTGGGGTGTCCTAATGTGGGATATGATAGATAATATGGCCTATATTGTTGAAAATTAAACTAACACAAGATAGCATTGGGGATGTGGAGAGTAGACTTGGTTAGGAAAGTCCTTATTGGAGCACATGCATTGCTTATAAAAGTTTATATCCCACCCTGCATTTCTGATTAACAATTCTGCCGTAGGATCACAATAGTTGCAATTGCAATTGGCACAGCAGCTCCCAAAATTCAAAGGCACCAGTGCTGACAGCTCAGTTATTTGGTGGGCACCAGGTTGGGGGACTCTGATTCAAGGCTTTCTGTCATTCTAAGGAGCAAGGACTTTCAGAGATTCGCCAACCTCATCAGCAGTGGTGGGTTGCTCCTGGTTCAGACCGGTTCGCAAGAACCGGTAGTAAAATCGCAGGAGGCTCTGCCCACTGCCCTGGATGTTGTCATCGGCGATCTGTGCATGCGCAGAAGCAAGGTGCATGTGTGAGCGTGGTGTGCATGCGTGTGATTCCATTGTGAACTGGTAGAAAAGGTGAATAGAACCTACCCCTGCTCATCAGACTGGAATATTTGCTGTTGTTTTGTTGGTTCCTAAGTTAGACCCATTTAAACAGGCCCAGGAAACATTTTCTGGCCTGGGTGATTCCATTTTTAACTCTTTTTAGTGGTACGATGAACTGTTGTGGGAACTAGGTATGTCTAGTCTAATAAAGAGAAGGACTAGGGGTGACATGATAGCAGTCTTCCAAAACTTGAGGATCTGTTACAGAGAAGAGAGGGTCGACCTAGTCTCCAAGCATCTGAGGGCAGGGCAAGCAGTAAGGGTGGAAGATTAATAAAGACAGATGCAACCTAGAATTAAGGAAAAATTTCCTGACAGAACAATTAATCAGTGGAATGGCTTGCCTCCAGAAATTGTGGATACTCTTTCACTTGAGGTTTTCAAGAAGAAGTTGGAATGGTATAGGGTCTCCTGCTGAAGCAGGGAATAGATCTAGAAGACCTCCAAGGTCCTTCCAACCCTTATTTTATGTTCTTCATTATTTTGGTTATTGAGGTCCACTGAAGGCACACCACAGGTGGACAAGACCACACTTGACTGATTGATTGATTGATTGATTGAATTTTTATACCGCCCTTCTCCTTCCAGACTCAGGGCGGTGAACAGCCAACTAAAAACAATTGTATACAATTTTCAGCTTTCAAAGATAGTGTTAAGACTTTAAAGGTGTGGATTGAAATGTTTTACCTCAATAATTTGTCATTTCCGCATTATTTTTGCTGAAAGAAAAGAAAAAGTTAAATCTCCCATCAAACCTGGTCTTTTTGTTACAAATTATGCAATTTTGCCATGATTTGGAGCTTTTTCTGTGGGCTGAAAAATGGGATTGGTTGCCCACCTCTGCTTTAGGAGAAGCAGCTGTTCAGTTCTACAGTTTCTACAGAGACTCCAGATAAGATGCGCTGATATTTCCATATTCTCACGAGCTAAGAATGGGGGGAAAATAGTATTGTTCACATCTGAATGTATCTATGTTCTCACTTTTTAATTGGTAAGCAAATAGAAAGTCTATCATTGTATAAAACGTACACTTTTCAAAAAATTTACAATGCAATTTGCCAATTAAAAATAATGGGCATGTGAAAAAGACTTCAGAAAAATGCACAGAATCATGGCATGTACAAGAATGCATTGTATTAGGTAAAATTACGATGATCGACATGAACTAAAATTATGTGAATTGGGCAAAACTGAAACAACAATTGGTATGTTTGCAGAAATGTTAAAAAAAAAAGGTCTATCAACTTATATTCAATTTGTCCATGCCCATATGCCCTTGAGAATTTTTGGCTTTGATGGAAAAATGAGAAACTGAGGACCCAGTTTGTGGGGGCAATAAGCTGACTTTGTATAAAATATACAAAAGTATGAAGGCTATTGCTTAATGCATTGTAAGCCACCCTGAGTCTCCGGAGAAGGGTGGCATATAAATCAATTTTTTTTAAAAAAAACCTGACATGGCAGGGCAAAAAATCTTATTTTGCAATCTTGAGCTGCTGTGGTAAATGCCATCAATTAATACGAAACAATTGTTTTGCTAAAACACCCTAAAGAATCTTGTTCTGTTTTCATTCTCATTTGCTATCAGCTTCCTGACAACTTCTAATACCTTGGGGAGTCATTTAAAATAGCCATCAATGCAGTAGTCAATATGGCTGCTAATAAAAATAATAATAATAATGTAAAATGCTCTTATTTTAGGCTGCTGTCATCGTTTCTGCCATATCGCGAAGAAAATCTCTATATTTGATCTAAAACAATTTAAGAAGAAAGAAAGAATAGAAATAACAGCATATAATTTGAAATGAGCACTTTGGGATCAGATTTAAATCCTATTTATCTAAGAATGGACATGAATGAACTTTTGAAATTCTCCCCAAATCTACAGGCAGAGAAATTGGATAGATTTCCCCAAATGTCTTCAGGAGGAAGGACAGTGTGCTAACATTTTGTCATGGGTGGGATTTCCTCTGTGTGGAGATACTAGCAGCACAGTGAAAAAAAAATGCATGGAGGAGTTTTCTCTCTTTAGAGGTATGGGAAGACAAGAAGCCTGGAGAGATAAATACACAATGAAAGAGAGGACATCTTCTCACTCCCCTTGGCTACCCTGTAACAAATTATGTAGAAGAAGACTGTATTCCATCCATGAGAATTTCACCAATATCCTCTTGTTTTTTGTAAACTTTATAACAATTGTATTTCATCATACTGGTTGAAATATAAAGGAAACATTCTCTGCCCTATGTTAATTCTACCATCCCATTTCCTGCATTAATCAGCTGATGCATTTGGACAGCTTACAAGCAGGTAAAAGGTAAGGGCTCCTTTGAAACCCAGTTTACTTACAGTGACTTCAGAGTCACATGCATATAGTTTCCTTGGCAACAACATGTAAGTAGTTTGGCAAGGCCTTCCTCCAGCTTGTTTTTTCAACTTCTCAGTCTAGCCTACATCCCTGAGATTTGTCTGCATCCTGTCCAAGTATTAAGAAGGTCTGAGTCTGTGTAGCCTTTTGAGATCAGCTAAGGTCAGCCAGAAGTAGGACATCAAGGCAATAGCCTTTTGTTGGACTGTTCCTGAACAGTCTAAAATCATTGAGAAAACTGTCACATAGGAATTCATCTCTGGTCTTCTTAAAGCTAATGAAGACAGTGGCCATCACTCAATTCGGTGGCAGAAAAATCTCAGTCAATCCTGAACAGCCCTGCAGGGAACAAAAAGAGGTGACCTATTTATTAAAAAATGTCTAATCCCAGCCTTTCCTTCTAGAAGCTTGTTCCATTTCAAATTCTTGGATCAGAGTAGCAATCTTTGAGAACTTCTGTAAGAGATTCTATGAAGGACAACGTCTGAAATGAATGGTTGGCAAAATATTCCAAAGCCAAAAATATGCTGACCCTGAAACATCCTTTAACGATTTTAGAAGTGTTCCAATCTCAAAATGAATGGTTCTGACCACCAATTTTAATTCCATTTCAAGGTCAAAACATTTCAGTAAACTTGGAATGACAGCAGAACAGTTTCAGTGAAGTCAGAACTGTCTGATTAGAATGGGATGTTTCTGGGGTTGGACTATTTTGACTTTAAAACATTTGCATGTCCCTAACTGAAAACTGGCAGTCTGTTCATAATGCACGCACACACATAAAATAATGTATTCCGCTGGCAAGACATATGCAAAACCATTAGAGGTTTTATTTCTGTCCCACCTACTGAGAACCTGTGGTTAATTGGACCCCGTCGGAGTTTGGATTAATAATAATACAAGAATTCCATTGAAATCTGCAGCTCAACCCTCAACCCAATGGAGGTGGCTGGTGGAATTCATCCTGCAATTTTTGCAGATGCCCGAGATTGACATGTGATCGTCTGGCCTGAAGGGATTAATCAACAGGGATCTTGGTTGGTGCTTGTGAGTTAAATTAGAATCCCCTCCTTTTATTTCCAAGCCAGAGACTCTTTTATCAATTGCACCTTAGTAAGACTGAAATCTCCAGGTGATTATTTGTGCAGAAGCAGAATGTCGGACCCATTTCTTAATTTCTGGGTACATATTATGGGACGTCTCTGGGCAGCCCATTCCTTCTGTAGCAGCAGCTTCACCTTTCCATGGGTGATTTTTGAAAAGGACCAGATGTTCCCCCTTTAGCTCTTATTGGCTCTAATCTCCTTTTTTATTCTTTGATCCTAACCCCACTTAAAAGAAACCCCATATTTAGGTCCTCTTGGGTGGTCCTCAGAGACAGCTTAGCTAATTCCAAACCCTTGTTACTGCTTTCCTAACCCACGAGACTGGCTGTTCAAGGAAAAAAGTTAACTCTACTTTACCCTACAAAATCAGTAATTTCTGTTGGGGGGGTAGGGAGAGCATCCTGACAGTGGCTGCTGATTGGTTTTCATGAGACTTATTCTTGGAAAGATTTTCCTCCATTTTGCTATTTCAGGTAAGAAATAACTATTTGGTTGGTTAAATATATTTCCTAATAATCACTATAATTATTCCAATTTTCATGTTACAATCATGTTTTGTGAATACCGTTTTCCCTGGACATTGTTCCTACTTCTTAAATGCCTTTTAACTGCTCAGTTGGCTCAATTTTTTTCCTTTAGAGATCATACAGGAGAGAAGGATGCTATTCATTATAGCAATAGCAATAGCACTTAAGACTTATATACCTCTCCATAGTACTTTACAGCACTTTCTAAGCAGTTTACAAATGTCAGCATATTGCCCCCAACAATCTGGGTCCTCATTTTACCGACCTCGGAAGGATGGAAGGCTGAGTCAACTTTGAGCCTATCAAGATTGAACTCCAGACTGTGGGCAGAGTTAGTCTGCAATACTGCATTCTAACCACTGCACCACTAGGGCTCTTGAATTATATTCTCAATAGGATTTTATTACAACAAAGACATTGCAAAACTCAGATGAGAAATGGTCAACAATTCCTTTAAGAGCAACAATTCCAAAAATATTAATGGAAAAATGGGTAGTTTCATCTCAAGCCTAATATTTTTAAGCAGGGTCAAGTTAATGAGACTCAGGAAAGCTCATGACTCGCCTTGTTTCTTTGTTTGGGTTTCTTTGCTTCTGTTTTAATCCAGCTAAATTTTGAACACAGCCATTTTTCTATTTCTGAAAATGAATGACAAACTGGCAAATAAGGTTTAAAGAACTGTCCCTTGGTGCATTTTGAATCTCAAAGGCTGCTTTGATAAAAATGGATACGTTGTTTCTCAAATAGCTGGTTCCCCCACCCACCCACTGCTGAAAAAGCCCACCGCTGATATGCCCCCCCCAAAAGAAATCCTTCAAATCTCAGCCACAAGCAAAGGGTTCAGAAAAAGCTGCAGATATCTTAAAAAGTGGAGGTGACCACATTTAAAGCAGGGAAATTTGGGTTCATCCATCATTGCTTCTCTATCTCCGTATCCTCTGACTACTCCAACAGCTCGTGGCTATCATGGCCACCAGGATCGTATTAAAAAAAGAACATTCCCAAAGGGTTAGTTTGCATAAAATTAGCATATGGGAGATGGTTTAAGTTAGAAGCAACAAGAAATCTATCTATCTATCAGTAAGGAAGACTGACCAAAAAATCATGCTTGGATTGCTGCTTATTCTGCAGTGCAAATGCAGCTTTAATAGTTGTTATTAAATTTGCATGGTTGCCCACCTCACTATCCAAAGCAACTCCAGTTGGGTTACTGTAAAATCATAAATATAACAATATTAAAATTAACAGGATTAGATTTTTAAAAATCCAGCAAGAACAAGAATGATACAGTGGTGGCATCTTCCCTATTAGTCCACGAGCGACCTCCAAATACATAGTATCCCCATCAGGACCCCAAGACCACCAGTAGAGCCAGATTTTAATCCCCTTCTGGAAGGCCAGATGGGACAGGGTTGACCTCACCTCTGGCAGCAAGATGTCCCACGGCAGAAGAGGCTCCTCTCCTAGACTTCACCAGTTGAAACTCCTTGTCCGATGAAGTCCATAGCATGGCCCATTCGCCAGATTCGTCAGTCCCATTTAATGCAAGATAGTTCCTCAGACTTCCTCAGAAAGGGACATGGTGGCTCAGTGACTAAGATGCTGAGCTTGTAGATCAGAAAGTTGGCAGTTCAGCAGTTTGAATCCCGAGTGACGTGTAACAGGGTGAGCTCCCGTTACTTGTCCCAGTTTCTGCCAACCTAGCAGTTCAAAAGCACGTAAAAAATGCAAGTAGAAAAATAGGGACCACTTTGGTGGGAAGGTAACAGCGTTCCGTGTGCCTTCGGTGTTTAGTCATGCTGGCCACATGACCACGGAGATCGTCTTCAGACAGTGCTGGCTCTTCAGCTTTGAAACAGAGATGAGCACCACCCCCTAGAGCTGGAAACGACTAGTACGCATGGGTGGGGGAATCTTTACCTTTACTAATTCCTCAGAACCTGGTTCCATGCCATGAAAGGCTTTAAAAGTTATAACCAACACCTTGAATTTGAGTTTGAAGCAAACCAGCAACCAGTGCAGCTTGAGCAACAGGGGTGCCAGCGAAAACAGAGCGAAAGTGGCCCATCTCTCAGGCCTGGAAGCCATCTTTTTCATTGGAACTTCAGGCCTGCCACATTTACTACTGTGGGAAACTGGGAGGGGGGAATTGTATGGAGCATGGGTGATATGTAATCATAATAACACTCCTTTCTCAAGGACATCTTGCCCTGCACCTGGAGGGGTGTGACTGGGAGGCATCTCCAGTTGGGAGAGTCTACACTCTTACATTCTGTACCAGTTGGAGCTTTGGAATATTCTTCAAGGGTAGCCCCATATAGAGCACATAGAAGTAAATTACTGTTATTAGGTAACAGTATCTTGGACAGAACACTTCTTCAAACAGAAGATGCTGTTCTCTTAACACAAAGGAACATGACAGTCCTACTCTAGCTCCAGTAGCAGATATGCCATCAAAACCAGAATCTTTTTGATCTCTCTTTATTATTTCTACCAATCTCATGTCAATAGGAGCAAAGAAAGAAGCAGAAGTTGTGGGTCCAGCCTCCCAACTGGCCTACCACACTTTCCGTTGAGACAGTGGCAGGCATAAAATTGCTTGAACGTGGGAGATTCCTTGGGCGAGTGGTTACTTTTGGTGGTTTTTGCTAGTCTCTCCCAATGTGGTGCGTAGATAAACCAAAGTCTCTTTAAAAATATTGTCGACACCAAGACTGATCCCTACATGAGTTTGAATTGGGAGTTGGTGATCATTGGAAATGTTTGACTTGCAGCCTGCAGTCCGACATAGCTATAACTACATACGACGTAGCAAAACTAGCAGTAATCATCTCATACAATCTAAGCCCCAGAGCTCACTATAACAGCATTGCCAAAAAGGCATTAAGAGTTGTTAACCTAATTTTGCAAAACTTCTTCTCTGGTAACACTGTACTGCTAACTAGGGCATACAAAACCTTTCCCAGAGCAATCCTCAAATACAGCTCATCTGCCTGGAATCCACACTGTGGACATTAATACAATTGAGTGGGTCCAGAGATATTTCATGAGAAGAGCACTCCACTCCTCTGCTCACAATAGAATCCCTTATGCCACCAGGCTTGAAATTTTGGGCTTGGACAACCTTGAACTACGCCGCTTTGGTCTGACTTAAGCATAGTACACAAAATTACCTGCTACAACATCCTACCTGTCAACGACTACTTCAGCTTCAACTGTAATAATACACGAGCACACAATAGATACAAACTCAATGTAAACCGGTCCAAACCGGATTGCAGAAAATACAACTTCAGCAATAGAGTGGTCAATGCCTGGAATGCTCTACCTGACTTCATTGTTACTTCCTCAAACCCTCATAGTTTCAACCTTAAACTGTCTACTGTGGACCTCACACCATTCCTAAGAAGCTTGTAAAGGGGGTGTGCCTAAGTGCACCAGGATGCCTACCGTCCCTGTCCTACTGTCCCCATTTATTTGTACTCATTTCATGTGCTCCTGTCCATGTTTATACTTATACCTGCTATCTTGTACATGTTTGACTAATTGACTAACTAATTAAATAAAAATAAATAAATAAAATAGCTATTATTCTTAGGTATCCTTCAACCTCTGCATCACATTAGCAGACCCTTCTGTTTCTTTCTTCCATTTATTTACAAAGAATATTCATATTCTGTAAATCCCTGGATATTTTCCCCCTTGATTATTTTGGCACAGCGTGCTCGGAAGATATTTGCTTTGTTTTACAGCTAGCTCTTCTCTTCCCTGGAAAGGGAGAGCACCAGAAAAAACAAAGGATGGCTGGAGTATTTGTTAATATAAGTCTATTCTCCTCAAATATTTATACGGATTCATATGAAGAAGATTAAATGCTTGCAGAATTCAACATACACACATACGCACACATGCAGGCATATGCTTGACTCAGAAGGGGGGCTCTTGAGAATTGCCTTAGCAAATGTGTTGAATTTGAACACAAAAAAAGGGGGGGAGTGAGCAGAGGGAAAGAAGAGAAAGCAACTTCTGGCCTTTGGTGAACTTGCTTTGTGTTGTGGACGCCAAAAATTTCATTTCAGCATGACCTTAGAAGAATAGTGATACTTTTAGCATTTCCTGGTATTTGGAAGGAAGGAATGTTTTTATTTGAATGCAGATGTCATTTGGTTTATATGAAGGATTTGGTAACATGTCTATGCCAGTTCTACACTTATCCCAAATTTCCTGCGACAGAGGGAGAACATATGTTAGGTCTCCCTGTTTGCTTGGTGGGGTGGGGGGGGGGAAAGGGGGAGGGGAGAAAAAGATCCAGTCCTCCAGAAGCCTCTACTCTAAACATTGTGACTTTGTACAATTTACAAAATGTTTCATCTCCATTAAACAATAAACCCCTTGACCCCCTGGCTCAGTTTCAAGATTTTGCTATTTGAGAAGGTACTTGTATAATAGATGGGGAGTATAAATGGAAGGGTTGAAAGGTTAAGGAAAACTGTTTAATTATTTCTCCGCTGCATAAGCTGCAAGACAGTGGCGTTACATGTTTGCCTCCCCCTGTCTCTCTCCCCCTCAGCATTCCTCCTCCTCCTCCTCCTCCTCCTCCTCCTCCTCCTCCTCCCAGGATGGTTATGTGGAAGGAATCCATGCAGCAAAGGCGGAAGGCAGGTTGCTCACCAAAGCTTCCAGCTGTGTTTATGGACAAATAGTCTCTCCATACTCTTCCGCCTCAGAATTTTTGAGTTCCCTGGGCCTTCTGCTCCCTGCCAGGGAAGAATCTGTGCCAATCCTACGGCATCTGTTCTGTCAAGAGAAAGAAAGAAAAATCTTTGATTTGCTACCCTGCTCTTGCTTGCTTCCCAGCTGCAGTGTTCTGTGGTCTTTTCCTGGGGTTTTTTTTTTTTTTTTGGTTTTTTGTTTTAGGAAACCCTTGGCTGAATTTTGTTTTTCCAACATCCCCGCCTGTTACCGAGGATGCTGTGCATTCATCCTAACGGCAACAGGAGCACCTTCTCTTCCTTTGTGTCAGAAAAGAAGAGGGAAATGCTTTCTTTCAAAGGGAAATATTCATTCTTGTTTCTGGTTCTTTGAAATTATCTTGGGCAGTGGCTGTCAATCAGAGGTAGAGATATCTCAGGTAGAACTCAGAAGTAGCTTAACTGGAATAGAGAAGAGGTCATCAAAACCGTAACTTATTCTAAATCAGGGGTATCTTACTTAGGCAACTTGGACTGCAAGGCCATCAAACCAGTCAATCCTAGAGGAGATCAACCCTGACTGCTCTTTAGAAGGCCAGATCCTGAAGATGAAACTCAAATACTTTGGCCACCTAATGAGAAGGAAGGACTCACTGGAGAAGAGCCTAATGCTGGGAAAGATTGAAGGCAAAAGAAGAAGGGGGCGACAGAGAATGAGGTGGCTGGATGGAGTCACTGAAGCAGTCAGTATGAGCTTAAATGGACTCCAAAGAGTGGTAGAGGATAGAAAGGCCTGGAGGAATGTTGTCCATGGGGTCGTGATGGGTCGGACATGACTTTGCAACTAGCAACAACAACAACAAGGCTTGTGGACTTTAACTCCCAGAATTTTCCATCAAACTTCCACCAAAGGAGATGAATCCTCTTGATGCCAATTCCTTTATCCAATTAACAGGATCAAGTTACATTACATTAGCCCATTACATAATGAATGGGCTGAGAAATGGTTAGGTGGAAGGAATCTCAAAAAAGAGGTGGACACGTTTACAGTCATTCTGTTTTGGTTATCATTTAGAGCTGGCTGGGGAATTCTGGAAGTTGAAGTCCAGAAGTTTTAAAGTTGCCAAGGTGAGGCACCCCTGCTCTAAGTGATCCTCTTAATTGGTTGAAAGACCAGGCATCGATTAATCTCTTTTGATGGAAGATATGAATCCTCTCAATAAAGAAATCCAAATATAAGCGTCCATAAATATTGGAATCCTAAAACGGCCAATAAAGTGCCATTACTGATAATCTCTTAACTTTAGAAGAATATGGAGGTAAATGTTCGTCTGTGCAGTTATTTAAACTGCTGATGTTTTACTGAAGAAATCTCAGTAGGAAAGGACTTCTCATGCCTCTGAGTTTTGGAAAGCCCCCAAAGCCATCTGAAAGGAAAGTCAAGAGTCACATTTGGGTTTGTAATTCAATCTTAAATGATTATGAAATTTGGGGAAATGGGTGTTTATGACACTGCTGGGCTCAGCTTCCTCTTCCTGCAGGGAGAGGACATCAGAGGAATAAGTTGTAGCTTAAATTGTATGACCCCTCTGTGACCCACGACAAACCCATTCAGGACAATTCAAGTCAGAAGAAAGTGGATGAGCTTCCAGTTGTTTGTCGAACCGGAGAAGGAAAAAAATTCCCTTTATGACTTTCAAGGACTCTCTGTGTGTGTGTCTCTCTCTCCCCTCCTTCTCTCTCCTCATGCTTCACATTTCACCTTATAGAGGGAGAACAGGGGTAGGTAAAAAGCCAAAACGATTTAGAAACCACAGGTGATGTGATCTGTTAAAAAGAAAAAGAAAAAAGAACCCTGGATTTTGATTCCTGATTGTCTGAAGCAGACGGCAAAGCCATCAGGCAGCTTCCCTGTAGGTGGAAACATTTTGCTGAAGCCATTACCACTTCCCAAGGGTCTTTCTACCTGTCCCGAACGTGTGCAAATCATTTTTCTTGCAGTGGGCTAATTCTGAGAAATAGCAGGAGGGAGATAAGTTGAATACCAGCAAGAGGTGAACGAAGGAAATAACTTGGCTCCTGCCAGCACTGAGATATGCAGCTTTGTGGGTATGGGAGGTGAGAGCCACAGTGTAAGGAATGCTGCAAAGATGGCTGACTGTCACCCACCTCACTTTCCACCTCAGGGATGAATAGAATAGAATAGAATAGAATAGAATAGAATAGAATAGAATAGAATAGAATAGAATAGAA